>JABSTQ010011147.1:0-744268 GCA_013358835.2 Ixodes persulcatus
TAAAGTGAACTCCTTACTGAATGGCATCCTGCGTAGTGTGGCTTACGGTTCTAGTCTCCAAAGATCTGATAACCTCTTTAACGACCTCTCGCTACCAACTTTTAGATCACTATTTATGGAAACAGTAGTGCTTAGGTACTACTGGGATAATACTTTTAAGACCCCCAACACGCGCCCTTCGAGATGTGAGACCATATCAAACGCCGCGCATCAACACACATTTTGGAAAGTGCGTTCGCCTCTATTATGTATCCCATATTTTTAACAACCTCCCCTCTGTGCTCCTCAATGTAAGCTCTCGAGGAGCTTTGAAACGTAAATTGAAGACTATTTGCCTAAACATCATTTTTTAGAGTGCCGATTAATTTTTTTTTTTTGTTTTCATTTTGTTTTCTACTTGATGTGACTTCTGTGCGCTGTGCATTACTCCCCTGTTTGTATATACTTCTCTCTATCACGCGTTCTAGATCTCTGAAAGGTTTATACTATACCTGTTTTCACCTCAAGAAAAAAGTACGTTTTGCGCATTGTTCCTACGCGGCGCGAAATAGTTCTCACGAGATTCGGTTGTCGGAGGGAAAAGCGATGCCTTTGACGTTTGGAACGTGTACATCTTGATAAGATAACATATATCTAATCTAAAATTCACCTACATATGTCTTCATTATCCACATAAAGGGGGAAATTAGTAACGTTCCGCGAGGAGCCGGACTTGTTTTACTTCGGTTCTTAAGGTGAAAACAGGTATAACTTGCTTTGAGTGTGCCTTAAGTAATTTGTAGGGAACTAGTCATACAAGCCTTTAGGGCTTTGACGGTTCCGTTAGTGTATATAGTTGTACTTGAAGCACCTGCATTAAATATTATTATTATTATTATTATTATTATTATTATTATTATTATTATTATTATTATTATTATTATTTGTACCGGCGCCTTGTGCGCGCTCTGTGTTTGTCGAACGACTAGTGTATTTAAAAACCCGCAACGTTTATAACCCTGTACCGCCCTTTGACAAGGTCTCAACTTGAACACTCATTTCCTGTATGGAATGGTAGTTGTAAAACTACCCTCCTAAGGCTGCAGCAAGTGCAAAACAAACTTTTATCTATTTATCGACATCGATATATGCGCGATGAAACATCTCTATCAAAGAGAAACAGTGTATTGGACGTCCTACAAATGAACAGCTTATATCACCGTCGAGAAAAGGCAGATCTGGTTTTCCTTTTCAAAGTCCTTCATGGCATGGCCGACTGTTCAGAACTGCTCGCACAGATATCTTTACGAGTTCCTCGGACAGTGGCCCGTTTGACAACGTCTTTTTACTCTCCTCGGACGTTAAGTATCCTGTACCCCATGTTTTGCATGTGCCGGGCATATAATGGCATTGCAAGTGATCTTGATATTTTTTGTGTGACTGAATTTGTCAGATCTCTCAGAGTCTTGTATGAGTCTCGCTGAACCTATCGTGATTGTGATGTTATTATATATTATTTTAATAAGGATTATTCGTTTTTGTGGTAGTCTTCTACTCTGCGTTCGGACCCTGTGTTCCGTTATTTTCTTGTTGTGTATATAGTATTGCTGTGTCAGCATGCGTTATATGTATCATATCTTTTACCCAATGCTTTGAGGTTTGTTTTTTTTTTCCCCATTTTTTTGTAGTGTGTAAGTTTCGGTGTGCCAGTACCAAGACCGCATGGTCGTTCCTGGACACCTAATAAAAATTATTCTTGATATAGATATGACATAGATAGAAGAAGAAGAAGTCGCCGGGCTCGGACGTTGGTTTTCTACCGTGGCGAGGCAATTTCAAAAAGTTTAATGATTTCGTCGATTTAAGACCTTTTTCGACGTCCTTCTACCTACCCAAGGCGAAGACAGTGCCTGTGGAAGTCGCTCAACACCGTTCCGATATACGCAAGGCAGAGAAATGGTCTATGGTGATCCCTCGCTCACCTGCATGCTCGCCTTGATGATTCAATGGCCGTCTTTGTCTTTTTGAGACCACTTCCGTGTGCCCGGGCGCAACACAGTCGCTCAAGGCTCACCACCAAACCACATCTGACCCAGCTCATGTCAACGAAAGCTGTAGCGCCGTGGTTGAGCCTCATCGGGACCATCTGAGTTCGACGGCTAAGAAATGAAACCCGCGGACATCCAGAACGTTTCCTGCACTATCTGCGGAGAGTGCTCAGCTGCGACAGACGCCGGTGCCTCACGTGCAAAGCCGCCAAGGTGCATTTAATTTCGCGGGTGAGCCTGGAATTTGTTTTCTACATTGGATTGTACTTTTTAATC
The DNA here is from genome assembly GCA_013358835.2 of Ixodes persulcatus. Classification (NCBI taxonomy): domain Eukaryota; kingdom Metazoa; phylum Arthropoda; class Arachnida; order Ixodida; family Ixodidae; genus Ixodes; species Ixodes persulcatus. The sequence goes on from JABSTQ010011147.1 coordinate 2,304, forward strand.
GTATTTGCGTTGAACCGTCTCGCGCCACTTCTTTATCGTCGTTGTTTTGTGGTCATGGCCAATCCTGCAATGTGTGGTGCTTGTTCCGATCCTATGACAACCGACGGCAGATACATGAAGTGCTGTGACTGTTCTAGCCACTATCATTTAAGTGAAAAGTGCTCTGGCATTGCCGACGGCACGTTTAAAGGCATGAGCGCAGCCAAACTTGACAAGTGGCGATGCCTCGCATGCCGTGAAGGACAAGCAAAATCCAACTTAAGCACCAACTCCCCGTCCTCGCAAGTGGAGCCACCTGGTTTCTTGGAGCAGCTATCGACGGTGCACCAGAAACTTGATCTCCTACTTTCTCTCAAAGACGCCGTGGATAATCTTCAAGAAATGCACCCAAAAATCGATGCCTTGTTATCATTGAAGCTCACGATCGATACAATGCGCAACACCATTAATGAGATGCAAGGATCCCTGAATTTTGTTTCTTCTCAGTATGATTCGCTGGTGAATTCGACGCAAGCCCACGACAAAGCTGTCAAAGAGCTGCAGACAGAAACCAAGGCCTTGAGGTCATTAATATCGGACCAGGCGCTTGAAATACAGCAACTGAGAGCGGTTCAGAACGACGCCAATCAATCTAATCGTATGTCCAACCTTGAAATACACGGCATTCCCTTTCAACCAAATGAGAATCTTGGAGGCATTCTCACTAACCTTGCAGGACAGTTGAGCATTGAAGGCTTTCAGCCAGCGCATGTCGAGGAAGTACATCGCCTGCCTGCTAGACGTGATGCCGTGCCCCCCATACTGGTTCGTTTTTCATCGTCTCCACTAAAAGAACGCTGGATGATGAGTCGTGGCCGCTTGAGTTCTCTTCCTTGCGGAGACTCACAGCCTCGAACCTATTTCAATGACAATCTTACCGACTACAACAAAAAACTCTTCTGGATGGCGAGAACCAGAGGAAAGGAAAAGGGCTATAAGTTTGTATGGGTTCGACATGGACACATTTTTGCCAAAAAATGCGAAGGATCAACTTTGCTTCGCATTATGAATGTTGTTGATTTGGAGCAAATAGTGTAGACCCTAATGGCTCATTTTTCTCACTTTAAGTGTATGGCTCAGTTGGCTTAATGGCTCAGTTTTCTCAGTTTAAGGACTTCAAGTCTTGCTCCGAACACTTTGATGCGAACCCAGGGACATATTTTACCTTATTCCATGTCAATATAAGGAGCTTGCGCAAGCACTGGGATGAGTTTAAATTAATCGTAGATAGCGTGCTTCCGATAGCTGACGTGCTCATTCTCACAGAAATTAATATCCATAGAGACGACGTTGGACAGTTTCTTTTACCCGGATTCAACAATTTCTTTTATACTCGCGATAAAAAGCGCGGTGGTGGTATTGCTGTTTTTCTGAAATCCACATTGTTTTATTCAGAAATTTCTGTTTCATTCGTTTCGTGTGAGTCATTGGCGTTACGTGTCTTTACTTCTACATATGAACTCTACCTACTGGCAATCTATAGACCCCCTTCGGATAGTATCCCTGACTTTCTCTCCGAACTTCGCTGCTGTATACAGTCGTTGCCACTCACTGCACCTCTTTGTCTTACAGGAGATATTAACATTGACCGCTCAAAGCCTTCCAAAGCTATAGTTTGTGAATACCTCACTCTATTGGCCGACTGCGGAATAGAAGCATCTATTCATGCCCCTACAAGAGAAGAATATCTAAACACAAGACTTGTCAGCTCGTCCATTGATCACATTAACCTAAGGGCACCTTTCTCAAAAATCAAATCAGCCATTATAACCCAGAAACTATCAGACCACTACTTTATAGCATGTCAGTTGGAATTTCCTGGTGAAGTGGGTGCTGTGCCTAATACTCAAATCCGCGAGATTGAAATAGTTGACCGTCAGAGATTTGACAAGCATGTTTTCGATTATGGCTGGGTAACATTCCAACGGTCTGTATGTCTTTCAGAAATCTATTCTTCTCATGCTGAACTCTTCCAGAAGTTTGCTAAGGCATCAAAAAAAGTAATTTTTTTAAAGCAGAGGAACTCCAATTTACGCTGGCTTAACAATGACATATTAGCTGCAATTAAACTAAAACAAATTGCTTGGAAACGCTGCCGCCGCTCACCACATAACCAAAGCCTGCATGTAGAATTCAGATCTATCCGCAATAGAGTTAGCGCACTCATTCGCTCTGGTAAACGGGCTTATTTTCAAAAGCAGTTTTTTGAATCTCGGAGCAACGCTGTTAAAACTTGGTCATTGATCAACGAATTGCGCGGTGTCTCCCCGCGCGTGCAAGGAAGCATTTTAAAAGACACCTTTGGTATTAACTCACTTGCTGCTGCCAATCGTTTTAACGATTTCTTTGCTTCTTTTTCCGGAACAGCCAAAAAAAGCTCAATGTGTTCATCTATTCCTAACTCAAATTCTGCTTCCGCTTTTCTTCCTTACATGACAGCAAGCGACTTAGAATCTATAATACTGAGCCTCAAATTCAACAAATCACCTGGAATAGATAAAATACGCCTTAGTGATCTTCGAAGAAATTTCACTTACATTAAAGATACACTCCTTTTACTTTTCAACAATATAATCGAGACTGGTATCATACCTCGTGCATTAAAAACTGATGTTGTCAAACCCCTATTTAAGGGAGGTCAGAGAAGTAAGGAAGAAAACTATCGCCCAATATCTATTTTGCCATGTCTGGCACAAATATTAGAAAAATATATTTATATGACGATGGCATCCTTTATTGATAAATATCAAATCATGTCTCCGAGTCAGTATGGCTTTATAGCTGGCCGAGGAACACAACCTCTCTTGGACACGTTTTCTGATGACTTAAATTATGGCTTTGAGAATAACTTGTACACTTGCGCATGCTTCCTTGACGTGTCAAAAGCGTTTGATACTGTTAAGGCCGGTTCTCACATGGAGCGAAGCGCTGATGTAGCGCTCCTCACGTTCGTCAGCTACTTGTCGCCTGCCACGAGCAGCAGTTTTGGCGGTGCGATACAAAGCTGGTGAACGCTCCGGTCAGCACGCGCTTAGCGCGCGGTTAGCGCTATGCTTGTAGCGCTCCGCTGCATGTGTGAACAGACCTTTAATCACTCTATAGACCTTTTCTTTAACGGCGCCGCCATCTTGAGAATTGCGCCGCCGAGGACGCCGTCTAGCGGCTTAGAAAAAGAAATACCGGCTAGTTCTGGCAGCACAGCTATCTGGGTAGGCAACGGTGTGGGTATGGGGGGAACTTGGCTAGACTTGGCTATGGTGGGCTGCAATAACTTGGTTGGAGCTTGTCCGGTTGAATCCAGCTGGCTACTCACAGGCCATCACCTTGCCTCCTCGAGAGAACGACGACGAAGACGGTGGGGTGTTTTGATTGAGTTTCCACAACGAAAGAATATATTAGCCGTTTAATGTAGTCTATGCAGGTAAGCTCTCGGCATTTGATAGCTCCATCTTGAGTGGTGGCATGTAGACTTTTTCATAAATTTCACATACCATGGGGCTTGCAGTGATAACCTAATTGAACCACCAGCACCGGGAATTAAAATCAGTCCTCTTCTCGTAAACGAAGTGGTCGTGAGCTTAAACGTGACGTTGAGTCTGATACGAATCTCTCGCGATTCAAGCTCGCAATCGACTGACTTCATAAATAAGGATTTGTGGGGAAAATGCGGAGCTCGATAACATTGCAGCCACACTCGCGCTACAGCGTCTTGTGCTCATGGCACACTTTCTGCTATTGCTCTTATGCTTTTTAAAATTATTTATCCATCCGACGACCACGCAGTGGTAGCTAGACAACCGTAGATTTTCGGAAATTGCAGCACGGTAAAAAGGAGCACTCGGAACTAACTCATGCACGACGTCCATTTTTAAGCTTTTTCGCCCATACCCTTGGCGGTTGCATACCCTGTGTCAGCGGGCAATCCAAAAATGCACCAGGTCGAGGGTACGTCAGTTACTGGCTGGTTTGAGGTTATGCGAAAAAGGTCTATACTACTTAGAAAACTTTCAGCCATAGGATTCCGTGGACCTTTCTTGTCTCTTTTAGAAAATTTTCTGCTTGGGCGCACACAGTTGGTTTCGGTGAACAATGTGCAAAGTTCCACAGTTAGTTTAAAAGCTGGCGTTCCGCAAGGGTCCGTTCTTTCTCCACTATTGTTTAACATCTATGTCAACGACTTACATAGCGTGGTTTCAAACTGCATTATTTACCAATATGCAGATGACACCCTTTTATTAACACGTAATACTCCCCACCCAGAAGCGCTGCAGATGCTCCAACAATCCTCCAACGAAGTCATGGACTGGTTTTCTCGTAACTTGATCTCTATAAATGTGTCAAAAACAAAACTCGTCTGCTTTCGTAATCCCTTGAAAGTAGTGTCCTTAAATATTCCTTTTTGCTACACACATCAAACTGTAGCTCGTGTCACTGTGCTGAAGTGCCGTATTCCGACTCTGTAAAATACCTTGGTATACACTTCGACTTCGACCTTTCGTGGAATTCTCATCTAACGAAAATATGTTCGAAGTTGAGAAGCGTTTCTTGTCTGCTTTATAACATCAAAACTTGCATGCCCCTCGGCTTACGCAAACGCGTTGCTTATTCGTTAGCCTATAGTCACCTGCGCTATGGTATAACTGTTTTCGGTTCATGCTCGAATTTATGGCAAACGAAAATAGACAATATCTTAAAGGGGATTTTGAAAAACGTGTGGTATAACCTCAATTGTTCTCATTTAGACCTTTTTGAGACATTGTCAATGCCGAACTTTAGATCTCTTTTTTTAGAAACAGTTGCGATCAATCACTACTGGTCTGACGACTTTAAATCTTCTCGTCCCGTCTCACGTCAACTACGGAACGTTTCGAAATATCTCGTTCCGAAATGTTACACACGGTATGGCAAAATTATGCGTTCATTTTACGTTCCACACATTTTTAATCAATTACCAGCAGATCTCTGGGACCTTACGTCAAAGAAAAAACTAAAATAGCGCCTCCGCAATATGCATATACTAAAAGAAAAAGTATAACTGCCTTTTTTTCACATTTCTGTGGTGTATGTTTGTGCGACTTCGATAGACTCATCACCTGGAAGTTCTGTCCCTCATATTTTTGTGTCGATTTTCTTTCAATGTCCTGTGACCAGACGGACAAACCAATTTTAACTCTTTTCTCCTGTCTCTGTATGCATAACATCAAAGATTTTTTTCTTCTAATAATTTATATTGACCAGTACTGCTGAAGTGAACATTTGCTGTGGTCTTCTAGTGTCTTAACTTTTTTTCTTTTTTTTTTTCTTTTTGTTTTTTCTCTGACCGACTATGTTACCAATTCTACCTAAAAGGGTTCAGTCACACAAGCCCATGTCGGCTTTGACGAACCTGACTGCTTTGTCATGAGTATAGTCCTCGAAAATAAATGTATTATTATTATTATTATTATTATTATTATTATTATTATTATTATTATTATTATTATTATTATTATTATTATTATTATTATTATTATTATTATTATTATTATTGTACACAAAAGTGCAACTATCTATTCAACTTTACTTCCTTGTTAGATCTTAGACAGCGCAATAACATTCTAAACCAGTGGTTCTCAAATAGGGGTCCGCGGACCCTTTGGGGTCCCTTGAAGGCATTCTAGGGGTCCGCGAAGCCCAGTCTCATCAGTCAAGCCCGGCTCTAAAAGTTGTGTTTTCTCAGATTGAGAGGAAACGTTCCAATTTTCCGGTGAGGTTTCTCGTGTATTAGCCCCGTGCGCGACCGAAAGCGTCGCTGTGGTCGGCCTTCCACGATTGACCGAACGCTGACTATGACGTCGGAAAGGGGATTTATCATCGACGGAAATAAGAGGAATGAAAGAACTTTAATTTTGACGGTGTTGGCAGTGTTCCTTTGAGAGCGCAATAATTTCAAGCTTCCACCATGCTAATAACAAACACCATCGAACTTGTTGTTTGCAAGGTAATGACGTCACAAGGGGGAACCACAGGAGGGCGCCACCAAAACATCTCACCGCTAATATATCAATAAAGCCACTCTACTTTACACTACCCCTTAGTTAAATCCATTTATTATATCAATATAATATTTAACCTATACCCTCCCCCTCCCCTCACTATGAACGGGGTCCTCCATCATCTCCGCCGATCCACAAGGAGTCCGCGAAACATCGATGGTTGTGAACCACTGTTCTAAACGACCAAGGTAATGCTTTAGATTTATGCTTTTCAAACACGGACGGTATACGTGTGGCTCGAAGTGAACTTTCTGTGGTTCCTGAGGATAGATATCACCCTGCTCTTGATGTAGTTCTTTCTGTTTTTGATCCTCCGGTCCTCAGTCCCTCTAGTGGTCCTTCCCCACACACACGTATAAGTATTCAGCGGGGGACTACACTGGAATGTATCACCACCTGTCGGGTGTTGACTGGGCTTTTATCTTGGAGTCGTCTGATGTCAACGACCAAGTATATCTTCTCACAACTGTTGTTCAGGAGGCCATGGACATATATATCCCTCTTAAAACGTCTAAAAAATCTCGCTTCCTTAACTGGTTCTCTCGTGAACTCAGAACGCTTTTAAAACGGAAAGATTTTTTGCACAGAAGGTTTAAGAAGAGTGGTCTTCCAAAGTGGGAAGTTGGATTTAAAATTTGCAGAAAGCGATGTAAGAAAATTTTAAACCGGGATCGCCAGGCGCAGTGCGACTCGGTAGAATCAGATCTTGTTAATAATCCCAAGAAATTTTGGAGGTACGCTAAATCGCGCTTGGGGAAGAATATTGAGTCCGAAATCGTTTTGAATCAGCATAGCGACAGTGCGAAGGGCATGTCTGAGTTGTTTGCGGATCACTTTGCGTCAGTCTACAATAATAATAATAATTGCTCCTCAACTATATTGCCTCACTCGGACGGATTTGGTGACTCATTAGGTTCTGTAGCGGTCGATGAGGAATGTGTTAGGCTATGTATTAATAAAATGAAACCCACATTGTCTGCAGGCCATGACGGGATACCCGCTGCAATTAGCGGCGAGAAGTTTTGGTGGCGCCCTCCTGTGGTTCCCCTTTGTGACGTCATTACCTTGCAAACAACAAGTTCGATGGTGTTTGTTATTAGCATGGTGGAAGCTTGAAATCATTGCGCTCTCAAAGGAACACTGCCAACACCGTCAAAATTAAAGTTCTTTCATTCCTCTTATTTCCGTCGATGAAAATCCCCTTTCCGACGTCATAGTCAGCGTTCGGCCAATCGTGGAAGGCCGACCACAGCGACGCTTTCGGTCGCGCACGGGGCTAATTGTTAAGAGTTATCATGAATTACTGACGCCTATACTGTGCACAATTTTCAATAACTCCTTGAGGTCAGGGATATTCCCTGACGACTGGAAACTGGCAGTGGTTGTTCCGGTCCTGAAATCTGGAAATAGTGGTGATGTTCTTAATTACAGACCGATTTCTCTTTGTTAAAATGGAGGTTCGGGCGAGTTGGTTGTTCATGACTGACAAGGAAACAGCGCACCCTCAAAACAAGCACTCTAAAGTTTTCATGCACAGAAAAGAAAGAGCCACTTACACAGCGCTGTGTAAGTGACTCTTTCTTTTGTGTGCATGAAAACTTTAGAGTGCTTGTTCTGAGGGTGCGCTGTTTCCTTGTCAGTCGATTTCTCTTCTCTCTTCTTTTTCCAAACTTTTTGAAATGGTAATCCATCAATTCCTCTCCTTCAAGTTTCGTAGTATAGTCCTTCCTAATCAGCATGGCTTCATGTCCGGCAGATCGACATCCACCAATCTCGTATCTTTTACGCCTGCTGCCTCTGAAGTAGTTTGTAATAGAGGTCAGCTTGACGTTTTTTATTTCGACCTGAGTAAGGCATTCGACGGAGTCAACCACAACATCCTCTTATACAAGCTTTCCTCGTACGGAGTATGTGGTTCGGTATACAATTTGTTAAAAAGCTATTTTTCTGATAAGCAAGCCTACGTCCGCGTCAACAATAATACCTCGTCCTTGTACAAGACAAGCTCTGAGTGCCTCGGGGATCTGTCTTGGGCCCCCTCCTTTTTAATATTTTTGTAAATGATGTCTCTCAAGTTATATTAAATTCTTAATTTCTGCAGTATGCTGATGATATAAAACTTTACAAAAAAAATATCGACCTTGGAGGATTGCATCGCGCTTCAGAATGACGCATATTCCTTCGGTCGTTGGTGTTTACACAATGACCTCCGTTTGAATCATTCTAAAACAAAAGTAATGACATATTCTCGCAAGACCCATGATATATTTTTTCCATATAGTTATCATGGCGAACTGCTGTCACGTGTAAGTGAACTGAGAGACCTTGGAGTTGTCTTTGATTCAACCCTGAGATTTGACACTCACGTTACCAGAGTGGTTCAATCGGCCTTGTGCACGTTAGGTGCCGTGTCTCGCATAACGAAGGAATTCAAAAGCCCGTCCGCTTTTTTTACTCTGTATTGTTCCTTAGTTAGATCCCAACTAGAGTACGCCTCGGTTGTTTGGAACGGCATTTCCGAAACTAACAGTTTATTTGTCGAGCGCGTCCAAAACAAATTTATTTCTATCTTTAAATATCGTAACCTTGAGAAAGGTGATCCTTGTCTGAACGGTGGGTGTAACTCGCAAATCGTCAACTTGTTGAGCCTGCAGCAGCGTCTTGTGAAGGCAGATTTGTTGTTTTTGTTTAAGACCCTGCACGGCTCGATTAACTCTCCCAGCCTTCTATCCGAAGTGAGCCTTAGAGTTCCACGTGTGCCTGCACGGCTACAATCATCTTTTTATATAGCTCATCATTTTAGCCACTTAAACCCGATCCAAAGATCGGCTGAATGTTATGACCGCTACTCTGACACAATCGATATGTTTAACTCATGCGGGAGCAAGTTCGGAAATGCTCTTCGAAACTTCATCTTTCAAGAAAAGGGCTGATCAGTTGAAGCGTTGATGTTTCTCAGTACGTTATTCAAGTATTTGCTTTTTGCTCTTACACCTGGTGATGTCTCTTTTGTGCTTTTGATTTCCCTTGTTGATTTGAGTGTCTTTTATGCTTGTTAATATTTTTATTCTCAGACTGGTGAACTACGTTCTCCTTCTGCACTCGTGTGTATGTGTGTATGTATGTGTGTGTTTTGCTCATTTTTTAGTGTGCCAGCACTAAGGCCGATTGGGTGTTCCTGGACACTTTAATAAACATTGATTGATTGATTGATTGATTGATCTTGCAGAAGTTAAATAAGCGTACTGCAGTTTGTGATTGGTTGTACCTAAAACGGTATTTTCTACTTTCACACCTTTGCCGTGTACATTCCCTGACATCACCGCCTTAAAGCAGACGCAAACACATTGAAAACTGCAGGCGCTATGCAGGCAAAGCCAGGGACGCGAGCTCCTGACTTTGACTAGCTTTCGCACTTGTTTCCAGCCTTCTGTGCTTTCGCCAATTCGAATCGTTGCACGTCGAGCTAAAAGTAGAGCGTTACAAAATAAGCTATACTTCTACGTAACAACACTTCAACCATCTTGGTGCTTCAGAAAATGATTGACAGTTTTCTCAAGTTACCTCAAGTCGCAGGCAACGTCTCTCCGTCTGGAGAATACAGTCCGCGACAGAGATGAACGCATTTGTTTAAGCTGTCTAACAACGTATCTTTCTTCGGAAAGTCGTTTATATGAATCGTAAGTATCGCAAAGCGCACCTGCTTTTTACCAAGCACCAAAAGAACGGCTAAGCTTTTTAGTAGCTCTAGCTAAATTGTAATTGTAATGGTGTTGTGTGTATGTTTATACAGCCGGAAATTAGTCAGCCCCAATGGTTGTCTGGTGTCTCAGCTGTAGATAAGAAATTGAGCCAGTGAAGTACAACCGGTAGCCTGGGGTTCCTTAACGTGCGCCACGCAGTAGTGAAACACGACCGCACGCCAGTCGGGTGCTCTTCCAGATCGACACGGGCAAGGGAAGGGTCTATACCTGTTTTCACCTTAAGAACCGAAGTAAAACAAGTCCGGCTCCTCGCGGAACGTTACTAATTTCCCCCTTTATGTGGATGATGAAGACATATGTAGGTGAATTTTAGATTAGATATATGTTATCTTATCAAGATGTACACGTTCCAAACGTCAAAGGCATCGCTTTTCACTCCGACAACCGAATCTCGTGAGAACTATTTCGCGCCGCGTAGGAACAATGCGCAAAACGTACTTTTTTCTTGAGGTGAAAACAGGTATAGGTAAAAAGGAAGCATAGTTTTCTCTGAGTATACCGCCAAGCGTGTGACGGTCGGTTAACTTCAAAGCCGATTGCATTCAATATTGCAAAACCATTTTCCGCAATAACCGCGTGCTTACCTCTCTTTTTCTCCACGTTTTCCTTTTTTTTTTTTTTCCAAAGTACGAGAGAGTAATTGAATATTTCACAGTGTTTTACATTAGATATAAAATAGAGTACACTGCTGGACACCACACCAACAGGACATCAGAGCTTTAGGGCGTACATTTTTTTAAATGAGATCGTCATCAGACCAAAATCTATCCTCTGTGCTAGCACCAAGTATATATGAGTACATTCAACCATATTATTAGTTTCGACAACAGTATTGTAATTTTAAACGAGAAATAAGTAAAACCGCCGATGGCTCGTTCGTGGTAACAGTGTTGTCCTGTAGGCACGGCGGTACAACAACGCAGACACAAAGAAACGAAACCCGGAAGCAGAGTAACTCGGGCGTTTATTAGCACGAACCTACAAAGAGTGGGCGCGCTACGTAAAACAGTCCCAGCGAACAGCTCCGTGCGGTGTTCCTTTTTTTTTTTTTTCGCTTCATTCCGCGGAAACGGAGATTAAAGATAAGGGCGCAGTCGTCTCACAAAACGTTTCCGAGCGACGCCGGGTGGCAGAAACCAGACCTCTCTTTCAACTATCTCGTCATAGGGAAGAAGATACGAGGTCCTGGAGTCACTCAAACAAGGACACGTGACTCGCGGAAGTACGAGTTCCAGTCGATGCTGCACGAGCGAGTCACTTCGATGTTGTCCTTGACGCGGTACCAGCGTGTCACCAAATTAGCCTCTACACTCCGATTGTCACCAGAAAGCTTTTCACCAGACTTGATCTTTGGCACCTTTTTCTTCATTCGGGCTTCAGAGTCGAGCACTTTCTCAAACGGCCCACAGGCTTTCTCTAATTGCATTCTTGTGGTTGTAGAACGTACAGTGGGGCATCAAGATACCCTGAAACAAAGGAAAGATGGTGGCATGTAAGAATGTGGTGGTGTGAATGAAATATAATAAAGCAAAAACAATAGTTAGAAGGTTTTGGCTCGTATTTTAGGTTATGAACCGAAGACACCCAAGAAAACAGTATTGGGGCAATTTTTTCTGACAGTAGGGGGACGGGGAGTTATGCTGCGTTCACATTGGCGTTCGATTCGCAACCGCGGAGCAAATCCGCTCGGTTTTATCACCAAATGCGCGTAAAACTACACTGAATCTTTAAACAACCGGGTTCGCAACCGCTTCACGAACGCGGTTCAACCACTAGTGTGAATGAGGCATAAGAGGTTCGTAAAATAAATAGACTCGGGACCTCCATCGAACATACACAGCGTTATATTTGCAGCCCTATAGATGGCGCGGGGTAGTGTCAAATCAAAACATGTCTGCTTTCATCTATCTATTCAACAACTCAAGATGGCCGACGTGTCTGGGCTGGAACCACGAAAAAAAACTACGCTTAAAGTACCGTCACTGCCTTCCTCGATTGCCTTGTGGGCGCGGCCATTTTGGCGCTTAATGGAAGGCGAGAGCAGAAAGCGATAGTTACGCTCGCAAAATTTTGACTTTCCGAGCCTTACGTATCGAACAACACAGTCATGCACACGTTACCCAGAAAAGTAACTAAATATCGTTACTCACTCAATACCTAACTAAATACGTTACTCGTTACCGGTTCTCATAAGGAACGATTTACTTTAATGTGAAATTAGGGAGTTACTTTCCTCGTTACTTTGACGAACCAAATACACAACTCCTTTTGTTTCATGGTTTATTGTTTTCCGTTCAGTAGTCGTTGCCTTTAGGCAGTAGCTGCATATCGAAGTTTTCAACAGCTATGTTTCCCCGCTTCATTGAGAATACATCTCCGGCGACGCTGAAGAATCGTTATACTGACGCGCTCGAAGGAACGGCAGAATCGTGCTTCAGGAAGAGACGGTGAATATGTGATTCTCCTCTTTTGTTATCTCTGATCCTAAAGTTCTAAGTTGGCACTGGGTTCTGTGCCTTCCCGCGTTAGCAACCTCGGAGTTTACACTCTGTCTGCACACGTTTCTAGAAGGTTCAACCAACGAACCTTATTGAGTTCGTTGGGCAAGCGACATTCCGTGCTGTATAGAGTTCCACTGACGTGATCAGCGATAAACGTTGATATACCGTCATACTGTTTAGTTGTTCTTTTTCTTTGTTCTTTCTTTGTCGCAGTAGATGCATACTCAGGTTAGAATTAAAGCGAGGCTGTTTAAACAGTGTTGTCCACATTACTTTCTAAAAGTAACTAAAAACAGTTACTCGCTACTTGGCCTTAAAAGTAGCTAAGTACGTCATTCGTTCCTTTTCTAGAAAAAAAGTAACTAAATACGTTGCTCGATACCGAAAAAAGTAACAAAGTAGAAGTAGGCTCGTTGCTAGAAACGCGTTACGCGTATGTCCGCGACCAACACACTGTTTATAAACAAGCCCACGTTTGGCCACACCGGGTATGGACACGAAGCGTGCGCAGCCTGAGGCGAAGCATCTGCGCATGGGCAGCGCCGACAGCAGCGCCAACACAGTGTCGTGGCGTCGGAGAGTTGAGTCGGTCTACAAGACCAACTCAATGTCTTTCTGTGATTGTGTTATCACGGGCAAATCTAACCAAGCACAGTGTATGTGCCATGACCTCGCGCTTTTAAGCTGATGCCATACTGGTAACACATCGGACAAAAAAAAACACTCTGCAAACACTGTTTGAAGGGGAGCTTCTTCATTCTATGGCGGTCTTGTCCCACAGGTCATACAAAAAACGCCAGCAGACGTGTTCGAAGCATGTACAAAGTAAACCTGATTTGAGCGTGCTCTAGACGTGTACACATATACTTCTGTCTGTCATCATGTCCCTAGCCATAGCCTCCTCTATACTCAGAAAGCCTGGCAGTTCGACGACGGAGCCATAGAGTGCTCGGTCGCAGATTTGGAGCGCGAGGATCAGGCAACACAGAGCATTTCTCGGCGAACCTGGACGTCAGCGCACAGCTTTTGCAGCGGCGAGGACCCCAAACATCGTTTTCAAACTCGACGAGAAAAAAAGTGGTGGCGCGAGGACCGCGAAGAGCACGAGCGGACATTCCATCGCTCGAGAGAAGTGTGTTTCGACGAACAAAATGTAAGGGCGCAAACGAGCTGGTGTACATAGCACATGGTTGAAAAAAAAACCGAGACTGCGGGTAAACGACACGACACTAAAAAGTCTCTAAAGAATTTTAATGTCGTGTCGTTTACCCGCAGTCTCGGGGTTTTTTCACCCATGTTTCGACGTCTCGCCGCAGCGAGGCGCCCGTCACGTGGCTCTCCTCTCATCCGCTGTCTGCCGCTCTACCTTTTCAATTTCGGCGGCTGCTTCTCGTGGTGATCTGTCAGGCTTTGTCAGTATAGAGGAGGCTATGCTTTAGCGAACACCATGTCTTTAGTGCGATGTACACGAGCAGTGTGACCGCAGCTTTAGACTGTGCCTCCGTGTTTTTATGTCTTCTAGCCGTTGTGCAGTTTGAGTCACGTGGTTCTACTCACCCTCCAAAATGGGGCAGGTCGCCGAGGCAACTGTAGAAGGCATCGAACGGCGGCAGAGGTTGGTAGTTGGAAGCTTGGTCCCGAACGGGTCCCTCGTCGGCGGAGTCCTCTCTGGAGCTGACCGAGTCGCCCAGGTGTCCCAGGACGTGCAGGTCGGACATATTGAGGGTCATCAGGGGCTCCAGGTCGTCCTCGGCGAGCATGGCCGAACCTTGGCTGTCTCGCTGGTCACGGGGAGACGGCGCTGTGGACACCCAAAAAAACTGTGAGAACCCGCTTTTTTCCCCTTTTTTTTAACGATGTAGATTACTTTTTTTTTGGTTTAAAAGTAATAAGCCTGGAAGATACGAAAAATTGCCTCGTATCTGCGGTTTCTTTTACATCTTAGGGTGAAAGTAGAAGAGAAAAGGGGGGTATACTTATTAATCTAGATTTTCTATTATTTGCAGCAATAGCGCAAAAATATGAGGACAAAAAAGTAGAAGACACACAGAAAGGATCGGGTTGGGCGTGTGTATCAATGCAAAGTGCATAGATTTCACGGGCTCTTTTTTTTGGGGAGTATTACTTTTTCAAATTGCGTAGGAAGAAAAACGCATCAGTGTGAAGTGAACGCCTTTTTTTGCCCTTCTCCGCGTCTCCTACCTTTTTTGTTCCCGTCTCTTTGCTCTGTAGCGGCTAAAATGAATCAATTAACTCGCCCAAGTTCCCACGTTAACACGATCTCCTAGATGCAAACTCATTACACGGGCTTGTTTATGCTTCGACGTGCTGTCATTTTGGCTGTCCGTTATTACTGTCTGCAAGGTTAGGTAAGTAATCACTTGACCTGTTTTTTTTTGTTTTTTTGTTTTTTTTCTTGGGGGGGGGGGGGGGGGGTTTAATTTGAAATGTTCTTCTTGTCTGTGTCTTTGGCGGATAGTTCCCGACTTAGCATTTCACGGCAGAGAAATTGGGCTTAGTTTGGCTTGTGCTTTGGATGACGTTTGTCTCGCAACCTGTTTTTGATTTATCCACGCGCTAATAACAGCTCTTGTAACAAAGGATGCCACCACCTTGAAGCGCACGGGTAAAAAAAAAAAATCTAAGCACCCAAATGCATGATGTTGCGCCGTTTTAATTGAAGTGCCTCGCGAAGATTTAAACTGTTATTTTCTGACCTATTATACCTACCCTCAAATTTTTAAGCCAAAAGTATTTCAGATGGTAATTAACATTGAACTAAAGATCAAACTCGACCCAATAGTAAAAAATCTTTATCTTAGTTTTGTTTTGTTTTGTTTTTCTAGCTAGACGTTATGAACGTCTTAAGAACAAACTCTGGCGAATATCAACAATATCTGCAAGTGCGGTGTGACTTCGAGTATTCGCGACTCCAGCGGTACGCATTTAATCTCCGTTCTACGGTTCACATTTTCGCCGCAAGGCCGCGGAAGATTCCGCTGCTTATTTCGAATAGGCGCGAGCTTCTTGTTTCTAAAAGTCACGTCTTGGCCGCTGGGCGGACTCGCCTTCTCCGGAGTTGCGAATAATCGAGCAAAACCACACATCTAACTAGAAGAGGAAGTAAAAAAAGAAGACTTACTGGAGCATGAATGGAATCCTCCGAACGACATGGCGCACAGCTCAGACCGGGGCACCTCGAGGACGACGCTCCTCGTTGGACTCCTGGCCATTCCGGGCTCCGTAAACGAGTTGGACCGGAGCGGAGGGATCGGGTACCCTTGAGGATGCAGCCTGCAACCAACATTCGGCGCCATCAATACTTAAACAAAGAAAACGCCCAAACATACTTCTAGATGCCTCGTAACAAACTTCCAACGATGTTCGCAGGCCGTCAAAAATACACCTTCCTATAGTCTGTTGCAGGTTAAGAAAAGGACAGGCGCCTCCCATAAAGCCTCTGCTCGCAATGATTGGTTCTTGCCTCCTCTTCATTCGTGTGCTCTCCAGCATTCGCTCCGCTAAAGTGGAAAGAGGGGAAGGTTTTGTGGGAGGTGCTTGTTCAGCTTCTCTCAACCGGTAACAGACTATAGTGACCTTTTTTGTTTTTTTCATGTAGAGTATGTTGTAAACGAAGGCTAGGCGCTTTCGTTACGAAAAGGCGTCACACAAACAGTTGGTGCATACATATGTCACATGTGTCGGTTCAGCGAGAGGTCGAGGTCAAAAAAAAAAAAAAATCCCCGCCCTACCAACGCTGAATTAGAAGAACAAGTTCGGCAACTTAATAGTATGCATTAGCTAATGCGGAAACTTGATACTAATGTAACTGGCCTTGCGACGGGCGATGCTGCATTAAAAGTCGATGTTGAGACGACACGTAGCAAGCAGGCTCAACTCGGGAGCTCAGTAACGGCTCTTAATGCCGAACTTGCTTTATTCGAAAAAGAAATCTCGTCTGTAACACAGGCTAAAGCAGATATATGTGATCTAAAACATTCCATCGCTGTGCAATCGTCCGCAACCGAAACTATGCTATCTCGAAGTTTTTACATTGAAAGTCGATCGCGACGGTGTAATCTTATATTTTACGGTATACCCGATGCCGCCGGCGAGTCTTGAGATTTGTCCACACAGAAATATTTTGAATTTTGTGAGTGATAAACTGGGTGTTACGCTTTAAAGATCCCAGATTGAGCGGACCCACAGATTGGGAATCCAGTCTCCGGAAAATAAATAGGCCTATTATATCGAGATTTTCTTCGTACAAAACAAAATATCAGCTGCTCATGTGTGGACCCAAACTGCGTGGCCTTTCTTTTTCCATATCCGAAGATTTCTCAAAGAAAGTTCGCGTCTCGCGTCGGAAGATTCTTGCATTTGCCAAATCTCAGTTGCGTTTTGACAGACTGCATATGAGTTGAAATGTCTTCATTTACAACCCGGTTTCGGATTCTGTGGTCAATGCTTCCGGGGTAGGCCCGCGCAGGGAGTGGGAAGACGCGCGTCGTTTCTTCTAGCTCGCCTATCAGTGTTTTATACTTAAATCCACGCAGTTTAATGCCAAAACGTGATGAAGTGTGTTCCTTTGCTTCCACCTGTGACGTTAAGATAGTTCTGATCACCTTCAGCCTGACATAGACGACAGCGTAATACTGCCAAATCTTTCAAACTTCACGTTTTATCATCGAAAGGATCGTCGTGGTGGCGGCGTTTTAATATGCCTAGGTAAGAATATTCAAAAACTTCGGTTTCTTTCTACGTCTATTGAGGCCATTTGGGTATCGGTGAAATGTGGTTTTAAAACAATCCTTGTTGGCGTGTGTTATCGACCACCAGATGCATTACCTAGCCTTATAACTTCTTTATATAATGAGTTGTAAATTATGCACACCCAACATTCGGGTCTTTTTGTTGTTTTAGTAGGTGATTTAAACCTCCTTGATATAAATTCAAATTTATTAAATCTTGCTGGTGGTGGAAGTTTTGGTGCGTGTCGCGATTTTGTCACACTGCCTTGGTTTCAAACTTTCGCAGATCATTTCTTTCCCCGCCCGAGTAACCAACACGTGTTCAAGTATATTAGACTTGCTTTCGACCAACCATCCGAAAGATATTACCTCCCTTTCCGGTTTTAAAGGCATCAGTGGCCACAGAGCAGTTCACTATAACTTAGGATTTCAAGCACAGTGCACTATAACTTAGGACTTCAAGCACCAGGACCCGTCTTGCTGTCCAAGCAAATAAGACTATATAACAAAATAAACTATGAGCACTTAAACCGAGACCTTTTGAACTTCTTTTCAATTTTTCTGGGGGGTTTTAATAATATAAATGTAAATGCAACTGTACGCCTTTTTGAAAAACAAATTATTGCAACTCATTAAAGCTTATGTTTCAATTATTACCATCAGTTCTCGGTCTTCTAACCCTTGGTATTTATGCTCCTTGAAAACCCTTAACGATAAAAAACGACGTTTTCGAGTAGCCAAAGAACAAGGCACAGCTTTAGCTTGGTCTAAATATAATGAATGTGCCACTTGAATATAAAACTCTACCATAGCACCATACTTTCTTCCAAGAAACCCTTCCGTCTATGCTACTTAACAACCCGCGCCAATTCTAGAACGTTGTTACTCATGTGCCGTACTCCCCACTAGCACTTACTGATTATTCTGAGAACATCATCGAGAATAATCAGCGTGCCAAAAAGTGTTAAATAACATATTTTCTGCCCGAACATTACCTGTAACTAGCACCGTTCCTTTCATGGACCCAATCTGTGTTGATTTTGATGGTGTTGTTAGCATTGTTACGTCACTGAAAATATACTCGTCCTGCGGTGTCGACAATATCAACTCTAAAATATTGCAGAGCACAAAATATTCCTCAAGCCTATTTTTAACAAACCTTTTCCAGCAGTCATTAGATACGGTGACAGTTCCAGAGGATTGGAGAATCGGCAAGGTAATTCCGGTTGACAAAAGCTGTAATAAATCATCGCCCTTGAACTATGAGCCAATATCTCTAACATCTGTACCTTCTAAAATACTCGAGCACGTAATTCCCAACCAATTATTTATCGTCCTCGATTCTATTTTTTTTTTTTTTTTAACAAAGCGCAGCACGGCTTTTGTAGAAACTACTCCTGTGAAACCCAGCTTTTCTGCCTAACAAACGATCTGTTCGCTAGTCTTGATTCTGGCTTCCACACTGACGCTGTATTTCTCCACTTTGATAAAGCTTTCGACAAAGTTCCGGATAACCGTCTGCTCTTAAAACTCTCGTCAATAAACCTTGATAATAATATACTCTCCTGGATAGAATCTTTTCTCTCACAACGTCATCAGTTTGTCTATACTAACGATCATTCATCCTCTTTGGCACCCGTAACATCTCGGGTGCCCCAGGGAACGGTGTTTGGTTTATTACTTTTCCTCGTCTGCATTAACGATCTTCTTTTTTCAAATATCCTCATTCATGCGCCTACTTGCCGACGATTGTGTACTTTACCGGAAAAAAAATATCACGTCATGATTCTTTAACACTACAAAATGGCCTCGACGTAATTTGTAACTGGTGTACTAACTGGCAGATGACGCATTAACGTCAGCAAATGTAAATGCAGGCCGCTTATCTCGTTCCTATTTACCAACTTCCCTTGAATTTACTCTCAATGGTATTCCGCTCCAACCTACCAAAAGGGCATGTTCGCCGTAGTGTGAAAAACGCTGCTAGGATCTCCAAAAAAGTTTATTGTGTTATGTCGGAGAAGAAACACTGATGCAGCAGAACTTTCTCACAAGGAGTCGGGGACCACCGTAATGATGGCTCACGTTTTACAAGGACAAGAAATGATGCCTTTGAGCGTAACGGCTGTTGTTACCTTTATGAGGATCCCAGGAGGCGCCGTTAGCACATAACCAATGCTGCCGCTCAAAACACTTCCAAGCACACTAACCCTAGTACACCCATATTCGCGTGCTCGCACCGAAAATGAGTAAGTTTGTTTTTATGTGCGTCTGAATTACTCACTTGTCCTCTGCAAGTCCAGGACTGGGGGCGAACCGGGTGTGGGGGGAGGAGCGGCATGCAAGGTCGTTGTCACTCAAGCTTAACTGCAATGGCTTAGGACAACCACCTAGAACAAACAAAAAGTTTAAAAAGTTAGTTTTTTTTTATTTTATTTTGACGTTGTTACAGATGAAAATCTTTGTACTCAGTAAACAGATTTTGCTGGAAGCTTTTAGGAACGTTGTCACTAATACTAGATTTGTCATTAATCTTAGAACCGTATACGCAGTTTCACAGACTGCATACCTAATGATGAGTCCCTCGGTAGAATATCTTAGTGTGCGCAGCATTGCCCGTTAAAGCATAAACTGGTGATTCGTTACCATTGGAAATGCAGGATCACTAGCTATCCATTCTAAGACAAATAAACTAAGAGTTAAGTATTCCATCTGCCTGATAAAAGCAGCATCTCTTTATATATATCTTTCTTCCAAGCACGACCGTGCCACTTTCATGATTATTCATAGCTGTCGCCAGCCAACTATAACCGCAAGCCGGGAGCGACACCAAGCTTTTTAGGGAGCCAAACTGTAGCCGATCCCTGTGACCACAGTCATTGAAGCGTCTACTACCAATGCAAAGCCTTTATCATTGTTCCTGTGAATTTCACAGTGATGTCATAAGACCGACCGAAAGCGAACCAATTGCGTGCAAACCAGTTTCATAGAGCACGCTAATGGTTGCCATAGCTGACGTCTCTTGGTTCAACGGTATCCTGCGACATCCGATACAATGCATTTACACAATCTTTGTTGTAAAAGACGGACAGAAAACACGTGTATACCTTGATAGCAACAGTCGTTGACGGAGCTCGCCCCCGGAGATCGGCCGATCCCGCTGTCGGCATGTTCCAGCTTCGGTCTGTCTCTCGCCGCGTACGCGGGCTGCACCTCCAAGCAGTCCCCGGGTCCTGACACTAGTTCCACGTCGTTCTCACTTCGAATCTGAAATGAAGATATTCACGGGGTCTATATTCGGCAGCACATGTACCTTACACATCATGAGAGCGCCTCGGCTTTAGCTGCAGGAGAACATGATTATTCGTCGTTGAATTACAATTATCGCATTAAATTTGAAAGAGTGAACCCATCTGAATATCACTCTCTCTTCTGCACCCCACTCAAAACATGGGTCATTTTTTTTTTCTTTGTTTCAAAGATGTCGTATTGCTTGCTCGGGCGCTAGATACTTTACACTCCTCCCTCACATGCCTTCCTCAAATTGCCTACTTAAACGCACGAAGTTTTTTTCAGCTCTTGCCACGGTGGGGCCTGGGACGTTACCCAGCGCTACGTCAGCAAGCTTCCACGTGCTATTCTTTACTTCGCTGCCTCGATAACCGGATGCTAAATGCAGAAGACTTCAGATAGCAGCTCTCCGCTTCGCCGTTCATTCGCCAGAGGAAGTCGTGTCATATACTCGGCTTGCCTCGACGTCACTTAAGTGGTGATTATGGTGGCACCGCTGCTGAGCGCGTAGCTTCAGCAAGAACAAGTAGAAATGACGACCAACCCAATGCGATAACGTAGCGTGCCAGTCATGTAGTAGATCACCGGCAGAAAGATGCGATGCTAGGCTGAGCGGAGCTAAGCCACCATCGTCCGTGTTTAGCACGCAGGTGACTGACATCAGACTTGGATACAAATTTAAACGTCCCCTTCGAGAATTAGTGTGTAACATTGCTCATTCTGCTTTCACTCGGGTCGTTAAGCGTCATTACCTTCTTCCTTGCCGTGTCGTCTTTGGCAGCATGATTCTTGTAGTGTTTTCGCAAGGAGCTGGGATCCGTGTACCTCTTGCAACAACCAGGAACTTGGCAGGCGTAAGGTTTCTAAGAAAAATATATATATTATCATTACGTTTTTTCCAGTGACATAACCCAGTCCATCATTTTGTTGTTACGGGCTCCGCGGCACGTATACCGAAGACGAACATTTCAGAGATTCATTTGACATAATCAAATGTGTAGTCAGAGAAATCTCATATTCGACGTCAGCATTTTTGTGCTGCGTTTTCGAGGCAAGCTTATCTTCCACAGTGCTACGGCCTCGCACTGTGGCGCAAACTGCGTAGCTTCGTCTTACGTCTCATTCGCTTGCGCTCGCGCAAGTGACAGCGCTGCTAAAATTACGCTATCATAGATAACGTAGCGACAGAAAAAAAAAAAAAGTTGACACCAGATTGGCGTCATATGAAAGCACCCTACTGGATACGTGCGTGACTGAAAGCGCCGAGGTCGGCCTTCCACGATTCGACAAAAACTCACTTTATTGTTTTAATAGGATTTATTGTGATTTCATCGATGGAAAGCGGAGAGATAATTTTCCGCACTGTTGCTTAGATTTGGATGATTAGAAACTTCAACCACGGCCTTCACACACAGACAACTGAACTAGTAGTTTTCAGCTGGTCATTAGAGACGGAGATCCCAAACATTGAGGTATATTCTGGCAGTGACGTTATATGTAAGACCCTGAAGAGGGCGCCATATTAATACTTCGTCGTCATTATACCATAGCTATACCTAAATACACTAAGGTCATCGTCTACTTTTTGCAGTTTTAACACTTTTAGCACAAACGAAAATAGAAAATTTATTCTACTCACAGTGTCCTGGTGCGTCCGTTGGTGCTTTGCCCGGTCCGAGGAATTGCTGAACGCCTTCGGGCATCCGGGATACTGACACGAGTAGGGTCTCTCACCGGTGTGGGACCGCAGATGGATCTTGAGGTTTTCAAGGCGAGAAAATGCCTTAGCACAGCCCTCGAACTGTAACGAGCGCAAAAAAAAAAAATGATCACAAAGATGAAGCTCGCCAACAAAGTTTTCTCCAAGAAAGTTTTCAAACGGCATAAAAGCAGAACTCAGGTAATACTAAGGTAGTGCAAGTTATAGAGACACCAAGAACCGTTTTAGAAATACAGTATGCAAAGTCAGGACTAAACTCGGCGGATATGGCAACGAGCACCGACCTGCTAAACAAGGTTTACGCGGGCTTAGAATCACTCAGCTTGACTTGCGCAGTGTCAAGCTACGACTTGGATTTGCCTCTTTGGTTACCGTTTATTTATTTATTATTTTGCTTGAGCGATTTTTTTTTGTTTACTTGATTACTAATAAACGCCATGAGATACTAACAATCCCAAGTCAACGTCAAACTAGTTTCGCTCGTGGGTATCCACGTGGCAGAGGTAGGAATTGTTCATGAGTCCAAGCAATAGTCAGTCCGGTGTAATCTGTAGTCTAGTCAAACGTAACCTGCTCTACTCTAGTCAAAGTTATCCGTGCTGTTGTTCAAGTCATAAAGAGGGCTAGGGCCCTTTTTGTGGTTTGCAATGTTCCGAACTAAGACGACGTTGATGACCCCAAAAAAACGATAGCAGCAACATCAAAAGACCACAGGAGGCAACTTCAACACGTGCGTGCATATACAGTCACTGGAACTATAAACACCAAATTCCCACGCGTGTAAAAAAAGCGCCAGCCACTGCGCTATGCAGATTTAGTGGTCGTATCTCATTCGTCGCTTTTTTTTCTCTCTCGTATTCCAGCCACGCTCATTTTAGACCTATCTGACTTTCCCACAGTGCGCGGGACTCTAACGAGGTCTGTGGTCGGGTGGCGCGCGGAGCCTCGACCGAAGAAGCTTTTCTCCCTATCGGTAATACGATCCTTCGTGCCGTTTTGCTTGTGATTGTTTGAGGGGTCACGATGCCACGTCGTGGGTGTCGCTGCTCTGGGTGACGCCGAAATGCAAAAGTTAAAAAGTAACCATCCTTCCAGTCATCATTTATTTATTTATTTATTTATTTTTATGCAAGTGGTTGTCTGAGTTGCTTTTATGTGATGCGGAACTTTTTGTCATATTTTATGTCTTCGAAATTTTCGGTGTCTTTATAAGTTTATATATGTGGTGAAATGGCAGTTTTTTAATCGCGAAAGCCCCCGCTCCCCCCCAGCCCTGTAAAAACATCTGCACAAAACTAAAAGCGTGAGGGATAAGACGTGCAAAAGAAGAAGAAAGGAAACAAGCGACGTTTCGGGCACACGCCCTTCGTCAGACTATGCGATTTCCAAAACCTCTGTCTGTGTATATGTATGATTGCTTTGAGAGTAGAACTTTGAATTCATTTATTCGACGACGAAGAAGAGCGTAAGTTAAAGAGCACTATCTACTCCGAGTATCATTGGCGGCATCAGCTAAAGTGCGATAAGCTATGTACAAGTTTTAGCAAAGTCTTAAGGCCCTTTGCCCATCAATATTAGGACCTTAAACCTTAGTCTCAATGCCTTTCAGTGCATCCGGTCTAGATGTAAGGTTCTACGTAACTTTGCATCTAGGCCCATTTCCACAGTGGTAATAAAAGGGAGGGAGGGGGGGGGGCGGGGGGGGGGGGGCATGTAAGAGCGGTGTCCAAGGCACCGTTAGTGAATTCCCTCACATTCTTTTTTTTTTTTTGATCGCCTACCACATTTTTTCCTAGACTTCAGTCAGGTCTTTATGGAATAACGTAAATCCGCATCCCACATTCACATGTCAACATACGTTCAACTCTAAATATCAATTGCACGACTGAGAACGTCAGGATTTTGTGCTATAGAAAGGGACCGGTCCCACAGACGTGCTGTAACCCTGCCATCCTCTTCGATAAGAGTGAAGTACTCGAGGACACTTACCGTGCACCTGTTGGGTTTCTCTCCCGAATGAACTCGCATGTGAATGAGCAACTTGTAGCGTGCGTTGAAAGGTCGGTGTCTCCGCGGACACCCCTGCCAGAAGCAGGTGTACTCGTCTCTCACTCGTTGGTCGATGTGGCAAGCCTCGATATGCCGCACCAGGCTTTCTTGGTCTTGAAACAGACCGCGGCAGTCAATCCACTGACAGTCGTAAGACCTCGGCACAGGCTCCGACGTCGTGGAGTCCACTTCGGCCAACTCGGAGGCCGTGTCCGCTGAACCTGTGCTCTCGAAGCTCGAGTAATTGGAGGGCTGACTGCTGTCTGAAGAGTACATTTTCTGGAAGGCCAGCTTCCGGGCCATGTGTTGGTCGTAAGACGGAGGCGGTGGCTTCTGGAGTTCAAGAATCGAAGTCACACCTGGTAAGGGTTGTTGCGTCGAGTCGACCACGTTCTCACCTCCAAAGTCGAAATTGGCACCAACCGCGAGATCCCGGTCTTCCTGCTGCTTGATCACAGCTAGGTTGTCTTCTGGCTCGAGAAAGTCGTAGTCCCGCATTCCTGTGAACTGGTCTACTTCGTCGATGGCTTGCAGTGTCAAGACCGGGTTGTCAAAGGCGGAACAGTCGTCCCTCGTCGCTAACTTGAGAACTGTCGGAGAGTAGGGAGTACTGAGTCGTAACCCTGATGAACCCGACCGAGGACTGTTAGGTCGAGCAGAAAGATGGCCATACGCTCCGGGCGCTGAGGGTACGCCTGCTGTGGACGAGCACCTCGATCCGCTAAGGTAAGCCACTAGGGACGTTGGAGAACAGCGGATGATTGTGTTTAAGTCCATTCCATCGGTCGATGTCGGCGAAATCGACAAGGACCTTTTGCTACGGCGGCTCGTGAACGAAGAACGAGCCGAGCTTCGGTTACTCGTGAACGTTGACAAAGTCGGGGAGGAGCTGGTCATGGCCGATAGGTCAGAGCAGCTGGATCCCACATCGGGCGCCATCTTGAGTTGTTCGTCTGCCTCAAGAAGTGCGGCGATTGGAGACTCCTCCTCGATCGGACTGCACTCCTGGCACTCTTCTTTAACAGAGCGTTCCTCACCGAAACGACAAGGGTTATGACACCCTTCCCCGGCGGTCTCAGTTAAAGAGTTCACAACAGCACAGCTGTCTTCGGGGAGAATGGGTTGCTGGAAGAATAGGCCTAGTGAGCTTAGCTCGTCACAGAACGGTCCCGGTTTGTCGCCAAACTCTTTGGGAGAAGGTGCCACAGGGCCGAAGTACTCCTCCTCGTGAAAGTCGGTGAAACAGTCGAAGGCGTCTCCGTCTTCGGGGCTGGCCAACTGTGGCACGGTCGAAGAACTGATGGAAGTCGAGGAAGTGTACGAAGCGGACGGACTGAGGACGAAACGCGGGTCCGGTTGGGAGCACAAAGGGCCGCCGGTGGACACCGTGCACTGGTAACAGTCTGGAGAAGGCGATAGTTCAAGGCGCATCCTGGTCACTGCCTTGCACCTAGTCAGCTTGGCCCGAGGTCTGCTGCGGTCCGAAGCGCACCTCCTTTGCGTTGGTTGGACTGAGCGTTAAAATAAGAAGAAAAAAAAACGGCATGTCAAAACTGTGCACAAAGTGATAGCATAAATTCGCGGTCAATGTTTGTAATACAGCATATCAAACACCGTCGGCAGACATTGTCAGAGTCGTGTCTCTTTGGTATGGCGGTCACATTGGTTATACAAAAACTGTCTGCTGACACAATCAAAGCATACATATGTTTGAAGAAAACATGCTTCAAACATGCCTGGGGCGCGTTTCTGCCATCATGTCTGCCATCATGTCTGCAGATAACACTGTGTCTTTTGTATGAACAGTGTGATTGTGGCTTAAGTCTTCCCCTCGCTTCAGAACAAATCTAAATTACGTCATTCATAGGACACTTATGCTGGCCTTGCGAACTATGTTTTTTTTAAGTAGATGCCAAACACTATAAATATAATCGGAATTGCTCAACAGCAAACTACATTACCAATAACCGCAAAAGAAAATATATTTTTTTACATCCTTGTTTATAAATGTTTTATCTCCTTGCTCGATGAAGCTGAAATCTCTTACTTAAATCTATCTGTTAAATAAAAATTGTTTCTAAAAACTTTGTTTATTGGGGTATCCCGTATAATTCCGTCCCTCTCACCGAACGACTTTCTCGTCGTTTCTCCAGATAAAATCGGCACAGAAGACTACCTAAACAAAACCGAGTATAAAACAATGATTGTTTAAACAACGGCTTACCCAATCGTGGCAAAACTTAGTCAAACTACCTCTCAAACAGAACAGCGGAGACACGCTGCCCGGAGGCGGAAGTGCATCGAGCGATCTGAATCGGTCCGAGACCTTCCACAAAGTTCAAGCCCTGCTGTTCTAAACCCGTCTCCCAAAAACAAAAGTCTACGAACCCCCCCGTCCTACTTCGGAGCAGTGTCTCGGGACGCTCTCGCGCACGGGCCAATCAGAAGCCTCCAGTTTTTACTACCCTTTCTCTGTACTCAACTACTTTTTTTTTTTTTTTTTCTAAGCAGACGGTGGCGGTACGACGTTTCGGAGCTCGCTTTAGGCCCGTTATTTCTCGCTCTAACTTCGCCACTGAAAGCTGGTTGTGTTGATATTTTTATGCGCGTGCAACGGCCCGTCGAGTGAGAAAGAAAGAGGGAACGGAAGGAGTAAAAACGGAGGAGCAAGGAGCGTGGAGGAAACCTGAGGACACGCCGCACACGTGCAGATGGCACGCCCATGCAAATTGCGTTTTTTTTGGCTGCCTTTGTTTTGAGCATTTGTTTTGTAACCGTCTCAAGCTGTTTTACGGCGTCATGATGCCCTGAAGCCACGCTCACACGGCGAATACATCGTACAAGAAAACAGTCTGCGGACACATGTCTGAGGGGCGTGTTTCTTCCTTGTTTGACGTCCCGTCACACTAGTAAGACAAACACTCTCTGCAGACATGTTTGAAGCACACGTATGTGCTTGGGACGCGCCCGATGTGTGCCCTCAGATAATAATGTCATAACGTCTTCAACAAACACACTGTCCTGGTGAAAAAAAATCTTATATTTGTTTTAGACATTTCTTGGTCCAAGAAACGCATATGATCAAATAAGATAATATAAGAGCATACAAGAACATTATGAGAGCATATAAGAACAATATAAGATTATTTAAGAACTGATCAGAACTTCTAGTCAGTTTACCATAACTTCTTATGTGATCTTATATTGTTCTTACGAGGATCTCGTATACTCTCATATGATCTTGTTTGATCATACGTGATTATTGGAATCAGAAATTTATTATAGTTATAAGATCTTTCACTGGGATTTCTGTCTTTTGTATGATGTATAAGCAGTGCCACTGGGGTTTCAGGTCTGAGACTGGCGAGACAACTCTAAACAATTCTGTCTAGCTTTGCCAAGGTGCTCAGCGCTAGGATTTTCACCCACCAAATTGCGCCCTGATTTGTTACTATGAATTTTTTTTTTGTGACACAGTTTGGCGGTAGTGAATCGGTGTTTCTAAAACAACTCTAAAGTTGTAAAAGATCGGCCACGCTCCAGCACAAACAAACGTTGCAAGGTAACATAGAAGAAAAAAAAAACAGAGGTGCTTAAAAGCGAGATAACGTGCACTTAATTTAAAATACAAAATGGCTGTCGGCTCGCGGTGTGCATGCAATCATATCTACATAGTTCTCCCGAAGTACCATGTACTGTCAACAAAAAATAGCAAACACCTATTGATCAATTCCGTCCCACCAAACGTGTTATTCCCGTTTCGTCTATCAACACTTGTTTTACGTGCGCAAATACATAAAAACGTCACTCTTACCGTAAATCTTGCTCTGTCTTTGAAGGGCACTATAATAAAAATGCGCGTACCAATTTGCGTGGACAACATACCCCCTGCCAAAATACGAGGGTTGGTATTTTTCTTTTTCCAGGCTCACATCAGGGCGTCATACTAATCAGTCTTCAAAGTATACACCCACCGAATCCACGGATGACGGAAACAATCCCTGGATTAGGGGAACAAGAGCGACAAAGGACAAACACAAATCTCCAAACACAGGGTTTATTTCCGTCATTCTTGTCCAGCTCGCTCGCAACTTTGCATTTAATTGCATTGTAATCATCACCAAATCCAATGTAAACCTTGACAGTGAAGTCGACAAAATCCCCACTTACGTCTTCCGTTTCGTAAACACAGAACACGTGCAAAATGGCCCGGCGGACACCTACCCCCTCATCCCTTCTACAAAGCGCATGAACTTCCGGTTCTCACGAACGCGAATTCCTGAGCGATAAGTAGCATATGCATCGCCAACACGAGTCGTGGGAACGAGCAAGCCCCCCCCAACACGGAGCCACACGCCTGAACGCAAAGAGAAACAGAGCGCAAAAGCAGTGCACGCGCCTCGGGGTAGGGCTCAGCCAGTGGCCTTGACCGAAGCAGAGAATCCAGACATCGAGTCATCCTCCAGGGGACGGGACCCCCTGTCAAGCAAGCGGTCCTGGTCGCGGGTTCTGTCGTAAGTTAGTTGTCGACGCGCCATGATTCTCCTGATGCAGAAACACTAGAACCTTAAGGCAGTTTATTTATTGACCGCGTTTGTTTTGACGCCACGTGTCTATAAAAACATGCAAAAAAATGGCCTTCTGCTAAATTACCTAGTCTCCAAGGAGCATGATGGAGTGAATTTTCACGTGCTGCAGATGCCGATATCTGCAGCAGTAAGTTTTCTAAAGAGAAACACGAGAACAGTTGGCGCTTTGCACGTATGTTCGACAAGGCCCCAGAATGGCGATTTCCATCGCGTTTTTGGGAACCTGCTTTCACGGGTTCATTTTTAAACCACCAGGCGCTCTCAGTATTTGATTCGCCCGAGAAGGCTGGCGGGCGAACCTGCCACCTGCCGCCGACACGGCATCATTTTGTAGCCACCAGGTACCGTCGATTTCGCTGGACTCGCTAAAATTGGCGTCGAGCTGTTTCGCCAACTCCCTCTTCCAATTCTTTACCTGTGACGTCACGACCAATTGCCAGCGACGATTCCCACGGCGCGCGTAAAAAGCACGGTAGATGATTGGAGTCATCGCGTCCTTAAACTGAGACCGTCAGATTTCACAGTCTAACATTCCTCTTAGCTCCATTAAAAAAAAAAAAAAGAAAGGAAATAAAAGTTCAGAGACCGTTTGGCCAGCCGTGGAAGGTCGACCACAGCGACGTTTTCGGTCGCGCGCGTCGCCAATACAGAAAAAGCTAGCGCGTGCACCGCGTGTACCTCCATTAATGCGGAATTCTCCGCACAGATTGGTTAATTTTCGCTAAAGATCTATCGATCTCAAACATGACGCAGTATGGCCTCCGTTGCTTTTGTACCAGTCACCACCACAGACCTAGGTTATTTGACGCAAAATCGCAATAAGATAATGTAAATTCAGCTTTTGTTTTGTTGCTCTTTCATTTGTGCTTTGTCCCATCGCTAACCTACGTCTTAATCCGCGGTCCCACTTACCATAGATGAAACAAAAAAAAAACTGTGTTCGCTGGAAACAGGGTGAAAGAATTACCTGCGGACGGGCCTCCAGCATACATATATGTATTCTTCGAAATGGTCCGCAGACAGTCTTTTTGTGACCAATGTAACAGAACGGTTATACAAAGAACTTTTATACGATGTATTAGCACTGTGCCCGCGGCTTTAGGCTTCAAAGATGTATACGGCAGTGACGTATTCTCTAAACCCCATCTCGTACGCTGCCGGCGGGTGGTATTAAGGGCGCACCGTTGCTAGTCCTGCCAAATACTTCACGCGACCTGGTGCCTGTACTTGTGGCTACCAGAACGCTATAAGGAACTTTTAAAATCGCGTTTCGTAAAATGGGAATTGGGTTGGCTTTTTGGGCAGATACCACAGGCCTAATATGGTCTAGCGCCGCAAGTATTGAAGCAGCTGATCTCGGTAACGAAATAACGGCATCGAGTGTTTTGTTCTCGTTGTTGGTCTCTTTTGTTACCGAGATTAAAAACATTCTGAGTCATTTCATTTCTTAACGTTTTGGCGTGTAAAGAATGAAGGTATGTAAGCGAGCTACAATAGACCGCCTATACCTGTGGCGGGCGTCACTCTGTAACAGCAACAAAGATATTTTCAAAATAACTTTTTTTAAAGTGTTTTAATTAAGCTTCGTTCGATGCTATGCATACGCAGCTTTATATGCATAAATTCCGAAGCATAAAATACCCCCACGGTCTGCAAATATCAACCGGTACCCTTCTGTACTCACTATAAGACCAAAGCGACGTGACTACAAAGTAACATTTTCTTTTCTCTATTTTTTACACTCGCTAAGGGGCAACGTGCTTAGTTACTCTTTGAGTACGCAAGCAATAACGACACGAAGTTCGTTTCCCCTTCCTGGTAACTTTATGTTTAAATTGTCTCTTCCTCTGAGGACGGTTGGTGAAAAACGCCTTGTACATTGAACGTAATTGCTGGTATTTCACGAAGCACGATGTTTCTTCGGGTTAATTCTCCGTCTAAACTAATAACAATATGTTCGTAGTCACGAACCTCTGAAAATTACTTCGCACATTCGCGACAACCTCACAATATATCATACCACAATCTTCCAAAGATACACTGCGAGCAACGAAAGGTAGAGTAAACGTACCTGAAGCACGTCTCTCTTCAAAAACGCTCGCGTGAACTGTGTATGACCAGGCAGATGCTTACAGTGCAACGACGGCGAGGTTGAGTCAGCCAGGCGGCGAGAAGATGGCGGTCCGGTTAGTCCGAATCAACAAGTGTCTGTGCAGAGGGCTCTAGGTTCATCTCCCCTTTTAAATACCAAGAGAAGGGGTGCCTCGAAGACTCGAAATAGCAAGTGGTCGGAAGCGGGGGACGCAAGCCGAGACCACTGGCGGCGCCTCCGTTCCAACAGGTTGCAACAAGAAAAGTGGGTCCCCTGCCAAGAGTTATTTCGAAGGAGGATCTTGGGCCAATCAGGAGCGCCGAGGGAACTTTGGGAGTTTGGGTTTTTGGAAGTCTGGGAGCCGAATAGTCAACCACGGCGTTGTTTTTTATTCTGTGGGAGGTTGACGCTAGTCTGGAGCTTTCATTTTGTTTTCAAAGTTCCCGCCCGTTGCCTTTTTCGGAAGGCCCGCGGACCCCCCCGGACATGCTGAGTCAAATGCTATGCGTCATCGGTGACGTGTGCCTGTTGGAAAAAATAACGTCGCAAACAGAGACCGCTTTCCCGTTGCTCTTTCATTTTTTTTTTTTTTGATAAAATGAGAGCTCATATCAATAATACACCTGAATTGCCGACTGCACGTTCTAAGGAAGACAAGATAAAGAAGCAAGCTTATTACCCAACACCAGGCGCGTTTGTATGTGTGTACTTACTTCTACTTCCAAATATTTATGTTGAGCGTCGTAACGTTATACATAAAAAAAAATAATTCGGCTCATGCCGTCAAAAATAAAAAAAGACAAAAGAACACGTGACATTTAGGGATATTAAGAAAACACCATATTACATGCGACATTCGGTTCAGTGGTTAGGCTTCATCGAGGTTGATTCCAGGTCAAAACCGAGCCCCAGCTTCCGTCTAACCTTCTGTAAATTCTTCAACGCGCCATACATGCCTGCCAGGACGCGCACTTGCGCAGTTTAAGATTGCTTCATCCTTGTGCAACCTTCGGTTTTATATAAACGTTGCCTACAACTGACACGAACTTATAAAGACAACCGTAAAGTGAAGAAGCGTGGTGTATGGCTACACCCAGGTCCGACAAATGTCCGATAACAAAGTCGTAGGATGGATGGATGGATGAATACGGCTGAGCCCTTTGGATCGGGCGGTAGCTTACGCCACCTAGCCATTTTGTCTTACCCTTTGAGTGCCAAGCGCTATAGATATTCCACGCCCCCTGTCGGAGTCCAGCGCCGCGCTCACTGATTGGACGCGAGGGTTTCCTCAGCCCTCGGCCGGGACTCGTGCCCAATCAGCGAGGACACTGCTACCAGCCGAAAGCTGACGGAGGAGCACTTGTGGGCAATCTACTCCCCGTGTTGGCCTCTTATCCGTGACGTACACAATGTAACCTTGCGGCCTTGTTGGTTTTATTTTATTTTTATTTTTTTGTGACTTAGTATTTTATAAACTCGGAAGGGCTGGCATGTACGCGTGCGTCAAGAGCGAACGCTATTGGACTCCGTTATTTTTCGGTCGCATTTTCGACAGCCACCCGCGTTTAAATTTAGTCTCTTTTGTTCGCGTCCGCTCATCGAGGCGTGCGGTCTGTACGATAATGTCCCACCAGTCCGCAGGGGGTCCTTCGCTCCGTTTATTTATAATCTAGCCACAAAAGTGCGCGTACTCACTTTCTTTTTTTTTTTTTTTTACGAACAAGCGTTATATTGCAGTTTTATGTTGTTGCGTTTAACGTAGGATGCATACGTTTGGGGACCGGACTTGTGACGTTTTGGTGTTACTTTACGTGACCTGTCACCTTTCTCTCCGAGTTTGGTGGGGTAGTTTCCCGCTAAATTTGGCAAGGAAGGTCAACCGACGAAGTCCGTCGGAATTGGTGCAAACGAATGTACCAATTGAATTGGGGCAGGATATATTCACCAGCGCACTAACCACAGAGCTATCGACGCGGCTGTCTCATACTAGCTCTCAAAGAGCGTAGATACACGCATTCTACAATCCGGTGTCTTTATCCGGTACGGGCGAAGGGTCATAAGACATACATTTTTAATATGTTCGAGAATTTATGTATATTACTGAAAATTGGCGCAAAGCTTATGGAGAACAAAACGTTAACTTGTAAACTTTTCAAAGCACTAATCCGTCATCCGTAAAAATGCATTAGTTTTTAATCAACATCAACAGCCGTAACTTAAAAAAAAAAAAAAGATTACTTCTTTAGTATAAAATCGCCCGAACTGGAAGAAAACTGTCATCTGTGACGTCCTGATACTCCCCCTATTCTGACCTGTTGTATTAGTCCTCGAATTCTGTCAACTGTCGATTTTGATCTAAACATTCATGCATTCTTTTGCGAATGCATGAATTCACGATGATCTCGGGAATGGGGTACTTTGGCCCGCGTCAGATACGCGCGTCAACCGTTTCTTTTTTTTTTCGGCCTCTTTT
The DNA here is from genome assembly GCA_013358835.2 of Ixodes persulcatus. Classification (NCBI taxonomy): domain Eukaryota; kingdom Metazoa; phylum Arthropoda; class Arachnida; order Ixodida; family Ixodidae; genus Ixodes; species Ixodes persulcatus. Next base: position 35,608 of record JABSTQ010011147.1, read on the forward strand.
TTCTTGTGCATAAAACTTGAGCTTTCAAGGCCACCGAGGGACCGGCTAACACCGCTTCTATGGTTCTGACCCAGGACGAACACCGGCCGAAGTGCTCAGCCCGTGCTCAGAGTGATGGATACGAGCTCCCGCTAGCAACGCGAAACCCTTGCTCACAACATTTAAAACGTCGTTATTTCCAGTCACAACTGACCGGTAGCCAAAGCAAACTGAAGGAACCAGCTGTTTCTATATTCCGGATTCGATCGTAATGCATGAGAAGGCCGAAAGGCTAAAAGAAACAAAAGTACATCAGTGAAAGATTCGTCTAGATAAGAGTGGTAACTTGGGCGAGTTGGTGATGCATGACGAGCCTCCACAGAGGTTAATTGTGGGGAGAAAGACACGATAGAATCTAAGGTGAGAATAACCTGGCCTGCTATGGTAATGATGAAATGATGAAGATTCGTCGTCCGTCCCAAATATGTGTTTCATTCTTTCAGCGTCAGTTGTCAATACAACGCTTCCTCGTTTTTTGCCTGTGCAACTGCACTGGAAACCCCTTGCCATGCAGCTCGGTTTGGTTCTTTCATTTTGTCCGAGGTTGCTATGCCCGTGTGGATTAGACTTGCTTTTCGGCTACATAGTTGTTAACTTTATTCTTTTTTCATTGTGCAAACTATATATATATATATATATAAATGTTATGCATAATTGTTAGAACTTGCGTAAAACCCACACCGGCAAGTCACTTAGTTCGTTTGAATATCTCAGAAAACAAGAAGTTGTGGCGTAACCGATCTATGGCTATAATAACACGGCTGCGGTGTTGAGAACAGTAACCAGTTAACCTGCTGAAGATCCTGTCGTCCAAAAAAAGGCACGTTATCACATTACACATTTTTACTGAGCCGACGCTCAAGTGTAAGTACGCTTTCAGTTCTGAAATGATTACTCGATTAACTAGAAAGCCTGAAAACTATGCTTGTTTCCCTTCGTTTTTTTCCTGTTCTATTATTAGATCTAGACTAGATTTATACTCTAAAAGAACTTGTTGTTGGGCTAGTTGGTGTTGACTGTATTGAACCATAGTTGAAAGCGCTAAAAAAACGTACACAAGATAGAAGACAAACAGGGACGACCGTGTTTTTCTTCTATCTAGTGTACGTCTTTTTAGCGCTTTTAACCATGGTTCAATAAAGACAAGATTTAGCTCGCTAGTGTAGAATTCGCTCACTGTACATGATGGAGTCAAAATAGAGCCTAGTACCTATATTCTATGACAAATACCTTGGCCGAAGGCATTTTTACAACTATGAACTCCCGCTTGATAAATTTGGCCGACAGTATCTATCCCTAAGAATATTATCGCGCGATGTTGCCTTTTTACATAGAATAGCTCACGAGCATTGACTCGACACTTTTATGCACAGTGAATTTCAACGTGCCTGCTCGCTCAAATAAGGGAGCTCTCACTTTTCATCCCCACAATCAACACATGGTATCACCAAAAACAAGAATGCAGATATGGGTAAACAATCATGGGCATAAAAATTATCACATTTTTTAGAGCTACGTAAACCTCAAAAGACAATTAGGTGAAATTGTTTTCCGTCGTTAGCAATGCACTGTCGTGTTTTTTGTTGCATGCTAGTTTATTGTAATTCGCATTTTTAATTAAGTATAGCTGAGCACGTTCTACAGTTGCACAACTTTTTCACTATGCCGCAGTGAAAACCCTTATTGTCCGTTTATTGGCACAAATAAAGGCTTTATGATGATCATGATGTATCAGCGAGAGCTGCATTTTTGCTTTTGCGCCAGTCACGGCACGCGAAGACCTGACGTAGTCGTTTGTTGCCTTCAGCAGACACATGCAACTCGCGTGAAATTTGCAGACTGAATAATGATGAGTAATCGCGCCCTTATCTGCTCCTTCAAGTTTATTTCACATGTGGGCGTGTTCGGGGCTGCCAGTCCCTGTCAACGCCAGCACAGCGCCACCGCAGGGTAATTAAAAACGCTCTGCTCAGCCGTGAACGATTCCAATTGATTTTAGGCGACCCACAAGCAGACACGATGGAGCCAAACAAAACGTTTAGGCTGACGGGATTTTCTAGGGAGGTGAACGGCAGGCCGCTAGTGTTCCAGGACACCGTCCCAGCACCGCCCATCTGCGCTCTCTGCGGCCTGGTCCCTGCGGAAACCTATACGCTGACCTGCACGCACCTCTTCTGCTCGGCTTGCTTCGCTGGAGTCGTGCAGAAGACGAAGAGTTCCCTTCACTGTCCGGTGGACGACAAGTCATTCCGCCCCAAGAAAGCACTACAGCCGAGTTCCAAGGCAAGGGACTATGTCCTTCGGCTCATCGTGTTTTGCTTCAACAAAACTAATGGATGTTCGTTCTTCGGAACTGTCGAGGCCATGTTGAAACACTTTGGCGGCTGTGTCTACTGGGGCCTAACTTGCCAGTTGTGTCGAGCCCCCGTGTTGCGGTCAAATCTTGTCTCTCACGTGAAGACTGCTCACGCGAAACCAGAAAAGAGGAACGTGGCCCCAAGGTCAACATCTTCCGCCATGGTGGAAGCCTCTGCGGCGGCGGTAGCTTCCGAGTCTTCTCCTGTGACAGCAGCGGTTGGCGTAGCGTCTTTGGAGGCGCGACCGTCCCTGCCATCGCATGATCTCCTCAAGACCATCGGTGAGTTGATCTCCCGTCGAACGGACGAAATCAAGAGGACGCAGGAGCTTAATTTGTCCCAGCTGCAGAGTAGCATCGATGCCTTGAGACGGCCTTTGGATTTTTCTACCAGATTCGCTGAATTCGAGGACAGCAAGACTAAAAAAGCGGCGTACTACACGATGTACGACTGGACTGTTTCTCCCTTCTCGAAAATTCGTGTGGGTGTTCACTACATCTCGAGCGACATCTTCATGATCGGGCCCGGCTACAAGGTTCAGCTGAAGGGCTGCGTTGACGGAATCTCCACGGTGGAGCTCAAGGTAAAGGTGACCATCTGGACGATTGCCGGCCCAAGCAAAGCCGGCGGCGACATTGAACTCTTGGATGGCGCCAAAATGTTCGTCTTTAGAATGGTGAACAACAATCGTCGCAGAGACAACATCCTTAAGGCGTACCTCCTGAAAGAGGTCTTCCAAGGGTCGTCTTTCCCCCTGGACAGCTCCGACGGCGTGACGTCTAGGTGGATGGAAGTGGGCGTCACTGACAGGACCGTGTTTGAACGGGACTTCGTCGAGGAAGATTCTTTCCTCGTTATATTTTGCATTGCAGACGCGCCTAACGGCTAAATAATTTTTACAATTTTACCATTTCACCATTTTTACCAAGCCTTATGTATGATATTTACCTACTTTTGTTTCCGGGTGTCCTTTTAAATGAACTCTCCTTTGTAGCATGCAGACGCTATGCCTTTTTATTATTTTACTGAAGAATAAAACCATGCGCCCTTCTGGTATAAACAGTCCACTTCATTTCCGCTGCTAGACTGCAGAAATACCTTGCAGGGGCGATGACCATACACAGTACTGAAACGGCCACTCTCGGGAACGTTTTGGTGGATGGATCGGCACCAATTTCCAGAAGTCGCGAAGATACTGCATTACCATAACGCTCTTATCAATTTATGCGATACCCACTCTCTGTGTTCATCGTGTGAGTGTTTCTGTTAATTTGTATTCCGCTTGGGAAAACAAGAAATGCAGAAAGTACATTCGAGGCGGGCCACGGCAGCAGTGGACTCTTCCCTCTATTTCGATTTATTGGCCCTTAGACTTTACTTCCATTTATCTGCTTCTCTGCATCTGCAGGTAGGATTGTCCTTGCGACATTTGACGTAAAACGTCTTTCACCGACTCTGTTTTTGTTTTGTTTTTCTCTCTGACGTTGACTTTTGTCAACACTACCTCGTTTCATCGTAAGTCCGAGTTCAATCAAAAGCTATACTTCGTTTCACCTTCGGTCCGAGCGCGGACGATGGTATGAGCCGAAGGGCCAATCAAAAAGCGCAGCGTCATGGCGTGCTCTGTGCGCTTGATAGGACTAGCCGGCGTAGGAGCACGCACAGAGAGACGGCGAATACCGGCTGTTCCTATCAACTGCAGAGAGCACGCCATGACGTTGTGCCTCTTTCGCTGTTTGATTGGCCCTTTGGCTCATAACATCGGCCGCGCTCGGACCGAAGCTGAAACGAAGTATAGAAGACCTGCAAGCGCAAACACATACAAAAAAAAAAAACTACACTAAAAAGCCGCGGCGCGCTTTTTTCGCCTAAGCACTGAGGTTGCACTTTTGACGCTCATTGGCTCGTAGCTTAGGTTGCGCTCGGACGTTATTTTTTCTTTATGATTTGTACAGCGATGATGGCACACGTAGAGAAACATGCCGAACACCATGACTGTGCGCTTTTCAAGCTGTCCAATTGGTCCCATCAGCTCGTAGCGTCGGTTGCGTCTCCACGTAATCCCCTCCTGCGCTCCGCCATCTTTGTTTACAGATAACGCGTTCTGGGCGTGCGAGCAGAAACTCTCTTCTGCGGCATATCAGACGCCGCACATGCGTACACATCCCAGTGACTCGGCATTTTTCACCTGTGGTAAGCAAAATCCCTCGATACTTCTTTTAGAAGTAACAACAACCAATACAAATGACAAAGCACATTCCGCTGGAACAAAATGGCGGCATTCAGTTCGAACCTCTGCTGTGCGCCGCCATTCGCTTCCCCTAAAACTTGCGCCGTCACGCAGTCGGCGCTTCAAAGAATGTCGCTACTTGCAGGAAGCTCGTATCTAGGGACTTGAGTAGTAAGGGGTAAAAAAGGCTATAAATGCTTGCGAGCGAAGCATGTGGCTCCCGCTCATGCTTTTGTTCGTGTGAGCAAGCACCTGCAAGTGCAAGCCTGGCAGAGGCTACCTTCACGCTCACGCTGCACGTGCTTCCACGCATAAGGCATCAGTCGGGGCACCAGTCGGGGCACCATGCCCCAAAAAACCTTGTCGTTCTAAGCGCGCGCACTGACAACATCGTGGTGATTTGGCGCTGTCGCTGCGCTGTAAACGTATCGTCTGAATGTCGACGCGTGATTCTGCTTCTTGTTGCGCTTCTTGCGTGATAACAAAAACGCCAAGTTTTTTTGTCGTTCTTTAATTACGCTGGCTTGGGTACCTCAAGCCCGGTTCAGACACTTGCGTTTGAGTGCGTTTGACTGCGTTGCGTCGAGCACCGAAAACGAGTCACCGACACATCTGTGCTTCGTATGAAGCGCGGAATCCAATTCAAAGAATCATCTTGGCACGCGAAATAAGCAGCAGGGATGTCCTGGTTTCTCCCCGCCGCAACGCAGTCAAACGCAGTCAAACGCAACTGTCTGAACCAGGCTTCAGTGTTTTCGCGAAGCAGTGGGACTGACTTCGATACGTTAAAAACGTTTGTTCGTGATTGTTCATTCGGTTCAGTTTCTTTTCTTTTTTTACAGCGGAGCTGTTAAGGGCTTGTTTCCCCAGTATCGTGTCTGTCAGGAAACAAATGATGACACGAAACTCCGGACAGCTACCGCCATCTATGAGCAGCGGCGGCAACCAGACAACCTGCTTTCCGGTTGTCTGGTTGCCGCCGTCGCTTATAGGTGGCGGTTGCTGTCCAGCCTCTCCACTCTGGCTTGCCGACTTGAGGCCGGCCATTACTTCATTTCCACCATAGTACAGCTTTGCTGGTCTTCCTTCTTGACCAAAATGAAAAGGCAGATTTGTTTTGTGGTATTTGAGCAGTGTATGCGGGTAGTGTTGGTCCGAGGATTACCATCATGTTATAACATTAGTATTAACATGCAACGTACGTGTGGTGTGTGCCGTAGCGCGGGATACAAATTTGAGAACGAAAGTGCGAAGCTCGTTTCGCCAAGGCGGAGAGTTTCAGAAGGCATAAATACGCGCTATACCACGAGAGGACTTCGCTTCGCTGAAGCACTCCGAGATGAGGAATGCATAATCTTTTCAACGTCGGTTTTCTTCGGAAGACAAAACAAATATTAACGCAGTGACGGACTACTCGGATCATGAAGTCCAAACAAGGATCATATTCGTAACGAGCTTGTTGGCATATACTTCTTGCAAAAAGAATGAACACAAACTTATTATTTCAAGTAAAGTGATTGGATTGTATTTATGTATGTTTAGGCAGTCGGAAGTTGGTCCGGCTGAACGGGCGACTTGTCTCTAAGACGTAGGTGAGACATTCAGCCAGCGCAGTGCGACCACTAGACTGGGGCCTTTTGGTATTGGAATTAGAATTGGTATTGGTATTTATTGCGTGCCCAAAACACCGTGAAGGCTTTGATATTGGTGCACAAAAGTCACAAATGAGATCAACATGCAAAGACGTGAAATAGAGGAGTGACATATCAGTCATTATAAAACAAATTACAGACACAACTCGGTATATGGAAAATAAATCATGCTGCACGAGGCTATTACAAAAAAGTTGAATATTTTGCATTGGTACCTTTCAATCTGCTTGTCAGGATAAAGCGTATGTCGCAGAGTCGCGTGTGTTTAGATGGCACAAGTAAGCTTGTACTACTCAAAAGATCAGGTACATCGAAACGACCTTGTATGAGTTTCTGTAAAAACACCACATCTCGGCAATGCCTGCGGTCAATTAGGGTTCTGAGACTTAAAACTTTAACAGGAAAATTATACTCGAAATGGAGTCTCCTGTTAAAATGCCTATCGTAGACTATGCGTATCAGACGCCTTTGTACCTTTTCAATGCGTCTGCAATCGCTATGTGATAGAAAGTTCCACACAACAGACGCAAATTCAAGTCGGCCTAACCAAAGCACAAAATAAGCGTAATATGGTATCAGGTGCCTGGAAGTGTCGAGTCAAACGTGAGATCATCCCGAGCACTTTAAGACCGGTACCACAAATATTAGTGACATGAGATTTGAACAATAGTTTACAGTCTACTAGCGTGAACCACGCACTAGTGATTCTCGAGCGCACGCCGGTACGATGCTCATTCAGGTCGAAAAGGTCGAGGGTGGAGGATTAAACTCGGTATCAGCGGGCACTAACATTGTACATTACAAGCTGGCGAGGGGCCCCTGTGTGTACAAAACTAAATGATTGGCCGAAATCGGCGGTCGTTACGATCCAAAAATGCCACTTTCCGAGCTTGAACGCTGACTTCGCGCTACGCGCGTGCTGACGGTAGATATTACAACGGTTAAACCAGCGATCGCCTGTCTTCACTCCTTTCTCCCTCTTTTCGTAGTTCAGCTGGTTTAACCGTTGTAATATGTACCACCAACTAGCTCAGCTTCTACCCCCTGACGGTAGAGTTCACCTGATTTGTATCGCACCGCACAAAACGGTTGCTCATGGCGGATATAGCTGACGGCACGTGAACAGCGCTATGACAACGTTCCACTGCATCTGAGAACCGGCCTTTGTGGTGCCAGGGAGCACGGGAGATATCGCTTTGCTTTGTCGCGGACTCTTATTAACATTCACGGAGGACGAAAACTCGTTTCCTGCGATTTCAAATAAAGCTTCAGATGACTGGCAACAATACTTTTAAGCACCACCACCACCACAAAAGGAAAATGGGCAACTCCCTCTTCGGGAGAAAAAGACAAAAAGTGATGCGTTTTCTTTTTTTTTTTTTTTTGCCCAATTTTTCAAAGGCTATTTTGGTATTTTGGTGACATCCCACACCGCCCTGATGATAGTTACAAAATTGCAGAGGAGAAGGAAATCAATTTAGAACGGCGAAGGGAGGAGCCTTACTTTTGATTTTCAGTTTTTAGGCTAGGTGCACAAGAAACCGCCCAATATAAAAGGTACAGTCATTAGCATATATCCATCCATTTATCCACCCATGGATAGGTCCAGCTTTAAACTGCGATCGCCCGGTTTAGCCTACAGAATCCAATCCAACCCAATCCAGTCCGATGGCTGAAGTAGCCTTGAGCGTGGCGTGTTTATAATCATCATAATCCGTTATCGGATGGAGTCCATCAGTCAGCATCAAAAGTGCAACGTCACGACGCTCATATGCTACGAGCTGATCGGACCAATCACACATCGTCAAAACCGCACCGTCGTGGTGTTCCCCGCGTTTCTGTTCCATCATCGCTGAATCTATTTCTAACAAGAAGAGGCTTAGTGACTTGCGCTTTTGATGCTGCCCGATCGGACCCATTAGGGAGTTTTCGTAGATCGTTTTCGCCGTCCCGCAAGGCCCCCCGCAACCCGCTACGATAGCGGGAACTCCACAGTCAAGGCTATCGGTGCGCATGCGCAGTAGCAACTTCTTCGTTGCGGAACGCTTAGCGGAGGGGGAAACGCGGTCTACGAAAACTCCCTATTAGCTCGTAGCGTCGGCTGCTGTCGAACTTGAAGGGAAACAGAGAATAAAGTTGCAACCTTTCGCGGCGATGGGCCTCTTTTTCTCTCGTCCAGCGGGCGGATTATTAATTAATACGCGACCATGGAATGCTTGAATCAAGAAGAATGCGCCACTGAAGCATTTTATCGCGCACGAGCCATATGCTCGTTTACAAACATCTGCTATAGCATCCGTCTACGCGCGGTAACAGGGGATCGGAAAGACGGAAAAAAAATATAAGAACAAAAGAAAAATACAGCTACCGCTTTCAGTGTTCTATCTATGATCATGCTTTTATTGTTGCTTTTTTTTTTTTTACAAGCTTATATTTACGAATGTAATTTTGCCATCCGGGCATCCGTGGGCAACGTAATTCGCAACTTTCAGCCAATGGTTGTACCGCGGTGTGAGAATGGCGCTCCCTATCTCCTGGATGATCGGCTTCAGAACGAAGGGGCTTGCTTACCCCTTCCTGACGTGGAAGTATGAGGTACGGCTGTTAGATCGATCGCATTTCACAAAATTAGAATTACCCATCGCGTCACAGACCCAACCTCGCGTCCTGGTGTTCTACGACGATCGTCCAGATGACAGCTATTTTGATAGGAAGTAGCGTGCCCCCCACATGGGCTGTAAAAGTCGCGAATTAAGCGTAATAACGCATGATCAAAACGCGACCAAACAAAAAAAATCAATTTCGCTCGCTAGGGCGCTGCCCAAACTCGACTGGCGCGACGTACGCGGCAAAGCCTCCGTATTCGCGACTCCAGCGAACTATAGGGGGCGCGCTGGTCAGACAAAATGGCGGACGAAATGAGATCGTTTTCGTCGTTCAGCACGTGGACCACCATAAATTTCTTGCACTACAGCGTAAAATAAATGTTAGATATCAAAGCAAAGCGAGTTTTCGACGGCAGAAACTTTCTTTTAGTCAGTGCGTAGGAATGACACGGCGGAAGCATAAACATAATTACTGGAAACGATGTTTGTTTCTATGCTGCCTACGAGAACCAAGCAGCGATAGCAGACGACAGAGCCGAAACGACCTCCTCTCCTGCGCTTCTCGGCGTTGCCGCTAAGCGGCGTCGGTTTCACTGGAGTCGCCAATAGAACCGGGACGTCCCCCACGTGGTTCGAGCCCGAGGCGGCCGCGCAAGATGTGTGCTGCCTGAGCACGCTCGCTTTCGGGATGCCGGCGTGCCCCAGCCACGCGTGGGGTACGCGACACGTGCGGGACGCAAGCTAGCGACTGCGGGCGTATCACTGACGCGAACGCACGTCGGGAGACCTCGGTCGAGGTTTTGAATGTCGGGAATACTTACGGCTGCGACACCGGTGTACACAAAGAAAACGAAAAAAACTGCTTGTTTCTTTGGTACTATATCCCAAAGCGCTCTGAGCGCTAGGTTGACGTCCTGCGTGTCACCTGACGTCACGTGGTCATCAGGGAAGCACGTTGTCAAGTGACATTGCGTCATAGGGCGACTTAACCTCACAACGTGACAGTGTCACTTGACGGCAAGGGACCACCAGGAAAGCAGGTGATCGCGTGACATTACTGCACGTGACGTGACATCAGGCTACTTAATGTCACAGTCCCACGTGACGTGACGTCAGGATGCGTCACGTGACACCACTACGCTAGCGTCACGCGACGTCATAATGTTATGTGATACCATGACGTCATCAAGGTTACATTCCAGGCACGGACATGAAATAGCTATAAGCTTGCCCTATAAATGCCGCGCACGCATTTAAAAAGCAGAAAACAAAAATATGGCAAATTGCTAGGCAATTGGGTTGCATACGTGAAACGTTCTAACACCCTAAACGGTTATATCATAATTAAGCCATTCGTCTAGCCGGTTCAGCCAGACGCCTAGGTTCACGGCCCTCTTCATCGGATATTGTAACGCGTGGCATGTGAACACTTGAAATAATAAACCTGGGGATCTTACAGCACCTTCTAACCCACTCTTCCTCTCCCACCTCACCTCCTCGCCTACCTCTCCTTCTCACTTCACCCCTGGTTACATGACCTCCCCGTTAACCAATCAGCGTCGAGCACCTCACTCGGCCTCTCCCACTCGTCAACCAATCAGTGTTAAGAAACGCGGTCACGCGTTTATTCACGCTTCACTTATGAGCTTCACGAAATGTCGAACACCTAACCAAAAATGTTTCAAGTCAAAAAAAAAAAAAAAAAAACGAGCGCGCGTTTTGCGTTTGCGATCATCGGCGTCCGCACGTTCGTGAGACGACGCCTCCCTTTAGTTTTATTTGCGTCGACTCTCAGAAGCTATTATGTTTAAACGTGCATCGCTGTTTCAGGAAAGCACCGAGGGTGTGACAGGATGTGAATCCAAACTTGCTGAGGGAACCGGAAAAACTGTTCACTTAGAACAACGGGCGTAACACGTCGCGAGTGAAGTTCCCAAAGGCGCTCGGCTATTCGCCAGTTCGCCGTTCAATAATCAGGTTCCTGTACATAACAAAATATGTATTATTGCTGACGTCATTAGGAACATATAAGCCCCAATCTCGTAGCTAGACCTCCCACCTGTCCAGTTGGGGTAGTGGGGCAGGAAGGGAAAGGGAGGGGGAGAGAGAAAGAGGGAGAAAAAACAAAATTCCTTGGTGGATCCTAATCGGGAATACGTTGACCCTTGGGAAACGCCACACACGCTCCCCTTTGGACGCTGACCCCTTCACTTTTCTGTCCTGGCTTTCTTTTTTTTACTTTTTCTTTTCGCTGCCTCTTTCTGGCTTCGTTACGTGGTCAGTGTTAGCGTTTCCCAAAAGGGAGCGTGTGTGGCGTTTCCCAAGGCTTAACGCATTCCCTAAAGATCCACCGATGGATCTTCCATTAATGTTTAGCCGCCTATTTGGACGAGCGCTAGTACTTGGTTCACACTCCATTTTGTAGCACAAACCAAAGCGTACGCGGATCCGCACACACGCAAGTTCAGAGTCGCCCCAGCATCCGCGCGCGCATTGGCTTCGGCCGCGTGACTTCGCCTCCCTCTCGCCTTTCTTTGTCCTTTACTACCCTCCTCCTTCATACGCAGCGCGCTTCCCTTTCCACTGCTTTCTTCTTTTTCTCTTTTCAGAGACGGGCGCCGTCAGCTTTTTTTGTCATCTGGGTACGAACGCTAACGCCCGCGAATACATAGCGCGCATGGCGACATTTATATGACTACAATATTCTTGTCTTGTCTGCCATCTTCACTTTTAGAGCGCAGCTCTTAGGTGCCCGTTTCCGGCTTGAGCGGCGACGCCGTCGGCGAAACCACGCGATGCATTATGGGAAGTTTTCCATAATGACGTCACACGTGACGTCACGAGGGTTATGATCGTTACCCTCACGAGGGGTTACGAGGGTTACCCTCACCAGGGTCACGAAGGTTACCCTCACGAGGGTTACCCTCACGAGGGTTACGAGGGTGTTGTTCACTGGCCATCTCGATGCAGATATTAGACTTTCTGAGGCCGCTGTCTATATATATAGCAAGCTTAAATTTAACAGAGCTCATAAGGGGGCAATTAGAAGCTTGGAAACGACCTTTGCGAGTTCAGCTGAATTTTCGCTTAAAGGGGTCATGAAACGAATTTTGGGTTGGGATGAATGATTTTAAATTGATACTTTACTAATCGCATATCGTTTAGTTGGCCAAAAGAAAGAGGCTAGAAAGTCAAAAGCCAGCTTTTCGGTACGAACATTTGAAAATATAGCGGACTATTTTGTACCTTCTTGCCTTCAAAAGCTCTCCGCCTTTTCACTATGATACATCCGCGGTTCCAAAAGCGCGTCACCGGCGCCAAACTGACGTCAGCAGAGCCCAGCTCACGCATTGAACACGAGAACTGCGTCACTCGGACGTATGCGCACGTCAACAATCAATCCGTCGACGAATATTTGGATTCGCGTTCGTGGCCAATGAGTGCCCTGACGGAACTTATTGTCACTGGGGAATGACAAGTTCTATGGTGTGCATAAAAAGCACGGTAGAAGCTAGGAGTCATCGCACCGGTGCCGAAGGAATGTCACCACCACGTGATTTCACAATTCGCATTTGAGTTGAGGATTAAAGCTAAGGAGGAAGAAGTAGGAAAATCGTTTCATGACCCCTTTAAGCTGTTCACGAGGGTCACGAGGGTTACCCTAACAATGCTTATGAGGGTTACCCTCACGACGGTCATGAGGGTTACCCTCGTGACGTCACACGTGACGTCACGTGTGACGTCATTGTAGGAAAGAAGTGACGTATTACGTCACGTGACGTGTGACGTAATACGCATTTAACATTGTCAATATTCCCGCTGAATGTAGCGGGAAAATTTTTTCGCTAAATTAGGCAGAAAAATATTCCCGCTAAATTTACCCTCGTGACGACACGAGTCACGTCGCATGTGACCTCACGTGTGACGTCACGAGGGTAAAATTTTCCCGCTGAATTTAGCGGAAACTTTTCTCCGTTGAATTTAGCGGGGAAGGAAGAGGGGCATACCCTCCCCTCCGTACCCTCCTCTCGTCCTCCTCAAAAGCTGCGCTCGAATTCGGCGGTACAGAAAATTGTAAACGTCTAATTTTTTTTTTATTCTTTATTAGAAGAACATGTTCCCAACGTCCACCTTCTCAAATAAAAAATACGTGACCTTGCTATCACTAACGTAAAGTCAAAAGAACCATTGCCTCCGGTAACAGCCGAAACGAACCAACCCGTCCAGTAGCAAACCAAGCCAAGCCGATCCTCCAGAACTTCTATTCATGCTCGTTCCTTTGCCTGCGTCACGCTTCTAATTCTTTCCTGCGGGCCGACTTCTGTCCCTTCAAATTAAAGTTTTCGCAGCGCCAATTCCCCTGATTAAAGATGACCAAAGCACAAAGACAAAGCTTTATTGTTCAAGAACATGTTTACTCTTTACTAACGGGTGGAATCCGAACCATTCGTCCCGACCTTCAGAGTGAACGAGGTACTGGGCACCGTCTCGTCTAGCAGTCCCTGATGCGACCGTCAGTCGCTTCTCGGAATAAAAAGTGGGCGCGTTTCGCAGAAAGGCGCCATTGTTGTTGTTGATGACGTCACAAAATCAGGGAGATAGAGGGAGAGATAGAAGGGGGGGGGGGGGGGGGGAGCTCCCATTCGAATCTTTGCCAGAAAGCGCGACGGCAAAACCTCTGCCGTCCCATTGCCTACCTGTACCACGTGCCACTGGCAAGCGATTCACTTTATTTCCAGAGCCCAGAGCCGCGTGTTCATTCACACGATGTCTGACGTCATCAGTGCGCGGGTGTCACGTCGCCTTAGGCGAGAACGACCACAAAAATATACCGCGAAGACGCGATGGGGGGAAGTTCCTGGAAGGTCGCCATGCTGGAATCTCTTCAAGTGTATATAGCCGCGCGGGCCGAGGCACCGAGGGCACCGCCAGGCATGAGAAGTCCCAATGCAGATTCCTTGTCATCGTCTTGTTTGTGTGGAGGTCGGCCAAGCTGAATTCGACTGAACTGGCAAGCTATGCCTATAGAGTCACTAACAGCTTGAGAAGCGCAGGGCGTGGACAATCATGATCACGTGCTCGGGGTTCGCCACGCTCTGCGCTTCTTAACGGTGACTATAGACCCCTGCTACGTACATCCCCGGACGATATGAGCTGAAGCACGCGATCTGGACGTTTGCTGCGCCTGCGGTTCACAATTTCTCACATTAGGAAGTTTTCGTAGACCGCGTTTCCCCCTCCGCTAAGCCCTCCGCTACGAAGAAGCCGCTACTGCACCTGCGCGCCGATAGCCTTGACTGTAGAGTTCCGGGTATCGTAGCGGGTTGCAGAGCGTGTTGCGGGACAGCAAAAACGATCTACGAAAACTCCCTATTAACAAGACGTTCAAAGATTGAGTGTTATGCTCCGCGTTCCAAAGTCGAATTCGAACCAGAGCTTCTGTAAAAAGTGGCAGGAAAGCCGAAGAAGCTTGGAGGGTTGTCTAAGTTCATACTGTCCGCGGTAGTACACCAGTGCTCGTTCTGTGCACACGGGTACCATCGTGTGCGCCATGAAAGGCTTTCGAGAGAAACGGAGCACAACCATAGGTGGGCCTGACAAGACACCATTTACCCACACGAGCATGCGTAAAACAGGATCTTACGCGCGTAAGCAAGCTTACATGAGAGGCCGTCATCGTCTCCGTCGTCGTTGTCTAGTCGCAACGTCTCTAGACAAGGACGAGGTCCCTGAAGACTCGGACATGCTGAAGTCGGAAGAATCTGCGCACTGCCGTTCTGGAATGGATCCTTGACACCGGAAGGTCCGGGCCAGGGTTGGATACAGGTCTCTGTTGCTTCGTCTGGACCCTGGGGTAACCGAAGGCTGGAGCGGATCTCGATGCCTCTCTCCATGACGGGCACGTCATGGTCAAGCCGTCCTCCGACGCTGGCCGCCGCCGGACAGGGAACGGGACTCGACATCCTGCTGGGGAAGAAGGCGTGGAACATTGATGACCTTACCACTTAATATGTGAATGGAAAAGTTGTAAGCTATAGTCGCTGACGGCTTAAAGCTGAGCTCACATTGCTCGTACATCGTACTAACGACACGGTGTTCAGCTGCAGACATGAGGACAGAATGATCTGCGGGACACGCTTCACCCATGTTCGGAGAAAGTTTGGTCTTCAAACATGTCTGCAGTAAGTTTTTGTACGACCGATACGACAGGACTCTTATACAAGAAAGAAACACGCCTCGGACAATGTTTGCAGAGTCCAGACTGCCTTTTGTATGATGTGTTAGTAGATCGACCGGGGCTCAAACGTTTCGCCACAACTGCAGTGCAACAAGAGTACGGCTTCAGAGCGCAGTGCCCGCTCTTGTATCTTGTGCAGGGCTCCACCAAGTGGCCGTAGTCTTCACTCTGGAGCTTCCAAGAGGTTCTTTTTTTAGTTTATTTTACCGGCTATGGTCGTTAACAGAATAAGAACGGAAACTGAGAGCTTCAGATCTCCCGCCTCCAGCGCGAGCTTCTTAACTTCGATATCACTTGGGCGTCTCGTAAGCATCAAGCGTGACCGGGAGTGCGAAAGAAATGCCCTGCCGTTCTCATTCTTTCGGGGGCTTTTAAGATCTCCTTGAGTACGAGTTGGAAGAAACGAGCATAGAACTTATGGAGAGTGTGAGTATTCCTCAAACCATGACATGCCAAAGGGGATCCGGTGTTTTTCTTACTTTTTTTTAACGCTTTTAGTTCCAGTGCGTTTTGATCAATGGGAACCGCGAAGGGCAGACACTAAATCACTGAAGAAATCGACTCAAAAATAAATAAGAAATATACAAGCTCTAGACGCGTCGACACCAAAAAAAAAAGAAAAAAAAAAACTAAGCGAAAACAAATATTCAACGAAACAAAAACCAAACCAAACCGAAAAAAAAGGGACGCTTTCGCGAGGATCATAAAACATGACACGGAACGGCATTTTGAATTTATCGCTTTTGATGCTGTTGTTCTTGGTGTTGTTGTTTTGTTGTTTTTTAGTACTTTACTACTGTGTCTTTTTTTTCTTTTTTTTTTTTTTCGAGTCCAAAAGGGTGTAAAGTCGAGTGGCGTTTAAACACATGACTTTTTTTTTATGTAATACGTTCCTTGCTGAATTAAAAAAAAAAAACAGTACGCAACTCTTTCAAATTAATTTTGTAGTGAGCGACTTTTTTTTCCTCTTACAGATAATCATGTTAAAAAAAATCTCAACCTGTTCAGCAGAAAAAAAAAAAGAAAAAAGGAGGGCTAGAATTTTTTTTTTTTTTTGTCGCGTTCTCTTTGGATGAAGGCGCAATTTCCATTTTCTTTTTTTGTTTTTTTGTTTTTTTGTTTCTTATACTCGAGTTCTTAAGGTTTTAAAGTTCCACAGTGCGCCTTCATGTTTTTTGTTATGTCTAGCAAAAATGTTCCTCAGACCCGATCTTTTTTTTTTTTTTTTTTAAGATATTGAAAGTTTATCAGCGCTCGCCGGCGTGTTGTACATTTTGTCTAGCAAACATTTAGTTTGACTAATTCGAAATTCGCCCAACAATATTTTAATAACGTTATTTTCTCGGCATCTCTTAAAACCTGGGATATCGGGTTCAGTACCCCGCTCCGGCCTTCCCATTTCGATCTTCGTTCTGACGTGCGCTCACGTAATCGCTATTGCGTGATGCACGTTAAGCCTTGGTCACACCACTCATACGTCACACACAGTCTGCAGAAACTATATGTGTTTCTTTCTTGCATGTTAGTCATACAAAAACCGTTTGCAGACACGTTTGGAGCGTATGTCAGCAGACGTAGGCGTAAGCTGCAGTAGACCTGCGCCGCTCACGCCAACGTCTTTTCTGGTGAGTCGAGGCAACGCGCTTTTCGGGGTTCCGGCGGTGGGGCAGCCCCCCATGCTTGCTCGACACAAAGTTGGCAGTTTCTCCGGAATAACTGGAACGCCCGTGTCCTCCCCCTCCCTCTTCCTCAAGAACATTTTTCTGCTCAACCCTCGAGAACGGCGACCGCATGTGTACCGCTAAGATTCGGGGCCCTTAAATTTATGAGGCACCTTCGAAAGCGTGACAAAGTAATGGTAGTGTGTCGGGGGCGGGAGGTTCTATCCCTATTATCTTTATTTTTGTTGTTCTCGTTTTAGAGCGACCGCCCGCGCGTCCGCCGCATAGCCAAGAAGAACCTGGCGAGGGTTCTGGGAGCGGGAAAGGTGGCGTAAATCTGTTTACAAAGCCATCGAGGTGTTTGCCGTCACGTGACAGGACGACTCGAAGGTCTTGCGGGCTCGAGGACGCGTTAAGGAACTTCGAAAAAAATTCTACGAGCGAAATTCTCTGAAAGACGCTTTTTGTTGTTTTTGTTGTTTCTGTGGATCGGGTATGCAGGGTTCGGGTCGCGTCAAAACCAATCAAAACTTGAGGTACGACAGGCACAGTGCTGATCACACTTGTCTATAGCGCGGGAGTGGGTGGTTTTCGCAGCCGCCTCGGTGGCTCAGAGGCGAGAGCGCTGGCCTACGGATCCCCATGTGGCGGGTTCGAATCCCGGGCGAGGTGCCCGCAATCTGACGGAGGCTTATTGCGGAGGAGGCGCCCTGTAACCGAGCTTTCGGTTGCACGTCAAAAGATCCCCAGGTGGTCCAAATGAATCCTCAGTCCTCCCATGGGGCGTGCCAGATGCCCGTCGTTTTCGCGGCAACTAATTTAGTCACGTGGGGCAACATAGAACAACCCGCTCGATGGGTGGCCTGTCCTATCACATACTATGCCGGCTTGATGAGAGCTATGCAGAATAATTTTAAAAACATGGCATCATTGTAATCTTTTCTTTTTTCTTTTCTTTTTTTACGTTGAAATTGTCGATAAACGTTCGGACTTTATTTTTGTTTTCTATCGATAGGGCTTTATGAGTTTTGCAAAGAACGTGATAGCAGCCTCCGGCATTCGGAGGCTGCTAAAAAAAAGAGGGGTGAAACTGCAATGCTCGACGTCGCATCGTGAATCTGACTTCAACGAGACCACGTGAACGAGTCATACGTGCCGAGACTGATGAAAGTGAGGCGAGAGGACACCTCGAGATAACACATGGGCGAGATCTTTCATTGAAACTTGAGTCCGTGTTCTATCGCGGCATCGCCCAGTCTTTAGTTACAGCTTTCAATGGGCCTGTTGCAAATCGTGCAGCACCGTCCGTCGCACCGAAAGGAATGCCGGGAACTCAACGTAGGTATACAGCTGGTTGTAGCAGACGACAGAAGCGATCCTGGAGGCGACGGCGAGCGACACCCACCCCAAACGGAAAGCACGCTAAAGCTTGACGAAAATCGCCTCAAAGCGGCAGGCCCGTCCGTCGTTGTGCGGCCGCCGTACAGCCGCGCGTCCTCCAACGCATCGAGTTATTACAATAAACACTATACCTGTTTTCACCTCAAAAACCGAAGTAAAACAAGTCCGGCTCCTCGCGGAACATTACTAATTTCCCCCTTTATGTGGATCATGAAGACAGATGTAGGTGAATTTTAGATTAGATATATGTGATCTTATCAAGACGTACACGTTCCAAACGTCAAAAGCATCGCTTTTTCCTCCGACAACCGAATCTCGTAAGAACTATTTCGCGCCGCGTAGGAACAATGCGCAAAACGTACTTTTTTCTTGAGGTGAAAACAGGTATAGAGGCTCAGCTGGCGCTAGTGTCTACGGGACTTCCGGTTGCAAATTGAAGCAGACAGCATGCAGTCTACTTTTCCAGTCTCCCTGTGTATTCCCATGGGAAAACGCGCGTGAATTTTGTCTCTTCGCCGGGAAATAACATTAATAACTTTTATTATTTCGGTTGTACCGGATAGTATGTACCTTTATTAATATGGTGAAAGTGTAATTGCTTTAGTTACAGATTTTTCTCTTTACCACTGAACGATGTTAAACTTCGCTATATTTCAGGCCCAAACCTCTGTTCCGTGGCAGGTACGTAGAAACGAATTACGATTCCAAGCAAAATAACGATCGAAAGGAGTGTAAAGTGTGTTCAAAGTTCGCCAGCATTCCGTTGGTGCTTATATATTGTTAATATGCCCGTCCTGTCACTATATGAAAATGACCCCGTCGTGCATCTTTACGAGTGCACGGTTAAAAAAAAACGTTCGAAACGTAAAGAATAAAGTACGTGGGCTACTAAAGGTGTGTTTTCTTATTATTTCCTATGTCGGGCAGTTTTTATCGGGCACCTGTTCTCTGGCTTCTCCATATTTGCAAAGATTTGGAGCGTGCGGGTGTTGACTTGAACCCAGAACAAGCATCTTCGCACATATTCATGAGCAGAAAGAATAAAGCTGTACTTATTTATTGCAAATCGGGACTATATTACGTGACTCTCAATTTATTTTGATCGTCTGCAAGCACAAGGAGTTACTTATCCAGTGTTACTGCATAGTTCTTGCCGTCTCTCTTGGTTTTCCACATGTCCTTCGTTCGTTTGGCACGTATATCCGCCATGCTGGAAAGCGCCCACGCCGTGTTCGCGCTAACAGTGTCCGACAGTTGTTACGTTCCAAGCCCCGGCGACGCCGTGCTCCATCTAGGGCACACTTACAGGGACGGTCCGCAACACCCTCGCTTGGCAGAGACCCTCACGAAGACCCGGAAACAAGGCTTTCGAACATCAGCTGAAGTAACCAACACCAACGGGTCTTCGTCTTCCTCTTTCTCCAACATCAAGAGAAGCTGCTGCTGCGACGACGTAAACCTCCGGGCCAATAAGAGTGGCTGCTGTACCTCATCTTCATCCAAGCCAGCAGCCACCACCAATCACCAGAATCCCGCCGGTGACGCAACATCGTCACGTCACCGGGGCTATAAAAGGGGGACCCGCGAACACGCGCGGCGGAGACGGAATGGGACTTACCACCGGACGCTACAATCATCTCATGTCCCATTAAAACATCGTCACCATATAGCCCTAACCCGGTCTCCAACCTGTCCGTCCCCCAGCCCTTAACAACTGGTGGCAGCGGTGGGATCCTTCCTGGCCCGGATGAGCGCAGCGGCCACACTCCAGCCGAGGAAGAAGAGGTGTCAGCCGGCGTCGAACGTCCCTGAGCGCCCTGAGCCTGTGCCTGAGCACGGCCCAAGGTTCAGCTGTCAGTGGTACCTGGTCCTTCTGCGGACATCGGAACGACGTCGCTGACATCTGGCTGGTAGGACGGGCGGAAGGGCAGAGATCGGGTGGCCGGGTTTCGCGGGTATTGGGCTTGAATTTCGGGGAGCTGCCGAGTCTCCATAATCGTTCCTAGGTTAACAAAAATGTGCTTAGTTCTCGGGATATGAGAGGTTGTAACGCCCGCAAGGCGAAAATTTCGAAACAGATTCAATGAGGTTGAACGCTTCTCAACGAGTGACTGTTTGGTTCCGAGGCAGAGCCAGTTCTTAAGAGAATTGTTTTGACGCAAGCTGTGAATTTTGTGCAGCCTGGTGGCCACCGTGACTACTCTTAGGGAAATAAGCAGTCCGGCATGCAAGGAAACTTTAAATGCAATTTTAATATTACTTTAGATGCGGGCCTTGTTTTGCCCTGTTGTGAGTTTCCCGTAGGATTCCTTTGAGCCAAAGGTGAGCTCAACATTGGAAAAGGTTTCTAGGAAGGATTCTGCTGAAGTTTTCATGTTCTTTTGAGTGTAGTGTACCATAAGACGCTTAGAGCGCAGGTTTTATGGAGAGTTTGTCTTGAAGTACGTATTTTTTTGTAATTTGAAAAGTTAGGTCGATAGAGTTCTGATAGACTATCACAGTACTGTTTGACTGACCCCCAGAGTTGAGATGGATCTTCGGAAACTAAGAAAGGAAGCGCTATTGGAGCTGAGCAGAGCCCTAGAAATTGATATTCCCAAAGCGGTCAGAAAAGGTCATCTAATCGCAGAGATAGAGAAAACAATCCCTGAAGATGAGATCCAGGATGTCTGGAATAGCATTGCTGAGAAAAAAGAAAGAAAAACACGCGGCTCTGGAGTTAGAGGAACGAAGAGAGAAAGAGATGCAGGCGGCTCGTGAGGCCGCAGAACAAGAAAAGCAAGCGGACCTTAGACGAGAAGAGCTAGCGCTCAGAAGGTTAGGACTTGAGAGCGGAGTTTTGAGCATTAACACTAAGAATTTAGCCAGTGGAAGGGAACCTTTTCAGATGTGCGAGTTAATGCAGCCATTTAAGATTGAAAACGACATCGGCTTGTTTCTAGTTAATTTTGAGCGAGTCTGTCAACGCATGTCGTTTCCAAAGGAGTCATGGCCATTTCGACTTCTGGCACTGTTGCCTTGCAAAGTTGCAGAAGTGATGGCTAGACTCACAAATGAGCAATTTTCAGACTATGACTGTGTGAAGGCGAGCCTACTTAAAAGATACAAGTTGTCCACGGAGGCCTACCACCAGAAGTTTAGGAATGGAAAGAAAGAGCCAAGCCAGTCCTATGCTGACTTCGCTTACACGTTGCGAGCCAACATGGTGGAATGGCTGAAAAGCTCAGGAGTCTTTGGAGATCACGATAAAGTGATAGAGATGCTTTGTCTAGAACAGTTTCTCTGGAGTATTCCACTATCTGTGATGGACTGTGTTAAATTCAAACCAGAGGTGACGACTGCCGAGAAAGCTGCGGAGCTTGCCGACGCATACGAGTTGCGACACCAGCTGAGCGACGACGATAAGCTTTCTGTAGCAGAAGACCCGAAAACCAAAAGTAGTAAGTCCAAAAGTAAGAAGAAAAGAAAGTCGAAACGTAAATTGGTAAAGCTCCAAAACACACAAATTGAAGATACTAACATCCAGCAGACTGCTACCAGGGGTTGTGAATCACGAAAACCAATCATATGTTACGTCTGTCATCGACCAGGCCACATTTCACTGATGTGCCGAAAGAGAAAAAGCTTTCTTTCCAACTCAGGTAAGTCAGGACTTAATACAAAACCTAAAGCGTACTCGCTTCCGCTCTATAAGTATGGACATCCTCGAGCAAATAAAAGACACCTTGATTAAGATAGGCGCAATCAGGCAGTGTGAACGTAGATGCAGTTCGTTCACGAACTCGACTGAAGTCGCCACGACAGAACCCCGGCAACGTACCAAGTACCTTAAGTTAAATCCTGCCACGTTGGAACAAAGATATCAGATTCCTGCAGGTTGCGTCTGCCAGTAGGAGCGAAGATTGTAGTTGCAAATAAACTTTTTCTTATGGTGCCTTAAGAATATGTAGCATCTGTCTATGTATATTGAGCTCGAGGTGAGTGATTCACTTGCAGTATAGTACAGCTAAATCCAGCGTATTCGCAGCACAGTGCACGTAACAGCTTAAAAATGTTTTCTAAGGAGTTCGTTAAACGACAAGCGCATTGTCCTTCCTAAAAAGTTTACACATGGAAACTACGGGAAGTGGGGTAATTTTCTCTTTTGAATTTTGCAGTGTATTAACGCATCACGGGACATTCTTAAGGTTTGGCTCTGTCCAACGATCACAGCGGGTTGTCGATGAGATAGCGCCGTCCTTTCGAAATGTTTTATTCATGATCATTGTCAGCGTCATATCGGATGTTCGTGAACAAATGCGTGAGGGGTACAGCAGGAACAAAGTGAAGGCTTGACGGCTCTTTGGGGTTCGAGTCTGGTGCCTGTGTTCCCTGCTGTCTTGGTCTCTGTTCTTTCATGTGTTCAGGATGCCCGTCAGCCGCGGCGTTCCTGAGGTCTTTTCATCGGCCAGTTGGAAGCTGGCACTGCTGAAAGAGACCACCCTGCCGCCGGGGAAGTTGTTACGTTCCAAGCCCCGGCGACGCCGTGCTCCATCTAGGGCACACTTACAGGGACGGTCCGCAACACCCTCGCTTGGCAGAGACCCTCACGAAGACCCGGAAACAAGGATTTCGAACATCAGCTGAAGTAACCAACACCAACGGGTCTTCGTCTTCCTCTTTCTCCAACATCAAGAGAAGCTGCTGCTGCGACGACGTAAACCTCCGGGCCAATAAGAGTGGCTGCTGTACCTCATCTTCATCCAAGCCAGCAGCCACCACCAATCACCAGAATCCCGCCGGTGACGCAACATCGTCACGTCACCGGGGCTATAAAAGGGGGACCCGCGAACACGCGCGGCGGAGACGGAATGGGACTTACCACCGGACGCTACAATCATCTCATGTCCCATTAAAACATCGTCACCATATAGCCCTAACCCGGTCTCCAACCTGTCCGTCCCCCAGCCCTTAACACAGTGCACATAAATACACGTACGAAGTGGTTTTAACGCCGTTTTTCATGCCACGAATTTCAAATAAAAATGCTGTAACTGACCAATTATTTCGTCTGCGTGACTGAGAAATGTTCCAATGTGCCTAGTACGTGCAAATTATTCTTTTTTTTTTTTTTATTTAGGAATACTGCAGGCCAATTGCGGCCCAAGCAGGATAGGGGGTTACAAAAGTGATATTCGCTCTTATAATCGAGCGCAGAGAGAAAATGCACTCGCTTTTTCCCATAGAAATGCATTACCGGAAGTCAATTTCTGACTGCTTGCTGTCTGCTTCAAAATGCAACAGCACACTAGCGCCACCTGAGCCTCTAGCGTTTATTGTAATAACTCTATGCTCCAACGTCTCACGAGTCTCGAGCGAAACGGTAATGCGCAGCGACGCCACAACGGACGCGTCTGCCGCTTTGCGGCGAATCTCGTCAAGCTTTAGCGTGCTTTCCGCTTGGTGTGGGTTGGGAGTGGTAAGCAGGAGCGTGCAGGACTTCGCGCGTAGCATTTTGGGATTTTTGCAAATGGTCTATGCAGAGCGCAAGTCGGTCTGCTTCTTGCGCAGGGGTTGCGGTGACGTCAGAACGGCGAGCTCTGGTTGGCTCTGATTGGACGGATAGTGAGCAGACCCATAGCCTCCTCTGTACTCACGAAGCCTGGCAGTTCGACGACGGAGCCATAGAGTGCCCGGTCGCAGATTTGGAGAGCAAGGATCTGGTAGCACAGATCATCAAAGAGCCATTCCTCGGGGAACCTGGACGTCAGCGCACTGCTTTTGCAGCGGCGAGGACCAGAAACACACTTGTTCGCTCGGGATAAGTGTGTTTCGGCGTCTCGCCGCAGCGGGGCGCCAGTCACGTGACCCTCCTCTCATCCGCTGTCTCCCTCCATTCGGAGCCAATCAGAGCTCGGCCTTCTGACGTCACCTCAACCCCCTGCGCAAGAAGCGGACCAGCCTGCGCTCCGCATTGCGCACGGCTGCACTTTTCTTGGATGACAGTACAGTGGATGACAGTATAGTGGCACGGTTCCGGAGGATAGGCCAAATGCGGGAGTTCTCTTGCCGAAGCAGTTACCTCGCGACGCGCATACTGCACATGTTTACACGCATGGGGGCACCAGTCGGGATGTGGGGATACCCTCAAAGGGAGTTAACTGATTTCTTTTTAGTGTTGAACTGTGTCCACCTGCACCGAGAGTGAAGGGAGCAACCAGGGGTCAATCATAAGCGCAGCTCGAACTACTTTCAAACATAATGAAAAATCACACATTCCTTCAAAAGCGCTTGCATTAGAAAGAGTCCCACTGGTTTAAGAAGTATTTATTCTATCGAAGATTCAAAACTTTCGTAAAAATTGATGCTTCGCAGTAAAACGTTTAAACGATCAACTGCCGTATGTCATTTTTTTTTTCCTTATCGGTGTCCTTTTATTTTATTTTATTTTTATTATTTTTAAGATACTCCTCTTTTCTGCGCACATTGCTTTCAGAGGGTACAAAGCATTTGTTCTAGATTTGTTTATTAGGTATACAATGTCTCTGTAACTAGAAATATATTAGCCGCCAAAAGGCAGTATTTTAGTCCCTTTAGAACGCCTAGCCTCATAGGTGATGCACCAAAGTATTCGGAATCGACTTAAATTATTTTCCCATTATTATGCCCAATTACAGGGTACGCCGACTACGACATCAGGTGTCATAATTTCCTTGTTATCCCAGTGATTTTGCTTTTTTTTTTAGTTTCTGGAGTTGTGCTATTCTACCACTTCCCCTCACCACCCAGGGATCTTGGGTTAATTTCTATTTTCATCCCCGATAATCAAATGAATGAACGAACGAACGAAATATATGTCTCAACCAATTGAAATAAACTGTCAAAGACACACAGAAAGAAATAAAAAAAAATGCCAGCCATATCCTCCACCCGTTTTAATCGGATGACGAAAGCTGCTCCACTCACGTCGGGCGCGCTCGAATCGTCCCAAATTAGCCGGCACTTCCGGCGAGCTCGTCCAGAAGAAACGCATCAAGATAGACAGAGAGAGAGCAACGCCGGTAAACGCCGGCGGCGTTCGGGCGGAGTCAATGTCGTCTGAGACAAAAACGGAAGCCGCCATGATGCTACACCCACTGCACCCACTTTCGGTTCAAGGCCACGCGTCCGCATAGCGACGCCTCCCTCCATCACGGACCTGGCTGGCAGATCTCGGGGCACTGCCAGGCTTCTCGGTGCGCTATCAGAGGGTTGCCTTCGTGGCCTGCGTCGTCGTCGTTGTTGATTTCCTTTTTTGCGTTTGTTGTTCGGCCGAGAGTGATCCGTGTCAGTGTCAGTGGGAACTCCCCCCCTACTTCCCCGTATTTATATCGTGCGTCGTCGGTACATGTTTCTCGAAATAGTTCCACAGTGCATCCGAAAGGAGCTGAGGCGTGCCTGGCGCGGAAACCTTGCCACCTTTCTCGACCCTGTCTTCCCCGCGGCGAGATGCGGGCTCATCTGCTAACTCGTCGCGAATGTGCTGATCTCGCTAAATTGCTCCGGATGTAGAGAGGCATTCGCTCGCGCCGACGCTGTTGAGGTTTTTGAGTGACCTTGTCTCGGAGTGAAACTCAAAAGCAGGACTCGCACTGCGCATACGCTGCAGGCATTTGGACAAGATTATATTCGAATATATCTGTGGACACGTTTTGTACGACCGATCTGACTGGACCGTCATCAGGGTTGAAATAAACCATTTTTTTTAATCAAGTAAAGCATAGGTATTTGATTTAAGCTACCGTAGCTAAAAAATAGTGATTGTTTACCACCAGGTGTAGTACTTTTCAACGCGACAGATTGATCGATTAATGCATTCTTTCGATCACCGATAACGAGGCAGCAGAAAATAATTACTGCGAATGTAAAGTGTTGTTTAATTAACGAAGTTTTATCGCTATATCATCCCCCGCCTTACTAGAAAAAAAAAAACAGCTTGATTTTTGAAGTTAATTATAAAAGTGTTTTTTTCTCTTTGGAGTTCCGACTCGATTGCAATAGGACATTAGTTTTTTTAGTTCTTGTTTCTTTCTTTTTGAGGTCTGATTTTGTTGCAATAAAACTTTACGTAGCTGTCGAGGGATCTGGAACGTAGGAATAAACTACAACTCTTCAATTTCCTTAGATGAACGATTGTTTTTTTTCGTTTTTAGCTTTATATAAATATTTCTTGCTCGATAATTCTTCGATTTAGATACGAAACGATTGCGCATTGAAAGCATCGAAGAATATACAAATCGTAAATAAATAGAAAATTATTTTCGGGATTATTATTATTATTTTTTTTATTTTTTTGCGTGAAAGTTTTCGATCATCGTCGTAATCTGGTCTTATTTAAATCGCGATTTCAATCATATTGACTTTTATTCTTTACCCTGACCGCCATACAAGGAAGACACACGCCTCAGTCAATGTCTGTAAACTTTCTTTGGTACGGGTGACAGAGGCTGGAAAAGTATAAAACAATCTCCCACATTCGTTTTCACACCCAGAACCAGAACCTCAAAAACGAGACCTTTCGTGGTTGCTCGCATTACCAATCTGCCCCTTTATGCGATCAAGAATTTTGTAGTTCGTAGAATTTCGTGTTTCAGACGCAAGAAAAAATATATTGTTTTTATAATAAGGTTGGTAGCCACGGGCTAGTCGGTGTTCATTCTAACCCTCCGTCCCGTCCCGATCTTTAAAAGTTGCGCTACTTTTACCTCCATGTGTATTGTTGTTGTTGTTTTTCTTTTCCTTTCGAACAATCAAATTTTGAAAGATTTTTTTTTTTTTTGGGGGGGGGGGGCAAGCTCCAAAAATTGTGCATCTGGTCCGGGCCACTAACGCTACATTTGGGCAGAGACTAAGCGTTCGGCAATGCGCAATTTATTCCCGCGGTGAAACAAAGATACACACACAATGTAATTTTTTTTTTACCCGCAAGCTTGTTTTTTAGTGACGTCACAGAATTGAAAAGCGCGGCAATACTTGAATGTTGGTTTTGGCATCACCTTCGTTTGCCCATTTAACAGTGACTATTCTTATTTTTCGATACTAAATGGCATACCGGAAAGGGTAAAGGCCGTGGATTCACAAATTATAGTTAGTTGGGTAGCTTAAAGAATTATCATTGGCCCCGGTCTATTTATCGCTCGTAGTGGATTGAGCGAGGGTACGCAGCAGCGAGCGCTCACCTTTTTTTTTTTTTTTTTTTTTTTGCTCGCAACACAAAACAAACGATCAAAAAATGAGAAGAAAGCCCTCAAACACCCCAGGGTTCAACAACCCCGAGGCACACCACCGCCACCCCGCCCGCCGCCGAAACGTCGCGGTGCCTCACGAACACCACCCGAGACGGTATAGCCACGATGCGTACAACCGCACGAACAGACGCGGCAGATGCCGCGAGCACGTCAGTCGACGCAGACGTCGTCGCTAAGCCTAAGGCCACCGGCCCTGGTTGGAAACCCTAGATGCCAAGCGTGGTCGGCCTTACGCGCGCGCAGCGCTTCCTAGCGTCTGGCAGGGTGAACGCACGCGGCGGCATCTCGGCTTGCCTTTCGAAGACTGCAAAAAACGGCAACAGGTGGCGCTAGGCGGCACGGCGATCTCCTCCGAGCTTGACGACGTGCAACCTGAGAACAACGCTGCGGCTACGAAGTCGCGAGCATAAAAACCGAAGGCATCTCGGGGGTTAAAAGAAAGAGGCAACGAAAGAAAATGTTGGATATTAAATGTGCGTGTCTCAACTTGATTCTGTTTTGCTCGCTTGTTCATGGCAAAGTTCTGGAAGTGACGATGTGTCGCCTTCTGCATGACGGCGTACGAAGCTGTGCAGTCAGAAAATGGCGGGGAGTTTAGAAAGGTTTGTTTTGAATTTGAGAACAGCTAATTTTGCAAACAAAAAAATGAAAATCGTGTGTCTACTTTTTTTTTTTTCGTCTTTCGGTCAGCAAGTATTTTTATGCATATGCGCCGCCTTATGCATCTTTTGGAGCTCTTTGCTCAGGAAGGTGCCCTCGAAGCGCACATGGCCAGGCGACATTTGCAGAAACACAGAAAGATCCGCTCTAAAATTATTATATACATGCCCTAATTGTTGCCTTATTTTACACTATTTTTCTTATTTTGACTTTTTTTTTTTTGTATTCTGGGCGGACAGGGTATATACTTAGACCTCCTGGTGACCTCTGAATGTAACGCCGCATTCTTAAAGTGAAGGCGAACACAGTGGGAGCTTCTTGTGTTTTAAATTGTAAATCTCAACCACACTTTTCGTTTTTATGACAACGTGAAAAGTTGCGGATGTCTTGTTTGGGATACGCGGAGACAGTTCTAACAGTTCTTATGACAGCTAAGCTTCTTTTTCTTTCTTTTTTTTTTTCTTTTTTTTTTTCAGGCGTTGATGCATTTTAGTTCATTTGGAAAAGCAGCTCGGACCTATAGACGATTGCAAGCAGGGTATCTGGCCGCCGCCATGTCTCTGTTCGTGCGAGCAAGTGCGTGCCATTACAGCTTGCCAAAGCTACGTTCACGCGCACGCTGCACCTGCTTGCGTGCATGGGGCACCAGTGAGGCGCAGTTTGCAATGTTCTATAAGGAGATTCACTAGGCGCCATATTTGTGGGTGATGTCTAGAGCGCGTGCTCTGAACGAGCCCATATTAATAGGCTGCTAAGACCGGCAATCTTGAGGGTGCGGAATGCACGTTACAAAAGAACTGTGGAAGCTCGCCATCAGCACGCGCTCAGCAGTCGTGCACACAGCTATGGCCGCCAGTGCGTATGGCCGGTGCCATTTTGAATGTTCGTGCGTATGGCGCGTGCTTTGCTCGCTTTCCGAAGCGACGAACACGCACGTGCTGGACTGTGAAGGTCGCACGCTGGACTGTGATTTTGTAAACATTGGAAAGGTCTATACTCTGTTTCACATTGTGTTGTACCGCAGGAAAGGCTACAAGCGCGAGCTCCTTGCTCTAAGGCACATCTCCGCGGCACAAGCTCTCGTGCTCCAAGGGCAGCTGCCAACGCTACGAGTTCGCGCTTCTAGCCTTCGCTGCATCAAAGCTAAGCTTCTTTTCTTTTTCTTCAGGCGTTGATGCATTTTAGTTGATTTGGAAAAGCAGCTCGGACCTAGATGTTCCCTCATCATTTCATGATAACAAAGGGCATAGATATTTAGCCACCGTTATAATAAATGCGGCCTTTCTTTATTTCTTTTCTTTCTTTTCGGTAGAGTTGTTTGCGTGGAGCCGGGCGCGCGAGCTCCCAGGAAGAAAGAAGACTGGCGGCCCTAGCCAATACCACCTAGCTGAGTGCAAGACTGCTAAGCGCGTGCTGACGGCGAGCTTCGACAGTTCTTTTGAAACGTGCATTCCACACCATCGAGATTGCCGGTCTTAGCAGCCTAATACGAATGAGCCCACTTGAAGTGGGCTCATTCTCGTCTTCTGCGCATGAGAAAGGAGGTAGCGGTGACGTCAGAACGCCGAGCCCTGATTGGCTGATCGCGACCCCCTGTCTGAGCGTCGTCTGCTCCTTTGCAAGGTCGTCTGCTCGCAACGTCGTCTGCGTCTGTCTTACCTTTCCTGCGAAAGTCGCAGGAAAGGTAAGACAGACGCAGGCGACGTTGCGAGCAGATGACGTTGCAAAGAAGCAGACGACGCTCAGATAGGGGACCGCGATCAGCCAATCAGGGCTCGGCGTTCTGACGTCACCGCTACCCCCTGCGCAAGAAGCAGACGAACTTGCCCTTCTTTCTGAGCACGCGCTCTGGACAGCGCCCACAGATATGACGTCCAGTGAATAGACCTTGATAGATCCCTTTGGAAAGTCACGTGCCGATTATTAGAAGGCCCGAACCACTGCACAATGGGGCGGAACAACTGCACCGAGGAACGTGCAAGTCATTCCATAAGATAGCGAATGTCGGAGCGTGCCCAACACTACGAGCCGACGAGCCAATCGTCGAAAGTGCAACGTCACTTTGCTCATCACCTTTTTCTGTGGGTGTGTTTTTTCCAGTGTGCCGTGATATTGAGGTTTTCGACTGCCATTGTGCAGGGATTCCACAGCTGCCAACAGAGGGCAGTATTTCGAACCCTATAAACCACAAAAAAAAAAAGCCCTCCAGTTCAATTTCCTGCAGAAAACGCACACAGCTGATACCATTAAACAAATCTAAATGCAAACTAATTTGTTCCTCTAAAAAAAAAAAAGAACGTCTTGTCCCACCAATATTGCTTAGGCTCCGATTTCATTCAGACCGTTCCTTCGTACAAACATCTCGGTGTAAAACTAACATCGGACCTTTCCTGGAATAATCATATTGAAGCCATCTCCGCAGACACTTCCGGGACTCTGGGAGTACTCCGACGTAACCTTCGATCTGCGCCACCAAGTGTCCGCGAACTGGACTACGACACACTTATGCGACCTAATTATTATAATATGCTGCCTTCATCTGGAACAACCCTCAAGTCTATGTTATCAATCATCTGGAAGCAATTCAAAACAGGGCCCCTCGGTTTATCCTCTCCACGTACGATAACTTCATCAGTGTCTCTGCCCTAAAAAGTCAACTAACCCTTTCTTCTTTGCAGCTTCGAAGGAATGTCTCTCGCTCTGCGTTCTTCACGAAATCTATTATGATTGTCTGGACCTTAAAACAGCATTATTATCACCTCCCGATCGAACATCATCTCGCTTAAAGGGACACTGACAGGGTATTTATGCTCGCCGAGGTTTTTAGTTGTACATGACATACGAGAGCCCCACTACCCAGAACAGAATTTGCGGCTCGAAATTCGGTCTCTTTTTGCCCGAAAACCGCCGATCGAGAACTGGCCAGTTTGGGTCGAGCTCACTCTCTTCACCGTGGTCACGGGCCGTTTGCTAAGGTTTCGACACGACCACCAAATTTAATCAAAGTCGTAGCTCATCGAAGGAACACACACAATATTAAAGGAGAAAAGGAAATACGATACCCATTTTTGTGGCTTCTAAAAAGCTGCATATTCCTTGTTTGGGAAGAAATAAGTGCCACCGCCACGTGACTTCCGCCACCTCTCTCGTCCTCTATATTTCTTCTTCCTTCCCAGTCCAGTTTCGGTTTCGGTTTCGGTTTCGAGCTGTTGCGTTTTCTGACTATTAAAAATATACGTGACGCTGTAGAAAACTACTGATTGGGTAGCCTTCTGACACCTTAGTAAATCGCCTGGCAAAAAATAAAAAAAATATATATTTTGGGGAATGTCAGTGTCTCTTTAAACAATGCCTGCACCGTCAAAAAGATCTCTGGCTCAACAAACGCTTTCAACCGATCATTCCTCCCACAAGCTATCAATGACTGGAACAGCCTCCCATCCTCCATCGTCACCATCGTAGACCCAGACCTTGACCAAGTCTTCAATCGCACTTTTCATATTGTTAACCTTTTACCGACCTTTTCCTGAATGTATTTATTTTTGTGTCTGTGTTTGCTATGTATAATATGAATGACCCCCCCCCCCCCCCCCCCTTTATGTAATGCCCTCACGGGCCCTTAAGATTCAATAAATGAAATGAAATGAAACTCGTCGTTCGTCGTTCGTATCGGCTAATGCCACTTTCTTATCGGCGATAGAACAAGATGCGCAGAACGCTCCATACCCTGCTCTTCCAAAGCCACGGTCACAGCATACAGTTATTATAATGGACGCTAGAGGTTCAGCTGGCGCTAGTGTCTATGCGACTTCCGGGGTTCAAATTGAAGCAGACAGCAACCAGTCTTCTTTTCCAGTGCTCCTGTGCCTTCCTATGGGAAAACTCGCGTGTATTCTGACTCCTCGTCGGAAAATAACACTTTGGTTATATAGTATGTACCTTGATTAACATTATAAAAGTGTAATTGCTTTAGTTACCGCATTTTTCTTCATCGGTGAACAATGTTGAACTTCGCTGCATTTCAGTCCCAAACATGTGTTCCGCAGCAGGTGTGTAAAAGCGAGCGACGATTTAAAGCAAAATAACAATCGAAAGGAATATACAGTGTGTTCAAGGTTCGCCCGCATTCCGGTAACGCTTATTTATTGCTGATATGCCAGTCTTGTCACTACAAGAAAATGACCCCGTCGTGCATCCTTATGAGCGGATAAAAACATTCAAAACGGAAAGAATAAAGTACGTGGGCTATCAAAGGTGTCTCTTTGTATTGTTTTCTCTGCTGGGCAGCTTCTATCGGGCACTTGTTCTCAAAGATTTCGAGCGTGAAAGCGATGTTTTAAACGAAGAACAAGCATCTTCGCAGAAAGCAGAAAGAATAAAGCGGTACTTACTTATTTAAAATTCGAATATATTACGTGGCCTCCAATTTATTAAGGCGAAAGCCCTATATGTCTCATCGTTCAGTTGACCTTCAATGTCCCTGAGCTAAAACACGTCGAGACACGAACGCTACGAAAACCGGCGACACGAAAGGTACCAAAACCCACGATTCGCCACAGGACCACGAGATGGGGTTTCTTGTGCCGAATCGGCGGAGGCGCTATATTCCTCTTAAAGGACTTTCGCTCTTGTCCCTCGGCTGGCGTCGAAAGAGCGACCTGCCTTCAGTAGTCCGACGCGGTATCCCTCCGCCACGGGCGGAAGTGTACCGCCACATCCGTAAATCAGGTTTCTGTCTTTAATGCATCGGCGCTTGGGCTTTCACCTTCAAGTCGTCTTAGGCATAACACAAGAGACCCTATGTTTTTTTTTTTTTTTTTTACCGTACATGCACGGGTAGGCACTGATTCAGTGTTACTGCGTAGTTCTTGCCGTCTCTCTCGATTTTCCAGATGTCCTTCGTTCGTTCGGCACATATATCCCTCATGCTGAAAAGCGCCGACGCCGTATTCGCGCTAACAGTGTCCGACAGTACATATACGAAGCCGTTTTAGCACCGTTTTTAATGCGATGAATTTGAAATAAAAATGCCGTAACTGACCAATTATTTCGTCTGCCTGACTGAGAAAGGTTCCAGGCTACCTAGTACGTACGAATTATTCGGGATATTAACTCTTTTAATCGAGTGCAGGGAGAAAATGCACTCACTTTTTCCCATAGAAATGCATACCAGAAGTCAATTTTCGACTGGTTGCTGTCTGCTTCAATTTGCGTCAGCACACTAGGGCCAGTTGGACCCCTCTCGCGTACATTATAATACCTCTATGGGTCACGGAGGTATACGTCATACCAAAAGGACAGTGTGCGGGCACTGTCCTTTACAAAGCTTCCCTTGTATGACGGTCACATTGGGCGTACAGAAACTATCTGCTGACATGTTCCACGCCTAGATATGCTTGAAGTAATCACGCTTCGAAGACACTTAAGCGTGTTCGCAGATAATTCTGACATGGTGTCCGCAGCGAATTAACAACCGCGTTTGTTTGTTTGTTTTTTGTACGATGTTTGAGCGGTGTGAATTGCGGTGTGAATTGCGGTGCGAGTTGCGGTGTGAGTTGCGGTGTGAGTTGCGGTGTGAGTTGCGGTGTGAGTTGCGGTGTGAGTTGCGGTGTGATTTGCGGTGTGAATTGCGGTGTGAGTTCCGGTGTGAGTTGCGGTCTTCGAGATGTCGTTGACTGCGGTCGCAACAGCTGTTTGCGGTGAGGCGCGTGCGGCCCGGGGTTGTTTTCTCGCGGGGCTCCTTTCTGCCACGCGGGACTCCGAGGTGCGCGGCTTCTGGGCTTCCGACCCGGCCCTCTGGGTTTCTTTCCCATGACCCAGAAATAAAACGGCCGACTTTGAGGCATCCCAGGAGCTGCCTTTTTCCTCTCCTCTCTCTGTTTCTCTCTCCCAGCACCGCGAGCTTTCCACGCGCCGGAATCGTGGCGAACGGCCCGCCAGTCTTTTTCCGGGGTGCGGTTTCCGGAAACAAAGCGCTCGGGGCCGAGCCCCACTGAGCGAACGAGGAACCGGCCCTGTTGGCCGATGTAACACGCGAGGCTTCGTATAGGAACCTCCCCGGGCAGCTCAAAGTCCCAGTCACGCTGCTACACCATACAAAAGACAGTATGCAGACACACTGCCTGGAGCGTGGTTCTTCCCTTTATGGCGGCCCTGTCACATTGCCCGTAAGAAAAGTCTCTGCAGACGCGTTCGAAGCAGACATACGCGTGAAGCAGACGAGCAAGCTTGGGGCGCAAAGAATAGTGTCATCATTTAAATGCAGCAAACACATCGTGTCTGCTGTGTGATGCATGTGCGGTGTGTGCTGCGCGGCTTCGAGGCGGCAGCCGTCATTTTACTATACCGTGCCTGGAACGCGTCCCCGGTTGGTGTGTTTAGCCGCCCTATATGCGGAGAGCAAGTCGTCTGCTTCTTGCGCAAGAGTTTTGGTGACGTCATAACGACGCCTAGGTCTGATTGGATTTGATTGAAAGCATAGTGGGTGGGCCTCAATGCTAGATGCCTTATGGCCTACCCCCCCCCCTTTTTTTTTTTCAATCAGCCAATCAGAGTTTGGCGTTCTGACATCATCGCAACCGCTGTGCAAGAAGCAGACGAACTTGCGTTCCGCATAATCCGCCATGCATGCATCAAAAATGATCACGAAGTGGCCACAAATGTCGTCAGGGGGCTCACACTGTCGAATGTCGCGATCCTGGCGGTTGGGAGTGCATGTTCTGGAGAAGAAAATGTCGAATGTCGCGGCGTCCCGACTCCAGGCTGCCGAAGCTTGCGTGGACGGCCAAGCCGGAGAGGGACCGTCAGCAGATCAGACGCCTGCCACCACACCCACCGCCGCGCTACTGTGACACTGCCAGGATTCCGGCCGGCGACGCAACACGACAGGAGCAAATCGGGGGACCATGCAGGTTTTAGGGACGTGGTAATGACACCGATTGGAGGCGCGTCCCGAGCAGCGTAGTGTTACGCGTAGGCCAGTGCTTCCCAATCTCTGCTGCCCTGCAACCCATCGAGCATTTTAAATATCGCGTTGCGATCCCCTTGGATCTTTGTGATGCCACAAGCTTTGTGATTTCAGTGCACGAACAGTAACACACAAAAAATGACGCTCAAGTTTGATTTTACTGTTAATATGGTCAGATGTGAATCAGCTGCGCTGGAAACCATCGCAAAAAGGAAAAAAAAAAAACGAAAGACGTTTACAATTCTCTGTAATGCCGTATTAGAGCGCAGCTCTTGAGGAGGAGGAGGGGAGGGTATAGAGGCGAGGGTTACGTGTGACGTCAAACGTGACGTCACGAGGGCAACATTTTCTCGCTAGATTTGGCGGGAAATTTTCTGCTAAATTTAGTGGGAAAATTTTCTCACTAAATTTAGCGGAAACATTTTTCGTTAAATTTAGCAGAAAACTTTCTCGCCAAATTTAGCGGGAAAATGTTGCCCTCGTGACGTCACAAGTGACGTCACGTGTGACGTTATTAAGAGAAACGTCCCATAATGCAACGCGGTTACGCCGACGTCGACGCCGCTCAAGCCGCAAACAGGCGCCTAAGAGCTGCGCTTAAAAAACACAAAAAAAAAACACGCACGCCAGCAGGAATTACTATTTCTAGCGAGTAAAGCGAGCTTGTTTATTAGAGCACATTTTAACATAATGAGGGTGAAGCTTGGACACCGAAATTATCAGTTTCGGATCAATATTCAACTGCGACCTTAACTTTTTTTTTTTTTTTATCGACGGCATTTAAGGAAAAACATGCGAAACTTTTTTTTTCCCAAGTTGTTTTGTAACCCCCCCCCCCCCCCCTTTCTTTGAATTTGTCACGACACCACTTGTGGTCGCAACCCAGAGTTTCGGAAACACTGACTTATACACGGCGTGATTACACTGCTAATGGCCGAGTCCCACCAGAGCGACAAACAGAAGCAACCGGCATCGACAAGCTTCAAGCACCTGCGTCACGTACGCGTACACGGGAAGGTATCTTGGCAAGCTTGCAGTCACTCGTGCCAACTATCGCGAACACCGAGAGGCCGCAAGCCTGCCAAAGGTATACCCTCGCGTGCACGCTGCATGTGCTAGACGCTTGTCGGTGTCGCTTGTTTCCGTTTGTCGCTCTAGAGCAGTGGCAGTGGTCTCAAACTCATTTGAGTGTGGGGACCAGATAGCCCACCCGAGAAAGGTTGAGGGCCAACATAAGACGAGGAAAGAGGGGGATCATATTTGATTTATTTTTTCTTATTAAGCTTGCAGGTTTGCTCATCTTTAGCTTTGATTTGTTTATAGGACTACTTTCGGCGCTCACATAATGTGACAAGCAGAATTAAACTGACCCAACTCTACATTCGTGCTGCCATTTTTAGCAGAACAAGAGAGAAAGCAAACTGTCGTTCCCGTTGCTGAATTCCCGGGGGAATTTTTTATTGTTAAAGGAGACGTGCAATGATATTCACCTGGAATGTTTTTCACTTTACACGCGCTTACTGGCACTAGTGGGACCCAAGTACACTCCCGCGCAACGCCACTGACCAAGAAACTATTTTGTGGCGGTGTAATGTCAAGGACAAAAGCGGGCGTTTTCTTTCAATCTCTCCTTCGCAGACCTTGATGACGTGGCTGTACTGTCGAGACCGGTTATAAGGAAGTCAACGAGAACCGGGAATAACTTCGTTATATCCACTATTTCATTATAACCGACTTCGGTTATAACGAAGTGCAGAAGGGAATGGGAAAGTCGATCGTGATCGCTTCGCTGTAGCCGCTATTTCGTTATAACCGACTTCGTTATAACCGGTCTCGACAGTATGAAAGAAACTTGCTTCGAAGATGCCCTAAGGCGTGCCCGGAGACAGTTCTGTAATCACGTCTGCAGTGAACGCCGTGTCTTTTGCTCTGATGTGCGAGAAGAGGGAGCGAGACTCGAATTCGTTTCTGCTACTGGGCAGGAGGGCGAACGGTCACTCCGTCAGCGGATCACTTCAGCTGCGAGGGGGCAACAGCCATAAATTACTCGTTTCAGTCTGACGCAGCGTTCGGCTGACACATCCGAACGCTGACACAACGCTCGTGTCCAGCTTGTGCAGCGCGCTTTGCTACACCCCCGATGCCCATAGACTCCACTACAAATGTGTCGGGGAGTTTCGGAGACTGGAGCGCTGCAGATACACTGCTGACTTTGCACTATCTCAGCACTGCGCTGTACGTGTGAACTGGCCCTTAAACGTAAAGTACTGTCAAGGCCCAAGCAGCCTTTTAATTTAATTGAAACGGAACTTAAGAAGGGGGGGAAGAGCTTATGAGAAAGTGAAGCCCATTTTATATTTCACTATTCGTCTGAAACAAAAAAAAAAAACAGTTTTATATATCTATCTGGTAGTTTGACTCATAAGGAAGAAGACCCACCGAGAAATAACCAGAATAACACATCAATCATCTACAATGAGCACCAAAGCTTCAGCGAGTGCTGCAATCGTTTTATAATCATGGAAGATGATTGCGTCATTACTGTACGAAAAACACCCTTCTTACTTTCCCCTTCAGAAAAAGATAAATTTCTTTTTTTTTATCCCCAGAAAGTTCAGGGTGATATCACCCTTGACACCCTCTATTAATCGTTAATCAAATCATCAATCAGGATCCTAACACCCTGTATTAGTAATCAATCAAAGGATCAATCACGACCTCAATGAATTGTCAATCAATTTATCGTCAAATAGTCAATCAGGCACCTTGACGCTCTCTATTAATCATCGATCAAATATTCAATCAGGCTCTACATTATGTCTGCTAAAGCCTTCACATACCGTCAAGTGCCACTGACTACCATACTTCAATGATCCTACCACCATAGTTTAACTCTAAAAAACATAACTCCACTCGCAGCGGGATCACTGTAAATCCATACCTATATAGTTTTCACCCACCTGACTCAACAGAGTTCCACTTGCACAGAGGTACGAACAGAAGACAGCATACTCCAGTTGATGATACCCACCGAAATGACACCAGTCCAGAAGACACAGCCTCCAAGAACTGGACGGACACTGATGAGCATGACACCAACAACAGCGCAGAAGTCAAAAGGAAGACGTCACTTGTCACCAGAAGGCCGACAGTCGGTTACTCCAGCGCTCGAGCCGCGACAAACACCCAACCCCCAGAGCCGACACCGAACTCCGCAGTTGTCGATGATGTCCGTGGTCCGTCCACGTCCCGAAGGCCACATAACCTGGAGGAGCGCATCCTCAAGAGTTCGGGTGAGAACGACAAGCCCACAACGTTCCGAAAGATGAAGAAGACGTTCTCCAGAGAGTCGCGTTCTTCGGGAGGAGCGGATATCTTGCGTACCGTGTGAAAGACCGGTGCAATGCCGGTGGTTTGGTCCGCTGCCCGAAGCACTTCAGACAATCCTTCCAGGCGCAGCGCAGCGAAAAACTTGGTTTTCGTCACCGCGTGGGAAGTGAGAGCGAAGAGAGTCAAGAAGGGTGGGGTGGGTGGGGAGGGGCGGGGAAGGGACGGGAGGGCCGGATGACCTCCATGATTTAAAATTATCTCCGTGCCCCGACCGACTTTTTGGCAGGAACCACGGCGGAACGAACGGCCGCTTCACGGGCTTCTTCGGAACCGAGGTCTTCTCTCCCCGCGCTGCGGGCTTCCCTGCAACCCCCTGTTTCGGCGGTTGTGGTTCGGGCCCCGCCATTCTCA
The DNA here is from genome assembly GCA_013358835.2 of Ixodes persulcatus. Lineage (NCBI taxonomy): Eukaryota > Metazoa > Arthropoda > Arachnida > Ixodida > Ixodidae > Ixodes > Ixodes persulcatus. The sequence continues at coordinate 74,426 of JABSTQ010011147.1, forward strand.
TTACCATGTTTTCGAAGCCGTTTCCTGTCTCGAGCCTGTCAGAAATTTATTTGCTACCTCTTGAGCTTCTTGTTAGAATGGCGGAAGGAGACGTGTTGAGGTAAACGTTTTCTTTTGGGGCTTTTCGCCCCGTTAACCCTTGACAAGCTAAAATGTTGCAGACCTCGCGGAGTTATAGATGTCTTTGACGCCTGAAGAATCTTCTAAGCTCTGTTTTTTTTTTTTTTTTTTTTTCATTATATATAAACTCACAAGCTCTTTCTATTGTGAAAGAGGCCATAAAACAATTTTGCATTCGAATTTTAGTCGTATCTTTCTCTCCAATAAAAGTTTTTTTTTTTTTTTTATCGTAATCTGTGGAGTGGAAGCTCAAGCTGCGAACAGACGGGGGCGGGGATCAAACCCATAGGTCCTGTGTTCGATAACCGCTCCTTTCTCTCTTGATCTGAATGAGCATCGTATACCACTGGCTACATATCTCATCTACAGCTTGAGCTTAGTGTCCCGTTACCTCAATGGCAGACAGACTTCACGCTGTCCTAAAGCTTGGGGAACGCTTAAGCTTCGCCTTTAAGAGTGGAACGCGATAGCGTTATCTTGTCCCGTTCGCGAAGCCTTCTCATTAAACCCGCGCTTGTTCCCAAGCTGTGTAAGCGTGTGTGCGTGGTCTAGTCGGCAGAGTCACGTGTTTTCATTAAAATTTTCCCTCTAAATATTGCGTGAAAATTTCCTCTAGATTTGACGGGAAACTTTCCCGCTAAGTTTGGCGGGAAACGTTTCTGCTAAACTTGGAGGGAAGATTTTTCGCTCAACTTAGCGGAAAATATTCCCGCCAAATTTAGAGAGTCGATAGGGTCGTGACGTCACAGCCACGTATGATGTCACACGTGGCTGCGCGCGTTGCATTATGGGATTTTTTTGTCCCACCGACGCCGACACAGACGCCGGATTTTTTGCCACACGAGCTCCTAAACGCTAGCGCGTTCATATCCGACGTCTAATCTGCTTTGATAATTTGCTTTCGCCCAGTTCCGAACAGTGGAGTCACGACACGCCCACAGGAGCTGACAAACTTCTTGCTATCTAAACATGCACTCACCACCTTCTATTATGTCCATGCTCTCAGCATTGACAGTTCGGATACTTGACAGTGAATAAGACTGACGGTAGGAATCGGCCTTAGAAGATCAGACAGCTTGTTCTGACCTATGTTTTATGTATATAATGAGCATTATGGGTTACGTCTAAACAGTATTTGGCGAAATTGAGAACAAGAAAAACATTTCATTGTATCCTAGACTGTTTGTTCACAGAGACGATAAACGTAGAACGCTAAGCGCTAATCTATTCACAAATATGACGTTTCTTCAAATCAAATCTTGGATTTTTTTTTAGAACGTTTGTACATTTTAGATTAGATGATTCAGTCACTGCCAGACGTGGGTGAATCGTCATATCCTGCCGCCATATTTGCCGTTCTACTTTTCTCGACGTTTAACGTTTCTGCGTGGACAGCCTTCAGCTCTATAATGTCTAAGTTCCACTTGAGCACCAAACTGCCACAACCGACGCCGACAAACCTCAAGAAGCTTGCACGCGAAGGTATCTTTGGGAGGCTTGGGCTCTATCGGCGTCCGCGAAGTAAACACGAGTGATTGCAAGCCTGCCAAAAATAGACGCTGCACGTGCTCCAGGTTGGTCGATGTCGGTTGTTTTGCTGTTTTTCGCTCAAGTGGGAGATATCAGTGGGCGGGGCGGCAGGTTGGAACACATATATATATGCAAGAAAAACATGCGAAACTCCTGCAACTTTTGAAACGTAACAAAATGGATCCCCACCATTTCTGAAAAACAAAAACTGTTATTATACGAAAACCTTGAATATGGTTTAAACTAGGGTTAAGGCTGAACTCCATGGAGCGAATTATGTGACGAATAACTGGCGAACGCCGCCCGACGGCACGCTCGTTTTGCGCGCGACGTAGCAGCCACTGTGTTGATTCCACGCGCAGAGCAAAAGCCGCCGGCCAAAATTCGTCGGTTATTCGCAGCATATTCGTCCCATGGAGTTCAGCCTTTACTCAATGTCCTTCTGTTTAGGGTGAAGCCACTCTTTGTAGTACCCGATGCCGACAGCACGCGCTCACGGGTAAAATACAAAGAAAACGACGAAAACAAAATGTCGCCATAGCACAGTCAGCGCCACAAACGCGTGCAGGGACACGCTCTTTCATACGCTTCTGAACAAAAAAGAAAAATAAACGTGTGGGACAAAATGGCTGGATGTCTCCACCCTAAGCAAAGCGCACATGAAGGCACCCTAGTTTAAACGGAACCATATCTTTGTTTCATAAGGGTAGCATGAAACAATTTTCCCGTGTTTTGAATTCTGCGCGATTTTCGATTGCCCTTTTTATTGCCTGCGTCACATGGAGCGATTCTACCTCAGATTTCGCAATGGCGACGTTGCTTGTGCGGTAAAAGATGTGTGGTGAAATCTGCGGTGCTCCACGTCGCAGATGCGAAACCGCGAGCAAAATGGCGCCATGTGAATCAGGCTTAAGGACCTAGTACCATGACCGACTTCAAGTCTTGGCCAAACACAATCGCCCTAGAGACGTCTGATCATCATCAGATCGTCGAGAATAAAGCCTCCCATTCGAATCCTTGAATCCGGCGGTGGCCGAATATGTGAAACAGCTGTCTGTACAGCAGGTGATCCACGAACAGGTGCTGACATAAACTCCTGTTCAATCAAGCTGTGATAAATACCCGACGAGAGCTGAAACCTTGATCCGGACTGATTACAATCAGGAGGAATGGAAGTCGTAGATGCAAGCCTAGGTCAGTGCTTGAAGTAAAGTGCAAGCAAATGAGGGGTAATGTACAGGATGTCCCCGAAAAATATTTACAGGGTTCTTTTTCCCCGCAAAACTAAACTAGGCATCGCCGAACGCTCATTCTTCGCCCAATTGTAGAGCTAAAGGTCACAACCAGATGATTAAGTTTCAGCCCGATCCGATACCTTATTCAAAAGTTATAAGTGATTTTCTGAAACTGTCGAGGGGAACATGGTAGCCGACAGAGCTTTCGAATATATGCTAGAAAGTACTTTCATAGTAAAGTACCTTCAAACGCACTCTTTCATGATGTCCTTTCACTCTCCTATACATTTTTTTTTTTTACTAGTAGGTTTAGGGGTAGTCGGAAGTGCGTTAGTTATCTTCGGAAATGGTGACGAATATTGAATAAAGCCGAGTGGCCGCAGAGTCGTTGTTTTACTCTCGCTGACAAACTATTTAGCACAATCAAGTTATAAGGCACTTATTTGTTGACAAATCGTCATTTTGTGACACAAATTTAACAAGGCCAAGTTTGGGGAATGTACTTTGAAGTCGGGAGTTGTACTTTCCTAGCAAAGTACCAGAAGAATACTTCAAGTGAAGTGCAAGTACATATTCAGAGAATGTGATTCGAGTAAAGTTCAAGTTTCTTAAACATACTTGAAGTAGTACTTTGCGTACAATGTACTTAAAGTACTTCCCAACACTGATTGTTTACAAGAAATATCTAAAAAAAAAAAGCCGAACCCCCCCCCCCCTCCCTTACCCTAGTGGCCCCCCCTGTTCTGACCCCACTGCACACGTGGTTTAGGAGTAGTTTCCAACTTGACCGAAAGGTGCCGTGGCCTATCCACTTTCCGTGTGGAAATAAATAAGTGAGAGCTACCGGCGAGAGTGTTCCAGAAAAACAAAATGCTGAGTTGCGGTTGACGAGTTTGCCTCCCTCTAAAAAGGTGCAAAATTCGGCGCGAGGTTTCGCTTCGAGACGTGCACCCCGGTTGGCACTGACGATTCTGCCAAGGTAAGCTTTAATTTTATTGGTACGCTTTATTCGCTCCATGCGAACCAAATTTAAGCGATCTGTAACGTAACGGCAAAACGCGATATTCCGGCACTTTATGATGCGTATGCCAATAACGCGCGAGTGTCCTGGTTGCTCCTGAACCATATTCTTTTTCTCCCGGTGTCTAGGATGGTCCAACGTATAAAATAAAAACAACGAGGGATTCGTGGCGCGACGTCAATGCGAACAAAAGCTCGTGAAAGTGTCAAGCAACAGCGTCACTCTCGCCGCACTGTTGTCACACTCTTTGGTTTTGTTTAGGGTTTCGTTTGCTGCACTTCAGTAATTTGTACTATGTGTAGAGTCAAGATATTTAAAAAAAATTTTCCCACGTTTTGTGTGTGCGTGTTTTTTTTTTATTTTTTTAATGTTGAACCGGCAAAAATTATTACAATTGAAATTACAATTTTGTTCTCCAATTTTTTTCCCACCTTACCCTAAACCCACGATGTCGCCTTTGTTCGCGTTTCTGCTTTGGTTCCACCACCCGCCTCTGCAATGCCAGGTGATCCCGAAAATGAGTAGGTGAAGAAGTCAATTATTGTGCTTAAGGAACATGACAAATTTTACTCCCAAAAACAATCGCAGGGAGCTTTTGTACGTCGTTGTTTGGTCTCCTCTTATAACTATGAATGGTACCGATACGATGCGTTTGCAAAGAAGCCCGCGAATAATCGGGTATCCTTATCAGAATGAAAACACACACACACACACGCAGGAACTCCCTAATAGTTAGTGCCGAAGACCATTGCTTTTAGAGTTCTACGGTACCCGGAGCGCAAGTTTGTCTGCTTCTTGCACAGGGGCTGCAATGATGTATAAACGCCGAGCTACTTATTGGCTGATTGGAAAAAAAAAAAATAGTGGGTAGACCTCAAGGCAGCTAGCATTGCGGTCTACCCACTATATCCTTCCAATCAAAGGCAATCAGAACTCGGTGTCATTCAGACGTCACCGCAACCCCTGCGCGAAAAGCAGACGACTTGCTCTCCGAATAGACAACGTTACAGCATGATAGACTTTCTTTCGCGTATACATAAGTTGAATCGCCTAATATACCACCTCCAAATTCGCCAGGCCGAACGGAAAAAGGGGGGGGGGGGGGGGGGGCGAGAACTGGGACTTAGCATTGCAAGTGATTCACATTTATTGTTATTCCCTCTCTTACTGGGTTTGTGTATCTCCGTCATTTGAGAAATCAATTGAGGTTGTGGTAACACGTCGCCTTAAAACAAATTTCATTTTTCGGACAAAGTTTGGTCGCGTAGCGCATCGAGGCAATAATAAAAAGCCTGGCGGATTTCGCAATTCGCTCGGCGCGGACTCCAAATGTCTCTTTTTCGGGCCCCGATTGCCCGTCTCTTGCGCTTCGTTTCGTAATCCTGCAAGAAACTTTAGAGGTCACATAGGACGCTGGGTTTCGCCAGAGCTAGAAATGAATTATACGATTTATAGTTTGAATTTCGTGTTTTCGTGTTTAAAAAAAAAAATCCGAAAAACACATGCCGGTAAATTTTCTATAAATTGGGATTTGTATTTAAAAAAATAAAACTCGAAATTCCCACATCACAACGACAAAAACAAAACAAACAAAAGAAAATGGTGTTTTACAAATAAACTTTATAAGAGCACAATGGTCCTTTTGTTTCTTTTGAAATCTCGAACTACTGACAAAACTGGTTGGCCTTTTGCATCGTCAAGGTTCCTTCAGGACAACGTCATTCCATCCCGCCTTTTATTTTGTTTTTGAATTTTTCAAAAATAGGGAGCACAGCAAAATAAACTCGGAGTTTCAGAGGATTGGGAATCTAATGAAGATAAGCTCCGATAAACCCCAAATTTTCGGCGAAAAATAAACTCCTAAAAGCACCCTCCGAAATTCACGAGGAATGCACTTCGAGATCACGGAATCCTACAAATGGTTAGGATTCCGTGTTTTCGAAATTTATTTCTCGTAAAATTAAAAAAAAAAAAAAAATTATGTTTAAAAGGTGTGTTTTTTTATTTGTTTTAAGGTTTTTATTACTTAACTTAGATAATTGATTAGATGACGTCTCGAAGGAAGATAGTGCGTTTTCACATGGCGATACGATATACGCCGTTTGAACGATATGACGTCGCGCTCCAAACGGAGCGATGGGTCATCTGCTGGCGTGTCTGGTGAGAGTTGAATATCCGCCCAGTATATTGCTTCAGAGTTGATAAAGCATCATTTTGTGATACAAATTTAGCAAGACCAAATTTTGGGAATGTACATTGACGTCGAGAGTTGTACTTCCCTCGTAAAGTACAAAAAAAAGTATACTTTAAGTAAAGTACAAGTAATACTCAGAAAATGTACCTCAAGTAAAGTACAAGTTTTTTAAACCTACTTGAAGTAGTGTATTAAGTGCAATGTACTTGATTTGTTTCCAACACTGGTTTTATCTGTTGAACTCAGACTTATCAAAAGTAATGCGCGGTGCAACATGCTCATTGTGGGCACTAACTCGGGCCGTATATTAGATGCTGGTCAATCGCCCTGTCTTAGTAAAGTGCGAAAAAGTGCCGACGCCGTGTTCGCGTTAACAGTGCTGCGCAGCATAGCTTTGCCTATATTTGTTGATAGAATGCAGTATAGCCGTAGGGTTCCGCGTTTTCGGTTTTTATTTTTTCAATATTCGGCGTATTTTTTTCGGTATTTATTTTAAAATTCAATTTTCGGTTTTTGTCGGTGTGTATTTATGCCCACAAAAGTTTATTGTTTTTTTTTTTTCGGTGGATATAAAATAAACACTAACAGACACCGGATCAGATGATCCTTTTAGCCCTGATATTTGTGATCACTCAAAGAATAACGGCACAGATACATTGAAAAAGGAATGGAGACATTATTTGGCAAATGTGTACAACTGAAAAAGAATCAAGAAAAAACACAGAAGTATAAAACAAGTCAGATATGAAGCCTGTGCCCAAAAAACATGGAACTTCACCTTCTGTCATCAGGATTACGTGATCTTACTATAGTAAACACGCATGCACTTCCCCAGGTTCTCCTCGTTGATCCGCACTCTTTCTTTCCTATTAATATGACCCTGCAGCTTCGAGAATGCCCTCTCAACACTAACACTGGACACTGGCAGGCTGAGCAGATGAAGCGCTGTCTGAGCCAAAATCGGCCAATCAACCAAATATGACCGCCAAAAGAGACACGGTGCGACGTTTTGAGGCACAACACAACATGCAGAGCTTGCATCAAGTCAGTCTTCCTTACAAAGAGTTTGAAAGCACACCCGTACATGGCGAAGTCACGGGGCATTTCGGACTTCATGCTTTGGTCAATGATGCGCACATTAAACCAATATGTCGTGATGGCATCAGTATTTCCCATACATTTGGACACGTTTCGATAGACACTGTCGTTCCACCTTTTCGCCACGGCCCTGCCATACGACTCGAAGGTCAAAGTGACCTTTTTCGGTTAAAACGAAATTATAGAAAATGGATTCGACGAACTTTTATCGGTTTTTATCGGTTTCAATTAAAAACGCCGAACCTACAAACTGATATTTTTCGGTTAAAACCGAATTTCCGAAAATGAATTTGGCGTACTTTTATCGTTTTGTTTTATCTTTTTAAACCGAAAACTCCGATCCCTAAGTATAGGCTACACTTTGGTACTAAAATTCTAGCCTTGTGGCTTTAGAAACGCGGCATAGCACTTTCATCGCCAGCCAGATAACCCATCTATTTAGCTATCCCTAAACATACCGGGTGTTGCACGGACCACGGGTCAAAATCTTCCTGTAGACACTACGCACACCGCAGAAAAAGGAAAGGTTGATGCCGTAATGGTCGCGCGGAGGAGAATCACCAGACAAAAACTCACCGGAGATAAGCTCACCAGAGTAAAGCTCACCGGAAAAAAAGCTCACCGCAAAACTATCCGATACGGAGAAAAACTCATCGGCCTTTTGACGCATGCGGTGAGTTTTTCTCCGAGATTCAACACAATGGTCACCACCAATCGACATGTTTTGAGGGGTGCATAGCAATCAGTGTAACTAAAGGTGCACAATTTTCTTTCTTTGTAACCAAGATTTAATTATTGAAAGTAAACGTACAGTTTAAAATAGAAACTTGATGGACTTACTCGGAAACCCCTAAATAGGTAAGTTTTTTTTTTTTTTTTGAGTCTATACTCCGTACTACTAAAACCGTGAAGTACAGTTACAGGGGAGAGAGCGTATGCCAACCTGTTCAAGAGGAGGGAAAGGAGGAGCGTGAGTTTTCCAGTACGTTTCTGCGCATGCGTACACTCCCGCCTCCGCCATTTTCGCAGGACACCGGGACGCGGTGCCCTCCGAAAATGGCGACAGCAACATTGTCAGCATCTATCTTCGCGCGTAATTAGTCTATTTTGACGCTTTGTTTTTTTTAGTATCGGCAGTATAGGGTATAAAAAGCACTGAAAACCGATACAACGGCACGATGCCAATGTGTTTTGACGGGCGGAGGCATATCGGGCTGCTCTTCGATTGTAGTTCGCAGACAGCTCCCCAGGCGGCGCTCGTTACTCGAAAAAGGTGTGGCCGTTGCGGTGAGCGGACGTGTTTCCTGGTTCTCCTCGAGCATCCGAAGCTAAGTGCCAGTTTTTCTTCTTTTCTCTCTCTTTTTGAAAGTTGATAGTAAGTGACTATGCGGTAGCAGTGTTTAGGTTTGAACAGCAGCAGTTGGGATTAGTAGAGGCTACTAAGAAGTTAGTTTCGTAGGCTGTTTGAATTTTTGGCGGGAAATGACGGTTTGTTCACGGTCTATACCTGTTTTCACCTCAAGAACCGAAGTAAAACAAGTCCGGCTCCTCGCGGAACATTACTAATTTCCCCCTTTATGTGGATAATGAAGACATATGAAGGTGAATTTTAGATTAGATATATGTTATCTTATCAAGACGTACACGTTCCAAACGCCAAAAGCATCGCTTTTTCCTCTGATAACCGAATCTCGTAAGAACTATTTCGCGCCGCGTAGGAACAATGCGCGAAACGTACCTTTTTCTTGAGGTGAAAACAGGTATAGATATGGGTCTAGATTTGGGTCGGCAGGACAAGGGTGGGGACGAGTTGGTGCAGTGTGAGGGGTGTGGGCGGTGGTGTTACCTAGAGGAGACCGGTTTCGGGAGTCTGGAGGAGGCGAAGGGGATGAGTTTCGAGTGTCGGCTTTGTGTGAAGCTTCAGCAGGTAACTGGGGAATGGGAGGGTAGAGTTCGGAAGATTGAGGCCGAGCTTAAGGCAGAAGGAGAGAAGCGGGTGGGTCTCGAGGCCCAGGTTGAGGAGCTGACTAGGCAGCTTAATCTAGGGGGCCTTCATGTGCGCTTTGCTTGGGGTGATGACATCTGGCCATTTTGTTTCGAACGGTTATTTTTATTTTTGTTCTGAAGCGCGTGAACGAGCGTGTCTCTGCACGCGCTCGTGGCGCTGACTGTGCTACGGTGGCATTTTGTTTCCTGCGATTTCTTTGTATTTTCCCTGTGAGCGCGTGCTGTCGGCATCGGGTACTACAAACGATGGCATCACCCTAAACAGAAGGACATTGAGGCACTCTAGCTTAATCATGAGAGGGGAGCAGCGGGTCGGTCTCGAGAAGCAGGTGGAAGAGCTGGGGGAAGTATGGAAGGCGGGTTTAGAGGAGTGTAAGAGGGAGTGTGATAGTAGGGTAGAGCGCCTGGAAGGGGTAATTCGAGCGAGTGAGAGTAGCGAGGGAAGAAAGGAGGAAGGGTCAGTTCTAGCGGGACGAACCGCCGGTCCGCAGGCTGGGGTCGCTGGTGGTCAGGAGTCCAGCCTGTTGACCGACGGGCTCGACGACGCTGGAGAGCTAAGTGTCCCTCAGCTCAATAGCGCCTTCGAGCAGCAGGCGTCGGGCAGTCAGGTGACAGCAGATAAGTCACAGGACAAGGGCGCGCAGGTACCAGGGGGATCTAGGGTACTGGTAGTGGGGAGCTCTAACGTAGCACGGGTTAAGAGGGGTGTACTGAGCAGGGTGAAGGGAGACCAGAGGGTAACCGTAGAGGTCCAGCCAGGGAAGTGTATGGTGGATGCTATGACCGCAGCACGTGAGGGGGTGTGGGATAACCGGGAGGGAAGGAACCTAGTAATAGTTCACGCGGGGCTTAATGATGTGCTCCAGGGTAGGAGCCAGAACCTCAGAAAGCAGCTAAACGTGGGAATGCGCAAGCTGAGGGACGTGTCTGAGAATGTGCACGTGGTTGTGTGCACCATTCCAGAAGTTCGGGGGCAGTCCGGGGTAACGGAGAGGAGGGTTGTCGAAGCCAACAGAGTAATTAAGGGTATGAGTCGACAGCTTCGGTACGACGTAATGGAAGTAAACAGGGAGGTGTACGAGGCTGGCTCCCGCCCTTTTGCAGATGGCATTCACTACAATGAGGCCACGGGTTACAGGGTGGGGGTTAGGATGGGCCGCACGATGACTGCTTTTTTGGGGGGACCGAGGGCCCTGGGGGTACTGAAGTAACTGAAAACCCAACAAAGTCAGGAGAGGCACCAAGGGTTAAAAAGAGGAGAAAACGTAAGAACAGGTATGAACAAACAACACAATCAGACATTGGATATATTAACATGCAGGGTGGTAGAAATAGGTTAAAATGGGAAGAGGTAGAGGAGCAACTAAGAAAGGAGGATTTAGTGGTGTATGGGTTTGTGGAAACACATCTCAGAGACATGGAGCAGCCACCTTGCAACCCTGACTATGTGTGGGAAGAATGCAACAGAACGGAGGGAATGAGGAAGGGAGGTGGAATTGGAGCATTTATTAAGAAGAACATGAACTTTCAAAGGATCAGAAAGGAGTGCGCCGAACACTTGTGGCTGAAAGGAAAAGTCGCTGGGGAATCAACACTCCTTGGAGTTGTTTACTTATAGACAGGGAAAGGTGCTAAAGAGGAAAACAGAAAAATGATTGATTGCATATCAAGAGACATTAGTGAGCTAGGGGAAGGCTCTGAAATAATTATTATGGGAGACATGAATGCCCATATCGAGGGTCTGGATGGGTATACGGACTCAACTGGAAGCATATTACTAGAACTGGTGGAAAAGCATGACTTAGTTTTATGTAATACCAGTCAGAAGTGTGACGGGCACATAACGTGGGAAACTGGCAATCTACATTCAACTATAGATTACGTACTTATGTCACACAAAATATATGGTAAGTTACAAGTAATGAAAATAGATGAAGAAGGTTCCAAAAGTCTTGGTAGTGATCATAAACGTATTAAGCTGAATTTTGCCAGAGAAGTAAATGCTGAAACTAGACAACATAATTCAAAGCAGACTTTCTGCAGCGACAAAGAGTTGGAAATAGTTGCTGAAAGAATATAGGAAGCAGTTTCAGGGCAACGGTATACAGATTGGACCTATGAGAGCCTAACTGGGCTTTTTGTTCTGGAATTAGACAAAGTTCAGAGTAAACGAAAGGGGAAGCGAAGACATAGACCAAAAAGCTGGTGGGACAAAGAAGTGAAGCAAGCGATACAAAAACGTCAGGAAGCCTCTAGAGAACACAGGCATCCCAAGCGTAGTGGGGAGTCGGAAACGGAAGTAAAAAGAAGATGGGACACTTTTATAACATGTCGCCGAGAGGCATCCAGTTTGATCAATGCGAAAATTCAGAGAAAATGTAAGCAAGAAAGATAGAAACGCAGCCAAGAAGTTTTGGGAGCACTTGAACTCACTCAGTGAAACGACGCAAGCTAGAGAGAAGTTCATACTCTCGCATCAGGGAGATCAATTAGAGGGAGATGATGCGATACGATATATAGGAGCAGTGATGGAGGAGAAATTTCGGGAACGGGTACATGTGGAAGATAGGAGAACCGAAGGCAGTATCAGTCCAGCTTTTGACATCGCGGATTTTGGACAAAGAGAATGGGAAAAGGCGGAACGAAGAGTCCCTAGTGGCACGTCGACAGGCACAGATGGTATCCCAATCAAGCTGGTGAAGAATTTGGGTCCTAAATCTAAGGCAAAACTAAGGGAGGTAGTGAGCACTATGGTAACAAAAGGAAATATTCCAGATGAATGGAGGCTTAATAGGATGAGTATGATATATAAGGGAAAGGGAGATAAGTCTGACATTAGGAATTATCGTCCCATAACCGTGACACCAGTTATTTACAGGTTGGTAATGCAGATTATAAAGAACAGACTGGAGGAATGGGTAGATTGCGAGGGCATACTGGGCGAGTTGCAGAACGGGTTTCGGAAACAAAGAAGGTTTGAAGACAATATATTTTCTCTAACACAGTGTATAGAAATAGCGCAAAAAGAAAACAGACAGCTCTGGCTGGCATTTCTGGATATCAAGGGTGCCTATGACAATGTGAACCAAAAAACTCTGTGGGACATAGTGGAGAGCTTAAACCTAGATGAAGGACTAACAGCAATATTAAGGAACATTTACAAAGATAATAAGGTGATTATAACATGGGAAGGAAAGGCAACGGGAGGTAGGACGAGGCCTTAGGCAGGGGTGCCCGTTATCGCCTTTGCTGTTTATGTTGTATCTGAGAGGATTGGAGGATAGACTAGAGAAGAGTGGGCTTGGATTTGACCTTTCGTACAGTAAGCTAGGCCAAACAATTCAGCAATCCTTACCGGGACTGATATATGCGGATGATATCGTACAAATGGCTAACAACAGGATAGATTTGCAGGAATTAATGAGCATCTGTGGTAGGGAAGGAGAGGAATTAGGTTTAGAATTCAGTAGTGAAAAATCAGCAGTCATGATTTTTAACAATGATGATGTTGAGAGACTGAAGATACAGAATATTACAGTTGAGAGAGCTAGTAAATACAAGTATCTAGGAGTATGGATATGTGGTGGTGCAGAATATCTCAGTGAGCATGAAAAGTATATAATAGGTAAGGGCAACAGAAATGCGGCTGTAATGAAAAATAGAGCACTTTGGAATTACAACAGGTATGAGGTGGTGAGAGAGATTTGGAAAGGGGTCATGGTGCCTGGCTTGACTTTTGGAAACGCAGTGCTATGCATGAAATCCGAAGTGCATGCAAGACTAGAAATAAAACAGCGTGGAGTAGGTAGGCTGGCTTTGGGGGCACATTGCAAAACACCAAACCAGGGAGTACAAGGAGACATGGGATGGGCGTCATTTGAGGGCAGGGAAGCTGTGAGCAAGATAGAATTTGAGGATCGGTTGAGGCAAATGGGTGGGGAGCAATGGGCACGAAAGGTTTTCAGCTATTTATACATGAGGAGTATAGACACAAAATGGAGACAGCGCACTAGGAAATTAAGAGGAAAGTTTTTAGGCTATAGTGGGGTTACGGAAGAGCAGGTCTCAGTTAAGAAGAAAGTTAAGGCCACAGAAAGAGATCGATGGCTAGAGGGAATGCAGACAAAGAAGGCTCTGGAAGGCTATAGATTAAACAAAACAGTTATTGCCAAAGAAAGCATTTATGACAATTCTAGGGGAAGCTCATTGTTGTTTGAGGCAAGGACAGGTGTTTTGCGAACCAGAACATACAGAGCGAAGTACCAGGAAATGGACACAGTGTGCGCTGCTTGTGGAGAGGAGGACGAGACGGCTGAGCACTTGATACTCTACTGTAAAGGGCTTCACCCTATGCATACCGAAGACAACATAGATTTAATAAGGTCATTGGGTTTTAGAGACAGCGAAGGAAAAGTGGATTTCAAGACAGTAGAGATTACCAAGCAAAGATTAAGTGAATGGTGGCAGAAAGCGAGAGAAAACTAGGCATTTTCTTATTAACTGATGGCAAGGGGGATTTATAGCCTCACTTTCTTTTCAGTACGGAGTGAATATAGTTTTCACATTTAAATATTCTAAGCTTAAAGGGTAAGACAAAATGGCTAGGTGGCGTAAGCTACCGCCCGATCCAAAGGGCTCAGCCGTATTCATCCATCCATCCATCCAGTTAGGCCAAACAATTCAGCAATCCTTACCGGGACTGATATATGCGGATGATATCGTACTAATGGCTAACAACAGGATAGATTTGCAGGAATTAATGAGCATCTGTGGTAGGGAAGGAGAGGAATTAGGTTTAGAATTCAGTAGTGAAAAATCAGCAGTCATGATTTTTAACAATTATGATGTTGAGAGACTGAAGATACAGAATATTACAGTTGAGAGAGCTAGTAAATACAAGTGTCTAGGAGTATGGATATGTGATGGTGCAGAATATCTCAGTGAGCATGAAAAGTATATAATAGGTAAGGGCAACAGAAATGCGGCTGTAATGAAAAATAGAGCACTTTGGAATTACAACAGGTATGAGGTGGTGAGAGAGATTTGGAAAGGGGTCATGGTGCCTGGCTTGACTTTTGGAAACGCAGTGCTATGCATGAAATCCGAAGTGCATGCAAGACTAGAAATAAAACAGCGTGGAGTAGGTAGGCTGGCTTTGGGGGCACATTGCAAAACACCAAACCAGGGAGTACAAGGAGACATGGGATGGGCGTCATTTGAGGGCAGGGAAGCTGTGAGCAAGATAGAATTTGAGGATCGGTTGAGGCAAATGGGTGGGGAGCAATGGGCACGAAAGGTTTTCAGCTATTTATACATGAGGAGTATAGACACAAAATGGAGACAGCGCACTAGGAAATTAAGAGGAAAGTTTTTAGGCTATAGTGGGGTTACGGAAGAGGTCTCAGTTAAGAAGAAAGTTAAGGCCACAGAAAGAGATCGGTGGCTAGAGGGAATGCAGACAAAGAAGGCTCTGGAAGGCTATAGATTAAACAAAACAGTTATTGCCAAAGAAAGCATTTATGACAATTCTAGGGGAAGCTCATTGTTGTTTGAGGCAAATACAGGTGTTTTGCGAACCAGAACATACAGAGCAAAGTACCAGGAAATGGACACAGTGTGCGCTGCTTGTGGAGAGGAGGACGAGACGGCTGAGCACTTGATACTCTACTGTAAAGGGCTTCACCCTATGCATACCGAAGACAACATAGATTTAATAAGGTCATTGGGTTTTAGAGACAGCGAAGGAAAAGTGGATTTCAAGACAGTAGAGATTACCAAGCAAAGATTAAGTGAATGGTGGCACAAATCGAGAGAAAACTAGGCAAAATTTTCTTATTAACTGATGGCAAGGGGAATTTATAGCCTCACTTTCTTTTCAGTACGGAGTGAATATAGTTTTCACATTTAAATATTCTAAGCTTAAAGGGTAAGACAAAATGGCTAGGTGGCGTAAGCTACCGCACGATCCAAAGGGCTCAGCCATATTCATCCATCCATCCATCCATCCAGTTCCATTCCCCCGTTCCTCCTTTCCCTCCTCTTGAACAGGTCAGGACACACTCTCTTCCTTGTAGCTTTGGCTGTACTGCACGGTTTTAGTGAGACGGAGTATAGACTACAATTTGGTTTTTGCGTCCAACAACCAACAAGAAACCGAAATCATGGATCCTCAAAAGCGCGTTCTGCTGCCAAATCACTATTTCCTTTAAGGAACAAAAAAAAAAAAAAAAAAGGGGCGGGGGGGGGGGGGGGGTAAAGGCTGCTTATCTAATTTTTTTTTTAATTATTACTCCTAGGCGGCAGCCACTTTTTTCTTGCGCGGTGTAAAATTTACGCGTTAAATGTAAAAAAGAATCTATATATCCTTTCCCTAACTTTAAAGCAATAAATTCAATAATCACCTTCTCCCCTCTTCGTTTACAATATTACTACGGCTGCACTTGTCAATCTTCACTCATTCCCAATATATACATATAAGAAAAAGGACGGACAGACACGAAAATGCGTTTGGGAGTTTCGTGCCTATCCTTCCTTTTTTGTCTCCTCGCTCCAGGGCAGGGTTGTAAAGTACCTTGGTACAAGTGACTGGAAATCGGTATCTAGGTACTTTTGTTGTACCTCAGGTACAAACCTAGATACTTCGTTTACAATATTACTACGGCTGCACTTGTCAATCTTCACTCATTCCCAATATATATATACAAGAAAAAGGACGGACAGACACGAAAATGCGTTTGGGAGTTTCGTGTCTATCCTTCCTTTTTTGTCTCCTCGCTCCAGGGCAGGGTTGTAACGTACCTAGTACAAGTGACTGGAAATCGGTATCTAGGTACTTTTGTTGTACCTCAGGTACAAACCTAGATACTTCGTTTACAATATTACTACGGCTGCACTTGTCAATCTTCACTCATTCCCAATATATATATATATATATATATATATATATATATATATATATATATATAAGAAAAAGGACGGACAGACACGAAATTGCGTTTGGGAGTTTCGTGTCTATCCTTCCTTTTTTGTCTCCTCGCTCCAGGGCAGGGTTGTAAAGTACCTAGGTACAAGTGACTGGAAATCGGTATCTAGGTACTTTTGTTGTACCTCAGGTACAAACCTAGATACTTCGTTTACAATATTACTACGGCTGCACTTGTCGTTCTTCACTCATTCCCAATATATATATATATAAGAAAAAGGACGGACAGACACGAAAATGCGTTTGGGAGTTTCGTGTCTATCCTTCCTTTTTTGTCTCCTCGCTCCAGGGCAGGGTTGTAAAGTACCTAGGTACAAGTGACTGGAAATCGGTATCTAAGTACTTTTGTTGTACCTCAGGTACAAACCTAGATACTTTCATTTCTTGGTATCTGTATCTGTATTTTAGGTACATTTTCCAGTAACTTAATTGTAACTAAGTCAAGTTACTTTTTACAGGTACTTTTTTATTGACCTCGTCCAAATGGCAGAAACTGTAGATCTTGAAGTATTTACACACTACCACGTGCCGTGATTAACGTTGAGTTGAGTACGACTTGGGAGGCACTGACTTGATCGAGACGTTTTAGAGAACAAAGCCCCGACCATAATGTTTTATCGAACGACACTTCAGCGAATGACGGTGTTCATTTGAGCGAACGGTGGATTAGCGGTGTTGTTCTAGCTACACCAATTTATCGAATCGCTTCGGAACTCTGTTTAGAAAAAATAGCGACCAGCTTCCTTCACTTCATTGCATGTTTGAAGCTCCTCTGACAGCTATACAAGGGAGGAGATAACTTGAAAGATGTGCGCATTTTCTGTTAAAGCCCCTGTATCTAGGAAAAGTGACGCATTCTCTTCTCTCCTCCTAAACTGCGATCTAAGATGTCAGATAAACACTTTGAGGAGGTCCTGGCACGTGTCCTGGAATGCTCATGTGAATGCGGTTTTCCTTATTTCTCACACTGACACCAATAAAGCACATTTATCGAACTTGTTTTTGTGTGTACCCTTAGTACAAAAAGCTTTACTTCCATTTATTCTGACAAATTTGGTGAAAATAAATAAGTACATTTTTAAGCGAGTACCTAGGTACCTTTTCGTATGAGTAACTGTAACTGTATCTTAGGTACATTTTTGAAGTAACTTTTACAACCCGCTCCAGGGTTACCATGTCTATCCTTAACCAGATCGCCTGCCTACTCGCTTTAACTTTAATTATAATAATCATCTTTATTTTGACGTATCCACACAAACAGCTCATGACCCTTTGTGTAGTATACTACAAATAAAAGAAATAGTGGACATAGCAATGAAATATGAGCATACATCGTAAAAGAAATGCTATCTAAATCTCTAAATAGAAATATGCAAACATAAAACGCGAAAAAATACGAAAAAAACAAGAATTAAAACAAAATAAACAAAAACGTGTAATATGGCGCCATCTTTGGCCGGAATGAAACACCACCTGTAGAACATTGACGTTCACTCCGAGAGATGGCGCCACCGCTCTTGTTTTGACACTAATAATGGCGGTGTGCATGCAGAACGTTGTGTCGGACGCCGGTGTGTTTCGACAATTTCTTTCTCTGTAAGCTCGTTATATTTTTCCGACACTCCAGAAGACCGTCCCTATGGAGAGTCCAGAGAGCTGGCTTCCCATTCCCCGCACCTACGATCCGCTCAAGGCGGGCAGTATCGACGGAACAGACGTCAAACCGCACGACCACGGCGTCGTTCGGGCACTGGAGGTGGGTTCTTTCTTCGCGCTGCTTTTTGAAGTCATTCTAGGATTGCCCACTATGACGATTCCTGTTTGACCTCAGTAGTACTGGCACCGGTTTTGTAACTGCACCGATTAACGTGTTCTTCCGTTGGCTCATTATTTATGCTGTAACGTAAAAAGTCTGTCATTCTCATGGTCTCTTGTAGGGCAGCTGCAAGTTTTGACTCTGGTAGGGGTGTTGTGGCAATTCTCACTACTTTTCTGCATGACATATGGGACGTTTAGAAAAAATTCCTTTACCTGTTCTGCGCCCCTTTTGTGTCCAATACCGCTTTTTAAGAAAGATGTCTGTTCATATGTCCAGAACGTCAGCCTTGCAAGGCCGGCTCACAAAGTTTCTCTGAAGGGTGCGTCCGATGACGGGGGCATGATGACGGGGGCATTTTGTCCAATGCGCAGGCCACCTACAAGCCGAGCAAGTACATCAAAACGGACCCCAAGCTGACCCTTTTCGTTGGGAGGCTGAACCCAACGACCAGCGAGGAGAGGCTACGGGAGGTGGGTTGGGTTTGCTCTGTACGACTCTCTACCCCAAACGTTGCTAGGGGAATTACCCCCCCCCCCTTTTTTTTTATTGCAATAGGTCTTATGCGAAATTGCTTTGTGGTCCGACAACTCTGAGAGCATCGCCATTTTAATGTTGGCAAGCGTCGTCAGTACCGAAGCACGGTGGAGGCATCGAAGGCAACCGTACGGGCAGTGTACGATGGCGCGACAGCTGTGTTTTCCGCCGTCCAACCATAGAAAGTGGACGAACAGTTTAAACAACGAACCGCAACTGTCTGAAGAAACTCTCGGTGGCCTGTGCATGCTGACGACAACCCGCAGTGTGTAAGCTTCCACAGCGAAGGCGTAGGACTTGTTCTGCTGCTTCGACGAGGTTGTCGCCAGCGTGCACGGGCTGCTGAGAGTTTTATCAGACAGTTGCGGTAGGTTGTTAAAACTGTTTGTCCAGATTCCATGGTCGGAAGGCAAAAAACACAGCTGCCGCGCCATCGCACATTGCCCATACGGTTAGCTCTGATGCCTTCACCGTGTTTCGGTACCGACGACGCTTGCCAACATTAAAATGGCGACGCTCTCAGTGTTATCAGACCACCAAGCAATTTCGCGCAAGTTCTATTGCCACTCGCATAACTCCTGCTTGGTATTTGTTGCCTAAACCTTGGGGTGGCCTCACGAGGAGCAACGTTTTCCGACACCTCAACATTGCAGCAGCTGCAACTCCTGTCTCTCACGATCCCACGCAGCAACCGCTGCAATAGCGGTGTGCTACATCATCATCATCATCATCATTAGAAATGTGATTCTCTTGCACAGTGTTAGGCTTAAACTCATGCAGAAATAGCAAGTTATTTGTGCCCTTGGACGGCGTTATGGACGCCAGATGACCCTCGAAACCATTAGCCCGCAAGTCCCCTCTTCAGATATCATCACCACCATGAGGGATTACGTGAAAACACTGCATCGCTAAATAGTTGTTTCTGCTTCAGACGCTTGCAAGTTGCGACGATTGAATTGTGAATTTCCATCCCGATCAGTCCCAGCAATTTATAGAGCAACAACTGATAAGTCATCAGCAATCCTGGAATTGCTGTGAAAATTATTTTGTCTAAAGTTAGCCTGACCCTTGGGGCCTTTACTAAGTCGGTCTTGTATTTTGCTCTGATGCTGTGGGGTCCTTTGCAACAAAGAGCTACTCGTTTTCACTCTTGTGAGCGGCAAAGTTTGGTTCTGGAGAAAATGGGGTGCTGTACTACAGTTGTTGAGGGTCTCTGCTTTCCCAGAATCTTCTTTCCCTCTCTCCATACCAGTGATCTTTTTGTCTTTTTGGAACAACTCCAGTTCTTCGCTCACTACGGTGAAGTGCGGAGCTGCCGGCTGGTGAGGGACATCATCACGGGCTTCTCCAAGTGCTACGCCTTCGTCGAATACTACGAGCTCAGGGATGCGCTCGCCGCTAATGACGCGAACCAGGAGTACATCGATGACTACCGGATCTTCGTCGACTTCGAGCGAGAAAGAGTCCTTCCAGGCTGGGTGCCTCGGCGCCTAGGTTAGTTCTTTCGCTTTCTCATTTTCCCCTTATGTCACGCTTCGAGTGCTTGCAGCTCGATGCAGTCAATTTCGCACGCTCAGTCGAGATCTTTCTGGATGAAAAACGCTCAGATGCAGCTCGATACAGTCCTAATACGCTGAGACCAGACCTTTTTGATTGAAAACAGTCAGATGCTGCTCAATACAGTCCTTCTAGAATGCTTGAACCAAACCTTTATGAATTAAAAACATTGAAATGCAGCACGGTACTGTCAATCTGGCGGGCTCAGCTCGGACCTTTCTGAATGCAAAAGCACTGAATTGTTCATATGACATTTCAGTGACCCGGCCAGTGTCCGGGCAGTGAAGTTTGGTTCAACAGGTGGTGTCAGCTTGTGCGAAAATTTTTCAATTCTAGGACAGCCCACGGCCGCATTAATTGGATTTGTTCTCGCGCTCTTCCGTCCGAGCGCTCTGCGGACCTCCGACGCAGTGCTTTTGTCCAGTCGTTTGGTGGCATGGCCTGCCCAAAGTTACCTTTTTTGACCGCTGCCCGCACTCACTAGCAGCCGAACAAGGCACCTCCTGCTCACCGTTCTGAGGCTATGGGACATAGCTTCGCTGACGAATAGGCCGACAGCTATTCACTCTGTGACACAGCTAGCACAAACGTGATACGAGCATTTCCTTTTATGGCACGTTTCGCCCAGATGGAGCTTGATGGAAACCTAATTGAGTTGTGCCTTGAGTTTTTACTCCACCATGATGGTAGTCTTAATGACAGCCTTTCAATTCTATGAGTATAAAACAAGAAAACCCAGCTCTACACCCATAGTGGTGCAGGGTGTGATACAGTTTGCGCTAAGTTCATTGCAATCCACACATCAAATGAAACACGAGAGAACTGAATATCAGCTAGACAAAACTTGTCCGTGCTTATCTTATTATTTTACGGGGTTTTAGCAGATCGTTCCGACGACTCTGACGGCGATGCCCGATACTCCACTGGCGCCTTCGCACTTACATCGCGTCGGTACTGGGTATTGTTATCTCACTTGTCGGAATGATCTTCTGGTGCCTGGTACGCGTCTCTAATGAGCATGTTTATTGCATCCTAGAAAGTGGTCCCTCCACTTTCGCCCGAGGACGTTGCAAAGGCATCATGCGGTCGCTGGCCGCAAACCCAGCGGTGTCGCAGCAACAATGGTGGATGTCGCAGACGCTCGTTCTGCTACAGGTCGTTCTCCACTTTGACAGTCTGCGGAAGCTTCAACAACCAGGAGTTGGAACTTCGCGACACTCGCGTTCGCTCATGCTTTTAGCCAGAATTCGTAGCACCAACCGCCAGAATAGCGTCTACGATGTTGTTCGTTGCCACTTCGAGACCGCTTGGGACGTACGGAGGGCATAAGTCGCCAAGCACACCGTTTGGAAGACTCGTTCCAGGCACCGTGCTAAGACTCCCTTTCGTCTCCCACAAGGTCTCACGTCACGTACCCTCCCCGAATATCCACCCTCGCGGGTACCTCACCTGCCTTCCTTTTCCCGTCCTCGTCCAGGCGGCGGCTTCGGGGGCAAGAAGGAGTCCGGCCAGCTGAGGTTCGGCGGCCGGGACCGCCCTTTCAAGAAACCCATCGTCGTCAACAACCGCCAGGGGGCGCCCTTTCCGCGCTCGGCGGACCCGCCATCCGCACCTCGCGGCTACTCCGGAGGCTACGGCAGCCGCGGAAGAGACCCCGACCGGCCGGACCACATGCACGGGGGCCGCAAGGACGAGTTCCTGCGACGGAAGCGGATGGAGTACGAGCGGTCTCGCGGGCGGCAGGACGAGGACCGCAGCGACGGCCGCCAGGAACGGAGGCCGCAGTGGCAGCAGCGCGAAGGCGACGGTCAGCGGAGGCCGGCGGAAGATCGGTATCCGTACGGCAGGAGAGACGACTACCGTAAAGGTGGTTCGACTCAGAGGTAGCTGGAAAAGTGGGAGGACACTCGCAGTGGCATCGGTTGACTGCGGAGAAAAAAAAACATAAGGCCGTGAGGATACGAGACAATACAGCACCTTTATTTTCTCGTGGAATTGACGTAAAGGAGGTCTGGAAAAGAAAAGCTGTGAAACGGCTTGACGGGTCCTCGGCCCTCTAGGGGGGCACAAGAACAGCAGCTCGGGAAAAGGAAAACGACATGTTGGGTTGTCAGTACTGTACATTCAATCAAAATTCAGAATGCAACTAAAGAAAGAAAGAAGAACATGCAGTTTGACACAATCTACAATTGAATCACAAACAGATATTAACGATGCAGTCATAAATATCGTAGTTGGTTAATGGTAAAAGATTGCATGTTGAGATTGTGACAAGAAAAACTGTTAAGTAAATGTGGAAGGGTATATTTTAACATAGGCTAGGATGACATAACTTCAGTTGTCATGAATCGAACAATAGCACTCACCAAGTAAGCCTATTTTGTGTTCTGGTCGGGGAACATGAGGCTCTTTCCTTCATTGAGGAGTGTGTGAGTTTCTTATTACGGGCTAAGAATAAAGCCTTTGTTACCTGAACGGTGGATTTATTATATTTCTAAGGATACCCTGTTTAACTTCTGCAATGAAGTGAATGAGAGATAGCCTGCGATAATCTATGATTAGCATTGAAAAGTCGATGGACCCCGGTGTTTAGTTAACTTTGCTGCAATATCAACTGCGATATCATGCAGGCGCCGTTTGCATGTAAGTACCTCCTGAAGCAGAAGTGCATTTAACCTGTGGAATCTGAAGCCCTTACTGACTTGGAACACAGACTAGTAATTGCAATATTTGGCGGTTCTGGCAACGTCAATCACTGTCATCATTTTAGTCAATGGCATCTGTGGCATGCTAATGGCGGCCTTCTGGTGTCTAATGAAGGAAAGAAATTAAGACAGTCACTGAACCTGATAACACGAAGTCTGGATTCTAGACGATTGGCAAATGCAAAGCACTATTTCGAACATGCATCCAATCAATCAAACACACATTGCCTGTAAGCGCTTTGGGAAGTTGTTGAGGGGAGGAGGGGGAGGGGATTTTATTGAGAGCTTGACTCAGGCCGAAGCTTCGCACAAGCCAGTGGCTTCTTTGTCAGCATCAAAACTGGATCAAATCGAGCGAGAACTTACAACGAACAAGACACTTTTGTCTGCTGTTGACGGTTCCCTATAAAACATAGTTTTACCAACTCCAGGTCGGTCCACAGGAGAATAATAACTTTTATTTGTAGCTTCTGCCTGAGGGAAGTTTTTTCTGCTATATTTTCACAAATCAAATTTTCCACCTAGCTGCATTTAGTTGGAAAGTTGCAGCATCATAGTTTGCTGAATTAATTTTTTGCAATTTGTTTATAATCTGTTTTATCCATTTGACTTGCCCCGTATTGGTGATGTTTAGGGATACGTTGCAAATCTGCCAGGGTTCGAGATCGACCAGGTTCGTCTTTTTCTCACTTTAACTATGGATGTCGCAAACTTTTATTAAGCCCTTTGAACTTTTTGCGGAGTTCAACTTATGGACAGTGTTGCCCTGCTTCTACAGAAAGATATCGAATTTTGGGAAACATGTAATTTAGAAAGTAGTTTTTTTTTTTTTTTTTTTAATATTACCCACTGATCTCTATGACAATTGCTGGATCGCGCTTCCCCGCTTGTTCGCTGCAGCGCGAGTGAAGCCACCGGACTTCACTCGCTTGGTATACGATTTGCGGTTTTGCTAGCCTTTTGCTGCGGTTTTCCAGCGTGCTTAGACACGTTTTCTACTCGTTCGTCGTCATTCGCCGAAGAAGTTTTTTAAAACTCTGTGTGCTGTTGAGACTTGCCGTTGCGAACACGTGGAAAATTTTACGAAAGCGCCGTGTCGCAGGAAAAAGGCACAACTCGTCGAAAGCAAGGGTCTGGCGGCGTGTTCAAAGCTTCTTTGGCACGCCGAAGTGCCGTGTCTGTGTGCCTTCGCGCGCTTGGATACCGACCAAGAATCGACGCCGTGTGAATGTGTTTAGCGAGTGCAATGTGCGTGAAGCCGTATGTGCCTCTGGATCAGCGTCTTACTTTACTCTGACGTCTGTATGCTTGTGGCCCTCGCGGTTTAGGAACGAGCTTAATCCAGCGTCCACTAGCGACGGAAGATGGGGGAAGGTACGCCTTTTTTTCGTCCTTAGACGATTTACACAATACCGTGCACAACAGCTCCTCATCACTGATCAGTGCTGGCTCATTATCAACCTGCTTAATTGCACTTGACGTTTGAACGCGGCTCGCCGAATTGTAATTGGTCAACAGATTGTACACGACCATATCGGCCGCGCTTCAAAGATTTTCATTCTCGCCGTCTTGTACTTTTGCTTTCGAAAACCCTCCTTGCTCCACAGCGTTGCCCTATTCGTGCTCCCACGTAATCCATTAGAGTAGATTTGGAACATAGCCATGGTTAATAGTACATAAGAACACGTACAGATCTCCCCCTTTTATTGATAGCAACGTACTCACCGGAACAGCTGGACGATCCAGAACTCCGTGGCCGATATATATATATATATATATATATATATATATATATATATATATATATATATATATATATATATATATATGATCTAAAGACATCTACGCGCCACACACGTTCAGAACTTTGGTGCGGCGTCAATTCTTGACCGGTATCCAAGCGTGCGAAGGCACAAAGATGCATCACTCGGCGTGCCAAGGAAGCTTTGATCATGCCGCGAGACCGGCGACACTTGTTTTCGACGAGTTGTACCTTTTGATACGGCTTCACGCACATTGCACTCGCAAAACACATCCACACGGCGTCGATTCTTGGTCGGTATCCAAGCGCGCGAAGGCACAGAGACACGGCACTTCGGCGTGCCTAGGAAGCTTTGAACACGCCGCCAGACCCTTGCTTTCGACGAGTTGTGCCTTTTTCCTGCGACACTGCGCTTTCGTAAAATTTTCCACGTGTTCACAACGGCAAGTCTCAACAATACACAGAGTCTTAAAAAACTTATTCGGCGAATGACGACGAACGAGTAGAAAACGTGTCTAAGGACGCTGGAAAACCGCAGCAAAAGGCTAGCAAAACCGCAAATTGTATCCCAAGCGAGTGAAGCCCGGTGGCTTCACTTGCGGGAGCGGGAAGCGCGATCCAGCAATTGTCATTGAGATCAGTGATATTACCAATGTTTACACGATATAAAAGTAAAAATATGTGCTCTTGCTAGTTAGTAATTCGAACCAGTGACGCAATACACCTGAGAAATGTTGCACTTTTTCTCTGCCAAGTGGTGTCAGCTCGTTTTTAAATTTTCGCGCATGCGCACAAAAGGCGAACTTTTGGCGAACATCGCGTTTGAAGTTTGAACAACTCGAACTTAGTCGAACTTGAACCTGGGCAGGTTCGCAACATTTCTATTTTTAAGTCGAAGTTTGACTAAAGTTTTACTTTTCTCGCATGTGCAAAAATTAAAAACGAGCTGACAACACCTTGCGGAGGAAAAATGCAATATTTGTTTCATTGCTTTACCTGATACTTAGCCGTAAACTAATAAAAACACGAAAACTACATATCTTCGCTTTTATAGCGTGCGAATATCGGTAATCGTTTCATAAAATATAAACTACTTTATAATTATTTTGTTCCTGAAAATTCGAAATGTTTGTGTAGAAGTCGGGCAACACTGTCCATACGTTGAACTTTGAGTTTTTAGGGTAGGTGGCGCGAAATACCGCCCGTTATAAAGCGTATAGCCGTTAGCATCTATACATCCACTTCGTAGGTTCCAAGATTTGACGAAAGTCAGTGACATCCCTCACGGTGTTTGCGGCTGAGCAATTAGCCCCGAGAGCGAACACAAGCGTCGCTGCGGTCGCCGCGCCCTGATTGGGTGAGGTGTACCGTGACGTCAGGGGAAGGACTCCAGGACTCCGCTTCGCGATATCTCATCCGGCTCGCTTCCCTGCGCCGGTTTCTTGGTTTGGCTGTTGTGTGCTGCAAGCACTTCCAAGAGCGGGACCTCGTTTACCTAGTGTACACGACGCTGGGTTAGGCCAAAACCGACGTGCTTCGGTACCTTTTATAAGCGTGCTTGTCACTTTTACCCATATAATTGGGTTGCAAATCCCGAAAGCTATCGGTGGAGGCAATTCCCGTCGGTCCACATGGCGCAAGGCAATCGGTCAAGGGGTCGGTGAAACGGCGGCCTAAGTGTTTCAGATGCTGGATTTCTGTCCCTTGCATGTTCATGATTGAAGAGATATTACATCCCGCTTTGCCGACATCTCAAATGGCATTTATATCAAAGATCTTTGGGCGGTCGGCAAACTAGCTCGCGACCCCGACTCTGCGCGTGCCACTCTGCATGCGCTGTTTCGCAGATGCTTTAAAGGCCCTGGGTCTGAAGGCCTTTGAAGTGCTCGTGGAACAGGGTTGTTTTACATAAATATAGCTTCTTCGTGAATTAATTATATAGTTAGTACACGTGTGCAAACATATTTTATTTCTTAGACAGTGCACAATTACTGGAACTTAGTTTTTATGGCAGCAGGAAAAACGGCCGAATTTCCCCCAGTAGCCTGTATGAGATGTATTGAACCGCCAAAAATATGCGCAGAAATACTACCGTAATTTGGAATGTTTATACTTTTTCCTGACATTCTTTCTTTATTCCAGCCTCGCGTATTCGGAAAATTAATGCACCGTTTAGTTTGAATTGTCTTTTCCAATTAAGAGACACTGCTGCAGGTCCCCAAAAGCTTCCTCAGCCTCCAAACTCCCTACATCTGGACTCTCTGACAACAGAGGAAAACCGGAGGAGCAGCAAGAATTCGAACGGCTGTCCAGTGATAAATGCTGCACTAGTAGCAGAAAATGTGAAACCTGTGAAGGGTGACAGTTTGCGTGAGAAAAGCTTTGGTATTTTAGCTTCGGAACAATTTGATTTAAATAAAATCTAAATTTTAGAGCACAAGGGACCGAGATGGCCGTAATGACATTACTGTAATGTAATTACAGTAATGAAATTACTTTGGAGTAATGAGTTATGTAATGAATTGCTTCTCTAGGCTAGTAATTTAGTAATGTAATGAATTACTTTCAGGCAGTAATTTCGAGAAAATTACTCGTTACTTTTGAAATTACTTTTGTCCTAAGAGGAGGTTCGTTTGCAAGCTTTAAAAAAGAAGAGAACAATTATTTTGCAGGGTGAAATGTTGTAAAAGAGCATGAGAGGAAATAAACGACGGCCACCTGAGCGCAAAGCCTCGTACAAAGAATCGGACAGACTCACGAAGGAGGGCTGGAAAGGCGAAGGAGAAAAACTTACGTGTAGGCATCGCTGGAAGGCAACAGCTTACCAACTCCAGGCACGACAGATTCACGGCGTCCCGTCATCACGACGATACTGTACTTCGTTCATCCCTAAGCTGATAGCGCGGTGGGAGCTGCAAGCTAACCAGAACCAATCAAACATCTTCCTTTAATCAAATGTTCCTTTCTCGGTGCGTGGGTATGAACGAGAGCGTGGTTACGTGGCAAACGATAGGCGTGGGACTGCTCCAACAAACACGTAGCTTCCACCGTTCATCCCTAAGCTGACAGTGCGTCAGCTTAAGGATGAACGGCTCATAGGCTACAAGGCGACGAGCGCATCACCAGTGAGTTAAAACATAAGAGGACAGGACAAACAGATCCCCAGCCTTGTACTTTCGTCAAGCAAGGTGAAGCCGCAAGGTTCGACCATTGTGAACAACAAACGACCGGAATAAATAGTTGATTCCAAATGCCTTGTCAAAGCCCCAGAACGTCTCGCGTGTCCTCGGGCAAAGCAGCGATGACCGAGAATAGGTCGTCCGAGCCGGAAAGGAAACGTTTCACGTGACGACTCCTTGTAAGAACGAGCTGCCATTGCCCAACTTAACAAACTGACATGGACTACAGCTTATAAATCAGGAAGACGAAAAGATATCACCCTTTTAGTAAGAACCTTCACCGTTGAATGAACAGCGAAACCGGTGAGTCGACTATCTTTTTGAGTCATCTAAAGAAGCTATTCATCATGTTTAACACTTATGTCGTGTGCGCTAGGGAAACCACTGTTCAGTATGGTTCACTTTGAGGCACATATGATTGTTGCGGTGTAAACAGGAAGATCTGAGTTTTCGTACCTATAGACCAACTCAGCTCTTGGACGTCGCATCACTGCGGTGGCGCTGCTGTCGGCACTGCGCATGCGCAGCGCCTCGCTTCTCCCGGATCTGGTTCCTGCACACGCGCTGTGTGGGTAAACGAGGGCTTGTTTTCTAAACACTGTGTTGGGATATACGGTAAAGAAATAAGCACGAATTACTGCCTCGAGGTATTCAAAAGTAATTTCATTACTTATGGAAAGTAATTGTAATGTAATGTCATTACCTTTAGTCTGCGGTAATTTGTGATGTAATTTAATTACATTTTTGCAGTTTTAGAAAAGTAATTAGTAACGTAATGTAATTCCTCTGATAAGGGACTAATAACAGGCTAGACACCTTCGCTTACGTTTGTTGTACATTGCTTGAGGGATGATGTAAAGAAGTCCACAGACACCACCAGTGGAGTCTATTGAAATACTATCCGAATCCAGCAAAGGTCAAATGCGAGCAATGTATAGTATAAATAAATGTTCCTCCTTTCTCTACTTTGCCCATGGGCTGTCTCATTTGTGATTCTCTCTCCATAGCCCAGACTGTATTTAAAGGGGCCCTCCAACAGTATTTGAGCGTCTACTTTTTTTTTGCGGTTTCTCCACGCTAGTGGTCCCGGAAACCCAGTGGACAACGAAAGAGTTTAAAAATATTACCGCATAATATTTTAATTTGACAACTCGAAACACCTCCTCCGACGGTGGCGCCGCGAGGTGCCGAATGCGCGCGCATAACGGCGCTCCCTTTCACTATACGTCACATTCACTGGGTTTCGTGATTGGCGAGAGCCGTCCCAGAAATTTTGAAGCGGAATAAAGTATATCACACGTTAACCGTCATTATTTCTCTAAAAAGTCGTTTTTATAGAGCTAATAAAGTTGCAAATTAAAGTTCAAAAAGGGCGAAAACAACGCCTCGTCGCTCATGCGCGCCTCCCAGCGGCGGAGTACCTCCTACTCGCCGAGGTGGCTCCGGCGGCTCCGGTGGCGGAGTTGCGGGAGACGAGGCTTCCGCGGCTGTCGAAGCGGACTCGTCGCGGCGCCAGCGGCGCTTGCATGGTGTGTCCTCGTACGGCGCGACGCCCAGCTCCGCACTCCTTTTTAAGAATTCGGCGCTCAAAATCCGATAAGCCCGGTAAATTCATCGATGATGGCAACCCGATTCCAAAGCTACGATGGTTGCAGCGAGGCCTAATGGCCGACCGGGCCGACGGGCTATCAACCAAACTCGCGTCCAATTGGCCAACCGCTTTGCTCCAATCGCTAAACTGTTTCATTTTACGTCATGAAGCGCAATGTTTTGCTTATTTAAAGTTGTTTTCTGCAATATTTAATTTGCTAATAACTCACAAAATATTGCGAATTTCTGTAATATTTTTTTTTCCTCGGTGTTCCTGCTTTCATGAAGCTCCGTTTCAGCGCGAACTTCAAACCAGTCAAAAAATTGTTGGTGGGCCCCCCTTTAACATGTTGCTCGAGCAGCATGCAGCTTTTCTGCTTCGGCGTTTTTCTTTAAAAACAGAAATACAAAAAAAAAAACGAAATAGTATACATAACCTGCCAACTCATTCACACCATCAGCAGCATTGATTCTGCGAGATGTAAATCTATAGTGATGCTCCTGCAATTGTGACCATATTTCTTGATTTTCATATATCAGTTACGATTCATGCGTTGCCTGCCCTGTCAACCATGCCTGAAATGCTGTTGAAATTTCGCCTACAGCTACAGGCCATACCTCAATAAAGCCACATATGAAAATTTACACTTCCTGCAAAAAACGCCCACAAGAAAAAAAATTAGGAACGAGCGCGCGCCGACAGCTAACGTCGTCACAGCCTCCACAGGGCAAGTCAAGGGAAAATTCTGTCCTCGCCGTGACGTCACCCCGGTTCGCCGTAAGGGGGCGCCACGCAAACTTCTCGGGGCTAATAGCCTGTGTTAAAGGATAATTAACATTTCTAGGAAAAGCTGCCACGTCGCTTAGCCTTGGTAGCTCTGGCACAGCTCTAGACACCCTGGTGGTCTTGCGCACTCCCCGATTTCTTTAGCTACTCAAACTAACAACATTTTCCGAAAAACTTTCTCTGGAATGCTATAGGCCTTTCCAAGAAAGGGCCCCTTGGCCGGTTCCATTTTTAGTGTCCGTGCGTATGGCGCGTGACTTGCTCGCTTTCCGAAGCGACGAACATGCGCACGCTGGGCTGAGGAGTTGTAAACATTGAAATGGTGTATGTAGCATCTCTAAATTCAGAATAGCCGTTCAGTAAATGGCACGTAACGGCGATGCCAAAGTCGACGTCTAAATTTTCCCGCCATAACCAGTGCCGTGACGTCGGATGCAGGCACGAACCTATCTCGCGCTTCTTTTTCATGCTGTTCTACGAGTATTGAAGTAAGCTTTCATGTCTTCTACTCGCACCATCCAACTTCTTATAATCCCTATCCTTTTGTAAGATATGATGAGGTGAGGCCAGAGAAGAAGAAATAAAAATAATATGCCGCAGTCCGCCCCGCCGTTAGGCACCGCAGACTTAAAGCCAATTTAAAATAAAATGAACTGGGTCCTTGGATCAAGTGGGAATTTTTTGAAACAGCCAATTGGGAAGTTAGGGGAAATAAAGAAAACCGGAAAATGGGGCCAGCCAGTGGAACGGCCCAGGAAAAGCCAGCGACTACTCGTAGTCCCTTCAGTGCTCGACTCACTTATCCGACCCGACAGCGGGTCCGACGGTCACTGCATGGCAACCATGAACCACGCAGCCCCGTCGCAGTGATCAGTTTGATATCTCTCGGCTCCCAACGTAGAGTGTGCCCCAAAGCGAGGGCCCCTCCCACCCTGGGAAGACTCGAGAGGCGCCACCTTTATGTTAGCCTTCCTCTTGTAGGGGCCGCCTCGTCCTCCAGCGGGAAAAGCTAGGGGTGACTAGTCCCTCTTTGTCCCTCCCCCCTCCCCCTCCCCCCGGTCCACGAGAGGAACCCCAATGCTAGGGTTCCTTCCCCCAGGTGGGGGGTTTTCGTCAGAGCCTCCGTTGCAGCAGTGAAGCTGGCAGGGCGCACCACGAGCATGTGGAGGTTGACTTCCCACGCGGCAACAACCGCGTGGGCTTGCGCCCCTCCTTTTGGAACTGTTTCTCCCTCCCAAACAGTGAACCTGCGCCTGCCGCTGGATGGTTGGATGGATACTGCACTCTTTTTAACGGGCGCTAACTTGCGCTATCCTAGCCAAAAAAAAAAAAAAAAAAACTGGCCTTACGTTTTAGTGTTGCCAGTAGAGGCTTCGCGAGATACAAACAATATTTTGACGTAATATTTGAGTCACTAGTTTAGGCAAATCTGCTGGTGTGTTAGGCCAACTTTTAAACAAACCAACGACCGTAAGAAATGTAAAAAAAAAATGGCGGAAACGTTTTGGCAGTGTCGAGGAAGCTAAACATTGTCGTGTTTAGCTTTCTAGACAAACAGGCGTAGCATCGGAGGAGTAGGGTAGCAACGAAGGAGGGGGCCCGGGTCCCGGGTACTAGGCGTCCCAGTCACGTGGGGGGAAGGGGGCTTTTTTCTCTCTTGCGACGGTCTCCCGAATTTACTAGGTTGGCAGGTATGCCAAGCTGAAATCGGAGGAGCAAAGATGCGGGAAACGCACCAGTTGGAGACGTCTGGTTATCTGTGGTTCGTTTTGGTGTGACGCGCCGCGGCACTCCTGAAGGGACCATGTATTAAATAATAATAATAAAGCGTTTATTTCTTCTCATTTTACAGGGAAAAAAGGTGAAATCGAGGGCAAAAGGTTGCTACTAAGGCTTTCATGTTGCACTTTAACCGAAGAGTGGGGTAGGAAATAGAAACTTAAACGTAGAAGGGACTCAAACAGGGAAGAAGAGACGTCTCAAACGCAGCTGAAAGATTTATTCAGTCCCACCACCCTACATACACTGCGGCTTGACGAGGCCCTAGCTCCCGTACACACTTGGCGGGAAAGCAGCTTAAAATAAACGCACTAAAACAAAAAGCGCGAGCGAGCTACTCTCATCAATATACTGTTAACGTAGAATATTAATTGGAAAGACATTTGCCACTCGGGAAAAGTTTCTCACAACACACGCGTTGCACTACGCAGTACCACATAGAAAACGAGACTATGTTTGCTAACTTATAATTTGTGTTTCCAAGTAAGTGTAGACACATCATTCGCCTCAAGTTCATTACGTAAAGATGTAAAGACATATTTCACTGATGTAAATCGATAATTATTGCGGGATGTTGAAACACTCCACGTCTCGCCGTGGCCAGTGACATGCTTATGATCTAACTTAGTTGAGATTGCGAGGGGAAACCGAGTCATCTCTCTTTCCTCCGTGACAATGCGTTGTTACGAGGACACTACTTCTTTCTTTTTTTGTAACATTTCTGTCTGCTCACATCCTGCGGCCAACAACATGCACCAACACGTGACTGTGACGTCACACCGCGGCGGTGGCGCTGCTGTCGGCGCATGCGCAGATGCGGACTTGTTGGTAAACAGCGCGGTCGACTTCTACGTCAGCAGATAATCTTGAGTTTAGTAAGGATGCCATGTATTTGCGCTCGGAATATCAAATACGAGCCCCGCGAGCGTAAGTAAATTGTAGCAATAAAGTGGTATTTACTGCGTGTAAAATCTACTGGCTTTCTGGCTTTGAGGAACGGGCAAGGGCATTGCCGGCTTGTGGTACTGAAACCCACCCCCCGAGAAAAAAAAAAAAATCATGGCCAGGCCACTGGTGTGGGCCGAAGCCTGGACTCCTTCAAAATCTGGGACGCTAAAAAAAAATACGAAAACAACTGACACTATTAAAAATATATATATTTTTAATAAACTATCGCAACTTATATGGACTATATAAGTGGTATATAAGTTCCGAAATCATCTTATACAGGCTGTTTTTTTTTTTAACGCAATTAACATATTTGTTTTTAAAAAAGGCGTGAAAGCTACACTAATGCGGTTTATGCAGGTGAGTCATAAGGCCAGGTGGACTTCATATAGGGAGCTAATTGTAACGCTCAATCGGCTAATTAAGTGAAATTTGTTAATTAAATTTTAACTAATGAAATAGACATATGGTTTCAATTAGAAACTTGCTGAACGTCACCGAAAACCACTCATTCGGTAATCTTTACGAGGAATTTAAGCGCGTGAGAAGCGCAGTAGTTCGCTAAAGTAACCACTCGTACCTGAGCAGGTGCCAGGCTACTGATGCGGTAACGCGCCCGCGCAATTTTTTCCGTCTCTTATCATAGCCCCAGCCTTGTACCTGCTGCACGAGTGCCTTTAGCGCACTACAATGCTTCCCATGTGCTCGAAGTATTTCTAAAAAAAATTATATTTCTAGGGGTTTTCGATGACGCTCAGCAAATTTCGGTCGGGCTACTCTCCGTGCGTGTCACGTTTCGCGCTTGTCAGAAAACAAAATAGCAGTTGCAAAATTGCAAAATAGCAGGCAAAAAAATTAAACTTCGTCGGTATACTTTTTTTTTTTTTGCGGTCTGTGATGTTTTTGTGTCGCTCTTTTGTCACCCGTGGTCGAGATGAATGAGGATGGATGGGTGGATGCTAACGGCTTTATCCTTTGTAACGGGCGGTAGCTTGCGCCACCTAGCCTAAGTCTAAAAACACTACCCTTCGAGAGTATCTGGTGTCGGCAGTGTTGCCACCTACCTGCCTTTCGCCTGCAAAAAGTGGCAACCTGCAGCCAAGGGGGCACACACTCTCCAAACGACACGCTCCCCCCCCCCCCCTTTTTTTTTCCATACCTTAAAAAAAAATTAAGAAAACCGCGACAGCGCTGTTTGGGTTGCGTCGAAAACCCGACAGGCGGCACTAGGGGTCCGTCGCCCGAATGCCCATCTCCCTTTCACCTCGCGACGAACCTCAACGGACGCTACGAGCTCTCAGAACCAACCCGATCCCGCCTGAGTGTCACGTGACCTTAAAGAAATGCGCGGAGATATCTCGTTCGAAGAAATTTAATGTAATTCGATTCCTTTTATCGTCAGTAAGGTGCACATAGATGCTACCGAAAAAGCGGATGAACCCGTAACCATCGCTAGTTCTGCTCCATTAAACTAAGGCACCTTAGCCGTAATAAGGTTGATAGCTCGGCTAGGTAGTAGTCACCGTACACGCCCGGGTAAAATCTTATACAAATGTACGGATTATAGTCCATAGTTGCGAGCCAGCGCTATGTTCCGTTCTTCCGATATTTCCGTTTTTCCCCTCGATATATACGGCGTCTAAGCCAGCGACGCGCGGGGTGCACAGTCACGTGACAAACTCAAGGCGCCGGATTGGCTGGGGAACGACCCGTAGCGTCGGCCGCGGTCCATCTCGAGGCGCAACGGTGTACGGCGTAAGCAATACCCCCGCCTGGGCGAGCGAGAGAAGACGGGCGGCCGCCCGAAATGGGGCTCGTTGCAAAGCTGATGTCATCGGCGTTCTTTTTACTGCGGGGCCCCCGGCGTGTGGTCTATTCCGGGAGCGCGCTATACCTGCCCCGCTGCCGCCAGCCCCGCGGGGGCTTGGCGACAGCTCAACGTCTCAAGCGGGACACGGACTGCAGCGTCGCTCTCTGCCTGCCCGCCCCGCTGGCTGGTCGGCTGGCGTGTCCCGCGCGAGTCGGGGCTGTGGACATCCCGCGAAACGTACGAACTCTGGACCAGCCAAGGATCGTTTCGCGGGGCTGCCAATAAAGACGGGCTCTCCGCACTGACAAACAGCGTTGTTTAGGGTCTCTCAAGGTTGCGCGAAGATCGGCGGTGGTTTATTTCCATCGAACGGAAACGTAACGAAAAAAAAAAAAACAATCGCGCGGTGGTAGACACGGAGGAGGGCGGTCACACGATGGCCTATCCGTTAGTCTCGATTTTATTTTTAGGGAGGAACTCGAACAAAAAAACAAAAAAAAAACTTGTAGCAGACGCTGCGAGAGCGAGCTCCTGGCTTTCAGCGTCTCTGCCGAGCTCGCGCGCTTGTGCAGTGCAAGCGTTTTTCGGGGCGACATGCTCGTGCTCGTGCTTGTTGCTAGGGCTTCGCTCGCACATAAAGTGAAACGGGGTATAGTTTCGTTTGGCGTATAGATGTCAGTAAGTGCTGTGACTAGGACTACTGGCTGATACGAAGGTCACCTTTACATTTTGGGATATCTCACCGTGATGGGTCGAAATGCCGTAAACGGTTGATGATTTTTTTCTGTTTTGTAGTTTTTATTTAGTACGATTTTATGGCATAGCAATCTCTTCGTGGCCCAGCTACTTTGCCGGTGCGCCATGCTAACGAGTCGCGGCATCAATCTGTCTCCATCCAAATGAGACCGTTCCAGTGTTTCATCGCAATCACCCTGTACTTTCCAAATTCAAACATCATCGTCCGATTCGCGTCTCTTGGCGCGTATTCGCAGCTTTGGTTTAGCCGCCACAGACTCTAAGATTCTGTCGAACAGCCGTCCGTCGGTCCGAGAGACACCCACTGTGCCCTCTGGGATTGTCGATGCGCAAAACGTTCCGCCGGCCGTTCGGTTCATCCGGTCAGACCGTCGTTCATAAAAGTGGCTCGCGGTAGGGCACCAACTTCGTCAGACAGACGGAACTGGTTCGTCCGCCACCTCACAGAATATCACTTTTATCAACGATGTTTCTTTTTTTGCATCGTGGCAGTATTGAAACCGTGCAGTTGAGCAGACACAATTTCCGACGCTCCGTGAAACGGTGACTTTTCCGTGCACATTACGATTCCTCCACGATCCATCCATTCGTGGTCTCGGGATTCGGATTTGGCGGTGTACCGAGCGAGCACGCGATGAAAGCTGCTATGTAAACCTCACCATCGACAGTCGTGCACAAATATTAACTAGAGCACGCGACTTGTTTTGTTGCGTCCGTTAATAAAACTTGGCGTTCGAAGTGCTCATGTGCGCGAGAGTCAAAATGGGAGATTCCAGTAAAAGCCAAGCTTCCACCGATATCCGTCAGGTGGCACAAGCCGCCACCCCATTCTAAGATTTCAGCTATACTCACTTCATGTATTCATACGTGGATGCGATCTTGCTTTTTCTAATACAAAAAGATTAGTAGCTGTTATCCACTGGGTCCTGTCTTCACTGAGTGCATGTAGAAGTAAAGTCTGACGCGAAAAAAAAAAAAAACACTCAAACAATGGTTGGATTTTTTTTAATTCTAGCTAAATCTGCGTCCCGGCGTATCAAATATATTTGAGGAATATCGCCACGTACATACAGCCCAACTTTGATCTAGTAATGTTGATTCAACCTGTGCCTGCTTGTGCCGCCTGCCCAGAGAGAACGGGAGCGCCGGCAAGATGGCTTCTCCTGTTGCACAAAAGTTAGGCGGTGAAGTACCCTTTCCGTTCTAGGTACCGTTGTAACTTGTTCGAGGTCCCCAAAACTTGCGTGATCACTTCATAGAATCACCCGGGAATCGCATTCTTGGTACGTTTTATCCCGATAATTGCTTTACTTAGTAAATTTACTCTGAAGCACGCGTTCTATTTGTTTCAAAAATGTCTCGGGAAACTTCTTTTTCTCTCTTTTTTACGCGTCGTTCTGGTAATTCGAACTCACAATACGTTTCATAACTCGTGATACTTAATTTTCGCGACAACTTCCAGAAAACAAAACGGGACTCCGCGAATACACGGCATAATGCCCTCAAATCGGGGTGACCCGGTCTGTATTGGGATTTTGGGGTCAACCCAGTTTTCCAAGGAATGTTTTTTTGTACATTTAACGGTTTCCCTCCTCAAAAACCTGAAGTTAAAAAAAAAAAAAAGAAGTTTAGGAATATTTTTGCGCAAGAAGACGACAGGCAGGCAAGCACCGAAAAGCAGCGCACGCTAGCGCACTCGAACGAAGGGGCTCGGTAAAAGTGAAGGGCGGGAGAGCGTGCAGAGCTGGTTGCTAGAAGAAAGAAAACTAAAATAAAAAAGAGGGATGGCTACGTCGTATAAGGAGAGGCCGACGACTAGGAGGAGAAACACCCTCTCCCACAACGTTCCTCCCCGTCCCTCGCGTCACCCCCCTCCCCCGGAGTAAAGTTACCGCGAGCTCTCCAACGATGAGTGTGCGTCTTCCCTCTCTACCCCCTCCCCTCAACTTCTTTTTATTATTTGTGTTTTTCTCGTTTTTGTGGCCGGATCTTTATTGTTATTTCGGATTTCCGAAGACGCGCTATTTCGGGGGACGCTGCTCTCTTACCCGCCCTCCCCGTCCCAGCCAGGAAAGCTCGGGAGCTTCGAGACTGGGCGGCTTGAGACGAAGCGCACGCGAAGCTTTGGGCCGTCTCGACTGCAGTGCCGGGACCCCACGCTTACACCGCTTCTCAACCAACCCGCTTCATTTGATTTTTTATTTAGTTATTATTTGCGGGCGTTGCGCTTAAACTTAGATAACGTACTGGGCGCATACCCTCCTCCCTATTCACTCTTTCACTCGTTTTTTTACCCTTTCCCAAGAAACAGCGTTGCGCATGCGCGGCACGTTTCTCGCGTTACGGAGTTGTCATGATCGCAAGTTTTTCGGCCGCCATATCCTCCTCTCCCCCCTTTTTGCGTCCACTCGCATATTCCGTCTTTATTTATTTTATTTTTTCCAAACCGGGTGGTTTATAAATTTTTGTTTGTTTGTTCGTCCTGTCATCGATATTTTGGATGCGGTTCGGTAGGGGTTGGAATCGGCGTTGGCGGTTTCCGAGAGAGCGAGGAAGCGTCTGGTGGTCGGTGGGGAGAGGGGTGGTACTCTTGAGCGAGAGCGAGAGCAACTCTTTCTCCGGGAAAAAGTTTTTGCGTCCGGTTCGTCTTTTGCAGTCTCTCGGCAATCCGGAACGAGCGCTGCGCACTCGCCGGCCGGCCCGCGCGTGTGTGTGCGTGTGTGTGCGTGTGAGTGTTTCTTCCTTTAGGTCCACCTTTCTCTCGTCAAACAAAAAAAAAAATACCTTCTCAAGAACCGCGCGCGTGCGCGAAGAAACATTAGTCTGCCACCCTGCGTCGTTCGTAAGCCCGTACCCGGAAAGCTTTCCAAGAGGTAAGTCAAAATCGTCTGCTCGCACGCGAGCGCGCGGCGTGGCTTGAACCCCTTCCCGGCGGAGCAACATGGCGGCGGTTTTATCAAAGATGGCGGCGCCCATGGCGGGCGTGGCAGAAGAACTGGTCCCTTTCCTCGTGGCGCGTGTGCAACTGTCGTTTTCTGCTTGTCCACTTGGCACTGGCGGGGTGCCGTGTGCATTCGGTTGCGTGGCTTAAAAACGGGGAAAGTCAGCCAGAAAACCCGTTAATCTCTATACTTAGGTATGCAAAAACAAGTCTAGCGGAGCGATGGGAGCGTTTATTATTAGAGTCCCCGCGGTCGCCGATCTCGCGGCTGCATTCCGTCCCCGCTGTTTTTCGCCGTCTGCTTTCGGAGCCGTTTCCGTTCCCTGGAAGGACGTCTCCTCGGGATCTTACATCTTTGGGGATATATTTTACCTCTAGGGAATATATTTCCCTATGAGATATTTGACCCCTGGGGAATTACGTTCCCTATACGATATTTTACCCCTGGGGAATACATTTTACCTTTAGTAGATGACAAGTTACCTAGGCGTCATTGCCACTCATTTTAACGCCGGCTAGTTTTTTTTTTTTCTTTGTCATGTTAACTTCACATAAGAAAGTCGGGTGACACATATCCATTCCCTTGTTATACGCAAAATTCAGGTGCCATATCCATGTCACATTAGAACTTAGGATGCCATTCAATGACGTATAGTTTACATGGAAACCCAGTTCATGTTATTCGGGGAAATCGAGTAACATGTAGCTATCCGCATGTCCTGTGCAAAATTTTGCTGCCACTTCGCATTTCTACGTTACATTGGAAGGGGATGCCATTTAGCCCTATCCAGGACACACAGATGTTACTTATCCATGAATACATAGCTGCCTTTAAGAAACTCGGTCGCCATTTTGGCATCTTCGTATCATCTGGGAAACTCAAGTGCCACTTAACCATGTATGTTAATGATGCACGTACCGCAGACATGGAATGGAGATCGGGAGAAATGGAATGCCATTGATCCGTGCCACGTTACGTAATAACACTCATCTGTCATTTAGTCAAGTCTCTTCATGACACGCAAGATCCTCGGATTGAATTTAGCCATGTCACGTGGAAAAAATGTGATGGCATCCGTGCTTACGCAAGGAACTCAAGTGCCATTTAATCACGTATCTTTATAACACATCAGAACGCTACATTCCATTTAGCCATGCCCACGTCACATAACTTGCCATATCATTTACTGAAGCCCGTATGCTACGTGCGAAACTTGATTGTCATTTTTTAGATGTCTGTCCCAAATCATGTAAAAAAAATTTTTTAAGTTAAAAAAATGCTAGCGGTTGTATTGCACCGGCTAAATTTCTCATCTACAGCTGAGACACCAGACGCACCTCGGAATTCGAACCTCCCGATCTTTACAATTTCTATACAAAATATTACGTCACATGAGAAACTCATTCTGTTTTCAGCTATGTGCATGCTACGATGAGTAACTTGCATTCCTTTAAGCCACGCGCGCGTGAAAGGGGAGGCTCTGATATCATTAATAGCTGTGCATGTCGCGTGTTAAATTACAATTCCTACACATACTCCGTGTCAACATAACTTGAAAAAGAAACACGTGAGTGAATTAGAGGTACGTAGATCACGTGACGGCGCTCCACGGAGGACTGCACGGCGATGGCGTCGTCACGTGTCTGGCGCTCTGATCGGCTCGTTGCTAACCGAATCTCAGCGTGTGAATAGATTTCATTTTCACGAAGGGTTCGAGCTGCATCCGGCATTTTTCTGCCGCCTCGTGTCAACCAAATACACGTAACAGTCGGTGGTCATAGCGCATTAATCTTAACTCTGTGCAATAAAGCGTTCGCCCAAAACGCCTTCTTATTTTTGTAGACCGTATTAGGATGGAGAAGCGTTGTAATCGGGTCGGGATTCCTATGAAGGGTTGTTATGCTCGTGAGAAATAAAAAAAAAAATGGCGTCGTTGTTGTCACGTTGCACGATATATTTGTATAGCGCGGACTCCTTGAGCATAAAAGTTATATACGTACTAGCGGGAAACGTTCTTCCGCTTTTGTTTGACCCTTTCGACGGCGCCGGTTTCCAAGAAGATGCGGAAGGTGTAGCGACACCGTCGTTTTATACGCCACTCGTTCACACCAGGCGCTTCGGCGAACTGGATGTAATTCGCAACGCCGGATACACTACACAATAAACTACCGACTTGTTTATTTCGAATCCGAATTCTAGGGAGAAATATCGCCTGTCCACGAAAGCAGCATTCTGCTTGAGTGTGTGGGAACTAAAATGCATTTGCGTTAGGTAAATTTTCTAAACGAATGCGTTACACCTATCCAGGAGTTTCACAAGGAAATCCTCCGTCACCTATCCCGGGATCTAAGACAAAAAGTTTTCTTTACTCTCCACGATCGGATCGTGCCCACACTGCCGAGGCACTACGCGAGATATGGAAACTTGAGACGTCGCACTGGGTCACCCGTAGATATATGCCTTTTTTTTTGTAGGTGGCAACACTGGCGACACCAGATACTCTCGTAAGTTTGTCTTTTTAGACTTAGGCTAGGTGGCGCAAGTTACCGCCCGTTACAAACGGTATAGCCATTAACATCCATTCATCCATCTATCCATCCATCTCGACCACGGGGGATGGGCCTCCTGCGTTCCCCAGGGGGTGCTCCGAAAAGGGACTTGTTAGGCCTTGTTTTGGGTAGTACAAACTTTAGCGTCTCAAACTGTCACGCATGCAGAAGCGTGCCAGCTCTGGTGCCGAGCGCGAGATCACGATGAAAATACAAAGAAACAACAAAATTTTGAACGCCGTCAAAGCTAAGACGCTAAGCGCGTGAGCCAAGAACAGCCGTTCCGCGCGTTCCAAAGTAGACATGACAAAGAAAAAGAAAAATTAAAGCGTCGCTTCACAGGTGTTTTGACGTCACCGCCCAGAGATAAGAGACGCGTACCCTAGCGGTGGTGTCGCGAATTTGGCACTTTTGGTTGTCTTGCGGTGTTGAGTCTGGCCGAATTCTGGCGTACAAAAGTGTTTTTTTGTTCTTCAGGACCAGACAGAATTAAAAAAGCTCAACCAACGTGCCATAAGTGGTGCGAGGCTCAATCAAGTGAGCTTGTACTACCCAAAATGAGGGCGCTACAGTTTGTTCAAAGCTTCAGCGCAGGAGGCCTAAGGAGGAGCGACACAAAACCAAAAACGAACCGAAAAAAAAGAGAAAAAAAAAACTAGTAATATTGACGAAGTTTACATTTTTTCGCCCTCCCGAGAATCGCTATTTTGTTTTCTGACATCTTGCGAAAAGACAAGGTGTTGTCTACAGACACCATGACAGAAGTATCTGCCGACCCACCTCAAGCACATTCGAAGGATTAATTCGCACAGACGTAGGCCTCCAACATGTCTGCAGACAATGTGTGACCAGCGTGACAAGACAAGAAACAAACCTCAGACAGTTTCTGCAAACTGTCCTTTGTATTATGGATTGGCAGTGCGACGGCAGCTTAAAGGGTCTGCGAAATGCCAAGATGCCCACGAGTCTCAATGACGCCATCTTGTTTCCATCTAGAGAACGACGAAAATGTGAATTTCGTTTACCTTTCTCTCCTAGAATTTCTGCTATCGACAGAGCTCGTGGCACGCCTCTAAGGATCATCGACTAACACTCCCGCTAAATGTCTCAGTTTTTTTTTTTCTTTTATTCCTCGCGCAATCTACAGGGTGTCACAAAAAAAAAAACTTACAGGGTTTTTTTTATTGCAAATAAAAACTAGGCATGACCGAACGCTGATTCTCCGCCCATAGGTAGCGCTAGAGGTCATAACCAGATGCCAAAGTTTCAGCCCGATCCGATACCTTATTCAAAAGTTATAAGTGATTTTCTGAAAAGTTCAATGGGAAAATGGCGGTTGACTGAGCTTTCGAATGCACGGGGCTCTATGGCACTAGAAACCGAAAACGGGCGAAAATGGGCTCCATTTTCCCATTGAAATTTTCAGAAAATCACTTATAACTTTTGAATAAGGTATCGGATCGGGCTGAAACTTTGGCATCTGTTTGTGACCTCTTGCGCTACCTTTGTGCGGAGAATGAGCGTTCGGCGATACCTAGTTTATTTTTGCGGTGAAACAAACCCTGCAAATATTTTTTTTGTGACACCCTATATATGTTTCAATATCGCACGCCTTCAGTCTCCCCGAAACAATAGTACACCAATCTAACTTCCATAGATATAAAACTCATCAAAATTTCAAACTCTTCCTTCCCACCACTTTCCCCAGTACACACGAGTCTTGTCACTACACAGGGAGATCTAAAGTGAGCGTCGTCACACCTTTTTTTCCCCTTCTCAGCGGCACAACCCGCACGCCCACTCGCCACTCTAATTCGCTCTGCGGGACAAATGGATGGATGGTATTAGCTTCTACCTTTCTATTGGACGGTAACTTGCGCCACCTAGCCTACAAAATTTACACTCCTTCCCTTTAAATTTGCTCTTTTTTTTAAATTTAATGTTTCTGTTGCCAACTGGAACGGACGGACGATTGAAAAAGCATCGGACCCAAAGTGCAGCCTCCGAGCGAGAGGATTCCGCCCAAAATAACTGTTTACCTATTGGGCTGACGATTTTACTGTGGTCGCGGTTGAACAACCCCCCCCCCCCCCCCTTTCCACCCCACTTCCCCCCACCCAGCCCTGCCGCCTATCAGAACCATTCATCCGATGCTGCAGCTATAAACAGCTTCGTCTTATCGCTTTTAACGGAACCTATAAATAGCTACAGCCTGGGGATGGTGCCTGCTACTGATCCTCAGGGAGGCCATTCTTTTCTTATTTTTATTTCTTTTTTTTTACGAG
The DNA here is from genome assembly GCA_013358835.2 of Ixodes persulcatus. NCBI lineage: Eukaryota > Metazoa > Arthropoda > Arachnida > Ixodida > Ixodidae > Ixodes > Ixodes persulcatus. The sequence goes on from JABSTQ010011147.1 coordinate 117,615, forward strand.
AAAACGGCCCAAAAGTCTTGGCTCCGGAAATTTCTCGCGCATCCTTTACGTGGGACGAGACATACAGCAGACACCCCCAGTACTCTATGCCACAAGTATGCTCCGTATTTTCCGTATTTACTTGCGTACGTAAAAAACTATATCCTTCGCAAAATACAAAAAAAAAAAATGACGTTAGTGTTTATAGAACGTAAGGACGGTCTGCCTCTGAGAGGCGTCGTCACTAGTCAACGCTACTGGATTACCTTAGTTGTGCAACTCCCGCGAAAGGCAGTACACCGCCCCCCTCCCCCCCCCCCCCTCACTCACTTCAGTCCGCCTCCCGTCGTGTGAAGCGCCATCTAGATTCTCGTTTCAAAACTGTGTGTAACATAGAGTACGGTGGAACTCCATCTAAACGCTGTGCTTCGAAACGTACGTGACATTGGGGCGAGGAATACGCGGTCCTTGTCTTCCAGTTGGTATTGGTCGAGCCCGCGAAGCAACACGAGCTGGCCCAAAGCTCTTCTCAGAAAAGTACCTACGGACGAGACTCCATCTAGGTACTTCCAACTCGTTTGTCCCTATATAGCTGGTCACCTGATTGCCTCCCAAAAGGCAGTTCGTGGGCCCCCCATAATGGAAATGACACCAGCATTATAAAACGCAAAGTCCTGTCGAAGTTGTTATGAAAAACATGAAAAAAGAATCCCTTGGATGCCAATTGTAGGAGCAGCCGACTTTCTGTCTTTTCTACTCCCCACAATTATAACAATTATCAAAAGTAGAGAGCCATTTATACATAAAATTAATGAAGAGATTTTTTTTTTATTTTGCATTCATGAAAATAGATTTGTTAACGAGACGATTTCGCAACGGACGCATCTGTCATTTCTACAGGACAGCGCTCCCGTGCTCCAACAACAAGACAAAAGGAACATAAAAAAAGTCAAGGGAAAACGAATAACTGTATTTGTATCGCTATATATTTGTATATTTTCGCCCCTAGACGAAGATGAATGCAAAAGTACAATGTAAAATTCGTTCGGGCACCCGAAATAAACCCCACCGAGAAGGCGAATGCCGCCGTGGCAGACGACACGGGACGGGCAAGACGCCGCCGCCGCCGTCGTCGTCGTCTGCTGCCGTCTTGTACGTCGTCTGCTATAAGCATTTTCAGCCTGTCCACGGGAGCGGCGTCTTCAGTGCCCCTCATCCCTTTTCTAGACTGCTCCTCTTGGCATTTACTGCCTCTTGAAGGCTTTACTTTTTTTTTCTTTTTTTTTTCTTTTCGAGTTGTACTTGAGTCTGCGTTGTGCGTGGGTTGGAACGGCGTTCCATAGGCTTCATGGGTCGGTTCTTTTTCGGAACCGTTTTCTAAACTGAGCCGAGGCTTCTCTCTCGCTTCGGGCAGAAGGAAGAGGGCCTTCTTGTCGCAGCACTGTTCCGGGAGTGCGGACCTTTCGCACCCAGCGGGCGGAAACCCTCCTTCGAAGCCGCTTAAAAAGGATTATCTCCGCGGTGACTGTTTTTAATTGGGACATCGAAGGATTACCCTCTCCTCCACACAAGCCGGATTACCTGCAGGTTAGCGATTTATCGGTAAGCCTTCACGAAGTGCCGATGACTTTGTGGGCGCCACGTTTTTAAAGTTAACGCTTCCTACGTCTATCTTTTGTTTTTTAAGTTTCTAGTAACATGGAGCAAAAACAATAATAATATTTTGGGGGGCTCGCCTTACTATGAAATTGATTTTGCGTGAGGGTCAAAAGTAATCCAGTCAGAAATCTAGTTAAAGTTTATTTTAACGCACGAGATATCCTGCCTAACTCATAGACCGTTTTGACTGAGAGCTTCGATCGGGGAAGTACGCGAGAATTTAAGCTTGCCAAAAGTATACTATAGGCAACAATATGAATAGGAACAAACTTTTTCGCTTTTTTAACACGCATACAATTTTTGGAACATGTTATGGTCCCGACGGAAACCTTAGATCCCAAGCTGTAGACTGTTTGGCAGGTTGAGGTTTGACGAGGATTGTGGGAGCCGCAAAAGTGGGAAGGAGGAGGAACTGTTCCCTTTTATATTGCTACCGGTAGTACCTCGGAGCGTTTTTTTCCCGTACTGGCATCCGTGGGGCAGAGGAGCCAGGACTCCACGCTCGCATTTTTGGGAGTTATGGTTGCGCACGGTTGAACCCGTTGAATATGACGCAAGAGCTCACGCTTCAAATTTGCTCCATAACCTATGTCACGCAGCGCCAACCGACCTTCCCTCGGTACGTTAAATCGCCATGTCATCTATCTTTTAATAGTCGGCCGTGCAATGGGAATATACAATCCGCCGCCCATACGGCGTGTATTTAATGTCTCTTCCTCTTATATTGCGTGCATTTCGGCCGCCAGACAGCCCCATGTTTCGTTTCCACACTTTATTGTGTGATAGCTCCCCGCTTTCTCTCTTTCACGTCTTTTCCGCTGGGTGGCGTTGCGTCCTACGGAGTTGCTTAGAGAGCCTTGTGTCGAAGAGAGAGGGTCCATCTCGGACCGTGTGGTTGCGTTTGCAATTTATTAGGGGACGCCTCCTGCCGAGATTGGGTCGGAAGTGCGCATGCGCGGCGTGTTCGCGTGGCGGCGAGGAGGAAAGTAGGCGGAAAGGCGGAGAACTTTGTAGATGGTCAGCGCTTTCGACACCTTCTCGCGCATCTTACTGCGAAACGCGGTTTATAAACGACGTGATCCTGGTAGAGCAGTTGGACACTCTCTGTAATATAGGCTCTCTAGAGTTGTTTCACTAGGTAACGCGAGCCGCCGCCCGATGAAAAGGGTTCGACCGTATCCATCCATCCATCCGTTCATTGCGAATACGGTTTGCAAATGCGTCTGTTATTGGCCTGAATCGTGTTTTTCTTTGCTTCAAAGCTAAAATGGGCTCATGTGTTTCCGCTTTTGTGACTAACGCGCACCTCCTTAATCTTTTTTTTTTTTTTTTTCGAAGGCGCATGGTTGGGTTTTGGTTCTCGAAAGACACATTTGTGCACACTTACAAACATTTTTCCTCGAGCAATGGGCCTTGCACTCTATGTCGTATCAACCATAGAACTCGTTACTGTTTCGTTTGAACGACTTTGCAGGAAAGTTGGCGCCATATGCATTGACGTTTAGATCCAGTTTCTTTTAGGGAATCTGCATTTAAATTTGGTTCTTCAAAACGATGATGACTTTGTGCAAACATCAGCGTCCTCAGAAAACAGGATACTTAAAACCTGTCGTGTACTAAGCATTAATATTTTCAAAGCTAGAGTACGCTGCCGCCGTATCGGACCCGTACCAAAAATTACCTTAGCCATTAAGCGATAATATTTCCCTTCAGAATTAGGGGGTCGGGATTATTTTTACCCTGGTATTCGTACGAAACGAGTGTCACCAGCTGAAAGAGAAGTGAAAAAAAGAAAAACCTATCATAATCTAGACCGTTTCCGTGGCGTATAGTTTGAGCCTCCGGAGTGCGGAACGTGGAGTTTGAACCCTGGCTGGTTGCCTTCTCCAATGAGTCTTTGAAACGTCACTCGCAACCTCAGTTTCTTCGTTACGTTAAACCGCAATGTTATTTTTTTTTCTTTTTCTTAAATCTTGATCTCGCTTTGTTAAACAAAAAGAGCTTATGATATCACTTTTTTCATAAATTCCGCTAAGATTTCCATTAGAATTCATGGCTTAAGCCATGAATTCTCGAATTTCTATTCCACCGGCCATCCGTTAAAGGTAACACGCATGGAAGCTAAAACAATGACCTGGTACACCTAAGTTGTTTTAGTTTTTTTAGGCTGTCTGCGATTGTGATAGATATTTGCAGCTTCGTCTTTGCATTATGAATGAAACTATATTTATATTTTTGTTTTTATTGCGGAGATGCGACAAAGCTGCGTCTACTACGGAACCAAAATAAATAGTAAGATACCGATACTAATACGATTTCCCGTAAGAAGCCCATTTGTTTTTCTCTTCGTTTTTTTTTTGTTTGTTTTCAAGCGTCCTAAATTAGAATTGGCGGCAAATAAACCATGCCCAACGAACTCGTACATAAAGTTCAACGACCTCGGCTATTTATGCGCTGGTTTGTGCCGTCGCAGACGCACGACTTGTTTCGTTATGTGGCCGTGCAGACACTCCGGCTCTCCATACTCGGAAGTTTCTGTAGTCACGGAGAATTTAAGAAACGCAAGGTTACCGAGAGTTTAACAAACGCAAGGTGTTGCGAGTCCCCGACCTCTCATTATTGTTTCGTAACGAATGAAATAGCGTCGTTACCCGCCGTATTTCTGCAAACTCCCTTTTTTCTTATTTTGGAATTAACTATAGATGCTGCTGGTACCGGTTTATTCGCCAGCCAACACTAATTTCTATTCTCGCGCCCACTGGCTATGGAAAGCTGCCTCATCAAATCCCGTTGATGATATTTAAGTAAATGGACGACTATTGTCGGTCCAACGTCTGTTGTTGGAAAAGCGTAGTTCTTTTGCAGGAGATCTCGGGGTAGAATGGGCGACTTTCTAGTCGAGAGGTTGACGAGCCAGCATTTATGTTCGGACTGTGTATCGAAGCGTGAATGAGTAGCTCGCATACACCAATACAAACATTTAAAATTTTGTATTGAAGTAGTTGGTCTATACTAATTAAAAGGTTTAATACGTGCGAACAAAAAACGAGGACAAAGAAGGCACAAAGACGAGATGACAAACTCTAACACTCGATCGATTTTATTAGAAGTCATCATCACATATACACATGCACGTCTTTGCCCAACCCGCATCACAACCAATCACCATTTTTACAAACGACTTTTTTTTTAAGTAAATAAACAGGTAGTGCGCAAATGCGATAATCATTGTCATTTTTATACAAAATTCCTCAATAATTTCACTCTCGGTTTTATATACAGTATATGTTGTTTTTAGTTTTCGAAAACCTTCGTCGATTCCAAGCCAAGTTTACAGCCACATTGCCTACAATGGGCAGCAAGATGTCCTCCCCGCATTGTTGCGCACACAAAGACTGTGTTCTCGTGCTCTGTCATTAAAGCAGCGCCCGGTTCGCCCTATGTAAACTTTCCCGCAGCTAAATCTCGTATCCGACGTTTGTGACACATTCGGTCTACTGCACCGCGTGCTTCTTAGAACAAAGTGTTTTCTTCCGTGTCGTTCTACCCGCAGTCTTGGGGTTTATGACATGTCCCATTTTCCCATAGAAAAGTTTCGATAATCACGCGTAACTTTGTTAATGAGATAACGGTAAGTTCTGAAACGTTGGCCCCTGGTACGAACCGCTAGCGCTACATTTGGGTGAAGAATAGGCGTGCAGCTAAACGTAGTCTAGAAGTTTCTGCGCGACACAAGGGACAATCACGAGGGAGTAGACACGGACAAGCGATTGTCCGTGTCTGTACTTTTTTTGTGATTGTCCTTGTGTCGCGCAAAAACTCCTAGACTGCATTATGAACCAACTAGGCCAACAACAAGTTTTAATTGGTTATACGTAACTTTTTTTTTTTTTTCGCGGTGAAAAAACAGGAAAGAATATGTAACTTTCTTGGGGGGGACTCGCGAAGTAATTAAAAATAAAATAGATAGCAAACTATTTTTTTTTTCTTTTCTTTCTTGAAACTTTTTGTCAAATAAACCAAAACTCGTGACGTCATAACGCTACGCTTGCGTGCGGCTCACTGATTGTCCACGACCGCTGCGTTCGCGCTCGGCTCGGAATCGGGTCCAATCAAATGCATCATTGACATCTGGATCGAACTCATGTTAACTACGTGTTCGCTTGTTTTGCGATTTCAACGTAAGCTCTGCTACGCCACTTTGGGATAAAATACCTTACTACCTAGAATACTACATTGAGTCCAAGATTGAGCGTTTCTTCAGCTGTACTTGTGGTCTTGCCTTTTTATTACTATTTATATACTTAATTTTCTAATGTCGTGAGAGTCGATAGTTTCGTATATTATTGCCCCTGTCACGCGTCAAAATTAATATCATTTTCAGACAGTGTTTTTCCGATTATGAAAGACCTTGCTCTTGAACCACGCGCAGTCGTCTGGAGTAGTTAAAAACTTTGATCATGGATAGGCTTACAGTAAACCACTTTGGCCCCGTATTGGGAAAAGAAAACGTGGTTTAAATGTTGAAAATGTCTTCAATAATATTTAAATGTAATAGTACGCGTGTCTTGCTGGAAATGACATTAGTTACTTCTACAGGGTGTCACAAAAGAAAATTTACAGGGTTTTTGTTTTTACCGCAAAAATAAACTAGGCACCGCCGAACGCTCATTCTCCGCCTAAAGGTAGAGCTAGAGGTCACAACCAGATGCCAAAGTTTCAGCCCGATCCGATAACTTAATCAAAAGTTTTAAGTGATTTTCTGAAAAGTTCAATAGGAAGATGGAGCCCATTTTTTCCCGTTTTCGGTTTCAGGTGCCATTGAGCCCCATGTATTCGAAAACTCCGTCGGCCGCCATTTTCCCATTGGAATTTTCAGAAAATCACTTAACTTTTGAATAAAGTATCGGATCGGGCTGAAACTTTGGCATCTGGTTGTGACCTCTAGCGCTACCTTTGGGCGGAGAATGAGCGTTCAGCGATGCCTAGTTTATTTTTGCGGTAAAAAAACCGTGTAATTTTGTTTTTTGTGACACCCTGTACTTGTATAAGCGCTGTCCTCTTTAGGTATGACGCCAATTTGGTGTCAAATCCGAAAACTTTAGTTTAATGCTCTCCATAATTCGCCAATTGCGATAAATACATTTTACAATGTTTTCTTTTTTTTTTACGCGTAAACTTTGTGAAGAGTGTGGCAATATTTACGTTCATGAGCTTCACCGAAACCCACTTCTCGGTCCAAACCGAACTACGACATAGTATCAGAACTGGAGGACGGACAGCCTCAAAAGTTGGAAGGGTAGTAATCAAGTAACGGCCGAAGAGAGCCGATACATCGCTAAGCTCGCCCTGGGCGTCGGACAAGAGAAGATGGCGGCGGAAGTGTTAGCGAGAGCAACGGTAAGACAAGCTTAACTTCAGTTCCGCGCTACCAACGCAGTTCGACTTCAAGCGCCCAGAAGAGGGGACAGCATGCTCCCGCCGCTTCATTAGGTACAATAGAGTATCGCAGCTCATCGAGGAAGACGGTCCTGCTCAAGTGGACGCTTTAATACGCACTAGAGAAGAACGGCTAATCACCCGTCCCTCAAGATTCAGAAACTAGTTCCATCTCCTTTCTAGGGAAAGGAGGGATGTGGCAATAGTTGCGCTTATGAGCTTCAATAAAACCCCGACAGGGGGCGCACCCAGTGGGCGCCCCCTGTCGGGTTTTAGAGACAGCGAAGGAAAAGTGGATTTCAAGACAGTAGAGATTACCAAGCAAAGATTAAGTGAATGGTGGCAGAAAGCGAGAGAAAACTAGGCATTTTCTTATTAACTGATGGCAAGGGGGATTTATAGCCTCACTTTCTTTTCAGTACGGAGTGAATATAGTTTTCACATTTAAATATTCTAAGCTTAAAGGGTAAGACAAAATGGCTAGGTGGCGTAAGCTACCGCCCGATCCAAAGGGCTCAGCCGTATTCATCCATCCATCCATCCATCCATCCGTTCGTTATTCAGCCCACCCGTGTTCATGACGTCATTTGAAGTCGTCATACGAAGTCGAAAACGTCGTATGAAATTTATATATATGCGGAGGGCAAGTTCGTCTGCTTCTTGCGCAGGGGGTAGCGGTGACGTCAGAACGCCGAGCCCTGATTGGCTGATCGCGACCCCCCTATCTGAGCGTCGTCTGCTCCTTTGCAACGTTGTCTGCTCGCAACGTCGTCTGCGTCTGTCTTACCTTTCCTGCGACTTTCGGAAGTGCAGAGGCCATATTCACAAAACCATCTTACGCCAAAAGAGTGCGTAAGACAAAACGTGAGACCAAATTCGTATTCACGAAACGAAATTATCGTAAGTTTTGCGCAGGTTACGACGGAATCCTACGACGATCAACTCAGCATGGCCGACAGCGTCGCTCAGTTACTTGGTCGCGACGATCAACGAACGTTTATTTTTGTACGTGCTCTTCTCACGCGTCCCGACTACAAGCAGCAAGAAAAAAAGTGAAGAAGTACTTGAAATAAACCACGACGAACAAGAACGCTGGATCCACAAACACCCGGGAAATGCTCCAACGGCCATGATTCCACCGACCCCGAGTACGCGAGCTCGGCAGATAGTTCATGATCAGATAAAATTAGCGCAAACGACAAGAGAAGAGAAAGGTAGGACAGGAGAGCGCTACCTTTCTCTTCTCTTGTCGTTTGCGCTAATTTTATCTGATCATGTGTAACCAACTAGCCCAACAGATGGTATTGTCGGCAGATAGGCCTAGCAGGCACAGCGGTGCTCCGACGGTCCTTGGCGAAGACCGTCTGCCCACAACCGGCTGGCGTGCTGAATGGAATATGCCCGCGCGACCCTTGTGAACCCTTCAATCTCTTCCTCTTGTCATCTCCTTGTTTTCCGAGCGGTGACTCTCGCCGGTGAAAAAGCGGTGAATCTCCGACACACGCAGGAAAGGTAAAGCAGCCATCGCTTTGACTAGCAGACGTAAAGCAGACGATGTTAACTGCGCCGACCCGCCGACGCCGTTAAAGAGTGAGGAGTCTCGCCGCACACGAAAGGAGGAAAAAAGTATTTGGGAGGGAACTTGCGGACACTAACCACCCTCACTCTCGGTTCTTAGCAAACAAACCTCGGCGCCTCGGCACACCTCGCCAGTGAGTCCTTTGACTTCCCTCCTTGATGCGCGTCTGCTAGTTGTTAGACAAAAACAACGTACCGCTCGAGTTATTTCGTCTGCCCTCTCTGAAAGGTGAAGTCGAGCTCGCTCGTAAAGACCTGCACTTCCGAAAGTCGTAGGAAAGGTAAGACAGACGCAGACGACGTTGCGAGCAGACGACGTTGCATAGGAGCAGACGACGCTCAGATAGGGGGGTCGCGATCAGCCAATCGGGGCTCGGCGTTCTGACGTCACCGCTACTTCCTTTCTCATGCGCAGAAGACGAAAATTAGCCCACTTGCGAGGCGTATAGTGATAGGGGCAAGTTACAACAGTTTGATTGCGTATTCTATGTCATTACGATTTCACATTGCCATTTTTCTTTGCGTCCCCGCAGTCCTGATTGCTCAGTCGTTTCAAGAGTAACTGCGAATGACTTCTCCCAAATTCATTCGGTAGCAAATATCGTATTTTCAGTTACTGCCAAATTTCTTCCCCGTCTTTCAGCGCAAAAATGACCTTCGGAGCGAATTCGCTGAAAATTACGATAAATGTCACATGTGACAGGGGGTATCACATTGTGTTTTTTCTGCTGCCGCCCCCCCCCCTTTTTTTTTGTTGATATTTGTGTTTTAGTTTTTGTCAAGCGTGAGTTTTGTTGATTTACCGATCCAGCAACACATTTCAGGCGAGCTTCGAAACCGCGCTAGTTCTCCTTCTGATCCGCGATTGCAGACTATGAAAAACAACTGGTTGGTAGTCGCATTTCACTAGCCGAATTTCTCTCACAGCGGGGCTAAAAAACGCCATCCTGAGGCAGACTAAGTTTCCACTGCCGAAGCCTTATTCATCCCACAAATCTCTCTCTCTCTCTTGTTCGTCGCTCAGTGGGACGACCGCCCTTAGAACTTTATCTGTGCGCTGTGCCGTGCTTCGAGGGAGCGATAGCGACAGTCCGACATCACGAGAAGCGGCCTTCGAATTAATTTTTAAGTAAGACCGCAAACGGAAAAGGAAATGAGAGGAATGCGAGGCTTCGAAACACCTCCTTAACAAGGCCGTAGGGTTCAATTGTCAACGTCATCTAAAGAAGGCCAACTTGCGGTACGAATCGGACATGATGCTCGTATCTTTACTGACTGAAGATGAGTCTGAGCAGAACGCTGACGAGGCACAAGTTGCCAATACGTGCCCTGCGATGGCCTCCTTTACGGGATGGCGCAAATCCAGTGCTGAACTGTCTCGTTAGCTAGATGGTTTCGCGTTTGTTGTGTCGAATGGAAAGAATGAAACAGCAGAGGTGCAGTGCCTCTGGGACGCGTCTCCCTCTGGTGTGGTTAGCGTCCTAATCCGACCGTGCGTCGAACGTGGTCTCGAAGTGGCAACGAATGACGTCACAAAAACCCGGAATATCGTGCTGTCGGATGTCGCCATCCTAGTGGTTAACCGTAATAGTTCCGGCAAAACAAAACAAAAAATATATATAAACACGAGCAAACGCCAGCGTCGTCGTCGTCGCAGCGTCCCTGGCTGCCGAAGCTTTCGTGGACTGTCAAAGCTGGAGGGCGTCCTGCAGCAGAAGAGGCGTCTGCCACATCTACCTTTGCCACTGTGTCACCGCCATAGCACATCTATGACGTCATCAAGCGGAAATCGAGGGGCCATTCATTTTATTTTTTTTACGCGCCAAGCGCACCAGTCGAAGACGCATTCGAGGCTTTATACCAGAAGACAGCGCAGTGCTTACTATCGCAATGCGACACGTGCGTCACCAGTCGTGAAACTATATATGCTCTCACGCGACCTAAGTCCGGATCGTGTATGGGCGATTTTCGTCGCGTGTTTTTGAAACTACTTTCACGGGTTCGTCTTTTGACCACCAGGCGCTGTGAATATCTGCTTGCTCGAGAAAGCTGGCGAGACAACCTGCCGTGACAGCTTTAGATCCGTTTTCCTCTAGCTGCCCTCGATGTCGAAGAAGTTGACAACCAACAACCGCATGTAACCGTCCTCCCGGGTCAACGTGTCGCTAACCCTCGCGTTGTTTTCGTCACTTGGCTTGTTTTGATCACTTGCTGGTCGTTTTAAAGTCGCCCGAGGAATCCCTGTTGTCGGGCGTAGCGCGGTGGGCAACCAGAAGGGGAGTCCTCCTAAGGACGCGACACAGGAGCGGGCTTTGTTCACGCGCCAGGGCAACGCTCGACGGAGACTCTCCCATACGATGGATCGAGACACCTGTCCTTTTGTCGCCGGCTAGCAGTGCGAAGGGGAGGGCGTGCGACGTGCTCGAGGCAGTTGACCCGGAGACTGAGGAGTTTGTTCTAAAAGGGATTCGCAGCGACTCGAAATGAAACGAAAGCGGCGATGATTTATCACGCTGGCAGGTCACCCCTCGAGAAGCCTAAACCGAGGCATCGGCTGTGCTTTCTGGCGTCTTCGAGCGTTTTTTTTTTTGGGGGTGACGAATTCTCTGAGACTAGGATGCGTTTGCGCCAAAAAGCATTTTAGAAGTTTTTTTTTTTTTTTTTTTTTTTTTAGCAATTGTCAAATTGACACACTTCATCCTAATCACACACAAAAAAAAAACGGTGAGACCAGGGACAAAAAATCGGGCAACACAACACCGTTTTAAAGCTCACGTGTTGTGTATTCCAATTTTTGTCCCTAATCTCAATTTTGTTTGTTCTTTTTTTACTATGATTGTTAATTTTGTACTTACGACTACTGTTTGTTTATGTTTACACCTACATAGCGGCGGGCTAGCAGGCGCACATGCGTACTAACCTTTCTGTCTAGCCTTGCACGCCGCTGAGTGGGCAAACTTATTATTATATTATTATTATTATTATTATTATATTATTATTATTATTATTATATTATTATTATTATATTATTATTATTATTATATTATTATTATTATTATATTATTATTATTATTATTATATTATTATTATTATTATTATTATATTATTATTATTATATTATTATTATTATTATATTATTATTATTATATTATTATTATTATTATATTATTATTATTATATTATTATTATTATATTATTATTATTATTATTATATTATTATTATTATTATATTATTATTATTATTATATTATTATTATTATATTATTATTATTATATTATTATTATTATATTATTATTATTATATTATTATTATTATTATATTATTATTATTATATTATTATTATTATATTATTATTATTATATTATTATTATTATTATTATTATTATATTATTATTATTATTATATTATTATTATTATATTATTATTATTATATTATTATTATTATATTATTATTATTATGGTATCGCCGACAAGACGTTCACCACTATGGGTCAGTCTAAACGTGACAAGTGGAGATGCCGGACCTGCCGTGGGAAAGAGAGTCAAGCGGAACCCCATGATGGTATCGAAGCCTCGCAAGGTGTGGAGAATCTATCTGCTCAGCTGGCTGCCATGACTGAGAAGCTGGATGGGCTGCTCACCCTGAAAGGAAGTGTAGATTCCCTCCTGTCTCTGTCGGCGCAGCTCAACGAACTCTTATTGGTAAAGCCACTGGTTGAGAGCCTGAGGGAGACAGTCAACGAAATTCAGCAGTCCATGGACTTCTTCTCCGCTGACTATGACCGTCTTCTCAAGCTGGCAACAGCCAACGAGCAAACTGGCAAAGGTCTCCAGGACGAACTGTCGCAACTAAAGTCAACTGTGCAGATACAAGCAGCCGAAATCCAGGAGATCCGGGGCGCGCTCAACGACAACGAACAGCACAGTCGTCTCTCCAACCTCGAAGTGCACGGACTTCCTGTCTCACCTAAAGAAGACCTATTATCCTTTATTGAGTCTCTCGCGGAAAAGCTGAACATCTCTCACTTCCACAAAACCGATATACTCGCTATACATCGCTTGCCTGCCAAACGTGACAAGGCCCCGCCGATTCTAATCCGATTTGCTTCGGTCAGCATGAAGGAATCGTGGATGGAAGCGCGGGGAAAGCTTCCCTCACTCAGTCAGGTTGGTCCTTTCCCCAAATTGTACTTAAACGACAACCTGACTCGTGCGAACAAGGAGCTGTTTTGGCAGGCTAGACAGAGAGGCAAGGAGCGAGGCTACAAATTCGTGTGGGTGACAAGGGCTAAGATATACGCCAGAAAGATGGAGGGTTCTCTCCCTGTGAGGATCAGCCATAAGTTAGACCTTGAAAAGATTATCTAGTTGCATGACAAACTTCGCTCAGGTTTCAGATTTTCCGTCTTTCAGAAAGTTTCTTGGAGTCTGTCATGACCACTCTTTTTCTGTTTTACATGTTAATATAAGGAGCATACGAAAGCATTGGAATGAATTCGAGATAATTTCAAGGGATATGAGTTCTCTGGTAGATGTCTTTGTTTTAACAGAAATAAGCATTTCCTCTGTTGCTACAGATCAATTTTCTTTACCAGGATATATACCTAAATTCTACACGCGATGTTCCGGTCACGGAGGTGGCATCGCGGTTTTCGTGAATGAGAGGTGGTCCATTACTAATATTTCTTTGCACTTCAATCACGCAGAGTGTGTCGCCCTTTCTCTAGGAAACGCGGCAACCTCGGTATGCTTTTTGGCAGTGTACAGACCGCCTTCCACGAACGTTGGATCTTTTCTGGAAGAACTTGAAACTTACATAAGTAGTCTCACCATGCATGACGAGTTATGCGTTGTAGGAGATTTTAATATTGATATCTTAAGCACGACCAAATCTACGGTGTGCAAATACTTAACCATCTTGTCAACCCATGGGATAGAGTCCACTATTAATGCTCCAACTCGTGAAGAGTTTCTATTAGACAGACTAGTTTGCTCTTGCATTGACCATATCAACATCAGAACATCTGCATCGATCGTTAAATCGGCAATTATTACGGAAAAACTTGCTGACCACTACTTTGTGGCCTGTCATTGTTCTTTTGGTAACTTGGCATCGCGAAAATTACCGGGTCGTATTAAAATAACAAGCATAGACAATCGTGCCTTTGATAAGTTAGTCTCGTCATATGACTGGATCGGATTTCTGGAGTCCGTCCACCACGGTGACGTATATAAAAACTTCGTTCTTTTGTTTGATAAATTCTATAATACCTGTCGGAAAGAGGTGTACATAAAAAAACGTAACCCTGACCTCTTATGGCTAAATCCAAATATTTTGACAGCAATTAGCGATAAAAATGCTTTATGGGCTAGATGCCGTCGTTCACCTAACAATGTGCAATTGAAGTCAGACTTTAAATTCCTTCGTAACAAAGTCAACGCAATGATTAGATCTGCCAAACGAAACTACTACCAGCAAAAATTCGCAGAATTTCGTTCAGATGCACGAAAAACTTGGTCCCTAATTAATGAGTTTCGTGGAACTAGCACGCGCCACTCTATCGACGATACGATGAAGCAAACTTTTGGCTGTAATTTATGTCATGTTGTAGAAAATTTCAACGCTTTCTTTGCTACTTTTTCTGGACAGGCGAGAGATTCACCAACTCCTATTAGTAACACTGTCAGCTCCTCTGCGTTGCTTTTCCCACTCCAAGAGACGGATCTGCACTCGATCTTGTTTAGCTTTAAGCCAAGCAAGTCGCCTGGAATTGACAACATTCGTCTCTCCGATCTTCGCAGAAACTATGCCAGTCTCAAAGCGGTCCTTCTTTTTATGTTAAACGGCTTTATTGAGGCTAAATCGATTCCCGACGACCTTAAAACATCAATAGTGCGTCCTCTATACAAAGGTGGTGCCAAAAATAACATCGAGAATTATCGACCGATTTCTATACTACCGATAATCGTGCAGATACTCGAAAAGCATGTGTTTCAGGTAATGACGTCTTTTTTAGATAAATTTAATATATTGTCACCTACTCAGTTTGGATTCGTGCATGGGAAGGGCACACAGCCCCTTCTGGAAGATTTTTCTGATTATCTTTACTCTGGTTTTGATAAGAACCTTGTCACGTCAACACTATTCTTGGACGTATCTAAAGCGTTCGACACCGTTAGTCACTCGTTACTTTTACGTAAACTTCACAGCATAGGCTTCCGTGGCACTTTTTTTTCTTTTTTTGAGAGCTATCTTGACAATCGCTCCCAGCTGGTATCTGCTGGAGGTTTTCAAAGCTCACGAACCAAACTAAAAGCAGGTGTACCACAAGGTTCAATTTTGTCACCCCTTTTGTTTAACATCTTTGTCAATGACATCGCCAACTATGTACCAGGATGCAAGATCTATCAGTATGCAGACGACACTGTGATCATGTCGCAACATATTAATTACAAAGACTCGATTCGCCAGTTACAGCACCATGCAACTGCAGTCATGGACTGGTTTGAGAAAAATCTAATCGCTATCAATGTAAAGAAAACAAAACTAATGTGTTTCTACAATCCACTGAAAACAGTCAATCTCAGCATTCCTTTTATTTTACACTCATCTGCTTGTAATCAGTGCGCCTGTGTCCCCTTAGAGTACGCTAGTAGTGTTAAGTACCTTGGTATATTTTTCGATAGTGGCCTAAAATGGCATGCCCATTTAGCATATATTTGCAAAAAATTAAGAAGCGCCAGCTGCATCTTATATCGATCCAAATGTCTCATGCCTCTTTCTGTTCGTAAGGTTATTGCTCATACTCTTGGGTACAGTATCCTTCGATATGGCATAACAGTTTTTGGTAATTGTTCCGCTTTCTGGAGAGCTAGAATTGACAGCATCCTTAAAGCAATCCTAAGGAGTGTCTCCTATAACATGCAAGTACCTGAGGACACCACCCTTTTCGACATTCTTCAACTGCCTGACTTTCACACCCTCTATGTTCATACAGTTATTTTGCGACATTTCTGGAGCTCTGAATTCAAAACTTTAAGCTCACCATCTCGTGCCCTCCGACACGTGCAGCCTTTCCAAATACCTCTTGCGCATACCCGATACGGTGAAAGTACGCGAGCATATTACGTTCCAAAGCTTTTCTCACAGCTGCCACCCGAGCTTCTAGGCCTTACCTCGCTCCGTAAACTTAAGAAATCACTTAGAAGTATGAGTTTTTGATGATCTCTGCTTTACTTTGTTTAGTGTTTCCAAGTGGGGGTTGCACTTGTGTAGCCTGGACGTCCTGGACAATCGCTCGTTGGACGCCGTGTACTGCAATTTCGTTTTTCGCCTGACAATTTTTTTTCTTTTTCTTTTCCTCACCAGGCGCGACGCTTTGGTCTTTGTGATTATCGTTATTTTTATATTAAGTTCTTTTAAACCTTATCTATGTACTTGCATCAGTACTGGAGTTGTGGTTCTGTGTGTTGCATGCACCCAATTGCTGACTATGACCTTGGGACATTCTAAGGACGTGTGTATGTCAATTTGTCTTATTTCCTTTTGTATACCGGGTAGCAATGTTTAGAGTGTTAATTTTAGGGTAGCATCCCACAAGCCTTGTTATGGCTTTGATGCGCCCGTCACGCAAACTTTGCTGTGCTCCATACAATAAATGTTATTATTATTATTATTATTATTATTATTATTATTATTATTATTATTATTATTATTATTATTATTATTATTATTATTATTATTAGTTTGCCTGCGTAGTAATATCTTGGTCAGATGCTAGCGTCATGGGGGGCTTTATTTTTTAGCAAACGTACATTTAACTCTATGTCGTGGTCGTATGCTGGTCACCATCTCTGCAGTGAAATAAGAGATCGTTTATTTTTTAGGAACACTTCGTAATAAACGTTTCTCGTAATTGAGTATTTTTTTATGTATAAGGAATGACTTCTTGGGCTACTTTTTCTCGGCTTCAGTGTGGTTTTCGCTTTACAATTTTCGTGTGTTTTGATTTGTCCGGTCGCCAAGTGGCCACAGCGTATCACTAACATTCTACGAAGGTTTCAAGAATTATTTTTATTTTCTGATATTCACTGAAGAGTTAAACTCGTGCTCGCGCTGGAAGTCGTGCATACAGATATTGTATATTTAATAAACTGTGTCAAATGGACGCAACCAGACTGTTGATCATTCGGAAAGCTGAGCCTATGAACGCCACGCAGCAAAAAAAAAAAAAAAAAAAATACCTGTACATAATTATAAGACGTACTTCGCACGACGCTGTTAGCACGAATATGCTATCGCCTCTTTTCCCTCGTTGACTAAATAAACCTTGTCATCGGAACAAGCTCTTGAACGGTGAAAGGGCTCATTTGGGTAAACTTGGGGGATACAACTCTGGGCATCTCAATATACGGTCTAAGCAAAACTTCAAAAAAAGCTCTCTCGTCGTGTTTGTGTTAACCTTGACGGGTTATCGTTCATCCGTGGAAATAGCTAATCACTCTACAAGTGGTACCTCAACTAGTTGATCTAGACGCATTATTCAGTATCTGTCCGATGACTCGTTGATATTCGTCAGCGATTTTTCAGTATTGTTTTGTTTTATTTATTCTTTTGTTTTCTGGTGAGTGTTGTAACCAGGTGCTTGGCCTCTATCAGACGACAGTCTTGTCTTCTTTCGCCCTATTCCCCCAAGATTTTTTGTCTAAAATAAAGAATACAATACAATGCATCGAATGTGACCTCTTCTCATTCCAGAAGCGTTGTCTTAACTTAGGAAAATTGCAGAACCTGTACCACTTTTTCGAACGAGAAGCAACATAGAAGAGTCACTGAATAGGCCTATTGGCGGCGAGATGTTTTGGTGGCGCCCTCCTATGGTTACCTTTCGTGACGTCATTACCTTGTGAACGACAATTTTGAAGGTGTTTGTAAAGAGCATAGTGGAAGCTTGAAATCATAGCACTCTCAAACCAACACTGCCAACACCGTCGAAATTGAAGTTCTTCCATCCTTCTTATTTCCGTCGATGGGAACTCCTTTGCTGACGTCAGAGTCAGCATTCGGCATATCGTGGAAAACCGATCACAGCGACGCTTTCGATGGCTCACGTCGCCAATAGGCCGTCGACTGCATAACTTAGAAAATAAATGGAAACGTTGGACAAGTCACTTTAGTGTTGGTGTAATTAAATAGACCTATATATCTCACCAGCCAGTTTGACTACGGCACCGCTGCCGCAATGCATCGAGAGAACTTTAGCCTTTCTGCACGTGCCCGAACCTCGCTGGAACTCTGCGCGTGCTCAGCACGAGACAGCACGAGCCGTCTCGGGCACTGCCGCCTGCCTTTTGTGAACTAAAGTTATGGCGGCTTCACACATGCGCCGAACTCTTGCTGAGATTAGTCTATTCATTACTCGCACGACTGTACATGCAAAGACAAATAAGGCAGGTACAGAGCGCGACACTGTTAGCGCGAACAAGCGATCGCCGGTTTTTTCAGTTTTTCTCTTTGAAACCAAGGGATGTCACACAAGTGATTATTGCTACGGAAAGAGCTCATTTAGTTCTATAGTGTAAGCGATAAAATTTCGTGCTCGCTAATATTATTTAGAAGTAAAATGCGAAAATCCGCCGATGTCGTGTTCGCGCTAACAGTGTCGCGATGTGTACTGTCGGCACTAAAAGAGATCAGCACAAACGAGGGATTGCCGGGTCTACGAAAGGTTCACCCGTGCCGCTGCAGTCTCGCCTAGACCAGAGCCGTATATTGGGAGAGTTTGGCCAATAGGTGGAGCAAAGGCCGCCGCCAGCGCGGAATATTCCCCCCGCGGTTAGAGCGTAAACTAAATATGCGACAATGCGTCAACCAATCAGCAAACCGCGACGTCACAATATTGGAAGCGACATTTAAATCGTGAAGTAGAATCGTTCAATCTCGCCGTATCGTTGACAATAGACCGATTTCACCAGCTAGTTTAAGTACGCCACCGCTGCCGACATGCATCGTGGGAGCTGTAGTCTTTCTGCATGCGCGACAACCCTGCTGGAGGTCTGAGCGAGCAGAGCACGAGGCGGCATGAGCTCTCTCGTGAACTGACGTCTGCCTCCTACGAACTACAGTTATGGCGGCGTCACGCATGCGTGTAACGCTTGGTGAGATCGGTCTATTGCGTCAATAACATATCAGCAGCAACGATCGTTGGGTGTCCGAGGCGTGGACGCGTTGACTGCGGCTACCAAGGAACTATTCAAATCGAGCTAATAATCGAGACAGTAGTCCCGCTTCCGCGCTTTTTTTCTGGACAAAAATATGACTGGTGAGTGAGCACCAATCTGATCGAAGAGAGAAGACGTCGGGATCTCCGCTGACACAGAACGGATCTGCGCTGACACCCGGTTTCGCAGAGCGCAGTGAAAAGAAACATGCAACGTTTAGAATCCACTTAATGGCCAAACTCTCCCAATCCTGAAATCCTGCGAGCGCGAGCACACCGCTTTTGTTCCCTGCTCCGCCACTCGAGTGTTCGTACTGGGGAAGAATCTTTCGAAGCTACCAGTTTGCGCTTGTAGCCTCTGCGGTTATACTTCGTCTCACCTTAGCATGAACTAACTGAGAAGGCTGTGCAAGCGCGAGTTGCTAGACTTGAGTGCCTCGACTGGAGCACTCGCTGCACGAGCGCTCGTATAGCCACCGGGCTTTATCCAACGCAGCTAGCTCGCGCTTTTAGCATGCGCGGCTAACAATAGTCAAACCAAAGTGAGACGAAGTATAGCCCATGTTTGGTCCAAGTATAAATACCACTTCCACGTGTTGCGTGATTCTCTTGCTTGCCGAAGCGGCAAGCGAAGGAACAGCGAGCTAGGAACCGTGCGAACTGTTTGGCTCGTGTGTGTTGCGTACGAGGAGAGTCTGCCACGGAACTTGTTGACGCACTGATGAGTGGTACCAGAAAAGGAGCCACACAAAGAGTCGGGCTCTATACTTCGTTTCACCTTATGTTGTACCGCAGAGAAGGCTAGAAGCGCGAGCTCATAGCGTTGGGACCTGCTCTTAACGCACGAGAGCTTGTGCCGCCGAGATGTTCCCCAGAGCAAGGAGCTCGCGCTTGTGGCCTTTCCTACGGTACATCATAAGGTGAAACAGAGTATAGTTGGGCTCCGCACCGCAACCACGCCGTTTGCTCTGGTTTGGAACGCACGTTCGTTTATTCTACCGTTGAATATGGACGTGACAAAAACCTCGCATGCGCCAAGTTTTCAGTCACCAAGAGTTATAACTGTTCACTCTAGCGACGCTACAACGGCTTATATTAGTCGTGTCGTATTTTTAGAGCTCACGACCACCACTGGGGGCTGTTTCGCGGCTGTGGTTGGCCACGAGATGCTCGCCTATTCAATCCAATTAATGGTCAAACTCTCCCAATAAACGGCTCTGGCCTAGACATCGGGAACGATATTGCCTGGCAGGTGCCATTCTTGCGGCACGGGGGAGGTCGGCGTACTTACAGCCGCCCTTCTCAAAGTACCCTTTCGGAACGCCGCTTCTGTGCCTCGGGCTTTTGCCAGCCATTCGTGACAGTGCATATGGGGTCTCTTTTTGCTCACTCGCTGACAGCCTCCATTATATTTCTTGTCTATTTCCTGTTTTACCGTAACTGATGGTTCTTAAAGGGATTATCCGGTCAAATTTCGCATTCATGAAAACATTTAGACCTCATTGTCAATGGCTGTAGGAGCATCTTCCACGACAAATCTGAATTTTGTGTTCTTCCCTGAAGGAGTAATTGTATTTTAACCCAAGCGTGCATAAACGGCGTTTTCCTCTTCCACCTTCAGGGAAGCGAAGTTTCTGAGGTAACATCAGGCAAAGAACGCGCCGAACTGAAGTGCACTTCGAATTTTGTCCTCCGCGTGAGCGGTACGACGTGATTCACCCTCGCTGCTGCGCTAGATTTTTTTTTTCTTTTTTTTTTTTTAGAATGAAAGGGTATTTTCGTTGTGCGGTTGTCACGCTCCACACTTCTCCGCGACATTTACAGTGGCGAGTAATATGGAATGCTGCGGTGCGTCGGGAGCACTGTGTTCCCACGGAGGAATGAGGCATAGGATATGACAATTGCAAGACTGGTGTGACGTCACGTCAGGCATGGGAGTGCAGCCGTTGATACTTGCGAAATTCGGCATGGAGTTTCGTTCAATTATCCGTCGTTGATTACACTAAATTGGGGTGTCGTTTAATGGAATAAAAATGGCCTTTGTTAATCATTAGGCTCCCACCAGGTAACCATCACGAAATCTTAAGAACTTCCGGTTTTCACCGGACAATCTCTTTAAGACGCTGCAACGTAAAATGTCATAAATATCGGCAAAAGAACAATTGTAAGCACTTATGCAACCCGTAAGGTGAAACACAGCGACAGTTGAGGAGCAGATGGACCGAAGGAACGGTAAAGGTGCGAGCGAGTACCATAGAGACCGCATAGGCGTTCCGTATTAAACCTAGAGTAACACACCGAACGAATATTCCGTAGCCTTTTGGAATCAGTGAGGGTGTATTACGTAGAGAACATTACAGCCGTCTGCGTAAGAGGGGTGCCTGTTTTCTTACGTTACTTCGGTACAAATAGTTACACGTGCTAAACCAAAAGCGCCGAATAAACAGGGACAAGGAAGTAGACAAGACAAAGTGCACTCTCAAATGAAGGATTATTGAAACAAACAGGCACATTTAATACAACCTTTCTCGCTATTCGTTTAGAAAATGAAGCTCTGCATCTGTCGGGTGCATTGACGGGGCACTAACACACTCGCATTTATTGCTTTCTGAAACAGGATGCATCGTAAAAATCTGAGGCAGTTTTATCTGCGTATCTCCTGAAAATTGTTGTTCGTGCCGATTCTGGGTCACATGGGCACCTATGCGGAGCGGAAGTTCGTCTGCTTCTTTTGCAGGGGTTGTGGTGACGTCAGAATGACGCCGAGTTCTGATTGGCTCTGATTGAGGGATAGTCGGTAGACTTCGAGGCAGCTCGCTTCGAGGTCTACCCACTATCCTTCAATCAGAGCCAATCAAAGCTCGGCGTGAATCTGACGTCACCGCAACTCCTGCCCAAGAAGCAGACGACTTGCACTACGCATACCACTGCAATGCCAGATTTCCCGGTGGGGACTGCTTTACTGACCATGCATGTTATTTCGCTACCATGCATTACCATGCATGTTATCTTGCTCGCTTGTTATCTCGTTGTCAGCGGCCCGTGGTATGTTTTGGCTGAGTGCCTAAAATGGCCCGCGGCGTCATTATGAAGCGCGATCGACGGCGCTAAACCGCGAAGTGTCCCACTTACATCTATCGCTGTAATATCACTGTAAAAGATGGTTTGGAAATGAGAACTGCCCGTATTATATAGATTGACTGTTGACTACGGAAAGAGTAGCGAGGTTTAGTAGATCCTTTCGATGACTCCGATAACGATACTCCGATACCCCGCGGCCGCCTTTGCGCATGCGTCGTATCGTTATCGGGGGTGTCGGAACGATCTACTAAAACTCTCTAATATAGCAATCCTTGTGAACTGATCGATGGCGATCATTCTTACTCCGTGTCAGCTTCGTCTTTCAACTGGATCACAATTCAAAACCCCGAGACAAAGGAAACATAGAGGACACGCACACCAGCGTTTCTATGAGACGGTTGTGTGCATGTCCTCCTTAGTGTTTCCTTTGTCTCGAAGTTTTTTAATTATTATTGCGGAGCAGCTGGCTCGCGTTTTGACTCTTATTTCAACTGGAGCGTGCATCAATAGCGCAAGAGTTGCAGATTCAGCGCTGAAAGTCGCCGCTCCAATGAAACCGGGCAACTCTAGCGAATCCGCTGTGGGGAGGCAGTTTGGCCGCTGCAGTGACCGCTACCTGAGGGGGGTTTCAGCGTGCGTCGCGCAATCATAGTTGCACTAATCATCGCCGCCACCGAGCCATTTTGTTTTCATTTTACGAAAGCATTTAACTAATAATGGGAAGCCTTATACACAAAGGCACAAATAAAGGATTATTATTATTATTATCATTATTATTATTATTATTATTATTATTATTATTATTATTATTATTATTAGTAGTAGTAGTAGTAGTAGTAGTAGTAGTAGTAGTATTATTAGTATTATTATTATAGACAAGCCCGCGTTTGCCCACACCGAGTGCGGGCTCCGCGCGTGCGCAGAAACCAGATTCGCCTGAAGCGAAGCTTCTGTGCATGCGCAGTGCAGACAGCAGCGCCACCGCAGCAGCGTGACGTCAGGAAGTTAAGTTGGCGTATGCGGAGCGCAAGTTCGTCTGCTTCTTGCACAGGGGCTGCAATGACGTCAGAACGCCAAGCTCTTATTGGCTGATTAAAACAAAAATAGTGAATAGACCTCGAGGTCTATATTTTAATGGCTTTCAGCAATACAATAGAGTGCCAAACTGCTCTGGAAATGTACTAGACTTAGCCTTGGCTACGTCAGCAATCGACATTTGCACTGTAGATGAACCACTATCGCGCGTGGACGACTACCACAAGCCGTTTGTAGTATCGTTTCATCTCCAAGTTAAAAGGCCAGATTTTTATGAGCAGTCGTGGTTTTGTTACCCACAAGGCGATTATTACAGTCTGTACCATTATCTTAAAGAGTTTGATTGGAGCTTTGTTCTAGGAGATACGTGTGTTGAGTCATGTACCAACAAACTAACGGAAACACTAAAGCAAGCTTTAGACACGTATATACCCAAAAAAATTTCTAGAAAAACTAAGTATCCTCCGTGGTTTTCGAAGTCACTCAGGCAATGCCTAAGGAGAAAGCTGCATTATCATCGTCTTTTCAAAAAGACAAGACTGCAAAAATGGTATGAAATGTTTAGCCAATCTCGAGCGTTGGCGAAGCAGCTCTATAAGAATGATAAACAAAAGCAGGAAAATGCTGATGAGCAAGCACTTCTTAAGCAACCGAACGACCTTTGGAAGTTCGTAAAAAAGATAAATAAAAGCAGTACTCTTTCCTCAATTGCACTGCGAGATGACAATGGTTATTGTTCGGAACCAACTTTAGTAGCAAACGTTTTTGCGAAGCATTTTAGTGCTTGTTTTTCTGCCGCTGACATACCTTTGACAAGTCCGGACATCAGAGGCAGCGACTTTTTGTCTTGCAACCCGATAACTGAGTGCGAAGTCATGGATGCTGTTCGAAGGCTAAAGCCGAAGTTATCTGTGGGTATAGATGGGATACCGAGTTTTATAGTGAAAGGCTGTGCGGAAACGATTTGTCCCGTTTTACATCACATTTTTAACTTATCTCTGGAATCGGGTGTATTCCCGACAATGTGGAAGAGTTCTCTCGTTATTCCAGTGTTTAAGTCGGGTGACCGAAGTAAAGTGAACAATTATCGTCCTGTGTCACTGCTCTGCACATTGTCAAAAGTTTTCGAAATAATACTACACAATCGTCTATATGCGTATTTTCATCAGAAAATTGTACCCGAACAGCACGGATTTTTGAAAGGTCGTTCGGTGGAGACGAATTTGTGTTCTTTTTTGCATGATGTTGTGCCCATTGTTCATAACCGTGAGTAAGCTGATGTGGTCTACTTTGACATGACGAAGGCATTTGACAAAGTCGATCACCGGCATTTATTGGCCAAGTTAGATATGTATGGTTTATGCCCCAAGTATTGCGAGCTTTTTGAGAGTTACTTGTCTAAACGCGAGAACTTGGTACGTGTGTCCAGTTGCTTATCGAATCCTTTCTTGGCTACGTCGGGCGTCCCACAGGGAAGCAATCTTGGGCCTCTTCTCTTTTTAATTTTCGTAAATGACCTCACTTCTTGCGTGAAATACTCAAAAATGTTGTTATTTGCCGACGACATAAAATTGTATCGACGAACCAATACTGTGGAGGATTGTGTTTTACTTCAGCGTGACGTATGCTCTATTTCTTTGTGGGGCTTGACCAATGGCCTCGTATTAAACGAATCGAAAACAAAAATTATTTCTCTCAGCAGGAAACGTGACGTTTTGCAATTTTGCTATGCTTTAGACTCAACTGTTATCAGCCGTGTGTCTCTGGTTAGGGATTTGGGTGTATATTTAGACACTGAAATTTCGTTTAATCATCAGGTTATGAATATTGTAAACTCGTCTCTAAATGTTTTTGGTGTCATAACGCGTATATCGAGAAATTTTAGAAATCCACAGTGTTTTTTAATGTTATTTCGCCCTCTTGTGCTAAGCCGCCTCGAGTTTTTTTCAGTTGTATGGAACAGCATTGGAGAATCTAACTCATCTAGTATTGAGCGAGTGCAAAGAAAAGTTATACGTGTCTTTTATGATCGTTACTTGCAGTCCAAGGTATTTTTTGACTATGAGAGAATATGTAAACAAATTGGCTTAGGCTCCTTGTATAACAGGCGAATGACGCGTGATCTCATGTTCTTGCATAAAGTTGTTAATGGTGTTGTTGACTGCACAGCGTTACTGAACAGTGTATATTTGCGTGTTCCTCAACAGTCTATTCGCATACGCTCATTGTTCTATCCTTCCATTTTACACAACGCTGACCCTATTACCCGTCTGCAACTGGTTTTTAACAAATTCGAATCCAACCTAGATGAACTTGGTATTGATATTTTTGGATGTGAACGAACATTTAGAAAGTGCATCGATGTCTTCCTTTCGTTCTGACATGTGAACATTTGTTCTTGAGATGCGAATTCTTTTTATTTAGACGTAGTGCACCACTAAGAAGGCGTATAGCTGTTTGTGTGGCACTGAAAATAAAGCAAATGAAAGCAAATGAATAAATGAATGAATTGAGGTCTACCCACTATCTTTTCAATCGAAGCCAATCAGAGCTCGGCGTGGTTCTGACGTCACCGCAGCCCCCTGCACAAAGAGCAGACGAACTTGCTCTCCGCATAGCGTATACAGGTCGCGTACAGCTTGAGGAACGCAGGGCGTACGTGGCGAGTCCCGCGCATCTCATTATTTCCCCGTAGCCAATGAGATATCGGCATTGGCCGATAAGAGCACCGAAGGACCAACCAGGAAGCGAGAATTACACTAAGCCGCGCCCCGCGTTTCTTAAGCTGTCGGTTGAGCGTACATAGCAAATATTTTATAGCACGACACGCTTTTGAACGAAACCCACCAATCCTAAAATTTTGACCATCCGTCCGTGTATTTCTTGCTAAATGTAGCGGGGAAACTGAACTGGTGCTTAGGCACGTGACGTCAATCGATTTCACGTGACCTGGCGTCACGTGACCTATACATTAGGGAGTTTTCGTATACCTTTTCCCCTATAGTCCGCTATGCTTTCCGCAACGTAGACGCCGCTGGAGCGTCTGCGTGCCGCTGCCCTTGACTGCAGAGTTTCGGATCTCGTAGCGGGTTGCGGAAAGCGTTGCGGGACGGAAGAAACGATCGACGAAAACTCCCTTTTGATTATTCACTTTCCCAGCTATATTTAGCGGGAAATTTGGTGCCACGTGACGTGTACGTAGCGAGACCTATAGTACTCCAATTTAGTTTCCCCGGTGTGCCGAGGAAATTGATAAAAATAAAGGTCTTTCTGCACTCCCCAAAACGGTGCTCTAATGTCTTCTAGATTATTACAAAAACGATTGCATCTTAAATACGGCATTTCATACATTATAAAAATAGTCGCTGCCGTTTTTTTTTTTTTTTTTGTGGTTACGATTTAGACAAATTTTTAAAGCATGTTTCATGGTGGCGGTGCAAACCGTTTCCTTTTCAGTGCCCTGTTAAAACTTCTATATTCACTGACTGAATAAGAACGGCTGGTAGGAGTTTCAGTGGTTCCGGCACCAGCACAGGCTTCGTATACCAATTCGATAACGATGAGACGTCTCGCGAGCCTCGAGCATGCACGTGCAGCCAAAGCACGGTGGAAGGCAACGACATATAGCCCTCCCGCGACGTGGCACACTTGAGCAGTCCCGAGGAGCTTGCTAGATCGTACCATGGGCCCTGCTCACACACTGGTTGGGACAGAAGGCCGTGATGCTCGGGTTTCTATGTCAAGAGGCGAGCGCGAGGCACAGACGAGGGGGACACAAGTTCTAACATAGCGCTAACGCAGCACTCGTTCCCATCTGTGCCTCGCGCTCGCCGCTTGACATAGAAACCCCAGCATCACGACCTTCCGTTTAAGTTGCGTTGCTACGGGACGTCGTAGAAACGGTTCCAAACAAAGGGTGTTCGGATTAGAGTAGCGATGCCCCGTTCGTACGCCCTCACGACTTCAGCGAACTCGTTCTCCGCAGGGTTGACCCCACAGGTCAAGGGTCCCCGCCGCCATGGACGACGAGGACCCCTCCAACGCGGTCATGGCGCCGTCGTTCCTGCACAAGCCGACCCTCCGGCAAGAGGACGACGGCAACAGACTCGTCTTCGAGTGCCAGATGACTTCGCACCCCAGGCCCGACATCACGTGGTTTCGGGGCGATGTGGAGTTGAAGGATGACCACAGGACAAGCATCAAGGTGGTCGAGATCGAGCCGCGCAAGTACCACGTCTCCCTGGAACTCAACGACGTCATCGAGACCGACGGCGGCCTCTACAAGGTCTTCGCCAAGAACAAGGAGGGCAAGGTCGACTCCTCTATCAACCTCAACTTCAGCCGTGAGTATACGCCACTTCATTCAGGATAGTGATCTCTTCGGGGAATCGGCTCTTGTAGTCACTAGTCACAGTCAGAGTAGAGTCACACGTAGTTGATATCCCGGAATCTGAGAGACGGTAGCGATTGGCGAGGAGCCTACGCTCATACAACATACCAAAGACGATGTGTTCGCTGCAGGCATAACGTCACGAGTATCTGCGACATGCCTCAACATGTCCAAAAGCCTGCTTCTTCATACGCTTCCAACGCAGACTCTTTTTTTTTTTTTGTATGACCAATTTGACAACGCTTTCATACAGGGATGAGACACGCCTCGGGCAGTGTCTCCAGACTTTCATTTGTATGATCTATTAGCACAGCTAGGATGAGGACGGCAGGGAGGTCTTTCAGTTGCCCTGCCTCCACCGCAAGCTTCGTGCCTTCGATGACACTTCGGCGTCTCGTGACCCTCGAGCGTGCACGCGCAGTCAAAGCACGACGGAAGGCAATGGGCGAGGCCTGGAGATCAGGCGTCCGGTAGAGACGGCCGGCCTACCGTTTTCATCTGGTCGGTTATTATAAGTGATAAAGAGACGCCGTGAAATGCGGAGCAGGGAACAACAGGGACAAAGCAGAGGCACACACTCGTATTACAATGCGGAGCGCAAGTTCGTCTGCTTCTTTTACAGGGGTTGTGATGACGTCAGAACGCCGAGCTCTGATTGGTTCTGAATAAATGATTGTGGGTTGACCTCGAGGCGGCTTACTTTGAGGCGTACCCACTATCCTTCTAATCAGAGCCAATCAGAGCTCGGAGTTCTGACGTCAGCACAACGCCTGCAAAAGAAGCAGACTAACTTACGCTCCGCAAAGGACGCGTCGTATCGTACGACAGTCTCGGGATCTGCTTCGCGTACGGTACAATCAAGCAGGACGGCTAGAAATCGAGAGCACACGAGAAAGCGAAAGCACAACTATATATGTATACTTTCCCACAGTTCAGTTCAAGATTTATTAAAAGAAAGTAAGTGCGCAGGCGAGCTGTTTAGCTGAGTTTGAGACGTTCCCCTCTGTGTCTGTTCGTTCGACTAAAAGTTATTTTTTGTTCTTGTTTTTATTTTCTGCACCACAGTTTCGAGTGTTAAACGACACGATTAATTTGAAAATGTGTTCGCCTATGCAGAGCAGCGATTGCTACATTGTGTGTAGCAATCGTGTGTAGCAACCTTCTAAAAACCTGTTTTTAGAAGGCACTGAACTGTTTCAAATTCGAACATGGCTGAAACGAGACACTTCAATAACGAAAACTAGGGGGGGGGGAAGAAGTGAAGGGGAATGCTCCTCGGAAGAGTGCAAGGGAAGCAAGACGGGTTCGAGCTATTTGCAGCAACCCCGATCCTTCACTCGACGCCCTGACGCCTGCTGAGTTAAGGTTTCCTCCTCCCCGCCACCTCCGCTTATTTTTTTATTAGTTGTTCTTTCATTTCTGTCGCGTCATTGACTTCCAATCACGTCAATGCTATGTCTCGCAAAGTAACCCGCATGGTAACGACGTCGACTGCTTCGACGTTCGTCCACGCAAGTACCGTGGAGGCAACACCTCCAAGACAATAAGGCCGTGGTGCCATATTGTCGACGTCACCTGCCGCAGGCCAGCGCGGGCTGCACGAATTGGAGACGGGTGCCGCGTTCGGATGGCGCTCGGGCCCTCAGTGATTGGACACGAGCCTCTGCCGAGCGCTGACGTATAGCATTTGTGTCCAATATGTTCCCCGCGCTTGCCCCCGTTTGGTGACGTAGAGCAGCGGTTCTCAAATGGGGGTCCGCGGACACTTTGGGGTCCTTGAAGGCATTCTAGGGGTCCGTGAAGCCCAGCCTCCTCAGTCAATCCCGGCAATATTTTTTTTTTTTTTAGATTGAGAAGAAACGTTTCAATTTTCGGGTGCGTTTATCGTGTATATGTCAATAGGAGAAATCTACTTTACACTAGCACTTAGTCACATCCATTTATTAAGTTTTCATCGTAATTAACCTATACTTTCCCTTCCCCTCCCAATGAATGGGGTCCTACATGATCCCCGCCGATTTACAAGGGGTCCGCGAAACATCAATGGATGAGAACCACTGACGTAGAGAATCAAGCACTAGGGCGTTGCTATTTATACTTCGTTAAATCCTGACGCAGCCGACGCTACGAGCTGGCGGAACTAATCAGTAAGCGTCAAAAGAGCACCATCATGGTGCTCGCTTCTGTACGTGTTCTAGCATTGCTGAACTAACCATAAACATAAGAGGCCCCGTGACTTGCGCCTTTGACGCATGCTCAATCGGTCCCATTAACTCGTGGCAACTTTACTAGATTCGCGTGGCCGGAAATTCTGTCTGCCCCAGTGTGCGTGACCCCACTGATGATCCCGCGCTCGAGACCGGCCTGCTAGAAGTCAGTGGCCCGTGGTGTCCCCACGAAGACCACCGTCGCGAAAGCAGCTGCGAGCCTAACGCGGAAGATTGCTCGAGTCGTCAAGGGGCTCATTCGGTTTCGTCGGCTGCCAAAAGGCTCTTTGTAGCGCCCGTCTTATACCCCTGTTAGACGGGAAAGTAAATGTCATTTTGATCGAATGGCATTCACCGCTCGGCTAATCAGCTCGTGATCCTGGTTCTTCACGTGATCCTGGTTCTTCATCGCTCACGCTCATTGGCCGAGCTGTAATGTCATTTTGCTTAAATGTCATTTAACGTGCCCGTCTGACAGGGGTATCGCTCTACGATGGGCCAGGGAGAAAAGCAGTGGGCCGCGCCGGGTCCAATCAGGAAAGAAACCACGTGGTATAGCGCTCCGACGCACAGTGTTGCCATAGGAGCACTGATGCTCACGTGGAAGTGCGGTACTACCTGTTTTCTAACCGGCTCGTGATTGGACCAAGCTTCTCCCCGCCTTGATCTCTAGTCCATCGTACACTCTCAAAGATCTGGGAGTTTGCTTTGCTGCGGGACACTGAAAGAGCCAATCAGGGCGAAGAACAGGAGGATCCAGAGGACTGGTACGAAAGCTCAGGACCTGATTGGACTTTAAAAATGCAATGTACGAGAGGACAAACAGCAGCTGTAATATCATTCGTCCGGACCCTTCTGTTGTTCGCCCCGATTGGTTGTCTTCGTGTTGCGCAGGAAGGAAGAGAACTCGCGGATCTTTTCTCTGCGAGTCTGGCGAGACAGAGTTAACTGTTTTTCACCACGGGTCGCAGAACGACCGTTATACCCGAGTGAGCTACGTGCGGACGTCGTCTTGCTCTTCGATATAGTCCGCATCCCCCCCCCCCCCCCCCCCACCCATCTAGCGCTTGCGTCCGCGTGTCGTAGGCGTGCTTGACCCTCCAAGGACGTTTCTATTCTCTTCCCGCCAGACAGTTTACATAAAGCTACCCACGCCCCCACGCAGCGGAATATACCGTCTGGACCGAGAACGTAACACTTCAAAACACAAAGCAAACTCGTTCTCTTCTCTCCCTCCCTGTCCCTTTCTCCCTTGAGTGCGCCCCGTGAGTCCCCGTCCTCTCTTAAAGACGGGTTTAGGCGTGAATTTATTTTTCGGCTCGTGGGCGAGCCGAACAGCGCCCGGGTCTGGCACGTCTTCGTGTGCACCGGCCCGGCTATATCCGTCGGGTTGACGTGGAGAGGATCGTTGATGGTCGTCGTAGAACTCGGGCATCTGCACAAAGACACGCGTTCAGTTTTAAAGACGGCCGCGCTCGTATAGTAAAACTATTGCGTGTTTCAAGACGGATGGCTTTGAGAGTCTCGCCTCCCCAGCAACCGCGGTTCTTTTGGTAAGGCCAGCGGGCACGTACGTGCTCCGGCTCCCAACGCCGGGCTCATTCTGATAATAGGGCGTCTTAGAGAACCGTTCGGGCACATCCGGTACGGTACGATAGGCCGTCCCTTAAAACGACTTTAAAACGTCGTTTTCACTTTTTTTTTTTTTTCTTAAGCACATAAACAAGTCGTGCCGACAGTCGGATGTAGCGCTTAGAAGCGGCGGCGCCCCTGGCGGCGGCGGGCGGAGCGCCGCTAGTGTAAACAGTCCTCCCACGGGTCTGTAAACCGTGTCTCCGTCTTCTTCTTCCAGCACCGGCCAGCTGAAACGCGCCGTCGCGGCGGGGTTCGTGCTGGGAGGGACTTTTTATATCCGTCGGACGCGCGGGAGCAACTCCCGGATCTTCCAGATCGGGTGGCTCGGCGAAGCGAGCGAAAAACCCCCTGGCGAGAATCCAACTCCAAAACCCTCCTTTCCCCCTACCCTGTCTCTCGCGGCAGGCTTAATTCGAAATAAATGACTCGGAGTCGCCGTACAGCTCGCAGAAACCCGAACGCCCGTATCAAACAAAACCTGGGTGGATAGAGAACCCTCGGTGGTGCGTTTCCCTGTTGTTGTTGTTGTTGTTGTTTTTTCGTGTCGCTAATTGCGATTGCGCAGCCAGCCTTTTTATAATTCGTGGGTGGGCTGCTACGAAGTGCGTTACGCTTCACGGGCAATTTGATGACGCTCGTACGTCGCCTAAGTGTTTACCCTGAGAGACGCGGGGCCGTGAAAAACAGCGGTATAACTTCCCGAGTTTCCGAGCTCTCGTATGTTCCCGTTACATATCTCGTCATTAAATAGAGAGTTTCAGCAGTGTTGGGTAAAGTAAATCTAAAAAAAAGTACTTTAAGTAAAGTACGAAGTAAATTAGAGGTTATGTACTTCGAGTAAAGTAGGAAGTACACCGGGCGCAATGTACTTGAAGTAAAGTACTATAAATATCATGTACTTTCAAAGTAAAGTTCACGTACTTTTTGACACAATCGGTAATGGTGCCCTTTCGTTCCCCTATACAGTGTTTTGTTGTTGTTGTCGTTTTTAAATGGTATGCATTGCCTCACGGTTAGTCAGTGGTGCATCAGCTGTTCTCAGTCAAAAATGGCGGCCAACATTGGATAAAGTCAAGTGACCACAGAGTAGTAGTTGTTTTACTCTCGCTGATGAGCTATTTAACGCAATCAACTCGTAACGCGCTTATTGATATCTGCCTTATAACCGCCAGTACTTCACTCAGAGAGCTGACCAAACGGCATCTGGAAAGAGGAGAGCGCGTTTTCACATAACGATACGCCATTTTTTTTTTGTTTTTGTTTGTTAGAGGTTAGTGAAGCTTTATACTCGACCTTAGAAGTTGAATATAGTACTGCGAAAGTCAAGGACGCGAACATGTGTCCCTCGAAAGAACTTAATTTCACCGAGACGAAATTTGGGGAATGTACTTTGAAATCGGAAGTTGTACTTTCCTTGGAAAGTACAAAACAAATGCTTTAAGTAGAGCACAAGTACACATTCAGAGAATGTACTTCGATTAAAGTAGAAGTTTTCTAAATTTACTTAAAGAAGTTATTTAAGTACAATGTACTTGAAGTACTTCCCAACACTGAGTTTTTTTAGAAAAGGGGGCCGTTGCACCCGACTCCCACAAGGGCGACCAGAGGAACAGCCGACACCGACAAGCATCAAGCCCGGGCAGCATGCACGCGAAGGTATCTTTAGCAGGCTCGTAATCCACTCGTTCTTACTTGCCGAGCACCGAGAGACAGGAAGCCTGAATGCCAAATGTAGCTTCGCGTGCATGCTGCGTCTGGTTAAGGCTTGTCGGTGTCGGTTGTTTGTCTGCTTGTCTCCCTATACTCCGTTCACCCTTAAGCTGGGACTGTAGCCAAAGCTACAACCGCGAGGCTAGCCCGCGTTTCTGGCTTTGAGAAGTGCATTTCTAGCGTTTCTAGCATTTCTAGCATTTTATATAGACACATTTTTGGGGACTAACTACTTAAATGCATGCATTGAGTTCTCGTTAATATGGACAACTTATAGACAATTTTTGGTGGGAAACGGAGGTGTCCATATTAAAGAGGCATCATATCAATCTTTATTACTTAACCGGTATACTTTTTTTTTGTGGTTCCTTCGGACCCATTAAAAAATGCTTCGGAGCTATTTTTCAAAATATAATTTATTAACTAGCACGATGGTTTCAGGGAGCACATGGAAACCAGTGACCTGTCAGAGTACTGTTTTTTTTAGCAATGAAATAATGAATAGAAGTAGGTATGTTCTGGCTTTATTCATACACTTTAGTAGGGCAATTTGAAACAATAAACCATAATATATTACTAGATAGATTACACAGTATTGGTATTCGGTGAAAGATGCATGTCTTCTTCCGGAATTATCTTACTGGCCGGTATCAAATGGTACGATTAGGCTCGAAATTTAGCAAAGAAATGAAAGTCAAACAGTGCGCACCGCAAGGTACAGTCCTCGGTTCACTACTTTCTTTTACTTATACGTTAATAAGATAGCCCAGGTAAAAGAGTGAGCTATTTCAATTTGCAGGCGATACAGTAATTGTATATGCACACAAAAATTATCTGTAAAGACGATACAAGAAGACATTTACAAAATACCAAAATGGTACCGAAAAAATCCAATTGTTGTAAACGTTCCAAAAACGCAAGTATTATGCTTCAGAGACTCGAAGAAACGAATCTTAACTGAATTAACAATAAAAATGCACGAGCAGAATTGCAATAATTGCTCATGCTTTCCGCTGAAATGCGCTGATAATGTCAAATACCTTGGGACATAGACAAACATATTAAATGGCATACTCGCGTAGAACAAATTTGTAAAAAAATCAGGGATATTAATGGCGCAGAATGTATCACATACAAGATCAGGTCTCTCGATCCTTACAAAGAATTATATACAAATGACTGGACGAGTCCATAACAGTCTACGGACATTGTGCCAAATATCTACATACCTAAGTGAAGAAACTGTTTTGCAAAACTATGTGCATAAAGACCCAACAATGTTGCATCTTAGAGACCAGACGAAGCATGGTATTATAATAAATCAATTTTTAACAACAGACATAAAGTGGAAAATGCCAAAGAAAGAACGTTAAAACCGAATAAAAAATTTACCGAACCGTTTGTTTATACCAAATATGAAGAGGACACAACAAATGATTATGTAACCAAGATTTTTAATGAATTACGCGAAGAGCTAATCAAGATAAAAATCCTCAAAAATGAAAATAACCATCAAAAACGTAGATACTTGAACAGAGTAAAAAGCAAACCCTAGAGAATAGGTTCGCTTCGACACAGTAGTTGTAGTTAACCACGTGACGTAAGAAATGCCAAAATCCAACATATCTTACACATTACTGCTGTTTAATGAATTAGTGTAACAGACGGTAACTATATTTTTTTCTTTGGATATAGAAACTTCATTTATTTTGCAATGGCACCCTCTAGTGCAAGCCAGTAATGGCTTATCTGGGATTTGCATTAGAACTGTATTTTAAGATGCAAAGATTGATTGATTGATTGATTGATTGATTGATTGATTGATTGATTGATTGATTGATTTGCTTATTTTAAAGAAACCATGTTAAGATTCTGTTAGTCCTGGGCCTAACTTGGTGGCCATGGGGGCCACTAGAAAAGAGGACAAATGTGTCTCGCCTCTTGAGTTTCGACCTTGAAATTATGGGCATTAGGCTCGTGCCTTGACTTCAGTTCAAAATCGGCCTCGGAGCCTGTGGAGCGCCCTGCACAGGTAAAGTGACGAAACGCTTGCTCAGAAACACTGCGTTGGCTCTTAATTTGTGGTGATAAAACGCGGTTTCGGCCCGCAGACGGCGTGGCGGGGCCCATCTATGGAAATCAGCAGACGAATTGTTTATGGCCGGTAGTTTCTAGTCAGCTCGACTCTATTACTGTACACTCTCTGGTGCCGCAGCGAAGCGTGATTGGCAGGCGGTGTCAGTAAACGCGGGCTTGTTTATAAACAGTGTTGTTGGTCGACAGCGCTTTTGGGAAATAGGCTGGTGTTGAATCGAACGTTACTGCCCACGCGAGATGGTTGCGTCACCTCATTGTTTCGATTTTTTTCCTAGGCGCCGCCATTTTGTTGCATATATATAGTGCAGAGCTGGCGTGATTGGCGATGGTCACGATTCTCGAATGCGACTCCCTAATCTTTAGATATGGTGTTGGAAGCTCAAGCTTATTGCTGTCTCGCGGACTGTTCGAACATTTCTGGGGGACGGAAAAGCGCCTTCTGTGATTCTAGACCAAACTCTTAACGTGACTGGCGAGAATGATTTTTAGCAACAAGATGGCGGAATCGTCGTTGCTCTGAAGCGCGGCGTATTTAGTGGCTCAAGTTATTATTATCGCGGTTGTTCAAACGCTGTTCTTGGAAGTCGCCTTTTCCGGAATCTAATCACGTGCTCTTGTTTCTTTCAGCTGCCGATGAACCGCTGGACCAGTGAGTACCTTCCTTTGACCCAAGCATGCCTCGAATTCCGGTTACGGCCTCCGCGATTAAAGTTCGATGGCTTCGAACCTGAGACAAATACACCTTTCGCAAAACGGGAGGCGGGGTACACCGGGAACGCTATAGGTACAGAATCGGTTGTAGCAGACGATGGAGGCGACGGAGGACGCGCAGGCGAGCGGGAAATGGCAGACGAGGAACTGCTCTATCATCTCTCTCTTCAGTTTCACGTGGTGTATGTGCGGGGGCAAGGATAAGCATACAGGACTTCGCGCGCTGCTTTTGGGGATTTTCGCAGATGCACGACGTTTGCTTATACCGAAACGCGAGGTCCATGTATAGCGAGGAGATCGAAATATACGAAGGGAGCTTTGTCTCGCTTGTTTTCCACGGAGCTTGGTGTTTACCAAACACAAGGCCTGTCCCTCTTAGGTCGTCTAACGTGGGTGTAGTTCCGAACTTAGCCGCTAGGGGCGCGACTGTTAGACCTTCTGCCCGATAGCATTCTAGTAGGGTGCCTGCAACGCGTCTCCGACTGGTACGTTCACCGCATCCTAAAAAAATGTTTTCTCGATTTCCGCCTGATGACGTCATTTGGAGTGTCACGTTATCGCCGGCCGCGATCCTGGCGGTGTAACAGCAGCGGTGGTGGATGTGGCAGACGCCCGTTCTGCTGCAGGTAGCTCTGCAGCTTGACAGTCCACGGAAGCTTCGGCAGTCGGGAGTTGGGACGCCGCAACAACAGCGACACTTACGTTCGATCGTGCCTTTTCACCAACACTTCTACGACCAACCGCCAGGTTCGCGACGTCCGATCAGCGTGACACTTGGACGTTTGTGACGTCAGTTGTTGCGACTTCGGTACCACTTTTAATGTATGGGCAGCAGAGGACGCTAAAGACACCACCCGGAGACGCGTTCCAGAGGCACCGCGGTTCTGGTATTCGGAGCGCAAGTTTGTCTGCTTCTTTTGCTGGGGTTGTGGTGACGTCAAAACGCCGAGCTCTGATTGGCTCTGATTGGAAGGATAGTGGGTCGCTAGACCTCAAAGCAAGCTGCCTTGCAGTCTACCCACTATCCTTTCATCAGAGTCAATCAGAGCTCGGCCTTCTGACGTCACCACAACCCCAACAAAAGAAGCAGACGAACTTGCGCTCCGCTTAGCGTTCCGATGCTGATGCCATGGTGCGCATTTTCGCGCCGTTCTGTCATATTACGTGGGCCCTTTCCTGCATTCAGTGACACCTTAAGGAACTCAGTGCGTGGTTCGTTACCTTCGCGTCTCTTCCTTCGTGATTGGTTCTTTTGCGCTGTAATCGGCTAATGCTGCAATCTGATTGGTTGCGGCGCAACGAGTTTCTGAACCTGTCAGTGTACAAGACCAACTCGATGCTCTGACGTCAAGCCACTGCGGTGGCGCTGCTGTCGACACCGCGCATGCGCAAACGATTCATTCCTGCCGAATTTGGTTTCTGCGCACGCGCATTGCCCACACCTGGTGTGGGAAAGGCGGGCTTGTTTGGAAACGATGTTTCGAGCGTTTCAACCTCATTCCCCGGTTCCTACAAAACAGTTTGGCGAAAGTTGTATAAAGGAAAAAGAAATAAGTCACCTCGTCTTATTTATTTATTCGCTACCTTATATGGCTTACATAACGCTGCTGTCGTTCACGTTTGCTAGCAAACGCGCTTCAAAAGCTGGCCTGGTCCCCGTGGGTGTAGAAAATGCGTTGGTTCGAGCAGCAGTCCGGTAATTTCGGGCTCGCCTTAGAAAGGCTCGAGGTGTCCGGCTACGATCAGACGATCTGCGGATTCTACACAGACGAAAAGCGAGAGAGCGGCTCGCAGAGACCGTGCTTGCTAAGCGTGTATACTATCGAGGCCGGTTATAACGAAGTCCGCGGGAATCGGAAATTGGAAATCAGTTCGCTCTATCCGCTATTTTGTTATAACCGACTTCGGTTAGAACGAAGTGCAAAAGAGAATGGGAAATCGTGACCGCTTCGATATAGCCGCTGTTTCGTTATAACCGACTTCGTTCTAACCGGTCTCGACAGTACAGCATTCTACAAACGGGTTCCTGGCAGCTGCCATTTTGGATGTTGGTGCGTGTTATGTGCACTT
Source organism: Ixodes persulcatus (assembly GCA_013358835.2). Classification (NCBI taxonomy): domain Eukaryota; kingdom Metazoa; phylum Arthropoda; class Arachnida; order Ixodida; family Ixodidae; genus Ixodes; species Ixodes persulcatus. Next base: position 155,427 of record JABSTQ010011147.1, read on the forward strand.
CCCTCGCTCGACAAAGCTATAGTCTCCCCGCGACGTCGGACCGTTATCCTCGCACGTTGGGTTGTTACCTTTTTCCATAAAAAGTGGGATGGTCTATAGACGTTTGCAAGTGGTCACGCTTGGAAGGCTAGTCTGGCCACCGTGAACGGAGTGTTTCGGCGCCAGTCTGGCAACTCTAGGCGCACTTGAGCGAGTCTAAGTGGCGAAAGCTACCGCTCGTTATGGAGGGTACAGCCGTTAATATCCATCTATCCATCCAGGCTCGACTATCGGGCGATCTACACTCGCCAGCAGTAACATGGCGGCGCCCAGAGGCCGTACTAACAAACGTCTAGAGAACATTCCCACGATCGCCACCTGAACGCTGACATCTTTGTTTATTGGGCCGTGGAACGTGTGCCGAGCATGGGCTGTAGCTGTCTCCTGTAAAATTTTAAACGCCGCGTATGCGTTCGCGGCCCAATGACTATGCATTTTTCGCGTAGTGAATAGGCGCTCGAAAGCTGCGTAGAATTCGTTACGTCATTGCTGTGATGGCGCTTTTTATATTGAAGCTTTCAGGCAAGCAGATATCAAGGCATACAGCCCTGTGCGGAGTTTATCTGACGCACACTTGCTGAAAATGATGAACAAGCAGCGGCATAAGTAAAGTTCCTTTCTACTTCTTTTACAAGTAACGACAACCAACAAAAATGACAAAGCACATTCTGCTGGAACAAAATGGCGGCATTCAGTTCAAACCTCTCCTGTGCGCCGCCATTCGCTTCCTAAAACCTGCACCGTCACGCGGTCGACGCTTCAAAGAATGTCGCTACTTGTTGGAAGCTCTTATCTAGGGACTTTAGGCAGAAGTCCCTTTGCGCCCCTTTGCGCGCCCCTGTGTGCTGATTCCAGCGTTATCACGAGGCCTGTTTGCATGCGAACGCAAAAAAAAAAAAATGGCGTCACCGTTGTTTGTTTGTTTTTTAATTTTTTTATGTAATACAGTTACACCATCCGTTTCGGTGACACTACCCCTATTGTAGTGCACTCTATTCGCAACTCCAAGGTCAAAATGCCAGCTGCTCCGGCCACCCGTCCAAAACCTTGATAACCTCGACGACCGTCTTAATGTGCCGTTCAAGACCACGTGACCTTAATGATCGCCTTAACTTGCTTTAAAAAAAGGAGCATTCAAAGTTCGAGATAGTGACCGTTGATTCTTCGCATCCACGCCTAGCTTGATCCGTGGGTGACTGAAGGTCATTCAGGGGTCATCGTGGTTTTTTGGTAGTGGCAATATCGCGGCATCTGAGCGTACTCCCTATAAGCGCCCGCTTGTTGTGTTTTCTTTACATTATATCTGGAGAATTATTCCTTGCGTACAGTGGTCACCAAACTTATCCTGAACACGCGAACTTACTCTGAACACTCATGGGAGCGATCCTGGCGGCAGCCGCAAAACTGCTCCCCGACGTAGCGCTCAGTGGAACATCCCGAGCAGGGGAGGTCGCTCGTTGGACCCTGGACACCGGAGCAATGTTTCCGACCGGCCAATTTATATTTGGTTCATTGTCCCGAAAATTAAGCATTAATGGGACTGCCAAGTATAACTTTCAAACGCCTTCCTCCCGTCATTCCTAAGATATAGTTTGTACGGCAGAGCATCAGGGTGTCCTAAAAATAAATATTTGAGTTCTTATAATTAAGACTATTTTAGAAAAAAAAAAAAGAGTTTAGATTGCGTCCTATGTGTATTCTCAGCATTTGTTTTGTATCTGCTAACTACCAGACTCGTTTCAAGTGTGTGAACTTTGGTTTAAGCTAACTAAACTTTTATCAGTCTGATTTGAAAAAATCGTACACATACGTCAGCTTCAATGTATGATATGATCTCAGCGTCCAGGGTTGCGAAATATTTATATTTTTTTACGAAGTTTAAAAAAAAAAAAAGTGTGACCGACTTCAATGTCAGTGGTATAGCGAAATATATACAAATTGATTTAGAAACTTATGCCAACCATATTCAATTTGCAAGTGTGCAGACCGTTTAACACGTTTTCAGGAAAGTCTTACAAGAGCCGTTCATCCTGGGCCAAAACATATTATTGTTTTAGCTTATGAATAAATTTAAATAAGTGCGTGCCTTTTTGATGCGTCAGAGGTGTAAAGGATATTTTATGACCTATTTTTTTTAATAATATCTTCATGACAAATAACTTGCATTGACAAAACAGACATACGTTCCTGTGGTGTTAAAAAATATTAAATTCAAACTGTGAGTTAATTAAAAAAAATTAATTTATCCGAATTGTTAGTTGTATAACTGTCAGTCGCGTGACAATCAGTTGTTTCGTGAGTAAAAACAGCGCGAATCAATCGCATCAACTAAAAAAAAAATCTCCCATTGGTATTTAGTATAAAATTATGCTACTTCATGGCCAAGTAGAATTTTTAATGACAGGCACGAAATGCAAGATTTTGCTTACTACAGGAGTATGATTTTATACCTATGGACCCCATTGTAATTGACCCTACTGGTATTGTTAAGCTAATAGAAAATTTAAAACTGTGTTTTTCAGCTGGTCCTGATAATATTAACTCCAAGTTCTTGAAAAACTCAATTATGTATTCATCTATTATATTTTCTAAACTATTTTCTCAGTCGCTTGAACTTGGCATTTTACCTGACGACTGTAAGGTAGCCAGGGTGATTCCATTGCACAAAGGAGGTAATAAGCATTCACCCCCCAACTATCGTCCAGTCTCGCTTTCCAAGCATACCATGTAAATTACTATAACATATAATATACTCTCGACTGGTTAATTTCCTGGAATCAATTTCTTTTTTTAACAAAGGTCAACATGGTTTCCGCAAATTTCACTCCTGTGAGACACAGCTTTTGTCATTTACTAACGATCTTCATTCTATCCTTGAGCGTGGGTCCCAAGTTGACTGTGTTTTTCTAGATTTTAGCGAGGCTTTTGATAAAGTTCCTCACCATTTGCTTCTATTAAAACTTAACAAATTAAGTATAGGTCCTAACGTAGTTACCTGGATAGCCTGTTTTCTTACTAACCGTTATCAGTTTGTTACTGCTAATGAGAACATGTCTCCCCTCACTTCCGTCACGACCGGTGTTCCTCAAGGATCCGTATTAGGCCCTCTACTGTTTCTCATTTACATCAATGACCTAACTAATTACGTCTCATCATTAATTAATCTTTTCGCTGACGACTGTGTAATATATACTAAATCTACTAACGGCTCTGATGTTTTAAATCTCCAGACAGATATCAATGCTGTTCACCGCTGGTGTGAACTTTGGAATATGGAACTTAACATTACTAAATGTAAAGTTATGAGAATATCGCGTACTAGTACTAATGTGCCCTTCTACCATCTCAACAACGTCCCTTTGGCCCCTGTTTCTTCTTATACATAATGGGCGTTCACATTGCTTGTAACCTCTCCTGGAAAATGCATGTTGAATATGTCGTCAATAACGCTAACCGCGTGCTAGGTTACCTGAACAGAAACTTTGCTTTCGCACCGTCAGCCTTAAAATGAACACTGTGTAAATCTCTCGTTCGCTCCAAATTAGAGTGTGCTTCTTCTATCTAGGACCCCAGTCAGTCTAATCTAAGTAACGTTCTGGAAGCGGTCCAAAACCGTTCTGCCCGTTTTATTCTAGGTAACTATCACCGTACTGCCAGTGTAAGCTCCATGAAAATCACCTTGTCCCTGCCTAACCTCTCTATCCGACCTAAAGTTGCTCGTTTGTGTCTTTTTCCCAAGATCTATCATGCTAACCCGTACTTAAAGCAGCGTCTTTTCATCCCACCGTTCTACATTTCACCTCGCGTCGATCATCAGCTTAAAGTTGGAATTTGCAAATGTAATACCAACGCATTCTCTACTATCATTTTCAAGAATATTTTGCAAAAGAGGCAGCCCTCGCAAGAATATTTTTTTTAATCTAGATACAAAATGTGAGTCTATGCGTTTTATGTATGTTGTGGCAAATATTAATACTGCAAAATAAAAACAAAATGCATTCTGATAATAAGCTCAAAAAAAGATAAAGTCGTAAATTAGCTATCGCTCATTTCATTTGAGTACGTTCTACAATAAACATATGGGAGCTCGGCTATGCTTTTTATGAAAATAATAAATGATTACCTGTTGATCAACATCAGATAGTAAACTAAAGTCAATGTCGCCAAATTATCTTTTCGTGAAGCTAAATGTTTAGCCTTCGGGAGAATGACCCAGTGATCGCCACCTTTTTGCCCGAAGATGCATAGGTGCATGACCGTACAAACAGACAGTGTTTGGATGATTCAATCAGTAATCACTTGATGTTTCTTTCGAATGAGGCGAAAAGCTTAAATCGCCTTGCGGGTAAAATTTCTGAGTTGTCCTTAGTCCAGCAGAGATTTCGGCATCGCACGCTACGTCATGCCGCAGTCCTTCGTCTGCCGCCAGGATAGCGCTCCCATGAAGGAATACGCCGTTTGCTTGGCTCGGATAATTTTGGTGAGCACTGTATACACTGTCCTCTAACCGGGTGACATCCAAGACAAGACCGCGTAAGCGTGTCGGCACGCACAAACTAAACGAAGACACATCGTGTGTCCACCGGCACTCGTCGGCTGGTCGACGCGAGGAGTCGAAAACGGCCGAAGAAAAGAAAAGCCTCGTTCGAGGCGTTTTCTCGCTATTCCAAGTATCGGTGTCATCGACGCGTTCAGTCCGCTGCCATTGCTTCCCAATATAACTCTCGGGTCGCCCTCCCCCCCCCCCCCCCCCCTCCCCCGCGTCTGTTTCCTTGCTGCCACAGCAGCAGCAGCAACGAGACCTAGGGACTAACTTCGCATCCATATTTACCACGCTCTGAGACAACCTCCCCCAAAAACCTCGAAAATAGTGTGGAGGGGGGCGGATCCCCAAGACCCTAAGAGACTTAAGCAGTCTGGTGTGGTATACCGAGTCGGTTACGACGCGAAGACTCCAAGAAAACCAGCAAAACAAAAACAAGAAAAACATTTCTCTCTCATGGACCTTCCATTTTCTTGCTGAACCCTCGCTGTGGTCTTTTTGTTTTTTTTTTCTTTTTCCTTCGTTCCGCTTACTCTCCTTAGCATCTCCGTCGTTCGCGACAGAACAGCTGGGCCAAAACAAAACTCTTTCCTCTCGCTTTCTCATAAACCTGAGCCGCGTTCAATCTTGTCGACGAATCAAAAGAACAAAATCCCCCCCTCCACACTTCTTTTTTTTTCTTAAACCCGCGACCAACCCTCCTTCCCCTCCATCCACCCGTTCCCCGCATCATCTTCTTTATGCACACAACCACCTCCGCCACTGCAAGAGCAAAAAGCCATCCCATCCACCCCAAAAATGCTCCCTCCTCCCCCTACCTCGACCTTCCAGGCCTCGCCAACTCAACCTTCAAGGCAGCCAGCGCCAAAGGCCCCTTCCCCCCCCCCCCCCCCCTCTGCCCGCATTCCTCTCTCCCCTCCCCCACCCCCTCTCCTTCCCCGCCGTATACCCCTCATAGCTCGCCTTTCCACCTCACCCGACCCACCGTCAGCACAGATTCTAACCCGGGCCCGGCGCAAAAGAGGGCCAGAGCACATACAGACCTCCTCTCCCTCTACCCCACTTTCTTTCTCTTCCCGTCATCCCCTGGCGCCCTCTCAACAAACCGACCTGACTCTCGTCAGAGAAGAAGGCCGACCCGCAAAACCGTTCTCGAATCCAACCGACACAGAAACGCCGACTGCCTCCCACCGATAGGACTTCGCGATACCTTCCTCCGAACAGTTCTTCTTCGACCCTACAAGCTTGTCCCTGTATCGAGGACATCGTCAAGAGTCTCCGAAACCCTAACGTCACCCCCACGATCTTTCGGGGGGTGTTTTAAGGACTCCCTAACCATGTGTGTCGGCGATCCGTTTCGGCGCCCAGTTCTCCCGGATTAACGGAGACGCATCAAGAGTCTTCCAGAGTTCTTCCAGAGTGCCTGGAGGGTAGACAAACACCGCGGCGGCGGCGGCGGCGGCCCCGTGCTTAGTTTTGGGGTTCTCCCGGTTCCTGGCATCGGGTTACCTTGTTCCTCCTGAGGGACAACGCAAAGGAAGTGTTCTCTGGGTTTTTTTCTTCGGTTTGCTCCGAGTCCGCCACGGCGCCCAGCGCTGGAGTCGGATTGAAGTTTGGATAGCAGCGCAGCCGCCGAAGACGCCATCGCCCATCGTTCGTGATGGGGACACGGTAATGTCCATTCCACTGCGAGGATTCCCTCGCCTATTCTCTTGTGTGAGCATTGTATGTTAGAAGCAGATGAAAACATTTTTTAGTACGATATCCTTGCGCGCTCAGCAGTAGGTATTCTGCAAGAAACCAGTGTCAGCCAATCAAATTTAATGTCTCCAACAATGAACCGACACCGTGGTAAAGATTACATCATAACGCTTCGGGATAATTTTCGTTTAATTTATACGCCCGGTTTTATCACTGGTTAAATTTTTCATCCCTAAAGTGGCTGTTGCGTTTGCTAGATCGGGTGTGGATAAAGCTAAAGGATCCGATCAATTTGTTCCTACAAAAGTCATCCGTACAGACCTTGCAGCAGGCCTAATTTACGCGCTGCTGAGAGGTTTATCCGATGTACTCTGGAAGTGAACAATTACCTATGACAGCCATAATATAAGGCAAAGTAAATATCTTAAAGCAACGCGTAATAGTTTTTCAAATTTTAAACGTGTTCTTAAAGTGGTGCTTCGGTATGAACTTCACGTAATCGTAAAAGTCATATTGAACAATGCTGCCTCGGATTTATGATATTTTATATTTAAAACCTATCTTCAAGGGGGTACGTGAGTATGAACCGCGTCTAGTCACAATAATAACAATATAATGCTACCTTGTATTAATTTTACAGTCGACTAGAAGTGGTCAATTACACCAGGCTAACACTGCCTACTTCTTATAAAGTGACACACAAATCGTTTTTTACGAAAGTCGAACAATGAATAATCGTTACAATATGCTGAGCTAGTTGATTCGACTCGGCAGGTGCAAATTCGACATCATTCGTCAGCAGCTACGAAGTGGTAAGGCAGACACTCTGTAGCAATATGTGAAATTTTAACCAGCTCTAAACAAAATTCCTGTGACGTACAATTTGTGGAGTAATAAGCACGATCGACGTGTCTTCAGATTCCGACATAATGTTAACATCATCGCGTAAATTTGAAGTTTTTTTTTTTTTTTTTTCCCCAAGTGTTTTTATTTGAATACCAAAATGTGTAAAGATATATCTCTTGGACGACTCTGTTCAGTTTTTAGAACCTTGATAAAACCCGCGCGTTCTTTCTCGTCCGAGGACGCCCTGTCGCCATAATTAGTACAAGTCATTGCACAACACCCGTAGGAATTCGCGGCAAGGGACGGCGCCATATTGTGCTCTGCCGTATACCGATTTGGATCATTGGAATTTTTGCACTAACCTTTGCGTCGCGCTTTGATGTAATTATCAATGATCGCGGAACCCCGGCACTAAACTCGAGGGAGTACGGGAACATTTCGGGTACGACACCTCATTTTGGCGAACTTAACGCAGCGAGTCACCCGAGCATTTTTGTGGTACTATTAAATTATGGTTTGGAAAAACTTCAAATGGCTGCTTGCGATGGTTACCGATGAAGACACCATAACCGTATCGCTGAGCTAAGCTTTTCTTTTTTGATTGCCGTGTTCGAGCTTTGACGTTGGTTTTTTTTTTTTCTCGATATGTCAACCTATTCACACCCTTTATCTCTATTTGTATATGTTAATTAATGATGTTATGTTGGGTCTCGTGTATTTACGTGTTAGTTGTTTGGAACATGCTCCGTTATTTTTGTTGTGTCCTATCGTACATGGATGATAATAGAGTTTACGCAATTTATAGTTACAATTATTATTTTTATTTTATTCCTCAGGTGCGTTCTTTATTACACTGCTTTTTTATCCGTTTTTTATACAAAAAAATTGTAAAGAAAATAAAAACGTAAAATGGCTAAAAATGCCTAGTTGAACACTACCACACGAAACAAATTGGAATGTTTAATGCGTTTTGGCTTCGTACACTTGTAACTAAACGTTTGTTAAGCCAACTTAATTAGCCTTAAAGAACTACGTTGCTCATCAGGGAAAATCTCATTTCGTGGGTAACAATCAGCAGTGTCACTCAAGATCACGAACCGCCGATGTTCTCAGTACCTCATCTTTTGAATGGACAGTGTGTTTTACTGGACCTTTCCTAATCATCGCTGCTGTCATTTCCTGCTGTAACTATAAAAAGTAGAACATGTTCGATTTTATAGATTATGCTTTGGAATCAAGTGCGGTCGCTAGCAGCCGTTTCTATTAAGTGTTTTTTGTACCATAACTGGACGCCTCATCATGGCAAACGAACAAAACCTATAATCCACTCAAATTTAAAATAAACACATAACAAAACTTGTCAGCTTCGTTTACTTATACACGTTCGTCGAGAACTTCAACTGTCAGCCAATAAGGAAGCAGCGCGTGCAACTTGGCAGTTAGATCCCCCGATCAGAAACATGCAACACTAATATGCCGGGACCGAAAGTATTTCTCCCTGCAAAAGAATAACGATATATATAAAAGTGATCTTGCTTAGCTTATATTTTAGACCTTTATATGAGTTCGTTCTTAGTTTGAACTCATTGGAGCGCAATAGTTGTCATTCATTTCCGTGCGTTAATTTTATCTCGTGTAAGGTGCCAATGCTCGCGGCCTCCATGCATTAGGCTAAAAAATCCCTCCTCGCAGATGTGGGGTGATGCACTGGCTAGGTGGCGCAAGTCACCTCCCGACTCAATTACCTCCCCTAAAATTCCGTAAATGTATATTTGTGCACTCACGGTCGAGCAATGCCAACCCAATGTTGAACAACTTCCGGCCCAGTTTTTTTTTAATCTCGATGTTGGATTCGTATAACAAAGACGCAAATTTTCATGAAAAAAAAAACAAAAAAAAAACTCGGTATTGATTTATTAGAGAGAGTTTTAGCAGACCGTCCTGCTACCTCCGATAACGATACCACGCATGCACAAAGGCGGCGGCGGAGTATCGGTTCCTTATGAATTATTGATGAGTGTACTTATGAATTCCCTCTTTGGTTGGCGATTTCATAACGTTTGGTTTTTCTCATAGTATTTGCTTTATCCGCTACTGTCTCCGCTCCTTGTTAGGGGGTTCGTTTCTGCTTATATATCACGTGACTTATATCTGCTCGTAACTGACAATGTATATATCTTCGTTCTTTTTTTCTTTTAGGAAAACGAATCAAAACGATTACGAAATTAATATTTTGCGTGTCATAACGATCAAGGCTTGTTCACACTTACACGCTTACTACGAGAGAGCACACTGGCTCCCTGGCGCCATCTGTGGGTAGCCTTTGAACCCTTTCGATGTGCGCATAACTAGACTAAAAGTTTTGAAGTATTTGCGAGATCAAATCTACGCACCATATGCTAGGAATAGTCACTTATAATATTGTCAGAATTATTCGGAGCCCACGGTGAAGGAATGAATGGTGTTAAAAAAGAAAACGAAATATGCACGGATCAAAAGGTTTACAGGTCTACCCGATAGATGGCGCCACTGTGTTACCTCGTCGTAAGCGGTCATAGGTGGTCAAAACGCACTTGGTCATACTCAAACGCAAACGTGTGAGCCAGTCTTGAAGATCACTTGGTACTTGACAGTTCGAGAGCGCGCTATATGGCACGACTAATTATGACGGCTTTCACCCGCTTCTACGATTGATCCCCTAGTGTTCTTATTTATAACTTCGCTATAAATAATCACTTTTCATTTACATATTTTCTTCTTTGTAATACCGAGCGTGAAGGAAGCGCGTGAAACGTTAAGCTCGGCGTTACACCCCGGACTTTATTTTTGTCAGTCTATTAGCATACTGTCGGCCTCGTCATTGGTCGAGCTGTCTTCGTAGATCGCTGGGATTGGCTCTCTGAATACGATAAAAATAAAGTTGACATTCGTTTTTTTTATCTTTTTAAGTGTGACTCTCTAACGATGCGTTTATCGACCGACGCAGGATTTATGAACAAGCCCCCGCACTGCGCGTGCGCACTAACCAGCTTCGCGCGGGGCGAAGCATCTGCGCATGCGCAGTGCCGACAGCAGCGCCACCTCCGTGGCGGGACGTCAGAGAGTTCAGTCAATCCATATAATCACCGACATCTTTAAAAAAAAAAAAAAAAAACGCACGACGTCACTCGCTACGCTCAAACTCTTTGCCTCGGCGGTATTCGCTCATTGACGTTCTTAGTGACGAATGCCACAATCTCATTGGCTGCGGAGCGATAATGAGATGCGCAAGAGTCGTCACCGCTCGCCTTTCTTAAACCGTAGCTCGTACATCGTACTAAGGACGATTACAGAGGTATCCGCGCACGCGCTTCAAAGCGCGTTCGAAAGCACGACGTTTGCGTCACGCATAGGTACACTTCGAAAATGGCTGCAGACAGTTCTTGTATGACCAATCTGACCGTCATACGGGGAAGAACAGGCCATAGTCGGAAAGTCAGAGTGGAAAGGCTGCCGCCATCTATAAGAGACGGCGGCAACCAGATACGTGGCTTGCCGCCGTCGCTCATAGATGGCGGTAGGTGTCCGGAGTTTGGTGTTTTCTTATTTCTTTGCGGGGGACATGATCCTGGGGAAACTAGCCCTTAACATAGGGTGACCATATTCCTCAAGGTAGAAAACGGGACATCCCAGCGGGGAGGAGGGGGGGGGGGGGGGGGGGGCGGGGCGGGCGGGGCGGGATGTTATAAAGATTGAGTTTGGGAGAAACACTTTAATGAAATAACTGGTATCATTTCAAAACGTTACCATATTGCACTAAGCCCTAGGGCCTAGGGGACTGTCCCACTCACGGTTCAGTTGCATGCACTCATTTGGAAGCTCCTGCTTCGGGTCCTTCGTTGGTGTGGGCGTATTTTGCCGACGACTGAAGTTTCCTAAGCGGGACTTTATCCTACAAGACTCGGCTGTAAAAGTCTGCGCACATATATAGATAAAAAGAAAAAGAATCATGTCCTGAAAATGAGACATGATTCTTTATTGGGAGAAAAAGATGGGACGGCAGAAGCGGACCTCAAAAACGGGACTGTCCCGGCCAAAACGGGACGTCTGGACACCCTACCTTAACAGCTCCGCTGTAAAAAGGTTTAATCGGCGAACTTGTGCCAAAAACAAGACAAAATAGGAGCGAGCGCCGAGATGTCGGCGTGACAGCTGACTAGCGCGAGACTGCGAGAGTGAGTCGTCAAGGCAGCGCTGGGCTCCCTGTCAATTAATTACCCTCGCTTTCTTGAACACTCGGTCTAGAATGCTCGGTCTAGAATGTTCGAGCGTTTGAATAGTCGGGAGACTGACTCGACAAGGTCATGTTGGCCTATTGATCTATTACACTGGGAGTAAGAGTATAAACACGAATCTTCTAGAAATAGAAAGAAGCGTTTCCTCTCGTGACATTATTACGCTTATGGTTCGCTATACGGACGACCCTAATTATTTTTAAGCGCGATGATGGTCGGGCATATGCTCTTACTTGGCCATAAACTGAAAACAAAAAAAAAGATGTCGAAAGAAGTAACTATATCGTGTTTGTAGACGTGTTGTAAAATTGTCGCGTCTTGGGTCACTGCGTTTAATTATAAGTATCGCGCGCAAAAAACACGAAGCAAAAAGTCGGAGGTCGGGACCTATTTTTGGGGTGGTTGTTTATGAAAGGCAGTTTCTCGAAATAGCGCGGCGTATGTTCTGTATCTTCTTTTTTTTTTTTTTTCTAGCTTCTATTCACACCGCCGCCCGCTCCGGGTTCTGAAGTCACCTCGGGTGACTCGGTTGTGGAATGCGACTGCCGCCCCACGACGACTTTTAACCGCTTATGAGTCACTACGAGTCGCTAACCGTCCCACCCATCCATTACGCGAACAAAACAAAAAAATGAACAGAGTCAGCGCCATCTTTTGCCGGTCCGTGCAGGCAGTCGACATTGAGCAGCCCTTGAAAGAGAACACTGTCGTTCATTTTTGTTGGAATTTATATTCGGGTTATTTATAGGATTCACCTTCTCAGAAGTGCCGGCTTACGCCACTGCGAAAGTATTACTGCACTAGATTACGTTTCATACCTAGTGTACACCGCTGTCAAAGCCGCGCTGACTTCAGATCTTGATGTAGTGTACGAATTTCACGCTCTTTCGGGAAAATGAACCGCTCGATGGAGCCACACGCTCGCGTCAGTTGCTTTGACAGCGTCATGCACTATGTATGTGATGGAGGCGCTGCAGTCGGCGCGGCGCATGTGCCGACTTTTTACTTTACTCGGATTCGGTTTCTGCGCTTGCGCAATGCCCACACCTCCTGTGGGCAAACGTCGAATTAGAATAGAAAGTGTCACAAAGTTAATGTAAACACGCGAATTTTCACTTTTTTTAAGTTGAAAGTGTGTCATTAAGACTAATAGTGCAGCGATGTGTAGTGATCGCGGACACCGGCCTATAGGTGGCAGAATTTGCTGTTAGAACGCTCTAAACTGTATAAAGGAAATGCGAAACTTTGGCCATGTGACGGCCTTCTCATTTGTGACACTTTCTCCTACTTGAAATAATTCCTGAAATTATACGTTTTTAATGCGCTTCGGTGTTCCGCGAAAGTGCGTTTTCAGCCGCGAGGGGATTCGACGTTTCTCCGGATTTGCGTGCCCCTGTAAAGCGTGCTTTACCCGTTATGCACACTTGCAATGCGGAGAAGCCACCACCCTTTTGCTAGACCCTTGCCGGACGTAATATATGTCTCCACACAAAATTATGTGAGTGTGTGTTTTATAAAAGGGGGGGGGGGGCAGGAAGTTTCAGGTTGCATTATACTTTTTTCACTTCCACTTAACATTGTGTTTACTGTATAAAAAAATAAAAATTTAAACGGCTGAGTAATGGGGGGGGGGGGGGGGGGCGCTGGCAATTTAGGTTACATTGCACAGTACCGTTCGACTATAAGTTTATAACGCGAACACTTCTGTTGCGCCGAGATACGATTGTTCAAAACTCTTACGTATTTGTTACGTCGAGAATCGACCGCGAGTTACCGGAAGATTCGTGCCGTAAATAAAGGCCGAGACGTATACACGACCAAACACCCGACGGATCGTACGACGCGTCGAAAAGATGGCCGAATCCGGCCAGGCGCAGGCCAATCACAGCGTCACGTGCGTGATCGGCCGGCACCCGGTCGGATTCGGCAATCCCTCTGATGCGTCGTACGACCCGTCGGACCGTCTGACGTGCAGTTGTCAAGGCGTCCGACATACTCTAGTCACTTCTTCGCGTAATCATTGCGCAGGTTTAGGTAGCCATTATGACGTGGCACGAGCACCCGGACGCCGTCCCCAAAGAAGGTTGCCGCCTCACAAACATAATCACGTTACAAAAAAAAAAAAAAGTAACCTAGTACTGTTATTTTGTTACTTGCTCAACGCTATTCGGTACTGAGATTCGAAAGGAAGCCGTTACTTCTGCTCAAAAGCAACAGGTTACTTTCTAGTTGCTAGTACTCTAAGCTTGTGGGGGTTTTTAGAGCATGAAATACTTTTTTTAACGCAACCCCCAACCCCAATTTTGTCCGTCCGAGCATTTTCCGCAAAACTTAGCGGGCAAAGTGGCCTCACCTGACGTCACGTGATCGATACACCTTGGGGAAACAGACGGCACGTCACCTATACGTCAACTCAGTTTCCGCGCTAAATTTAGCGGGAGAATTCACGTCTTGTGGGCCACAACATCAATTTCGTTTTCTCCTTAAATTTAGCGGGAAATTGCCGTCACGTGTCCTACACACCAATCCAGTTTCTCCGCTAAATTTAGCGGGAAAATTCACGTGTCGACCTAGACACCAATCCAGTTTCCCCGCTAAATTTAGCGGGAAAATAAACGTCACGTGGCACGCACAATTCTCTCACCTATTCCCTGTAATCCATCTCACGCATTATAAGACTTTAAAGGTGAACTTTTTTTGTTGACGTTGTAGCAGTTCTCTAATGTTTTTTGTCGCTAATGATGCCTCGCTTCTTAAACTCATTCATGGGCACACTGATAGTGGCGATAGATGTGGCTTTGCTCTAACACTTCGTGTTTTTTTTGTAATTTTTTGCGTTTTTACGTTATGAAAGTCACAGGCACGAGCTGCGGTGAAACCCAAATCGGGTAACTTGGGTCGTGCATGTTCTCCTCCAGAAATAACTAAATGTCGTTGCTCGTTACTCCATTAAAAAGGAGCGAAAATATGTGACTTGTTTGTCTTTTTTAATGTGTTAATGCGTCATTTCATTACTTTAAAAAAACTAACTATTAACTCATTACGTACAGGACTGCCACCTGGGTTCTCAGCAGACTTGTACGATACTCATGGCAAGTAATCAAATTACTTGTAGTCGATCACTTTTTGGAGTAACATTTTAATCATTTGAATATTTTTGTAGGGTAGTAATCGCAAGAGCAAGTTGGTTACCTTTGAAAGTACAGAAATTACTCGTAACCGGTACTATTTTCTCCTCCCCTTTCTAATGGCACCCTTAATCTCTACAAGTTTCCTACGAACGAAGTCTTTTGTACGAAGTACGAACAGTGCGACTGTGGAAAGGTACAGGCTGTGTCTCAAAGGTGGAGCTTGGCAGAACCCCCACCAGATGAAGCCACTACATCCTCCGCCCCAGAGTCGTGTATTGGGAGAGTTTGGCCATTCATTGGTTTGGATAGGCGAGCATCTCGTGGCCAATCGCAGGCCGCGAAACAGCCCGGTCGTGAGCTCTAAAAATGCGACTCCCCTAATTTAAGCCATTTTAGCGTCGCTAGAGTAATAAGGTGTAGCTGTAGGTGACTGAAGACTTGTTGCATGTGAGGTTTTCGTCACGCCCATGTTCAACAGTAGAATAAACGGACGTGCGCTTCAAACCAGAGCAGAATGCGTAGTTGCGATCATTGCTGCTGGTTTGCTATTACGTCATTGTCACCAAGACGCCGAGATTGAACGCTTCTGTTTCACGCTTTAAATGTCGTTTCCAATACCGTGACGTCGCGGTCTGCTGATTGGTCGACGCTGTGTTGTACTTTTAGTTTACGCTCTAACTGCGGGGGGAATTTTCGACGCTGGCGGCAGCCTCTGCTCCGCCCATCGGCCACACTCTCCCAATATACGGCTCTGCTTCGCCCGTTCGCCGAAACTGGTCTTCGTATGCCCCGAACAAAAAAAAAAAAAACAAAAAAAAAAATGGCGTTGGCGTTGAAAGCTGCTCGCGCGTTTCCTGTTTACATGAGCCTGCGAAAACGGTACGGCTAAACTAAGCCAGCACTTTTGCGGAATGAGAGTGCGGTCCACGAAGAACGCCGAGTTACGACCGTGCGGTTAGTCTGAAACGGAAACGGTCTCGGCCCTCTCGCGGATCTGTATAAACCAAGAGGGTGATGCAAAAGACGCCGCCGATTTCGTGTAAAAACTGAATGGTCCCTCTTTAATGGCGTCCACAAACGCGATCGATGGGTGTTGTATTTTAACGTACTTTTTTCTCTCTCTCTGCTGAGGAGAGAAGTGGAGTTATTCGCGCCGTCCAGAACGTGTTTTCAGGCCCTCCTTTTACGGCACCGTGGTTTATCAAGCCACGACTAGAAGACACAGACAAACACAGCGCTGTGTTTGTTTTTGTCCTCTACTTGTCCCTGTGTTCATTTTTTTTTTTTTTTTGCGCCGTGATTGTCGTCTTAGTTCGTTTGATCAACTGTAACAGACGTGGTCAAACTCCGTGTGACACGAGTATCGGCGATTTCTATCGCGTGTTTTTAAGGAACTCGTT
This sequence comes from Ixodes persulcatus, assembly GCA_013358835.2. Lineage (NCBI taxonomy): Eukaryota > Metazoa > Arthropoda > Arachnida > Ixodida > Ixodidae > Ixodes > Ixodes persulcatus. Next base: position 171,361 of record JABSTQ010011147.1, read on the forward strand.
TCGCAGAAAAGCCGGCCTCGATGGCGTGACGCAAAAATCCTGATTGGTCGGTAGGGTGATGACGTCACAGCCACATGACCTCGCGCGGGAATTTCAAAGAACCCAAAACACTCGTGTGAAACGTGACGTCACGCGTGGAAGGAAAGTGATTAAAAAACGTGACATGTATTGCGATTTAAAGGTTGCTGCGTGTCTCAAAGGATTTCACTTTGTCAAGTAATGCATTTGCCGTAAGAAGCGTTTTGAAGAATTTTAGGTGGCATTCGAACCCACGACCCTTCGGTCGCGAGCCAGACACGCTACGGACGATTCTATGGGCGGGAAGAGTGTGAGGAGTGTATGAGAAGGCGGTGTGAACTGGGCCCGATAACGCTATCGCGTTCTACTCTTAAAGGCGAAGCTTAAGTGTCCTCGAAATTTTTTAACCTTAATGTCGTGGATTTGTTTTTAGGTTACCAGGCGTTGCGAATATCTGATTCGCTCGAGAAGGCTGGCGAACAAAGCCTACCGTCACAGCTTTCGGTTCTAACCGCTAGCCGGCTTCGATTTCGCTGGAGTTTTCAAGCACAAATGACCTGGAAAATTGCGACTTTACCGTGACCTAGTTCGAAGGCGATTCCCGTTCGGGCCTTGTTCCATCGAAGGTACGCGGACACTGGGTCATTTCTCTGGCTTCTCTCTGGCACGGCCCACTGCTCTCGTTATAAAAGCGGCAGAGGGAGAGGAAAGAAAAGAGAGCAGAACAGCCCTTCGCCCAGGTCGAGGTCTAGGAATAGCCCGGCTTCCGCGAGGAGCCTTTGGCGACGGGAGTCAGCCAGAACGCGGCCCGTCGACCTATACCAGACTGCCGCTTGATCGCGGTGTCGGCGGTACTTCCGTTTTTTTGCACGCATAGCGCCGAAGACGTTCATGTTGGCGAGGAACGCTTTCGGTATACGATGATGCTCCATAGCGATCTTAGCGCGACTGCTTCAGGACGACCCTTTCGAAGCTTCGAAGATTTGAATGGACCGACATGGCGATGGCCATGGCAAACTGACATCGATCAGCCAATTATACCCTCGCGATGTTTGGTGCTCTGTATATGAATATCCGCCTGTGTCCGGCTGACGAGCAGAGAAGGCGATGTCGCTACTTTCCCAGGATCCAGTGACTTTCGTCAGACGTCTCTCGCAACACCAGATCCACGGGACAAGTTCCGCCTCCAGCACGAGCTCCTTGCCTTCTTTGGTGATTTTGCGGCTCGTGCTCATGAGGCGCTCGTGCGCGACCGAAAGCGTCGCTGTGGTCGGCCTTCCACGATTGGCCGAACGCTGACTATGACGTCAGAAAAGGATTTATCATCGACGGAAATAAGAGGAATGAAAGAACTTTATTTTTGACGGTGTTGGCAGTGTTCCTTTGAGAGCGCAATGATTTCAAGCTTCGACCATGCTATTTACAAACACCATCGAACTTGTTGTTTGCAAGGTAATGACGTCATAAGGGGGAACCATAGGAGGGCGCCACCAAAACATCTCGCCGCTAATAGGAGACTCGCGCTGGATGCGGAGCTTGTACCGCGGATCTTAAGTTAGAGCAGGTCGTATACGGTGTGCAATTGGTTCGTCTGCTTCTTGAGCACCTCGTGCCTTTATTTATTCGCCGAATACGCCCATGTGCTTTTCTTCTTTCCCCCGACCATTGACGACACGCGCTTGGCTGCCTCGGTGTCGCGCCTTCCGCGAGAGTTATGTTTCTCTTTGTTTGAAGTGCACCTCTTCGCGTTCGGATGCACCGTAGACGCACTATTTGACACCCTCTTGCATGCTTTGCTCGCTTTCCAAAGCAGCGCGCACGCGCGTGCTGGACTGTGGAAATGACCCGCTGGATTGCGGACACGTAAGCGCTTTTGCCCAACACCTCGTGTGTGCTTGTTTGGAATAGAGCGCGTTGGACGATGGTCACCGAGGCAATGAGAAGGGCGGCGCGTCTTTTTCGGGTGCCCGCGGCCTCACGCATTCTCCTTGCCCTCCGTCGTGTTTTGGCTTCCCCCGTGCACGCTCGAAACTCGCGAGACGCCGAAGCAGTATCGAAGGTGAGAAGCTTATTGGTTGGCGGAACCACTGGACGACCTCCGCGCTAATTTTGTCGCGTTGCTGACTATCGATAGAATAATGGGTCTCGTGGGGCTAGAATTCCGAAAAGTCATATCCCGATTTGGTGACCGCGCGTGTTCTGCGTTGACCCACCGCCTTGTGTACGCCTGTCTAGCGTCTCACTGACGCCCAGTGACTATCATCTTGATCAGGTTGTTCGTGATGTATACCGGGACCGCTAGTTGACGACAGGTTAGCATGTTCCTTCGCGTGTTCTATTATCGCTGAACTAATCATAAACAGAAAAAGGCGTCGTGACTTGCGCTTTTCACGCTGCTTGATTGGTCCCAATAGGGAGTTTTCGTAAACCGCTTTCCTCCCTCCGCTAAGCTAACCCCAACGAAGAGGCCGCTGTCGCGCCTGCGCGCCGCTAACGTTAGGGAGACTTCGTAGACCGCGTTTCCCCCTCCGCTAAGCCCTCCGCAACGAAGAAGCCGCTACTGCGCCTGCGCCCCCATGTCCTTAGGGAATCGTAGTAGACCGTTTTTCTCCTCCGCTACGGTATCCGTGAAGACAACGCCGCAGCTGCGCATGCGCGCCGCCAGCCTTATCTGCATAGTTCAAGGTCTTGTGGCGGATTACGGAGCGCTATCCGGGTGCTTAGCGGGCTGCGGAAACGGTCTACTACAATTCCCCCTTGACTGTCTACAGTTCCGGGGATCGTAGCGGGTTGCCAAGAGCACTGCGAGCCTGGCGAAAACGATCTACGAAAACTCCCTCTTGACTGATGAAACCCGGCTCTCCTAGCGGGTTGCGGAGGGGTTGAGGGAAGGTGGAATAAACGATCTGCGAAGACTTCCTCGTAGCGCTGGCTGCAAAATTAAGTTACATAGCTTCCACGGACGTCACTTGGTTAGATATAATGGGGCAAAGGGCGTGTGAGAGGGTAGCTTCAGCTACGTTAACGAGATGCTTCTGCCCACAAAAAAAAAAAAAATGGGCTGACTGACGTCACGTGCAACCTGTGTACAGCTGTCACGAGCGTTGACTTTATCGTGGTAATTCTGAACCATCGAACAGGTACTTTAACCTATGTGATAAGTGGGAACCAGCGCTTCAGAATGGCGTAGACGCATTTCAGACTGGCGAAGTTGCGTTTGACGAGTATTACGTTCGAGTAGGACCCAACCATTGGATAGAGCGAATGTGCTGCGAACAAGCAACAAAGTTGGCCCCAATTAGGGGTTAGGGCGCAGGCTAGCTGTAAACGTTCATACATTAAAAAAAAAAAAAGAGACAGGGAAAACACTTTTTTGTGCTTGTCCCTTCCTTTTCCCCAGTCCCGGGTTCTTGTTGTTGTTGTTGTTCTTTTTTTTAAGTATGAAAGTTTGCCCCGTTGCGCTTGCTCTGTGCGCGGCATCAGAAAAGTTGCTGTCGCGCCGCGCCCCAAGCGAAAGCGTTGCCGTGAAAATTTCGTCGCTTTTTTGCAACATATTCGCTTTACGGAGTTCATCTTTGAAGAATGGAGCAAATGCGCCGAAAACCAGCCGGGTGTTGCACGAAATTTGCAATGTGCGTGTGTATTTTTTTTTTTTTTTGTAGAACAATATTTGTGTTTGGTTTTATTTTCCCCGAATTTCGATTGATTTTTTGCATATGTGTTTTAGCCTTTGAGATTATACTGAGAGTCACGGGAACTAAAATAACTGGATTGTGGGAAAGTAGCGCCAAGCTCCTCGTATGGTCGCCATTTTGGCTTATGAAATGAGCAATTTTTTGGTCGCCTCTCAATTCTTGGTGAGCGGATCTAAATTCGCTGGTGACGGGTAGCTTTATGGAGACGTTTTTTGTATACCGAGATTTTGCTATCCACACACCGGCGAAACAAGCGTATATCTTCGTACCACCACCACATGCTGTGCCGGTGCTTGGAGTCACTGAAAAATAAGTTTACTGTTCTAAAATACGCAAGACGAACAATAGAATTGTAAGAGATCCGTGGAGATGGGCATAATTAGAGAGTTTTAGTAGATCGTTCCGATGACTCCGATAACGATACCCGATACTCTGCCTCCGCCTTTGCGCTTACATATATAGTATCGTTATCGGGGGTATCGGAGGTATCGGAACGATCTACTAAAACTCTCTATTGATAAGTTCATTGCATACACGGTGCCAAAGACGCTTATATTGGTAAGGAACGCCTTCAGTACGATGATGCTCCGTGGTGATCTTGGCGCGACTGTGGTTTAGGACGACCCCCTGGAAGCTTCAAAGATGTGAAGGGGCCGGAATTGCGAATGCCATAGCAACGGAGACCGATTCGCCTTGTAAGGTTTTTTTGTCGTCTGTATGTTAGTATTTGTTTGTGTTTGGCTAGCAGGCAGGGGAAACAATGGCGCGCTACTTCCCAGGATCCAGTGACTTTCACGCGGACATCCGTGCTCTGTATCCCACGTGCTTCGTAGTAATCACGAATGTTTCAGTAAATGCACGTGCCCCTTACTCGAAAGCCTACCATGGTCGCTCGTGCGTTCATGGAAAGCGAACATATGTTTTCGTTCTAAAGGCTCTGGAACTATTTTTGGAAAAGGTACACTGGTGTCCCGAATTTTGAGCGCTTACGTTACATTGATACGCCAAGGGTAAGAGACAAGTCGCATTTGTGTGCTTCTAGCACCGCCATTAGATCATGTGTGAATTCAGTCAAAGGTACGGGAGCGCATGTTCTAGCTAGCGTACACGCGCACTCGACTTCAAAAGTGCCTGAGAAAGTTTTCCCCGTGTGTTCTATTGACGCTTTTCAGCAGCTGTGCGTGGCTAAACCTTCGCTTTTTTTTTTTCTTCTTCACATTCCGCCTTCATAACTCTATCCGCGCGACAGGTCATTGACCTTTTAGACACTATATTCTGCGGCATGGTGTACAACGCTGTCAGAGCCGCTTGCGCGAGCATCGGGGTTGATTTCGTAGACCATTTGCGTGCGTTCTTGCGCAAACGAAACCTTATAGATGAAGCCAACCGCTCGCGTCAGTGACTTTGACTGCAAGCTGGGCATCTGGCCGCCGCCATGCATGTCTCTGCTCGTGCGGGCGAGTGCGTGCAATTACGAGCTTGCCAAAGCTACATTCACGCGCACGCTGCACATGCTTGCACGCGTGGATCACCAGTGAGGCGCCGTAGGTGTGGGTGATCGGTGGCCGAGTGGGGTAGCGCCCACCAGCTCGGAGCACGCGTGGAGCGAAAGCTCGCGCTGCAGAACTCAGGATCCTGGGTTCAATCCCCTCCCCTGCCCGTTTCGATCTGGATGAGCATCATACCGGCGTGCGGTCGTGTATCACTACTGCGTGGTGCACGTTAAAGACTCCAGGTTAGCGGTTGTACCGCACTGGCTAAATTGCTCATCTACAGCTGAGACACCAGACGCCCACTGAGGCAGACTAACTTCCGGCTGTATAAACATACACACAACAATTTGCTTTGCTACTAGGTATTAAACGTAATATGGACCCCTTCGAAAATTACGCCCTTTTACGGTTAATCTGAAAATACTGCGCAGTAGTGTGCGCAAATAAAAAAAAAAAAAAACAAGCTGGCAAGTCTCTTTCACGGTTGGTTGCGAAGTGTGGTCGGTTACGTTGTCGTGCGGTGATAAGGGTTTACTTGTAACCTTACTTCCGAGAGACTGTATACAATCGATAGACCTTGCCATTTTTATGGCGTCTTTTGCGCACGTCATTGTGCAGTATTTTCTGATAGATCATAAGAGGACGTAATTTTCGAAGGGGTTCATACAGGGCTCTTGTCCGCAACGCATGCTTTGTGTGTATTCGTCACTGCCCATTGCTTGTAGATTGTCCTTAGGCGGGCTGTCATATATACTCCGAACTTTCTCCTCGCTAGATTCTTCATTCTGTAGAGTTACCGGCTGCGAGTTGTGAAACGACAAAATAGGACGTTTCACAACTTTGGGAAGCTGGCGATCATTTTTACTTGTTCCGATGAAGTTTTTTTTTTTTTTTTTTCTGGAAGTTGTCATGAAAACACATATTCGATGGTGTGAACTGTATGGTGCAGAAAGCGCGCGCTCAGCAAGCAAGACCAGCACTCTATGGCCCCCTCATGTGACGTCAGTGCGAGTCATTTTTACAAGTTAATGAGACCAGTCAAACGGCGTGGAAAGCGCTACTCACTGGAAATTTGTTTGTTCATTATTGGTTCATATACAACACGTACAGAAACATGACGAACTCCACGATGGAGCGCTTTTGACGCCGTCTCTTTGCTCCCCTCAGCTTGTAGCGTCGGGTGCTGCGTCTGGACTTACGGTGAAACGAAGTCGTATACACAGCTTGCACGTGACGTCATTCGCTGCCATGCCAGTGTTTCGGGCACCGCGTGCGTTCGATTCGCCGCGTTAGTTTCACACAGCAGAAGATGTATGAGCCCGCAGCTCTCAAGTTTTGAGCAGCGCTCCAGGCGAGCAAAATAGAATATTTGGCTCGCGTTTCGAACATGCATCAATACGCTTCCCCACTAGAGTTTTTTCTACTCCGTTCCATTCTAAGTGCCAGCGTAGCAGAGGCTACAAGAGCGAGCCTGCGACCCTTCAGCGTCCCTGCCAAGCACGCGGGCTCGTGCAGTGCGGGCATCGTTCAGGAGGACGCGCTTTTGCGAGTAGCTTTCGCTTCGCTGTCACATAAAGTGAAATATACGTGCTAGCGGAAGCTGTGAAAGAAAGCAAAGATGAAAGGAATGTTTAATGGGACGCTGCGGCCGCGAGCTGCATAATTCTGTTCTCTTTTTTTTTTACTTTTTTTAGACGTTTTGTTATCGCACATCTACAGATGCTGACAGCTGCTCGTATTCGAACGTGGCACGTGCAAAATCGAACGTTACGGCGCCACACGGATGATGCAGCCAGCATAACCTGGTCGCGTCTTGCGTAAATCTTCCGGACGCGCTCGCGCCCCCTGCCCCAGAACAACGAGTCTATAAGGATGTCCGCGAGGAAACCGAACCTTGTTTTTCGCACCGCAAAAACAAACTAGACACTGCGGAGAGCTCAAACCCCGTCAGAACGTATAGACGTTTCCACTGTTTACAAAAATCACAGTCCACACGTGTTAAATCACAGTCCAGAACGCGCACGTTCGTCGCTTCGGAAAGCGAGCAAATCACGCGCCATACGCACGAACACTGAAAATGGAACCTGCCAAGTGCCCTTTTTTGGAAAGGTCTATAGCCCCAGCCGTTCGAGCGAGATTCCAAACTTTCAGCGTTTACCATTACCGGAATAAAAAACTTACAAGTGAAAAAACTGTTTTCGTCTATGAGAGGACGCCGTCCGTGAGAAGCAGAAGACGCTTCCTCTCAAGCGAATCTGGTTTTTGCGCACGGGCATGGGCCCACGCCTGGTGTGGGAAAACCTGATCTTGTGCGTAAACAGCGTGTTAGTCAGGCACGTATCCAGGGGGGGGGGGGGGGGCGGGCCCCCCCCCCTCCCGAAATCTTCCATTTTGCTGGGACCTCCTCTCCCCCCTCCCCCTCATACAGCATTTTGTCATGGGCGCCCCCCCCCCCCCCCCCCCCCCGAAACAAAATCCTGGCTACGTGCCTGGTGTTAGTCTATACATTGATCTATATATTGGGTAGTGTGTCCGAGCCTCTCTAAAGGGGGCAGTTCCCTTAAAGGGGTAATTTTGTGGGACGCGGCTTCCCTATACTCCGGAGCACGTAAAACATCATTCCCCGGATCGATTTTTTTTTTTTTTCTAATGGCCGGTTTTTGGCCGCCATTTAAATCTCGCTATTTCTTTGCGGGTGTTTCCTTTCCAGGCCATCTCGCAGCGCCGAAGCGCTGCGACGTATAGTCTCACTCTGCACCACAGCGCGCCTGACAGTGCAATCGCGGGCTAAATATTAAAAAAAAAAAAAAAAAACTCCGCATAGCGCAGCTAGCGTATAAAAGGAGGTGCAGTATTGGCACTCCCTTCCCCATTTTCTTTTGGACGCCGTCATTTCGGGGCGATCTGCGATCATTGTGATTTATAATTGCAACTTTCTGAGCTTTAGGTGCAGTGTAAGGAAGCTCAGGCGATGTATTTATCTATTTATTCATTTATTTATTTACCCTAAACACCCTCATGGGCATTACATAGGGAGAAAAAAAAACAACCAAGCAGCAACACACACACAAAATAAAAAAAATACAATGCATGATACTATGTAATGCAATCGTTTTGCTCTGTCGCGGACGTTTGATTTTTTTTTAACATTCCTAATATAATAATTGGGGTTGTGTGGATATTTAGACAGCGTGTAGTTGGTCAGCCATTTCAAAGTTGCGACGAGTCACTCGCTGTTGATGAGAAATTTAGTCAGTGCAGTCCAACCGCTAGAAATAGCGAGAAATAGCAAATAGAAAAAGAAGCAGCAAGAAATAAAAATAGGAAGAAACAAGCGTTTCTTGCTATTTTCGATCAAGCATCAGATAACCGGCCACAAGGATCTTGAGCGCCAAGATGGTTGAAGCACCTCGGAAGCGAAGCGTAGCTTATGATGTAGTATAATAGACGAGCTCAACTTCATGACGTCACGCCGCTGCGGTGGCGCTGCCGTCGGCACTGCGCATGCGCAGTCGCTTCAGTCCTCCCGGATCTGGTCTCTACGACCGCGCAGTGACAGTGCAATCGCGGGGTCAACACAAACGCTACATACCAAGGTACATACGGCGTGCGAGTTCGTCTGCTTCCTGCGTCCCGTCATCGCGCGTTCCCTGCACATCCTATGTGTAGCCCTTGGATTGCCGCGTGCCCTGCCCTTGCGTTCGATGCGCCAAACGATGCGTGTTTGAACAGTTGGGCGAAGGCGAAGACATAATGGACCTTCGTCTTTACAGCGGAGCTGTTAAGGGCTAGTTTCCCCAGGATCGTGTCCCCCGCAAAGAAATGAAGACACCGAACTCTGGGCACCTACCGCCATCTATGAGCGACGGCGGCAAGCCACGTACCTGGTTGCCGCCGTCGCTAATAGATGGCGGCAGCCTTTCCACTCTAGATTGCCGACTTGAGGCCGGCCATTACTTTCCATTTATACAGCTCCGCTGGTCTCCTTTCTTCACCAGAGTGGAAAGGCTGAAAGTTTTGTTTCTTTTGTTTCTATTTAATATGCACGGTTTTATTCCTTAGTCCTATCGCTTGACGGAGGACGTTGATTTTCGAGAATTCGAGATGTTTGTTGTTGTTGTTGTTTTCTAACATACGCTGGCTTTGTTAAGTATAAGCCGGTCGCTCTCGGCCAGGGGGGAGAGGACCGAGCGTAAAGAGGCGCTGCAGCGTTCGATTGTGCACGAGTCACGGTCGTTTACAAGTAGGGTTCTGTGTTTTCGGTGTTTATTTTTTCTTTCATATTCGTGGGTGTGTGCGTGTTTTTTCGGGGTTTATTTTCCTCACAGACTCGGTGTTTCTTTTTTGGTGTAAATTGGTTAAGTTATAACCAAATTATACCCCCCCCCCCCAAAAAAAAAAAAAAAAAAAAAAACATTGAATAGCTTGGGAGAAGTAAAATCTGAAAAAAAGACACCACCGAATTCGAAAATAAAATATAAATACCGAAAACACGGAATTATATTTACAAGTTTGTGTCAGCATCTGTCTGCACGCGATAACAAAGCATCTAAAATTTAAAAAAAAACATTAAAATAAACAAATGAACAATGCAGCTTGCGCCTTCGGTGTCTCGTCCAAACGATAAGTATGCATTTATTATAGCGATTTTGTTCTTGTTATTTTGTTCCACAAATTTATATCCACCAATAAAAGTATTCCAGCTTAGCATACGCGAGCAACCTTAAAAAAGTATAACGACGCACAACCGAAACCCGACCGAGAAATATTCGACTTTTCTCGCAAGAGGCGCGCAAGAGGTGCTCAGTTTCAGTGTCTCGTCTTTCCCGTCAAAAGTACGTCATTGTAGCTCTGGTATGAAGTGTGCCGAATTCGCCTATGAACCACAAAATGCGAACAAGTATGGTGAATCAGTCGAAACGACCTTTGGGCCGCTTGAATCTATTCCCACAGTCGACTCTGCATGCTAGCTGTGGCTTAATCCCACTCACGTATACGGCTATGCTTATTGAACTTTTGAAGTTGAGCCAACTTAACCTATCTATGAATACGGGCCTCTTCACGAATGGGTGTTGGGGTCCCAACGTAGGACAGATCGTGGAATCGAGACATTGGGCTGGTATATTTCATCGAACTCCGTTTCGTAGAACGCCGTTTCATTGAATTCCGTTTCACCGAACGCCATAGGCTCGAGTGGTTTGATTGAAAACACGCGTTTATTTCCGCTTATGATACACATCAGGTGCGGCTGTGGTTAGGGAGTCGGTGTGGTCGCTGTACCTATTGCAATGACCTGCGCAAGTTTATGCGTTATTTTCACATGCCATGGGTGAAGTAACGAATGCGCACGACTGTGTGTGCGTGCGACCGCTTGTACGTTGGTAAGTTTAAGAGAAGGGCTATGAGGGTAGAAAAACTAAAACTATACCAAGGAAGGGGGCTTGTTTTAGCATCTGTTGTGCGCAAATTATTATCCTTCTCGTTATACTTTACCTCTCTTCTTCCCGGGATGGAGCTCGTATACTGCAGTGGCTAAACTTCCCCATCTACAGCGGAAAGGTTCCTTGGAGTAAACCAACTTCTCAATCTCTTCCGCACAATAACTCACTCACTAAGAACAGACTTCGCAACATAAAAGGAGCGTATCACGCACCTGCACGGTCGCACCCAAGCAAACAGGCATCCTCTGGGTGGCGTGTAGATAGACTTCTTGCGCAGCTCCCGTCCCAAAGTGAATTGTATATCTTGGGCAGCGAAAAGTTAGTCTGCCTCAACGGGCGTTTGGTGTCTCAGCTGTAGATGAGAAATTTAGCCATTGCAGTGCAACCGCTAGCCTGGGGTCTTTGACGGGCACCACGCAGTAGTGGTACACGACCGCACGCCAGTACGACGCTCATCTAGATCGAGACGGGTGGGGGTGAGGATGGAGCGCAGGATCCCTGGGCTCTGCAGCGCGAGCTTTCGCTCCACGCGCTCCGAGCTTTGATGCCCTAACACGCTCGGTCACGGACCCCCGCGCGGTTTCAAAGGGTACCAGGGCCTCTAAACTCGTCAAACACAAAGTTTGGGCCGAAGTTGACGGAGCGCGCCGATCGGCCTGTCACAACAATAACTTCGCGCTTTTTTTTTTTTTGCCGACGTCTAATTGACGCGCTCCGCAAACTTTCCGCTTCAACTTTGCGTTTGACGAGTTTAGGGCCCCTGGTGCGTCGCAGCCGAATGTGACTCACGGATTGGTCACGAACTCTGCGTCACCGGTCGGCTTGCGCTCGGTAACTAATAAATCCGTCGACGAATATTTGGCTGTGCGTTTGTGGTCTCTTATAGACCATTCGAGGGAAGGGCTTCTGGCCGGTGACATTAGGAGTGTTCGTGCCTGCGGCGTGGACCACCGGAAGGTCGACGTTTGTACCGGAAGCTGGCGACCGCTGGGCTTCCTAGTGCATTCAGCCCACGTTTTAGTCCACGCTTTCTCGAGTCTTTGGGTGGGCTTTAATAAACCCGTTTTGAATTAAATCCCGATAGTAAGGCATCAATGAGTTTCAATTTACTTTCTAATGTATTCTTGTAGAATACATTATAAACTCAACTGAAACTCATTAATAATTTTTGTAAGGGTACTCAGAGCCACGGGCATTAAAGCCCCTCTATCCTGGAAAAAGTGGCGACATTCATCGTTGTGGAAATGCTCGAGGCACGTGCCGAGCGCCACTTCTGGCAAGAACATGGCGTCTGAAATCTAGCTCAGTAGCTCAGTGCTGCGCTGTGCCGCCATGATCTTCCCAAGGGCAGCGCGTTGCACGTGCATTGTGCATCCACGAACCTTGCGTTACTTTTAAACATGAAATGGCTCTAACCGGCATTTGCTTCTCGCGCACCCGACGTCGTCATGCGGCAGGAGCCCGTGGACGTTTCTTCAGCTGCGGCCGTAAACCTATGCAGCGACCAATTTTTCATGTATCTCGAGGTGCGCGCCAACCGGTGTGGCTCTGATCGAGCGCGTAGCCTTGGCTAATGCTTAGACGCCATTTCACCGCACAATTCACGCACTGAGTGCGTGAGCGCGGCGTCAAGCGCTGACCCTCTCAGTGCAACGAAGGATTGGGTTGTGTGTATGTTTATACAGCCGGAAGTTAGTCTGCCTCAGTGGGCGTCTGCTGTCTCAGCTGTAGATGAGCAAATTAGCCAGTGAGGCACAACCTCATCCGGATCAAAACGGGCAGGGGGGGGGGGGGGGGGGGGGGGGGATCGAGCCCAGGATCCCAGGGCTCTGCAGCTCGAGCAGGAATGTTTCGGTGACTTAGACGTAACTTAAGAAAACGGTGCTCTGTGAAAAGTGGAACCGAGCTCAACTCCTTCGGTTACGTTACGACGAGCCTTGTGTCCTTGGTTGCCACGGGAACTCAGCGTCCTAGCTCGTCGTCACAGAAACATTCGTGTCTCGAACGTCGCGTGCCAGGCTATCTCCTTGAATTGGTAGCCACGCTTAATACGAAGCACAGATTTCCCTTTCACCGACTCATTTGGGAAACTCCCATAGAGACTGCTCTGAAAAAGTGGCACCGATCCGTACTCCAGAACCGAGCTAATGGCGATCACAACGCCGGCATTTCTCCCGCAGCGGCCTTTCGAGAAACTGCACGTGACTTCTATTTTGGCTTTAATCGGCCATTTTGGCGCCGAAACAGATACGGTTGAAGGGGTTTCAGGGTAAGAAAAGTTTATTTGACACCACTGCGAGTTTTTACAATGTTACAAGGTCACATGTGGGGTGCCACCCCCGTCTCCCAAGCGGACGCGCCGCGAAATACTACTGAAGTTAAATGCGCCTAGGTCGGGACGTGCTACTCGAAATCACCGCTGAGGCATGGTTGTATAAAAACAATATTAATTGTGACGCAAAACCTTGCAAACTAAAGATTTCAGAAAACATCACGCGCCCTTCATTTTGTACTAAACTCCAATAAACGTTACTACAAAAAAGTTTTTCTATTGGTTTTCCCGCAAAAATATGCTTTCTAAAAGCTCAAGATGACCAGAATACACACAAATGATAAAGAGTGGCTCGGTTGTCGTATTTAGCTCGGTCTCGGTGGACGCCAGCGGCCCAGGTTTCAACGGTGAGTTTCCCAACTGAGGGTTCTAGTAACGTTGGCTGAGACTAGAAACTCCGCCTTCAGCGCGAGTTTTCTGCCCCTGCTAACACAAGTGTGAACGCGCAGGCACGCGCAAGCGAAGCACTGCGGAAGCCGGCGAGTTCGCGCCGAAGGCGGAGCTTCTCGTCTCAGCTTAAAGGGGTCATGAAACGATTTCCCTACTTCTTCCTCCTTAGCTTTACCTCAACTCAAATGCGAATTGTGAAATCACGTCGTCGTGACATTCTTCGGCACCGGTGCGATGACTCCTAGCTTCCACCGTGCTTTTTTATGCACACCATAGAACTTGTCATTCCCCAGTGACGATAAGTTCCGTCTGGGCACTCATTGGCCACGAACGCGAATCCGAATATTCCTCGACGGATTTATTGTTGACGAGCGCATACGTCCGAGTGACGCAGTTCTCGTGTCCGTTGCGTGAGCTGGGCTCTGCTGACGTCAGGTTGGCACCACTGACGCGCTTTGGGAACCGCGGATGTATCATAGTGAAAAGGCGGAGAGCTTTCGAAGGCAAGAAGGTACAAAATAGTCCGCTATATTTTCAAATGTTCGTACCGAAAAGCTGGCTGTTGACTTTCTACCCTCTTTCTTTTGGTCAACTAAACGACATGCGATTAGTAAAGTCCCAATTTAGAATCATTTATCCCATCCCAAAATTCGTTTCATGGCCCCTGTAAGGGTAAACGGAGTATACACCTTTTGTCGAATTACCCCCGCATCAAATAGAATGCCGGGAACTTGGGTGCACGCGTTGCACGAGCTGGCGTGTGCTACAGTAACTTTTCGAAAGCGAAGATCTCAAACAAACGGCATTTTGCACGTGCGTTCCAGAACGCGTTCTTTCGCTTATTTGCCTCGAATCTTTTATGCGCAGAAGGCTAGCGCGCGCAGCTCGTGTACCTACGTTCCCGGCATTCTCTTTGGTGCCGGGTAATTTCCCACAATACCTGTATGCGGCGAGAAATTGAGGGAGAGGACGAGGCGAGTACACTCAGCTATGATTGAAATGATTATATAGGTTATATGCAAAGCTATGGCTGCCTTCGTCTCTACTCACTCTCCGAACACGTTCGAACGCCGAATGCCACTGGGCGTCCGGTGTGCGGTGTTCGCACTCGAAACCGTTCGAACTGCGAGTAGAGACAAAGGCCGCTACAGCTTTGCGCCTAGCCGCTAATCATTTCAACTAGAGCTTGGTGTTTTCGGCGACTTTGCACCCCCAAAGAACGCCTCGACACACAGTCATCGACACGAGGTTGGGCTCGGTGTCTGCCCGCTTTGGCAAACGAAAAAATGCGAAAGCCGCATGGGTTCCCTTCACGCAGATACTGGTATACGTTGTGGAGAGTCGTCGGATACGACCGTGAGTACCGGGAGCTGGCACCGTGCATATAGAAGGGATACGTGCCGGTTACTCGCCGCCGTAACACCATCTCGCATTCTCCTACGGACCGATCCCAGAATCGGCTTCGGACCGGTGCCGTTTTCGTCGTTCGCGCGTACGGCGCTCCACTGGCTCCATCTCCTAAGCGACGAACACACGCGCGTATACTGGGGCTGTGGAGATCGCACGCTGGCCTCTGGGTCTGTAAACACAGAACGAGAGCGGCAGGGTGTCCTTTCCTGCCCGGCACCCAGCATGCACCCGTTGCCTTCCATCGTGCTTTAACTACGCGTGCACGCTCGAGACTCACGACACGCCGGAGCATCGTCGAAGGTCTCGTGCAAGGCGGGACGACGCTGCTCCCGGTCGTTCTTACCTTCTCAGTAACACTGACCACTCCAGTGAAATCGACGGCACCTGGAGGCTAGAACAGAAAACTGTGGCTGCAGGCTCGCTCCCCAGCCTTCCGGGACGAGTCGGATATTCACAGGGCCTGGTGATCTAAACACGAAGCCGCAAAAATTGGTTCGGAAACACGGGATAAAAGAAAAAAAAAAAAAAAAAGATCGACAATTGTATACTAGGGGCCGTGCAACGATGTTAGGTAGGAATGTTTCTAACTTTACACCAGCTTAACTGGCACTAAGAGGGACCCTAGAATACTTGAACGCAACGCCACTGACCAGGAAGCGTCTTCGTCGCGGGGGAATTGGAAGGATAAAAGCGGACGTTTACTTTCAGTCTCTCCTTCGCAAACCTTGATGACGAGCCCCCTGAACACGAAGTCATCTATTAGACGTCTAAAGACGTCTTGGCAAGACGAGCAAGAGCTCTTATATACAAGGTGTTTTTTTTTTTTTTTTAACTGCACCAAATTTTTAAATAAAGGGGGGAAACGTTTTATGAATGCGGTTTTCACCGCGTGTTTATATGGCTCGGCGGACATTAGATGGGAATATAACCATCACTATTATCAGACTAATTAACTAAAATCCGTTAATTAACTTTTTAATTACTGTAATTAGGATACATGTTTATATTACGACCTTTGAGGCAGTCATATGCCAAGACTGTTCCGTTCTGTTCCGTGAAAGTTGCGAATAGAGTGGAAAGGCTGCCGCCATCTATGAGCGACGGCGGCAACCAGATACGTGGCTTGCCGCCGTCGCTCATACATGGCGGTAGGTGTCGAGAGTGCGGTGTCTTCATTTCTTTGCGGGGGACACGATCCTGGGGAAACTAGCCCTTAGCAGCTCCGCTGTAAAAAAAAAAAAAATGGTTGCGTCTTAAGCCGCATTCATACTGCCCGTGCATAATAAACTAACAAGTGCGCTTGGATCGCCCTCATTGGAAATTTCAAAATCTCTAAAGATACTTCGTGTAATTTTTACCGATACACCTTCTTGAAATTCACGTGTGGTGCATATTCGCCAAAAAGTTTGTGGAGCTTCTTGGAATTATAGGTAAAGGGGTTATGACTTTCCGGTGCAAGAAAAACTGCTTCTCTATTATTCTCAGGTGTACACAGACTACGTGTGCTGACACCTGGTTTGGCGTCTAACAACAAGACACAATCTGACGCAATTTGTTTCTTACCGCGAGAGAAGGCACTTCGTTTTGTGGCAAACGTTTCATACTTGCATTTATCGGGAGAACTTTTTGAACTATATAAAGTTATGCCAATCTTTCTCTAGCACAATAATCGCTCGATATATGAGTATATATGTATTGGCAGTAAAACAAAATAACCACTTCTTTCTTTCTGTATTGTCGGGTTCGGTGAGAATAAACCTAGCATATGCCACTCGACATGGCGACAGTTGGTGTGCATGGGACTCCGCGCCCAAATCATGATTTGGTATCTTTAATATATTTAGAGTGTCCCAAGTCACCAGGCTGGATCTAAAATGGACCGTAAAAATCGACGCCTGCACTTAGCAATCTAAATCAACACGGGTGAACGACCTGCATTTTAACGTTAGAATGATAAAGCAATTAATGCGAAGGCGCAAGCGAGCTGGACAAGAATAATGATAATAGTCGCTGGAGAAGGGCAACAAAGGGGACAAAGGTCAAACACAAATCTGCACAGCTGTTAAAACCCGTTTGCTCTTCTGACGCCTAACTCCTGGTTAGCTCAGTTGGTAGAGCTTTCCACTGGAAATGAAGAGGTCCCTGGTTCGATTCCAGAACCAGGCGGATTTTTTTCTGTCGCGCACCGGTTAATATAGACATATGGTTCCAATTAGAAACTTGCTGAGTGACATCCAAAAACACCTTATCAGTTATTTTCACAAAGAGTTCGAGCGCATGAGAAGCGTAGTAGTGCACTAAAGTTATCACTCGTGGAGCAAGTACAAGGCTGACGGTTGCGGTAAGGCGCCCGCGCGATTTTTCTGTCTCTTATAAGAGCCCCATCCTTGTACCTGCTCCACGAGTGGTAACTTTAGCGCTCTACTACGCTTCTCGCTCGCTAAAAGGTCTTTCTGAAAATTACTGATTTACTGGTTTTCGACGACGCTCAGCAAGTTCTTAATTGGAAGCATATGTCTATTTATACTAATTAAAACGTTTATTAGTAATTTTTAGTTAATTAGCGATCTAATAATAAATATCGCGCATTTCTTGACGTCTGCCACCACGAGTAATGCGGTCCCGAGAAAATTATCTTTTTACATCGAATACAGCAATATTAAGATTTCTTTTTTTTTTTTGTCACACTTACGTGAAACACCCTGTACGAAAGGCTAGTGACGTCACTCTTCCCGTCGCAAGCTGCCGTCGCCGCGGCAGCTTGCGGGACAGTAATCTTTAGCGTGAAACGTATGCGGTGAGCGCTACGTGATTCGCACTGTTATCATGAGCGCCTTATCATCAATTACGTGGTTCGGGTGCTTGTTTTGTGCTTGTGCTTTATTGAGACGAATGCTGTGCTGAATGTTGTATGCGTGATATACACTTTTCATTTCATCCCTGAAGATTTTTTTCTTTTTTTTCGTGAGGACGTTGACATGAAAATGTCCGACCAAAAAGTCATATACAACTTCGCTGCAAAAAAAAAAAAAAAAGTTTTTTTTTCGGTTTTTGTTTGGTGACGCCATAGACGTCATGCTGTCGCCGGTTGCGATCCTGGCGGCGTCCCAGCAGCGGTGACGAATGTGGCAGACGCCTCTTCTGCTGCAGGTCGCCCTCTAGCGTGGCAGTCCACGGAAACTTCGGCTGCCAGAGGTTGGGACGCCGCGACGACAGCGACACTCGCGTTCGCTCGTGATTTTCGCCAGCATTTCTACACGACCAACCGCCAGGATCGCGACATCCGACAGCATGACACTCCGGCTTCTGTGACGTTATTGGTTGTCACTTAGAGACCACTTTCGATGTATAAGCGAGACTGGACGCTAAGACACATCAGTCGGAGACGCGCTGCAGGCACCATAATCAAGTAGCGTCAAAAACGCAGTGTCACAGCTTTCGCCATTTTTCAGTGTTGTGTCATCATTAGTGAGCGGGAGATACACACACACAAAAACACTGTATATACACACAAAAAGAAAGAAAAAAAAAAACACTGAGTAGGTAGCGCAAATCTCCACCCGATTCAAAAGGTTCAACCTGATCCATCCATCCATTCATCCACGCACGTGGGGCGCCCCGTTTGTATCCACCACGTGGCTCTGCACTTCGCGTCACTGAGCCGTGTCACTGAGCCGTGGACGCAGCGCCACGGAGCAACAGCGCGTGCTCGCGAGACGTTCCATTAGTTGCACGTATAGTCCAGCGGACAAAAATCGTTCAAGTCCGACGCAGCCGGTGCCACTATCCGATGGTGCCAATCAAACGGAGCACAGCGTGCATCGTCACGGCGCTATTGCCTTTGTGCGTTTGCCACCACCGAACCAATCCCACACGGGAAATGCGCCGCAATCCTGCACTTTCTTCTTTGTTTCCTTTTTGTGTGTGTCGTTGGTTTAACCGGTGATAGCATATACCCACCGAGACAAGGAGTGGCGTGTCAACGCACTTTTGGCACTACTCGACTGGTTCCTCGGATCGCTGTGGTCGGACTTTGTGCGATACGGGGGGCACTTTGCCAAGTTACGCCGAGACGGAGTGGGCGAAGAACGAGCACGAGCTTCGAACGTGAACAAAGATCCGAAGCGCAGGCTCGCCGAGCTGACATGTGCTGCCCGTGGAGCATGCTCGCACCTTTGTACATTGCTATGCGGAGCGCGAGTTCGTCCGCTTCTTTTGCGCGGAGTTGCGGTGACGTCAGAACGACGCCAAGCTCTGATTGGGCCTGAATA
This sequence comes from Ixodes persulcatus, assembly GCA_013358835.2. NCBI lineage: Eukaryota > Metazoa > Arthropoda > Arachnida > Ixodida > Ixodidae > Ixodes > Ixodes persulcatus. The sequence continues at coordinate 190,411 of JABSTQ010011147.1, forward strand.
AAAGAATAGTGGATGGACCTCGAGGCAGCTTGCCTTCAGGTCTACCCACTATCCTTTTATTCGGACCCAATCAGAACTCGGTGTCGTTCCGGCGTCACCGAAACTCCCGCACAAGATGCGGACGACTTCCTCGGGCGATCGGAAGCTACACGTGCTCGCCGAACCAACCGACCATCCTCCAATTTAATCGTCCGAAACCATTTCTCTGCGTGTAAATATCAACTCCGGGACTTAAAGTGAGACAAGGGACGGTCACTGGCACCTCGAGAAACCCAGTGCGTGTGCTTGTTGCGTATTTCTCGCTTCATCGTTCCTTCTTCGACCGGCGTTCTTAATAAAAGCGCACTGGCATCGCTCGTACAGAGGACAAGGTGTTGGCTGCAGGCACGATGACAGGATTATCTGAGGAATCGCCTCCTGGAGCATGCTCGAAGCCCGTTTGCTTCGTACATATAGGCTTCGAAGATGTCTGCAGACAGTTTTACAGCGAAGCTGTATACCTCTATCAGCCAAGGAAATTTGCGTGTCGTTGGCGTTGTAAGCAAAAACCTTCCGGCGAACGATTGAAGGCAAAACAGCATATCTCCTTTGAAATCAGGCATACAGCATACAGCTCAGTATCCGTTTCAATAAAGAAACCCACAAAACAAGCATCAAAATCACATGATGAATGATACGTCGCGTGTGAACAATAGGAACACCCTCCCACGCGTTCCAGTAAAGATTAGGTTTGCAGCTGCTTCGAAAGGGGTTGACGTCATTCGAAACCCTCGTGTGAAGTGCAAACCGCATAATGGGTGATAACGGCGCCTGCGAACAATGCGAAGCACGTGGTGACGTCACTAGCCTTTCATATATAAAAGAAGAACCCGCCTATATACCCCGTTTCACCTTACGTCCGGACGCAGCGGATGCTACGAGCTACCTTAGCCAATCCCGTTCTGTGGACGTGGCCCGTGATACACTTTCTGCGCGTCGCTGTGACCCCTCTCTAAGGTCACGTGACACTCACACGGCCTCCGATTGATGGCTCGTAACATCCGCTGCGCTTAAACGTAAGATGAAACGGAGTATACCAACTGATTTCATTGTTGCTGCAGCCACGCATAGTTAGGACTCTCGAGGAGCAGCGTGAATACTAGGAGCAGCAAAGGGACAAAAAAAAAAAAAAAAAAAGACAGCAATTCGACCAGCGGCGGCGTGCTGCGACCGGCGGCGGAATTTCGTATAGTGCAGTAGGCAATTGTTGCAGGTGATACCACAGCTTCGCTGACCAACCACCTTCACAGCGTGGATTGGAGCCCCAACTTTTTTTTTTCTTGCACCACCAATTTCATCGGGCGTTCGTACAAGGAGGAAACACCCCTCAGACAGTGTCTGTATTAGCTGTGCGGCTTAATCGGTCCATGCCAGACTTGTGTACTGTACTCGTATAATCAAAATATCGATTACTTTTTGCAGTAATTTTTGTAATAAATTGATTACTTTTTTTTATTGGGAAGTGATGGCGAGAGTAAACAGATTACTTTCGAAAGTACTATAATTACTCGTAACCGTCGCGATATTCTTCCCTCCCCCTTTAAAAATGGCACCCTTTGCTTCTACAAGTTTCCTACAAAAAAAAAAAAAATCCTGGAACCAAGGTTCGGACCGGATGATGGTTTACAAATTGGTGGATTAAGAAACTATGCAGTTTATAATTCGGTGATTCAAATCACCGAATTACTTCTAATGAAGTAATCAGAAAGGGAACGCTTACTTTTTCGAGTAACGGCCAATTAATTTTTATCTCAAGTAATCAGTAATCGAAATGAATACTTTTCAACCAGGAGTAATTGTAATTGTATTTGTAATCGATTACTTCCTTTGAGTAACCTGTGCAAGAATAGTTGATGCCGTGATTTCATTGTGCGCGGAGTGATAATAAGAGGCACTGGACTCACCACGCTCCGCGTTTCTTCAGTTTTCCGTGTCGGCATCCCAGTCAGATCGGGCGAAGACACGGATTGGATACGAGTGTTGTGCGTCACTGTTCGGCTGCGCCTCCTGTCCAATCAGCCGTGGGTAAGGGCGCTCAGCGTGGGGATTGGACGACGCCATTACGAATAGCGAAGGCATCCGAACACCCCACTCTTCCTCCCCGAAACGTCATCACAGCCGGACGGCGCCAGCTCGGCAATTGTACCCGAGCCCGATAGGCCCGTTTCTTTCGGCCAGGGGGCGCTGTAGCGTTCACGAGACGCGACCACAAACGAGGCACATCCACCAGCGTTCGCGAGACGCGACCATTTTATGCGGGCCGCCAGCATAAAATGGTCGCGTCTCGCGGACGCTGGCGGATGTGCCTCCTTTGTGGTCGCGAAGCGGCGTCCTAGCGTCCCATCATGTACCGTCCACGGGCGTAAACTAGCGTCTGTCAGTATCCCTCGGTGCCTGCCCAAGGTTCACGCGCACCAACAGAGCGTTTGAAAGGACACAACGCTACGCACAGTGGAAACGCGACCTATAATTATCATATGTTTCTCGCCAGGGGCACTGTTCGAAACTTGAGAGCTACAGGTCTATTGCCGAGCGTCCTTCGACGCGTTGATTGGACACGACGCCCAACCGAGCACTGACGCGGCACTCGTATCCAAATCTGTGCCTTCGCTCGATATACCACCTAGAAAACAAGGCCTGCGCCATTTCCCCCCAAACGTCATCACTAGTATGCGGAGCGAAAGTTCGTCTGCTTCTTTTGCAGGTGTTGTGGAGACGTCAGAACGCCGAGCTCTCAATGGCTCCGCTCGAAGGATAGTGGGTAGACCTCGAGACAGCTTGCTTTGAGGTCTACCCACTATCCTTCAATCAAGGCCAATCAGAACGCGGCGTCTTTCTGACGTCACCGCAACTCCTGCGCAAGAAGCAGACGACTTGCTCTCCGCATAGAACCACGCAACGCCGCCTGCCTTGCCTCAGCGTCGCCGCGAACGCCACTCACAGCTTCTCACAACGAGCGCGACGCTAGCAGGCGGCGACGCCAAGACGGACGCGTCTACCACTTTTGCGGCGACGCTCGTTGAGCTTCGGCCTGTTCGCCGCTTGGGGCGGGTCGGTCGGGGATCCACTAACGATGACGTCATGCGTGGGCCTAGTCTTTTTGGTGGCATTGCTCGGGGCCCGGTTGCTGAATTTTGGTTCATACTGTACCAGCGTGATGGCGTCAAGTGGAGATAGTTTGTCCAGGCTTCGATTATTCTAGGTTGTTGGTGAGTGTTCGCAGAGAGCGTGATCACGTGGTGCAAGAGCGAGCGCGTTGCTTCCATCGCTCTGTCAGCGCGGTGAAGGGTGTATACACCATTGCGTTATTTACGGATCCATTAGTTGGGTTCAATAGACGTTTGCCAGAAGAGGAGAAGCGATGTTTCGACCGTCTCTTCTTAGGCAGACCGAAAGTTGGTAAACACCCGGTAGGTGCGACTCAGTGGCGTCGGTGGAAGTTGGGAAGACTTTGACGATAGACAAAGATGGGAAAAGCTCAGGGGAAGAGGGCGAAACCCCAACAGGCAAATAAATAAGGTGGCGTGTAGTACATGTATATATATATATATATATATATATAATGGGCATGGTGGCATAAGAGCCAAGGGGCCGAAGGCGTATATATAACGAAGTGAAAAACTCACGGTGAAAAACAACAAACAGCGGAAGTTTAATCGACAGTTTCGCCGAGAGACTCGGCTTCGTCAGGAGATGACATACAAGTCATCTCCTGACGAAGCCGAGTCTCTCGGCGAAACTGTCGATTAAACTTCCGCTTGTTTTTCACCGTGAGTTTTTCACTTCGTATATATACCTATATACACTACAGAATGCCTCCAGTCTAAACATGCGAGTTCCTTTCTTCAGCTGGTTTCACCCGAGATGTCAAATTTGGGGGTTTTACGTGCCAAACCAACGACGTGCACCTGGCACGCCCTAGCGGAGGACTGGGGATTAATTTCGACCACCTGGGGATCTTTTGACGTGCAACCGAAAGCTCGGTTACACGGCGCCTTCTCCGCGATAAGCCTCCGTCAGATTGCGGGCACCTCGGCCGGGATTACCCGAGATGTATTACAGCCAACTAGCTCAGCTCATTCCCGTTGGAAGAAGGGCCCGTGTGCTTACGTGTGAGGCATTCTGAGATGCCACACGGTGTGGTTCCAGGATTTAAAGCTTCAGTCAGTCAGTCTGTCTGTCTGTCTGTCTGTCTGTGTGTGTGTGTGTGTGTGTGTGTGTGTGTGTGTGTGTGTGTGTGTGTGTGTGTGTGTGTGTGTGTGTGTGTGTGTGTGTGTGTGTGTGTGAAAGAGAGAGAGAGAGGGGGAGGGTGAGGGGGGGGGGGGGGGCTTGTGGATGGGTTGTGTACGTAGCACGGGAAAGTGCTTGACTTTAGAGATTTCGAGGTAGAACGTTGCGCTCGTTATTTGGGAGGGATCAAACGAGAAGATGAAGGAATTGAACGGTGGCTCGGATATTAGTTGGGAAAAAAACGGAGGTTTTGCCAAGAAATGCTGGTGACGCGACTGATCGCCGTAGAACGACCGCTGCATATCCTGCTGAGGCTGAGAAATGGTGAGGAAGGAGGGCATTTAATTTGCCATAAACGTTTGTTCAAGGAGCAGAGAAGTTATAACTATGACTGTCGGTAGGTTTACAAACAAATCTGTGAAACTTCTGGCCTTCACTATAGAGAAACGCTGAAAAATGGCACCGATTAGAAGTCCTCTGTCGTTGTTGTCCGATCGGTCGGCGGTGGTCCCCGAGTGCACACCTGCCGAGACGCCGCCGCCGCCGGGACATCGGCCTGTAGCGCCCGCGACACGAATCCTTGAGTTGTTTACTAGAACTTGGGAAAATCGTAACAACCTTCGCATCGAAACTTTGTCGGCGGCATGTCAAAACTTTCTGCTTGGCACCAACGAAAAAAAAAAAAAAAAAAACCTGCACGTACTGGCTGAACGTTACCATCGCAAACTCGGCACCTTTTTTTTTTAAGTTTATATGTTACAAGTTAGGTACCTTTGTTGAACATGGTGCATGTCAGCGCATGTCCGGCCAGTTAGCGGCATCCTACGCTTTCGTAAGCGCACCCGCGCGATATGAAGTCAACCAGCAGCATGGTGCAGCGCCCCGTCCTTTCCTGGCGTGACGTCACCTGCGGGACGAGTAAATAACGAAAGCTTTGGTCGTCTGCAAGCGCCTCAGCCTTTTCGCCTGCTTCCCTTCAAGCCTCCCCCCCCCCCCCCCCCCCCCCTAAAATGCAGCGCATGCGCAGTTGCGACCAATCGGCGCGGGAGGCGTCTGCCATCACATTTCAAACGTTAGCGCTCCACGTGTGCCGCGTGACTTCACGCTTCGCGCGTGGCTCCGCCCGAGCGTAAGGTCACGTGGTCAAGGAGGTTATAAGTACTATACTCTGTTTCACCTTATGATGTACCGCAGGAAAGGCTACAAGCACGAGCTCCTTGCTCTGGGGCACATCTCGGCGGCACAAGCTCTCGTGCGTTAAGAGCAGCTCCCAACGCTATGAGCTCGCGCTTCTAGCCTTGTCTGCGGTACAACGTAAGGTGAAACGGAGTATAGGAGGGGGCACGTTGCAATATTGGTGAAGCCTAGTCATAAAAAGTTTAAACGATATTCTGTCCAGCGTGACCGCAGATCTCTCTGGCGATTGGTGCGCGTGACATGTCACGTGCGAGATGGATGGTTGATTGCAGGAGGATTCCTTGCAGGCTTGCGCGCGCTCCGTCCGGTAGGTTTTATCAGATCGAAGGCTAGACAAAGGCTAGCTACGGTCACGTGATGTGGTAATGTTGGGCTGATACATGAGGAGAGTTTAAGGAGGAAAATGAGAAAGAGGCGAGGCGTCAAGGGAGCATGGCTTGTGGAGGCTACGCGGCTGACGTCATGCCCCCTCCTACCCTTCTATCCTCCATGGCCGTGATCCGCTCCCCGCTACGGATTGGCTCCAGTCAGAGCTCCAGTGGTTTAGCATATCCCTTGCGATCCGTGCGAAGCGGCGGTTGGGACACGAAACCGCTCTCGAAATGTTCGCTTTACGTTCTTCCTACTTCTTTCTGCTGACATTAAATATTTGTCGAATGATTAAATAATACCAGAAGCAATTCATTTCTTTGTCCATGTTGCCCATTGTTCGTAGTATCACCAATTTTCCTGGGCACGTTGCGCTAACCGGAAGACGGAGAGACCTGAAAGAAAATAAGCCGAATCTTGTTGACAAATTAACTATTTCGGGAAACCAGTACTGATATCCGTGGTCGAAGGGCTTACTGCAGTTATTCTGTAGCCTCGTGAAACTTGAAGTGAAAAAAGGCTGACGCCTACCCGTTTGCGATGACAGGTTGAGAAGGCAGCTATGCTGAGTTTTCGTATGATCTCCGAGACACATGGGAAGAAACGTGTGCTGAACCAGAAAATCCTCTTATGAACATTTGTTTTGCATCTTTTGACTAATCAATGTAACCTGGCACAGCGTTGAATGACCCAACACAATCCGTCACTGCTACTGTTACTGATGGCGATAATATGGTTGAAACTGTGATGTTTTCCTACTTTGGTCTAGCGCTCTTGCAAATGACGGAAGCGATCGGAGACACTTCCCGGTTTGTTGACAGATTACGCCGGTGGTTTTCAGAAAAATTTAAAACATTGGCTAGGTGACGTAAGCCGCCGCCTAATTAATTGAGCTCCATCGTACGCATCTATTCATCTATTCATCCAAAGATTTCAGTAGGGTCGCCCTTTTCGGAGGCGCAGTGGGGGACGGCGGGTGTATCACTGGGGCGCGTGTTAACCCACCCCCCCCCCCCCTTTCCCACCATTTAAACCGCTTCACGGCGACAGTCTGCGGATGACTCATTAAAAAATATGAACACACCTTGCCCACCCGTATACGCCGCTTCGTGGCGCCCCGCTGTCCCCCATTGTAACCCCATTACATCTCCGGAAGGGGAGGTCCATTTCAGCATCGTCTACTTGAGCGTAGAGGCAACGTGGTCGAGCAAGCGTGCACTGTGTGCATTGTAGCGAGTGTCCAATGAGGTGCACCAAAGTCCCTCCCGCGAACCCATATTGGAAAACATCCTAATTGGGACGAATTGTCTTTATTTGGCATTGCTTTTCTGGTGCGCGTCTCTGACTGGTGTGTCCAGCGTCCTATTCCGCCCATGCATCGAAACTTGGTGCCGAAATGGCAACAGATGACGTCACAAAAGTCGGAGTGTACGTCACGCGGTCGGACGTCGCGATCCTAATGAATAAATGTCAAAATTCCGAAAAAAAAAAAAAAAAAAAAAAAGCTCGAGAGAGTACAGTGTCGCTGTCGTCATGGCTACCGAAGCTTCCGTCGACTGTCAGGCTGGAGGGCGACTTGCAGCAGAGTAGACGTCTGCCACACCCACACCACCGCTGTTTTGACGGACGCCACCAGGATCGCGACCGGCGGCAGCGTGACACTTGTATGACGTCATTAGGCGGAAATTGAGGGCACACTTTTCTTGGACGCGGTAAACACACCAGCCGAGGACCCGTTCCTGGCACTGCACCTCTGACGGCAACAAATATTGCAGCGCCTTTTCTTTTTTTCGGGTTTGTTTTTAAGCGTGTAACGTAACCGCCAACCCCAGAAAGGGGTCACGGGCGCTCCGGTCCGTGTCGTTTCTTGGCGGAAAGCCAGGGCTACCGGTATTCCACAACCTTCCGGCACCTCCGAGACACCTGTGCGCTGAAAATAAGCGCAAACTAAAGTGTCGCCCGCTCACATGGTGCTCGGTCGGGGGGCGCCCGTGTCGCAAGGAAGGTGGACGTATCCATACGGCTGAACCCGCTAAATTGGGCGGCGGCATGCGCCACCTAGCCAGTATTTTCTGGCAACAACTGTTAATCTGTATCTAAAAATTACGATCCGTGTGATGGATGTGCGTCTTGGAAACCACGTGAGCGCTCCTTTATGCCAATGGACTGACGGGGGGGGGGAATATTTATTTTTCCCACGATTTAGATAATCCCTGTTTGGTTATGTCCACCTTCTCAATTTCTATTTGTTCATACATCCCTGTCCTTAAACCCCGACGCATCCCCTAAATCAGTTTCGCCTTCGGCAACTTCAGAGTGAAGCGCTTTGCAATAAAAAGTCAAGCATTCACTCGTTTCCTCCCCCTCTCCAACACAGATGGAGCCGTCAAAACACGGAGCTCTGGTTGAAAAGATTACTGGGTAGACCAGGGTGGGGTAGACGCAAGACCTCTGTCTCCAGTGCACTCGTCAGGCGCGTCGGAACCCCGGCGTGCGGTGTTCGGCGTTCTCGTCCGAACAGTGCAGATGAGACAAGGGCACTCACTCATCATTCCAACCAGAGCTCGGTGTTTCGACTGCTCTACCTCAGTTTCTGCCCGCATAAGCTCTATAACCGTAGACCGCGACACTCCCGTACTGACTTCAACCAATACCCCTAGAAATGTCGTATTTACTTTGTCTGGGGATATCCATTTACACCCAAAGCCGATTTACATTCTATACCCGCATCCCATATTTCTCTCCCGGCTGCTCTGACTATCTTAATAACTAGCATTTCCTGAACTGACTCAATAATGTTGCCCATTTCTTTTTATTAATCTCCTATAGTCACGTACGAATGATAGCGGCAGGGCGTGTCATTCGAAGGCCTCCAGCACGCACTCCGCGCCTTCCGCCGTGCTTTGGTTGCGCGCGTGCGCCAAACCACGACGGAAGGTGTGGAACGCCTTCCACCGTGCTTCAGTCGTCCCGCCTCCGGCCCAACTGAAGCTCCTCCCTGCCGTTCGCACTCTGTCAGCGACTAGCTATAATTCGCTTTCTCCATTTTACGTTGACACTCCTCACGCATAAATAAGTATCCGAAGATTATTTGCCTCCCATTCCTTATCCATTTCCCTCAGTGCTTCTCAAATCCTATCTTTTTACTGTAACTTAACAGCCGAATTCAAATATTGTATTCATCCCAAGTCACCTTGTACACATTGATTCTTTTTTACCCACCCCGCACTGCTTAATTTCCGGCCACGCGTGGACTTTTTAGTTTTAGGGCTGCATTTCCAAAAGTCAAGACTACAACCGCGCCCGTGACCCCTTTCCGGATCTCTCTTACCACTTTTTATCTACTTTTTTCTCCTCGGGATCTTTATAACAGATGCGTTCTTGTGGCCTTCGCCAGTCGTCTACTTTCATGCTCACTGAGGCATTTTGTACATTCATCCATCCATACCCCTGGGCGTAAACTGAAACTATGTTCCCTAAGCAAATAAAAAAAATACAATCATGCATGGCCTTTTTCATCGTTCAGAATACGACCAAACGTCGCGGCGAATTTCTGAGATGCATTTCTCAGAAAAGGGGCCGTGTCAAAGTGTTAGGTTCTGCTGGTTGTTTATTATTTTTTTTTTTTATAAAAAATAAGGAAATAAAAAGTCGCACATGATTGTAATCTTATTTTTTAATGCGCAATTAGTGCTCATAGATTGAGTTCGCATCATTGAAAGACGTTCTCAAAACCCGTTTTAGTGCCCGTTTAAGCTCATTCGCACTGGATCGTAGATTCTTTGATTCAAAGCCTTTTAATCTCGCTGTCATATGCTCTCCCTCGATGTGCGCGCTATCCGGAAGGCCACGTGTGTCACGTAAACACCATCAGTGCTTCTCGAAGTAGCGACGCGTCTTTTTGAGTGCACAATTCAACTCTCGGTAGCTCCAGGACTTCATTGTACGGTCGGTGTGACGAAACTGCATTGATACTAAGCCCGTACATGTCTATTATGATCAGAACATACCCAAAGTGCGAGCCAGCTTCAATATTGTCGCCAACAAACCAAACGAGAAATATAACCCTCGCGGCCTACATCATGCACAATTAAGGTTAATACTTACACACACAGACACGCGCGCGCGCACACACACATATATAAGTCGCATTGCTGTATAAGACGCATCGACGAAAATTTGGGGAGGGTAAAAAACACCCGCACTTATACACCCAAAATACGGTTCTTTAGTTGAGAAAGCGAAGGAGGAACGATATTTTATCTCACAGTACTGTTCTTTTAGTACGAAGTTGTAACACTACCAAGTGACCGCAACACGAATCAACCAATGTAGGTTTTGCCATTTATTTAGCGAACGCATAAAACGTTAACTAGAAACGCTACCTAGCCCCCGAACAATGTGGGTCCCCGAAATTTTTATGGATTCCTGACTCTCCGTTGCAGTTTGAGCGAGTGAAGCCAAAGCTACATAAACGAGTCTTCTGCTCTGAGCGTGCCTGAGAGACGAGCGCTCGTGCTCTGCAAGCGTACTTGAAAGTGCCATGATCGCGCTTGTATCTTCGGCTTCGTTCGCACTTGGTTCTAACGGTTCTAACATTTGCTGTGGGGTATGGCGCATATTCGGCAGTTATCACTGTCGTATCGTCTGTACTCTATGGCAACATAAGATCGCCTTCTGTCGTGCTTCACGAGACGCAGAAGTATTATTGAAGGTAGAAAGTTCGAGCTGAAGGCGAAGCGTCTACTGATGATCTTGTATTGTTTACTCAGCTGAACGATTTTTCTTTTTTTTTTTTTTAATCTAAGATGGATAAACCTACAGGCTTTATATATAGTCACAATTTTCCCAACGTGCGATTTCCTCAGTCCAGCACGCGGATGTTCGTCGTTTCGCAAAGCAAGCAAATCACGCGCCATACGCACAAACACTAAAAATAAAGCCGGTCATGAGCCTTTTTTTTTTTTTTAAGTTCTATAGTACAGTGTAAGAAGTAAACAAATGAACTAACGTACAATGCAACTATGAGCTACGAGACTATACTTCGTCTCACCTTAGTATGGACTATTGTTAGCCGCACGTGCTAAAAGCTCGAGCTAGTCACTTTGAATGAAGCCGCGGCGGCTGCACGAGCACTCGTGCAGCAAGTGCTCTAGTCAAGGCAGTCAAGGCTGGCCGCTCGCGCTAGCACAGCCTTCGCGGTTAGTCCATGCTAGGGTGAGACGAAGTATAAAGTCCCGAGCTTCGTTTACCAGAAGCTGTCTTCACCTTTAGTTGCCTCGAGACGAGGGGAAGCCCAACCCGGTGGGGAGACCACCGCAATCCACGTGATGCATTGCTAAGCCTAACCGGCTGATGGGCGAGATAGACGAGTTCGTGCTTGCACGGAAGCGGTTGCGTTTCACAACTTCGTAATTTTTAGTGAACGTAGTCTTGGGTGACCTTCTTTCTTGGGCTCAGGTTAGACCGCAGGAATCAGCAGTGCTCGAACATCGTCACGTTTTATCCCAGAACGTCGACCACAGGTTTTTTTTAGGAGTTTGTTTACACTTGGACGCCATCTTTGAAACCGTCTCTGTCGCTCCTCACAGTTCCTCTCCGCTACGGTGGTTCTGCTCGGCGATAAACAACCTGAAAACCTCCTACTTTATGTTCTGAAAACAGCCGTGGCCTTATTAAACCTGAATGTGAACGACGGTGCATGTTTAAACACAAAGTCTACAACTTTGTTTATCGGGAACACACCCTCTCGGTAAGGTGCATCTTTCGCATCATCCGGATGTGCAGAGTGCACACTTGTTTGTCCCAAAAGCTTACTGTGTGTGGCGCCCACGAAATGTCTTATACGCCCGAAGCGTATAGATTAAACGATACTCGATTTGCATATTCTATGTGGTTAGTGGTCTTGTAACGTCCGCGGATCCTCGTAGCACAGTGGCTGGGCGGATGGCCCTTGCGCTAACTGCTTGTGGTCTTTTGTGCTGGACGGACGATGATCGTTCCGCTGCTTCAAAAAAGACAAATCATGAAGCGTTTGTGTGTTCTTATTCGCAGGCAAATCGACGGCATCGCGCCGACCTTTGCCAAAAAACCAACGATACGACAAGAAGATGACGGCGAGCGCTTGCTTTTCGAGTGCCGCATCCTTGCGGACCCCCAGCCGACCGTCAACTGGTACCACAACGGCGTGCCCGTCGTGGGCAAGGGAAGGTTTCAGGTGAGGCTCTGCAACAGTTCGGAACAGAACCAGTTCGAGAATCTTCCAAGAGGCACCAAGCATAGCCGCTTTGGTACTATCGCGGACAGATAGCAGCGGTGGACGTTCCGTACCCCCAGCGTCACATAGCAGGGGCAGTCGGGCAGTCTGAAACACCTGCGTCTACGCCACCTACCCTTTGCGGCGAAATTGCTCTTCCAGGTTGCGATTACACTCTCCTTGTCTGCTAGGTGCAAGACAGATGCCACCACTGCACTTGCTTATGGCTTCACAGGCTTTTCTGGGCGCCTCTTTCGGTACGGAGATTCCCCGACTCACGGAAACGAGTCAGCCAAATATCCAACGAAGGGGACATAATAAGCTAAGCATAAATAACGCAGTAATTCTGACACAATAAAAAAAAACATAAACAGGCATCTGTCCAATTAAAAAAAAAAAGGGAATCTACCAAGATATGTATACATGCCATCGGCAACAATTATGCTAAGCACAGTATGTCCCGTTCATTGAGTGTTTTACTGACTCATTTCCTGGAGTGTGTGGATCTCTGTATCGAAAGAGGTGCCCAGAAAAGCCTGTGGAGCAAACGTCGACAAGTGCAGTGTCGGCATCTGCTTTGCACCTTGCAGACAACAAGAAGGGACCTTATCGCAACCTGGAAGAGTAATTCCACTGCACAGAGTAAGCGGGTTAGGCGCGGTGTTTCAGAGTGCCTCTGCTATGTGGCGCTGGAGGTACAGAACGGCCACGGCTGCGGCGTTATACCTAATATTGTCCGCTATAGTATCTTCTTGTGCTAATCATTCTGGAAGACTCGTGGGCTAATGTCCGAGAAGTGCCTTGGACTTGGGCATCCCTTTACATTCTCTGTGCAGCGTCGTAAAAGCAGAAGGGTTCGGAAGACGGAAGATTTTCCTCTCCCCCAAAAAAATATTTACTACATATGTAAAAAAAAAATGTGTGTGGAAGGATTGCTCCCCCGCTCCAATCTTTCGACACCACTGCGTGGAACATAGAAGTTATGAGCTCCAGTGTGCCTAGGAGAGGTTGTATTCTGCACTGCTCACCTTTGTTTCTTGAGTCCATCGCGTGAAATCACGATCAAAGAAGTGTTAAGTTCAAACTGTGTGCAAGCTCAGATATATGATCTGCCAAACTGCACTATGAGGGCCCTTGCCATAGTAGCCACCAGGTGTTAATATAAGAGTTAGGAATTTAGGAATTGCACCTCGGTCGTGCAGATTGAGTCATTGAATGGCTTAGTTCGACATCATCTTAGGAGAACAGTGAAAGTTGCTGGTTAGATTCCTTTTCCACAGCAGTCCACTCTCTGACAGATAATGTAATGGGACTCTGCCCTTGGGTTTATTTTGCATGCTCTGGGGGGGGGGTAGGCACACTGCATGTTTTCTTTGCAGGTTGTCGATCTAGAAACTACTGTTGTTGAAATTGACACTTGGCAAGTGCACCCAAGGGTGGTTTTGTAGCTTAAATTACACATTGTCCACTAAGTTTGCAAACTATGCGATCTGTCTCCTGGCAGTTTCCTGAGATGCGGTCCACAAGCTTCCCACGGCTGTGAGCCTGTGTTCCCATGCCTCAAGTGCCACATGCGTCATAAATAATAGTTTTATATTGTCAATTCATTTCCGCTTGAAAGGAGCTTCGCCGTGTTCGTGCATTTTGCACTATTCTGATGTTTTTCTTTTGGACGAAGTATTGCTTCGTCTAAATATTTGCTTCTCAGCACTTTCTCGTGTAAATCAACCGCAATGGCAATAGCACTGCTAGCTAATACAAGTGCTCAGGAGGAGCAATGGCCAAAGACAAAGCTATGAGCTCGGGCTTCTAGCTGTCAAAGAACACCTCTAAAATGAAAGTATTTTCTTATAATGCTGGTATAAAAATTGTTGAGAAAGCGAAACGGCCGTATGAAGAGATAGTTTTTCTATGCCTGTAATTGAGCCTAGTAAATTGTGCAACAGGGCAATGATGGTGTGCTTGCTCTCGTTCTATTGAAAACTGCCAGTACTGTGGTATGGTGGTGTTTTAAATCTTTTTATAACGTCAGGTGTGGGCCCAAAGTAGTCGTATATGCAAATAAAAGCTAAAGAAGGTAAAACGATGCACTTACAAAAAGCAGAAAGCACAAGGTTCCTTGTCTAAAAAAACCTCTGGGGTGTCGCTGGGATGGTCGGCTGCTTTGCAGCGTGAAACACCAATGCTCTTTGTTTAAATTTTTGTACCAATATAGCAAAATATCCCTTCACCCCCCCCCCCCCCACACACACACACACACACACACACACACACACACACACACACACACACACACACACACATACACACACACACCTTTTGGGGATAGGCTACCTGGCCCCCACACTCAAATGAGTTCGAGACCCCACTGCACTAGGCACTCCAACTCTAATGTTTTGTGATTGAAGAAAATGCTAAAAGGACAGGCCTACACTTTCTTTTTTTTCTTAGATACAGCTTTCAAAAGCTTTTCTTTAAAGAACTGGGTATCCTAAATAAAGTGTATATTCGGCAGCAATCATACTCTAAGTTTTAATTATTTCCTAGCTAGGTGCTTGTGCTTTTGGGTTTCGTTCAGTAGACCTTTCAGCGAGGTTATATCCCTCTAGGTACAAGCTGCCTACTTTGTTTTTTCACGAAATTCACCATTCTACACACCTCTATACCTTGACACGTGTGACAAGCTCAAAAACCTGGACTATACTCTTAAATGTCCCCATGCCTCCCTTCAACGGTGGAGAATGTCCACAGCCATTATCCTCAACTAATGCATACTTCTTGATCAGTTCTTGCGAACATGCTGTGTTCAATAAACCGCCACCACCGAATCTTTCGAACAGATGTTGGTGGACAAAGACGGCAACTCGTATCACGTGACGCTACAAATCGACGACGTCACGATCGAAGATGCCGGCAAGTACAAGGTCACCGCCCACAACGAGCTGGGAGAGAGTAACGCCACCATCAGCCTCAATTTCGACAGTGAGTCGGAATGCTCCTTGCTCGGTAGTCTGCATGGTTCCTAACAAACGCTTGCTGAAATAATCCGCCCGGTGTTACGTCTAGGTGATGACATTCCCGAAGAGGGTGCGAAGCCAACGTTCGTCGAGAAGCCGATGATCAAGCAGTCGGACGACGGCAACAAAATCATCTTCGAGTGCCGACTGATGGCTGACCCGCCGCCATCGATAGAATGGTGAGATCTTTCGAACGTATGCTTGTCGTGTCGCCTTTTCCCTGACGTAATTGTTAAAAAAATAGGAGTGAAGAAATTTACCGCTGGATCGCTCCACGTCACCTTTTCTTCCTTTTTCTCTGGTTGATGTGTGCAGTGATGCTGAATCTGTTGCTAATCAATACAAACTTGAACTTTGAGCTTCATTTTCCAATGACAAATTTGATCCACAAACACAGAACAAAAAGCGTCCAACAGGAAGTTCGACTGGAACCAGTTCCCCTGCACATACGGGGAAATGTATCATTCCAGAAAACGTTCCATAGTCTTGGAATTCAAAGTTACCACAGTTTTGGAGCCTTTGCGAGGTAGCTTAAAAATAAACGAAGAGGCTGTGGCATGAAATGATAAATTCAGATTATTTTTTTACATGATCAGGGAACAACCGCTTGAACAAACTTCAAGGAACCTCAAGAAATAGTTTACCTCGGTGAAGGTTCACTCAAGTCTAATGCATTGAACACAATAAGGCCTTGCTTGGGCATTTTACAAAAGCTTCTTCATCCGAATAGTTAGTTCCACTGGAGTTTATCAGGTGGTATCTCGTTGCATGTTCAGAGTATAGGTTTCTCGACAAAACAGTCGTTTCACACATGCCGATTCTTGCGCCTCCTTCGACGTCTTCTCCAGGTACCACAAGGGCAAGATAGTGAAAGAGGACGCTAGGCACAAGTACAGGATTGCGACAGAAAACCACACCCACACGGTGGCGCTGGAGGTAGCCAACGTCAAGTCCGAAGATGGCGGCGAGTACAAGGTGGTGGCCAGCAACGAGCACGGCGAGGGTCATGCCAACATCACTCTCAACTTCGAAGGTGAGCTGGCAGCTGCCGCCGTCCATAGTTTGCTCACATGTTTGTCTGTTACATAAACCGGTAGGGGTAACAATCAATGACTCTAATCGGGTGGGAATAAGGCAGCTCTGATCATTGTTTGTTCCAGTGCAAAGCTGTTTCACGTGAAGTTAATCATGAGAATGTCACCTATCCTCACTTATACGTAGCACACTCCTATTGGGTATTAGATGTATCACCGTTTGTCACAGTATACATTCCCATCCTCTTATTCCTTCCTATCTTTTTTTTTTTTTAATTTTTTCCGACTATTGCTTGCCAACAGATATTGACAGTTATTGGCTGTACTCGTTCCATAATTGTCTCACCAAGACTTCAACTTTTCTTTCTCGTTCTCTTTGCAGGCGACTCTGGAAAGCCCAAGTAAGACTTTTTCACTACTTTCTTTTAAGTTCATTTCAGATTTCAGCTCTCCTAGGTGCGTGCACATGAGGTAGTACATATTACGCGTCATTTACTTTCGCAGTGAGAAAAAACAATCGTGGTTCTCTTTTTCAACATCTTGTACATTCCATCGTGGGACTTTTGCACAATGTTGGGGACAGTGGGGAGGGAGGGTCCTCGTGTCTTCTGCCGTAGAGCGAGCGATCCACGAGACTATCGTGTTGCGACGTTGAGCTGTCGCACGAGTCGGAGACGCTTCGGCGTCTCGGCGACGTCGTCATTGGCGCTTGTTGCCAGGGTGCCCGACGGCAAGGCCCCCCGGTTCCCGAAGAAGCCAACGATCCGGCAGGAGGGGGACGCCCTGGTGCTGGAGTGCATCCTAGAGGCCCACCCGTTTCCAGAGATCTCCTGGTTCCTCGGGCCCAAGAAGATCGCCGACGGCACCCGGCACAAGATCTCCAAGAAGGAGACCGCCAAGCACACCTACCTCCTCAGCCTCGAGATCAGGGTGAGCTGCCCCCCGGATCTCCTCTGAATCCTGCGAGCCAACTCTCGCTCGAAACAAAGGTCCCGTCGTTAGAGTCGGTATACGCAGGATGTATTTCCGCAGCATCCTTTGAAAATTGTGGCAAACCTCGTAGTAATTCATTAAGGCGAAAGCCTTATATGTCTCGTTGTGCAGTGAACCTTTAAAAGTCCTTGAGCGAAAGCACGACGACACGAAAAGCACGAAAACACGTCGGCGACACGAAAGGTACCAAAACCCACAGTTCGCCACTGGACCACGAGATGGCGTTACTTGTGCCAGAATCAGTAGAGGCACGCGTGCGGTGCAAATTGAGAGGGAGAGGAGGACATCAACGCTCGGGCAGCGGTGAAGAGCTGGCGTGCGACATGCCGTGAGATTAACGGTGCCAAAAGTGCGTCATCAGAGAGCGCGCTGTCTTCAGAGGTTCGCTATCACCGGGATCAGCGCTTGGGCTTTTGCCTTCAAATCGTCTTAGGGATAACATAAGAGACCCTGTTGTAAATTTTTTTTAAGGTTTCATTGTTATATATGGTTAAAACTGAGGGAGAGGCGGAGATGAGAGCCTACGGCTACGTTTGTGCACTCGGCCCTTGTTGGAACGTGTAGTGGGCAGATGCAAAGCTAGCTGCCTTTGTCTCTTCTCGCTCTTTGAACGCCTGCGTCCGACATTTGGTGTTTGCGTTCAAACAGTGAGCAGACGGCTCGTTTCCTCTTCTCGAGTCTCCTCTTTGGCTCGAGTGTAGAGTGTCGGGCTCGTATTCATGGGGTCGTGGGTTCGATTCCTTTTGGGGGGGCATTTAGAATTTTGGTCTTTCTTCTCAATTACGGGTTCTTGTGCAAAGATTCTGCTCCGAAGCATGCGTTGCATATTTTTTTATGGTTTCCGCGGTGTTCCGTCACACTTTCCTCAAGGACACCGGCCCTTGAACGTATTCTGGGTTAAAAGGTAGAAATTAGGAGAACGTCGCTCCAGCTGCCGAAGGCCTGGTTTACACGTTTGCGCTCAAGCATGGTTGGCTGCGTCGCGGCTCCTAGCGTTCCACTTTGACGCGTTGCACAGAGTTGAAGTTCACCGTTAAGCTATTTACTAGATGGGCTGGGGCCTCCCAACAGGTGGTTGCGAAGTATTATCTTGTCGTGAGCAGTCGTAAGCGATCGTAACACACTTTGTCACACTTTTGAG
Organism: Ixodes persulcatus; assembly: GCA_013358835.2. Lineage (NCBI taxonomy): Eukaryota > Metazoa > Arthropoda > Arachnida > Ixodida > Ixodidae > Ixodes > Ixodes persulcatus. Next base: position 208,687 of record JABSTQ010011147.1, read on the forward strand.
CGTGTGAACCACCATTGAACGCTCTAAACGGTCGTAGCCGTGCCTGAGTGGAGCCCGGGTGTTATGGGAAGAGTGCTGATTGAATTAATATTCAATCAGCCACTCTTCCCATACCACTTAAACATGCCATGTGGAATAACATTATTAACTATGAACTAAAGACACTATATATATGTACATTAATCAGCATTGGAGGGATAAACTTCATGCTTAGTTGAGGTTTGGTTATGTTTGTGCTTGGACTGCTAGTACCACTCTATGTAGAAGCGCCCGCAAGATTTGATCTGAGTACTAATGTAAAAAAATTGTAAGTAACTCGGAACACTGAACTTCTGTAAGATAGAGCGAGTAGACAGGCGAGCTGGTTATTTTACACATTTTTGAAAACCAGCGATGACGGGCGAAAGAGGGGACAAACACAAAACTGCTGTTGTCTCGTTGTTTATCAAGCGTGCAAAAATGTTAGCAATAACAACTTTATTAATAGTTGTACAATGCAAAGCAAGAAACATTTTTGTATCGTTTTTATGGAAAATTGTATTTTCGAGCTGCATACTGTCGGCATCTTGAGTTCACTGCTTTGTTAGATTACCTAGTGCTCAATTTCTCTCGGAGTGAATTAAAGTGAATGACTTTAGCCCTTAGTTTTTTTTATTAGGCTATGGTCACGATCAGTGGACTTCCTGAGTTATGCCTCTGGGCTTTGTTAGCAGCTTGTGGTTCTCACATATTGTGCATGTAAATAGTAAATCGCTCATATGCGGTATTTGCTTCTTCTTTTTTTTTTTTCCAGGACCCAACGACGGAAGATGGCGGAAACTACCGCTGCAATGCCGTCAACGAATTGGGTGACAGCAACGCAAACATCACCCTCAACCTGAAAGGTGTGACATTTATATTTCTAGCCTGCAGCTGCAGCCTTTTAAGAATAGCGGTTGGGTCCCGCCTCGTGGCATTGATACTGTGGGGGGTGCAAATCAGTATCCAGGAAAGCAAGTTATTAGGCCGTAAATGTGCAGGTCAATTTTTGAGGTTTTTTTGGAAGGTATTGCTTGAACAAATGTGGAGCTATCGTTTGATTGCTTTCTCAACTTCAGTTACAACTGTCAGAAATTGATATTTTATTACTGTTCTATCAAGTTAATACAATTGCAAATTCTTATTGAAACATTCCAGAACACAATTTTATGGCTCTGCTATCTTGGCTCTTAGGCTTGAGTCCCGCTAGAGTGACAAACAAAAACAACCGACACGGACAAGCCTCAAACACATGCAGCATGCTCGCGATGGTATCTTTGGCAGGGATTTAATCGTTCGGTGCTCGTGAAGTAAGCACGAGTGGTTAAAAGCCACCCGCGCTTAGATGCACGACCATGCACGTGAAATGCCCTCGCGTGCATGATGCTCGTATTTGAGCATAGCCTCCTTTATTCTACAAAGCCCGTCAAATATCAAAAGAATCTGGATTCAGGCTCGTTGCTGTTAGTTGTTTTTGCTTGTCTCTCCAGTGGGACTTGGGCATTAGGGTTGCCGAATACAGCAAACTTTTCTAAAGCGAAACAAACTTTCTCTACTCGGAGTCATCTTAAAGCGATAAAAATGGTTTTAATAGTTACATTGTCACATGATTCTTGTCATGTAATTGTCATTAAACACTCTTTCTTTCACCTGCCAAGACAAAAAAAAAACTTTTTTTAAAGTTTTTAAAGGACAGTGATGGACCAAATCTACTTCTAACTTGCCATGACAAAATGGACGTACATTTGAAAACATCTTTGCTGTCACACAATATTTTTTCTCACATGTTTAACTGTTGTCCAAGCATTTTCTTATCACCTTATTGCTGCATGATTGTTGTTTTGCTGTCACCGTCACGTGAGGTGCTGCCACGTGACGGTTGGCAATCAAGTTTTGTCGGGGCGTTTCCGTGCTTCGTTTTCTCGCGATTGTCGCCTCGCAATTGGGGTCACGTCATCCTCGCCGCTCGCAGGAGGTGAGCCGCCCAAGACGGGCGACCCGCCCGTGTTCACGGAAAAGGCCAAAATCATTCCAAAGGACTCCGGAGCGATCATCGTCATGGAGTGCCACGTCAAGTCCAAAACTGCCCCCCAGTTCACGTGGCTCCATGGCAGTGATCCAGTCAAGGAGGATCCCCACATCAAGTTCAACATGGCCAAGGAGGGAACGGAAGACTACGTCATCACCCTCACAATCACGGTGGGTTTTCTGTCGCAATGTCTCGATCGACGTCTCAAATCAAATCAGATCAAGTTTATTTTCATGTTTATTTCTACAAGATGTCGGGGGTATGGGTAAAAAGCCGCCGAAATGCAGCTTGACTTTGTTTCTTTTTGTTGGATGAATGTGATAGTCCCTCATAGTCACTGTTTGGGCCACCTCTGTGTAGCATTAAAATAATTAGGTGTAGAGGTGTGCAAAGATCAAAATTTCAGCTGCAAATCGCGCATGAATGTCGGTGCAATTGACTGACAAAATGGGAACTGGGGCTTTTTCCTGCCTTCTCAGGGTCCCAATAAAGATGACGGAGGCGCCTACAAGTGCAACATCAGGAACGAACACGGCGAGATCAACGCCAACCTCAACCTCAACATTGCCGGTAACTATCGTTCCTCATTACCGCTTGTGGAGCCGCACCTAATTGGCCACACTTGTAGCAACAGGCCCTGCACTTGGATGAATCAGCTTCGCCTTTTTAGGGGAAAATATTATTTTTTTTTTGTTTGCATAGTACATATTTGAAGTTCTAATTTGCTAGAGCTTGGGTCCTCAACCAGTGTTTTCATGGATGCTGGGGACTGTTGGAAGTGCTCATGCAGATTGTTTTAACTCGCCCACTCTTCTGAGAACTTCCCTCCCCCCTGCCACTAAGTAATATGCCCCTCCTGCTTCAGTAATACAGCTGAGTCATGCGTTGACCGCATCACGTAAGAGACACAAGGTTAGATTGTGAGAGAGGAGATTTCCTTTGAAGCATTTCTTTCATTCTTAGAGGAGCGTCGTGCACTCGAAAGGCATTTTCCTTAACTGCCTGGATAGTCCTTGTGTGTCACAAGGTACACCTTCTCCGAAAAGAAAAACAAGAGGACATTATTTACTTTGATAGTTTTGCCGTGAGACTCACATTCAGTGTCAAGCAATGTCTTCTGCTCGTGCAGACTGACTTAAAAATGACTCCTATTTCAAAGTAAACATCACAGTGACGTCAAAACCTTTTGAGCCTCTTATTGGTTGGAAGGAGTGCATGCCTCTCCTTCGTGATCTGAAAATGGTGCAAGGGAGAAAAGTTGAGAGGAAAATTGATCTGCACACGCCATCCACGACTCCGTCTAAGCTGTGTCTTGCAGCGTAAAGATTCCGCAGTGTCAAGTCGGATATCGTAGCCACTAGGCTATTGACACAGCTGGTCTGGAGGGGTAAAGGATCTTACTTGAATGCAAACGTGCCGGTGAGAGTGGCAGGTTGTGGGTGCATGTAATAACTAAAACATATCAAAACGGAACAAAATAAAAAAAAAAGTGAAAACAAACGAAAAATAAAAGAAAGCTATAATAAAAATATTATTAAAAATAAATAATGAAAATACTTGAAAAAAGAATAGATAATAAAAATATCGAGAAATTTTGCACAACGGCACACAGACTGTGGTTTGTGCGGTTAGACCATTTACCACAAATCTGTCCCTAGGTTTGTCCCTGGATTATTCCCTAAACCCCCATCCTAGGTACCACCTGTTTTCAGCTATGGGGAAATGAGGGAAATAAGGGAAAGGAGGTATGGGTGCAGCCACGGCCGACCTCGGATCCTTGTTTCAGGTGCGGCTGCACCCACGGGAGTGGCGCCGTCATTTGTGGAGAAGCCGCAGATTACGGCGGAGCAGGAGGGAAAGCTCATCATCATGGAGTGCAAAGTGCGTGCCGACCCCAAGCCCACCATCTCGTGGCTCAAGGAAGGCGTCACGGTCCAGGAAGGCAAGCGGATCAAGCAGATCATCACACAGGACAAGGACGTCTATCACATACGCCTCGAGCTCTACGTGAGTACATACCTCTGCAGAACTCACTCACGAGCGCACTCACTCACCTTACTCACTCGCAGACATGATGTGAGGTTGAGTGAGCCTGTGAGCCTCGGAAACTGGTGAGATGAGGTTGCTTGGGGTAATGAGTCCAGTGAGCATGGTGTTTTTGCTATCTAAATACGAGTGTGTTGACATAAAATTTATATAAATACTTTAATAATTTATAGAAACATAAAAATGCTTTCATGAACATAAAGAAATGTGAGTGAAACAAGGAAGAAAAAAACATGGAACACAACAGATGAGTTTTTGAAAGTTGTTCGGACTTAAACATGGGCCACCCGATTTTGATTTTTCTAGATTCAGAACGGCACCTTGGGTACCATGGATCAACCGCTTGTGACAACACTTACTGGAGCACATCCTGACTCTTCTAACTTGAAGATTTTGTTTTCTTTGCTGTAGGACCCAGAGTTCTCGGACGCTGGCGTCTACAAATGCAACGTCAAGAACAGCGCGGGCGAGAGTAACGCCAACCTGACTCTCAACATTGAGTGTAAGTGTCCTGCTCATCGCTGGTATGCTTTTAGGAATAATGAAGAAGCTATGCTCTTCCCCAATACCGTTATCCCAAACAGTGAAAAGCACTCTATGAACAAGCTGAGAGGCGCTCAAGGAATCTTCTTGACTAAGGTGTAAGGCTACGATCTGATCAAAAATACCAATTGGCACCGACAAAGAGGGGGGGCACATAAGGCTATGAATTGATCAAACATTGATGAGCTCTCACAAAGGGTAAAAGCACTTGAGACTATGAATCAACTAAAGACATCAATCAGCACTGACCGAAAGTGCAAGTACTATATGAGACTATAAACCGGTCAAATACTCCAGTTGGCCCTTACAAAGAGTGGGAGCAGATGGAGGTATGAACTGATCAAAGACACTAATCAGTACTGACAACGAGTGCGAGCACATGAAGCTATGCACCGATCAGTGACACTGCTTGGCACTGAGAATACATGCAAGCACATGACGTTATGAACCAATCAAATACACTGATCAGTACTAAGGGTGAAAGCGCACGAGACGATGCGACACTGGCGTGACACCTGTCTCACGCATCGCAGTGGCCCCCGTCATCAAGGAGCGTCCCAAGATCGTACGTCGCGAGCACCACAAGACGATCGTGATAGAGTGCCACGTCCAGTCGGCCAACAAGCCGGAGGTCGTGTGGTTCAAGGGAGAACACGATGGTGCGCGAGGACACCCGACACCAGGTGCACATCCGCCAGGTGTCCCAGGGCGAGTTTGCCGTGGCGCTCGAGATCGACAAGCCCGACGCCGTCCAGGACAAGGGAGTCTACAAGCTGGTCGCCAAGAACGTCAAGGGAGAGGCCGCGTCGCAGACCGTCTCTGTCGAACTTGACGGTGAGCCCATTGTTTCCGAATAGTGCCCGCTGCCCACTCATCTTTGCCAGTTGTCGGCAGAGGCGCTCTGCTGAACGTTCGGTGCATCGTTGAAACTTCACTTGGATTGCACGTGGGCGACTTCGTGCAAACCATTGCAGTGATGTTGTTTGTCGTGCACCACATCTTTACAATGGTGCATGTCATGCACAACATCATTGGGTGTGTAAGGGGCTCTCCTAACAAGGCATGTTTTTTGGCAGGCATAGCATTTGCTGTACCAGAAGTGGAGGTTCTCCTCCAATTCTGGTTTGCTTTGGCACATTGTTTTTTTTCTGTTGGGGGAAAGCTTTTTTTCGCTTGTGTCCTTGGACAGAGGCTTGAAATGTGTTCATCACATAGGTCCAGACAGCCACTCGGCCATGCTGATGGCTGTAGTCAAGGTCTCTGCTGTTGTTGTCAGTCCCCAATCTAAGGAAAGCAAGAAAAGGGGAAAAGACGACAGCAAGGAGGCAAAGAGGAAAGCTGTGCTGTTTTAATGGTTGATGTCCTCAGTTTGAACGGACATGCGTGCCTGATCTTTACACTTCTTGAGAAGTGCACACATTTTTACAGCGCAGCTGTTAAAGGCTAGTTTCCCCAGGATCGTGTCCGTCAGCAAACAAATGATGATACAGAACTCTGGACAGCTACCGCCATCTATGAGCGACGGTGGCAACCAGACAACTGGCTTGCCATTTGTCTGGTTGCCACCGTCGCTCATAGATGACGGCAACCTTTCGAGCCTCTCCACTCTGGCTTGTCAACTTGCGGCCGGCCATTACTTCATTCCCACCATAGTACAGCTTCGCTGGTCTTCCTTCTTTACCAGAGCGGAAAGGCTTAAAGGTTTTTTTATACATGTTTCAATTCTATTTTTTTTTCTAAGCAATAAAAACAGCTAGCAGTTATGAAAAATATTTTTGAGGCTTTGTTGTCCTGATGCATTGCCAGGAGCCACAATTTGTTTCCGTAAAGTCGTTATACAAAAACTATCATAGGATGACAGTACTGTAATATTTTTATTTTTATACCAAATTGCTATGTTATGTGCCATAAATAATGTAGTGCTTAAAAAATCAGTAAGCTCTAGGAACAGACATGTGCTTTGTTAAAGAAAGTTTTCTTAAGAGCTTTTTGTTTCACTTTGGAGTAACCTTTATGTTGGTAACATTTATTCATGATAACATTTGAAAACGAGTTTCTCATTTATACTGCAACATAATTATGGATATAAAATTTTTGTAATACAGCTTTTGCATTTGTTTTTCTACTTTTTAACTCAATATTTGTAATTTAATTTAGTCTCAAAAATGACTGTTCATATAAGTATAATCCAAATTTGTTTTAGGCCTCCGTGAACCTTCATAAGGTTTATTTCATGCTCATTCGTCGTTCATAAATCGTCTTAAGCAATTGGTTGTGTTGCTCAGTAATTTGTAGTTCACTTACTCTCTAGTTATCATGCCAGTTATTAGCACTAGCTAGGCAGTTGCTTGGTTCATATTTCATGTATTATTGACTTTAATTAATTATTAATGAATTGATTTTCAGAGGAGAAGAAGGAACCTGAAAAGAAAAAGGAACCCGAAAAGAAGAAAGAACCTGAAAAGAAAGAGGAAGCGTGAGCTTGTTTTTTCCTCTGTTTCTTCTTCAATGTGAAAGATATGTTCAGGTCAGGTAATCAAATGCCCTAAAAGCTGTCTCGTGCAGTCAGTGGCAGGTTCGCACACTTGCAACTGCTTAAAACCGAGGGCCTTGTGATCTCTTACGACGAGAGAGGACACTGGCGCCTTCTATCGGGCAGCAGTGGAACATTTGGGATTCCCGTATATTTCCTTTTTTTTGTACATCGTTTTTTCTTTATTGGTTTAAAAAATCTTTTGACAATGTTATGAACGGCCGCTTCTCATAAACAGGTACGTACAGGTGATCTCCCAAATGCTGCAAAAACCTTCGCTCTAGTGAGACGCAGTTCCAATGCCACCTCCTAGAATGGCGCCAGCGCGTTCTCTCCTTGTAAGAGGTTGCAAGAACTTGGCCATAAGCAAATGCCAGTGTCTGAAACCAGTCTTAAATGCTGGAACAGTCCTAAAGTTTTGATGCACAATGCGTGCCATAAACTCCAGCAAAACTGCTGGAGAAAGAGCCGGTTTTAGTTGTGAAATGAAGCTTGCACAAACCCCAACCTGCGGGCACACTCGGAGGTTTGTAACCTTCACGACTTCGACTCGCAGGAAGCCGAAAGGAGAGAAGCCCAAGATTCTACAAATGCTGGCAGCGCAGGTACGTCAAAACAACATTCTGACCTCGTTAACATGGTTGCGATGAACCTAGTGCCGATCCTGATGCCTGCGCGTCTTTTGCACCTCTTTCCGCAGACCGTCGAAGAGGGCAAGTCGTGCGAGTTCGTCTGCAAGGTGGAGTCGGTCACGAAAATCACCGTCTCCTGGACAAAGTGAGGACTAGTCGCCGCATAAATTAGTGCCTTTGCATTATCACGTGTCGGGGCATGTGTCACGAAACAATTTCTCACCGCGTCGCGCCGCAGGAACAAGAGGGTGGTCCGCGAGACGACTCGCATCAAACTAACGTTCGACGGCACGACAGCCAAGCTCGCCTTCCTCGAGGCTACCAAGGACATGGCCGGAAACTACACGGTCGAGTTCACCAACGAGTTTGGCAAGGAGGAGTCAACGGCGGAGCTCATTGTTATCGGTAAGGTTCTCGTCGTCTGTTTCGTTGTCCGAGTTTAATGGGTGGTTCGGATCTGCTAAAGCAGTGCTTAAACTGGGAAGGTGCTTCACTTAGGGGCAGGAATGTTGAAAGAAGTTTGGGAGCTTGGGGAATAAGCGAGGGTAGTCCAGGGAACTTTTGGGTTCCTAGTAACCCAGTTTTAGAACCCAAGTCTCTTGCACAGGGGTTTCTCAAACTTTTCTATATCAAGGAACGCCTGTATTCTTCGATTGATAGTCAAGAAACCCACCCTGGTGTCTGCATTGAAGAAGTAAAGTGGTTCGGAAGACTGCAGACTGCGTCTTGCAACTGCGTCTTGTAAACATTAATGCACAAATTAGTAAGTGTTTCGCACACAGCTGCACATCCATGCAGGGCACGGATCTTCTAAAGAATGCTTTCCCTATGGGTAGGGATGGCCGAGGAAATTAGGGAGCTCTGGGAAGCCGGTTTGAAAACTCTCGCATCTTGCAGATGCTGCCAAGAAAAAGCCAGAGGAGAAAAAACCCGAGGAAAAGAAGCCGGAAGCAAAAAAGGTTGAGGAGAAGAAGGTTGAGGAGAAAAAGAAGGTGGAGGAAAAGAAGGAGGAAGTGAAGAAGGTCGAAGAGAAAAAGAAAGAAGAGGTCAAGGTCGAGGAGAAAAAGGTGGAGGCAAAGAAACCCGAGGAAAAGAAGCCGGCGGCAAAGAAGGCGCCCCTTCAGAAAAAGGTAAAGCCTGGCCTCCTCTGTCGCAGCATGCTGCATGCCGTCGTTCGGTTCTCAAAATACTGTCCACCGTTTTCTGCATCATGTAGGTAGCCGATACGGAATCTTGGGTTTAGATTTGCCGTAATTGTAACGAGCAGTTAAGAACTGTCAGTTATGTACACTGTTTCTTGACCATATGCCGGAGAGGCCTTTTGTTGTGCCTAAGGTTGGCGTTGAAGTAGCCCAAACTTGCTTAGGCTCGAGTGTGGTTCTGCTCTGTCGTGTTACGTTCTTAACAATTTCTCTACTTCCTAGAGAGTTTTAATTTGATGTCGTAAACCGTCTGGAGTTAGCGGTGATAGATTAATTTTTAACTGGTCCGTACATAGCCGTGTTCGTGTCTTTGCCCGTGGCGGCATCCGTCTTTAACAGTCTTCTCTTTCTTCCGGCATCTCAAGGATTGCGCGAGGCCGTCGGCGTGCCTCGCACGTCCAAGCCCTTCCCTTTCAGGCACTTTGGCACCGCCGCTGCCACCTCTTTCCGCTGAGCGCTCTTTTGCCTTACAGCCGACCGAACCCGAACCCGAGATTATCGCGAACCCGCAGAGCCAGGTTAATGGAGAAGTACCTGCAGAGAAAGAGCTTGAGCATGCTCCGTCCCGGAAACGTGGCTCTCTGTCGAAACCCGACGCCAAATCGCCGAAAGACAAGAAACCTTCGCTCGAGCTCCCATCGAAGCACGAACCTAAGGAAGAGCCGAAGGAGTCTGTTCCTGCGACCCCACCTCCCTCAACTCCGAAACGGAGGGACCACATGCCCCCTCCCCTAAACCTAACCCCCGACGCTCCGTCGGACGTTGAATCGCCTCCGAGCACCGTGTCGTCTCCATCCCAGTCGCCGCGGTCGCCCGGATCGCAGAAGCGGAGGTCCTTTGGGGGCCTCCAGCTCCGGTCCCCCGAGCCCGAAGACGACGAAGAGAAGGAATATGGAGACCCCATCATCTTCAAGTACTGAGCCCGCCGCCACGGAGGAGCCAAAGGCGGAGTCCCCGCCCGTCCGCAAGTCCTCGGTGCCGGTCATAATGGTCGACGACACTGACACGAAGGAGGAGGGTCCCAAGAAACCGAAGATGCAGAAGGTGAAGCGTGCCGGGTCGCCCGAGAAGGCTGCCGAGCCGCCGCCGTCACCCAGGGGCCGGCGTAGCTCGGTGTGCGTAGCCGTAGACCAGCCCGGCCAGATGCCGTCGGAGCTGTCGGCGCTTCCCTCGGATTCGATGGTCATGGTCCACGGGGTAGCCATGAAGCTCGAAGAAGCCAATAAGATGCTCGAGGTACGCGTGCGGTTCGTGGCGACATCCTGGTTTGCACCGGCAACGCGCTACCCCCTCCCACCACTCGGTGCAGTCGGTAAAACCTTTGCGAGGACACGAGCTTCGTTAGCGTACGATGCAAAAGTCGGGATGTTCCTTTCTCGTGGTCCGAGCAAACGCTCTACCGACTGCGCCGTCTTTTATCCCGATGCCACGAACTCCTCAAACTAGGCCTAACCGCTTCTTCGAGCTGTCCGTTTGCGTGGCTGAGCTCTCGACGCTGGCTTTGCTGTGCCGTGCAAACGCGGCTTTCGGGACTTTGCAAACCCCTTCTGCCAGCCGCGGCGGCCGCCACACGCTTGCATGCCGCAAAAAACGCCGGACATCTGATGCCCTTTTTCTCTCTAGGGGAGTCCAAGGTTGTCTCAAGGTCGTCCAAAGGTCGCACCGCGGTCGTCGCGCAATCGGTTTCCAGGTTGCGTTGGCGCACCCTCAGACAGCCTCTAAAAGGGGCAAAACGTTTTGTGTTTCGTGCCCCTTTTAGCCGGAAGAAGAGCCGGTTCAGAATGGCGTGCCGGAGATTCGGGAGCCGGAGGCTGCAGCAGCCCCGCCGAGAAAGAAGGATTCGGTGCCCGAGATCGCTGTTCAGGAGCCGGCGGCGGAAGAGCCGCGCCGGATGCAGGTGCCCATCGTGAAGGAACCGACCCCCGAACCGGATCGAAAGGACTCCTTGGCGCCGGACCGGCGCGGTTCGGGGCTCGAACCGGGCTCGCCCGGCGGCTCCCGGCGCGGTTCGCTCATCATCACGGCCGACGAGGTTTGTTGAGGCCGCGTCCGACGGTGCCTGGCTTGTTGTCTTCCTCGATGTCGTCTCTTTGGCCTGGTCGTTGTTGGTGTCACGTGACTAAAGCGCCCGCAGCGCGTCTCCGACTGGAGTGTTTAGCGTCCCGTTCCGTCCCCGCATCGAAAAGGAGTCCCGAAGTGGCAGCAGATGACGTCGCGAAAGTTGGGTCGTCATGTCGTCGGATGTTGCGATCCCAACATTTGCGTGTAGAAGCGCCGACGTAAGGCGCGAGCGAACGCAAGTGCCGCCGTGGTCGCGGCGTCCGAACTCTTGGCTGCGGAAGCTTCCGTTGACCGTCAAATCTGAGAGTGACCGGTGGCGGTATGCACATCTGTCGCATCCACCACCGCTGCCATGACATTGCCAGGATCGCAGTCGGCAACAGCATGACATATCCGTGACATTGTCGGGCGAAAATCGAGACCACTTTTTTAGGATGCAGTAATCAGTCCAGTCGGAGTCGCACTGTGGGCATCACGCCGCAGTGTTCTCCCCTCAATGGCGGCGGTACTTTCTCAACCATCATACCCCACCAGCTGGTCATTCTCGCAATTCTTGAAAAGGGTTGCATGCGCGTGGCTCGGCCGGTTGTGGCCATTTTGAATCCGGACACGGCAAGTAAGCTGACGAGCGGGACCTTGTTACGTAACGTTGTCTCGGATTATAGTTGCTTTTTGAGCTGTCGTTACACCGTGTTCTTTTGATGAGGGATCGACGAACCGTCATATGGTGTAGGAGGAAATGTTTCTTCTCAATTTTTCGATCAAAAGTTCTAAGTTGGTCACGAGTGTGGAATAATGGGGCTCGGTGATGTTTGCTCAAACGGTGTGAAATTTGTATTCTCGAATTCGCATTATTTGTGCCCTGCTTTGCGGATGGCCTTCTGTTCCGGGCAGCATTGGACAGGCTTTTTGTGCAACTCGGGCCTTTCCGTAAAAATGGGCTCTCAATTTCTAGAAATCTCGCGAACTTGCTTCCACGGTAGGGTAGCATGTTTGAATGGGCCAACTCTATCTTAACTTTACAAATGTAAAACTCTCTCAGTGTTTATAAGAGAAGGCGCTGCAGGGGCATAGAGAAGTCTCTAAACACATTGTTTTACTTTCGATTTTAATATGACTGTGTGTTCTGACAAAGTAAGGAAGTATGGTACATGGTAAGACGGCTTAATTGCTGCGCATATATAAGCTGATAAGGACGGCTTCGATTTCGACCGAGGTTTCTTTAGATGTGCAGCAACAACTTCGTCCGCGTTGTTCCTGCTCTGGAACCGCTATTTCGACCCGCTCGAAAAATCTACGGGGAAATTGCGCTCGAAGATCTCGGTGTCACCTTATTAGCCGTGAGAATGCATGGGAGCCTGCTGTGTCTTTTTTCCAACGAGCCATTCCTCGTTTTTCCCCCCGAATGGCTTCAATAATTTTTTTTTCTTCTCCTTCCATAATTTTTGTTTTGTGTTTTGTTTCCTTCTTGGTTCTCTGACTCTTCCACCCGCCTCCCCACATGTCTCTTCTTTTTCTCTTTTTTTTCCCTTATTGCCTTCGATCAATCCCTCCCCACCAGCTATTTTGGAACGTCCCTTCGCTCAATGTATGCTTTTCCTACTGTGGCTCTCCTTCCCTCAGCACACCACAGTTTGAAACGAAACGTATCTGTTTTTTACCACCTCGACACGGGCATCCCAGTTTTTTGGAGCTCTTTGGCAGGGGGCCTGCTGCCACGGACTGCTCTCTGGCCCCCTTAAATTTTTTAAACTCCATCGCGGGTTATTTTCGACCCTGCACTCCTCATTTTTCATCAGGTGACGGGGGGGGGGGCCGCAAAACGGCGGAAAGGTTTTTGCTGTTGTGCCGCTGCTTTTTCCTGCTTTTCAATCGTCTTTTAGTTGGTTTTTTTTTTTTTTTTTTTTTGCGAGTGAATTTGGCTTTTACTTTTAGTTTTTACGTTTTGTTTCTGCGAGCAAGAACCCTTGACCTTGTCTTCGAGACATTTTTGGTGCCCGTCTCCTGGCAGTCTGGGTGTCCTTTCTCCAATTTGACGACGTTTTTGGTGGCGAAATTGCGGCTCGCGCGCTCTGAGCAAGCTTTATTTAGAGGACCATTGCAACAGCTTGAACAAGTATGCTGCCAAGCATGTTCGATTGATTACTAGTAATTGGTTGTGAAAGGCTCAAGCATAGCCTCCAGCTTAATCGGATATTACGGTAGCTTACTTTGTCACTCAAATTAAAATACTTCCGGCTATTTTCTAGGTTCGAGGTCGGAACACAACTCTTAGCATTTGTGACGATAGTTCAATTATATGCACAAATATCTTTCTGCTCTTATATTAAGCAGCAGTGGCGTAAGTTGATTTTTTTTTTTCAGTATTTTCTGTAAATTAACCGCTGTTCACTATTGCTAGTACTAAATTAATATGTAAGTGCACTAAGCATAAAAATTTTTGGCACTTCTTGGGGAGTTAAGTGGGCCCACAAGCAAGAAAGACTTGCAGAAGTGACAGCATACCTTTAATGTTATTGCCACCCACCACATGACACATTAGGTTGGTATGCTCTATTCCCGTAAGTTTCAAATCAGGGTCTGATAGGTACTGCAATCACGTTAATGCATTACCAACCTGCCCAATCGGTTGGCATTGCTCATATGTCACTGAGCGGGAAACAAAAAGGGAAGTTTTCCATGCCCTTTGGCGTGGCGGGTGCGATGACATTTGCGCGAGCACTGCCACTTGAGTAACGAGTCTATAAGAAAATTTGTTAGACATATAGACAACTGATGCAGCTCTGTGGCATTCTGGGATTAGTCGTACAATCTGCTGTGGCTTTTAGTCCTCTTTTTTTTTTTTTTAAGCAGGAGACCCTAGTCTTGAAACACGAAAGTAAAACAAGAAAGTTATTTTTTAAAACATTTGGTTTTCTTGATCTACAAGTGATAGACACCATGTATTGTAAGTAGTGCTACACTCAGGAAAGGCACATTTACATAGTTATATCGGCTCAAAGTTTCATATCCAGGCTGTTTGTAAGCCTGTTTTGAAAAAACTTTTCCTGTTTCCTCAGAACTAATTTTTTTTTGTCACAACGCAAAGTTTTGTTCACGGTGTCTTTGGATCTAGAACTTGGGCCTGAATACTTTTTTCAGGATTTAACACCGCATAAATCAGAGAGTGCAACAAGACTAGTATTTCTGGAAAATGACAACTACAAAAATTTCTAATTGGCAAGGACTTTAATGTATTTTTTTATTTATCAGCAAAAAAAGTCATCCTGTGATAACTTTTTTTTAGAATTATGCTAAAACTATAAAAATGGCTTTGTTGCGCATCCTACTATTTGTAGAACATGCTGACATACTTTGTGCCATATTGTTTGATGGAATAATTGTAAAAAAGTTGGGCAGAAACATTTGTGATGAAGTTAAAGTTTACTTGAAAACTATAATAGATAGAAAAGCTTTTGCTTATGTTTGTGCTTAGCAAAATAACTTTAGATGCAAAAATGTAATATTAATTAGATCAGAAATGACAGAAAAAATGTTAAAGACCAGTGTCTCCCCTTAGGTGTGCTCTTTCAGCTGCTGCATCATCTGTCTCGATATTTAAAAACCTATTGTTCATAAAGAACTGATAGGCATTATCCAAAGTTTCCAATTATGTGTTGAATACCATTAGTGAAATGATGCTCTAACTTTGTTACAATGGTCCTTTAAGCTCCAGCTGGCTTTGGCACTGCACTTGCTAGCACGGAGAAACTTTTCCCGATAACAGTGTTTTTGGGGTTTATCTTAACCTATGCACTGCTTTTGATCTCCCCCTGTGAGCTTGAAGTTGAGTTAAAAATTCTATCTGGCCCTGGGTTGGATCATATTAGTTCTTGCTTCTAGCAGAGGATCATCAGTGCAACATTGGGACTAGGTAGCCGGGTGGCTCGTAGCTTTGAAAGTATTTATTTTATCTCTGTGATTACTAGAAGCACCAAACTTCGTTTCATAAGTGAACTTCGCGGTTGACAACGAACCAGGCCAAATGGGGGTTGAGGGGGGGTTGTGAAATTACAGAATATTTATATTGTATAAATCAACAGCAAGAACTTTTTGTCTTGACCATTTTCAGTGAAAACGGTAAAAGCCACGCTGAACCTGTCGCGGGCTCCTCTTGCCTTGACAGGTTCGAACCTTGGCGCAATGTTATCTTCCTAGCAGGTGTGTTTCTCTTGTTGAGTCGCGACCCTAAAAAAATTGCAATTTAAACTTTCGGGGAATTACTCACACTTTGCATGGGAGAAAAAAAAAGAAAGCCTTTTTCAATGTTTGTGACGTGACCTCATTTGGAACACGCTGTTTCTTATTTAAGGGTTCTCAAACTTTTCTATAGTAATATTAATCTTTATTGGCTCAAGAGAGCCACGGTACTGCATAAAGTGCAACAGCTGTGCCATGGATGCCCGCAGTGTCGCATTAAGTGATGGTGATTATTTGATGATATCATATTAGTCATGTGTTACTAGTAGATTTTGAGTTCAAAGCGAATTCAAAGCGAGTAGTGATTTTGGCAGAATATTTTCAAATTGAATATTGAATACTTTAGTTTCTCCAAGCCTTTCACTACTGTTGCACCATGCTTAAATGAAAACCCAGCTAAACTCTTGAATGTTGTTCCCAAGCTTCCACTTGTCTTTTTATGAGCTAATTTTAATCTAGCTGTATTTATGAACTGTGACCTCAGAAGGTATGATGCCTTGGGAGGGCGAGTGAATGTTGGATTTGACATAAAATTAGACTGATAGAGATGCCCAGCTATACCTAATTAAGTGGATTTACTAATCCTGCTCTATGCAAATATCCTTTCTTCAATCTCGAATGTGAAAAAAAAAAAAAAAGTCACAAATAATGAATGCAGGGTTTGAGGGCATCTCTGCCTAACATATACTTTT
Source organism: Ixodes persulcatus (assembly GCA_013358835.2). Classification (NCBI taxonomy): domain Eukaryota; kingdom Metazoa; phylum Arthropoda; class Arachnida; order Ixodida; family Ixodidae; genus Ixodes; species Ixodes persulcatus. The sequence continues at coordinate 224,682 of JABSTQ010011147.1, forward strand.
GCAAAACAGTCACAGTTCAATCTTGAAAATTTTACTGCAATGTGGATGTCAACATTCCCAAAGCTTCCGTTTCATTTTAAATACACCAGGCGTGCGCCTGCACCATCCCGCTTTGAAAGTGTGCTTTCTTCCTCAGCACGCAACTGCGATATTCATACTTTTCCAAGTGTTGACCATGGCGGTTTACCCCATTGAGTGCACTTCTTACCGAGCACCGGTGCACTGTGGAGAAGCAAAATCATTGGAGCTTACTTTCGTGGGTGTAGCTTCTCCGCAGTGCTCGTGTGCTCGATAAGAAGCCTAACCCGCCACAATTAACACTTCGAAGCACATGAATATCTGAGTTCATCTCGAAGGGAATATTTAAGAGTGTATTATTCAAAATTTCGAATATTTTCACAGCATTATATTATATACAAGGTGAACCTTAAAGGTGCACTAAAGACGTTTCTGAGATTGTCTGTTTTTGGTGATAACTTATCTTACAGGCTCCAAGCATCCTAGAAATTCAAAAATTATGCTTGTGCGACATCTATTTCCCTAATAAAAATGTGATACAAGTTTGTACCACGCCCATTTCTGAGCGGAAAAATCTGGAGCACAGAATCCAGCGGAGAAGCCGGCGGCGTGACAACGGGCACGCGTCAGCCAGTCGCAAGCCGCCTCTCTTGGAAAGGCAACTTGCATAATTTTTCAATTTCTGGGATGCTAAGATCCCGTAGAATGAGTTATTACCAAGAACAGACAATCTCAGAAACCTCTTTAGTGCACCTTTAAGGAAGCTGCAGTATCTGCCTTGACTGATAACCAGAGAACCTCTCCCCATCTCGGTGGCATTGATGCAGTAAAGCAGTGTAGGAACCTACAGACCTCGTAAACCAGAATGCACATATACTATGAGGCATTTGGCTCGTAGTTAGGCATCAATGGGTGGCTCAGGCTTAAGTAGAGCCTAAACTGCAAGGACTTTTTCCCTAGACATAGGGATGGTTGGGGATATTTTGGAGCCTAGGGAACCCCATAGGGTGCTCTGGGAAATCTCTGTGTGCTTAGGGTTTTGGAACCCATACCTTATTTAATTCCAAAGCTTTCCTAGATGCCTGTTGCTGTTGTTCCTGTATGCCTGTGAGAGCTTCTCGATCAACGTGGTGGGTTTATTCTTCAAAGCCCGCCCTACAATTTTACATTGATGATCGTGCATCAATCAATCGACCTTTGTTACGCAAGTTTGTCGAAATACTTGCGAGAATGTGCAAGAATTGCGTCTCGTGTTGTGGATCTCAATGTCTTACCTCTTTTTTCCTCGCCCTGCGCATGACAGCCATTGTTGTCAAAAGTCATCGCCAAGATGGTATGTGGACGAACGAGCCATTGCTGTGACATTTGTGGAAAGAGAAATGCCGACACAATGCTCTTTCTGGAAAGTGTCTAAAATGTGTTCACACATGTTCCTCCTTGTGTCTGCTTCAACATGTCCTCACATTTGCAACTGCTTGCAACTGACTGCATGTTTCCCATGCTAAAATGTGCATGCTTCGGTGTATGTTCGTGAGTGTCGATTGCTTCGATGCTCAGCGTTTCTGTATGTTAAAAATATGTCAGTTTCATTCGCCATAAGGTTTGTTTTTCAATACTTTTGTATAAATTGAGAATGTGTCAGCTTTATTGGCCTAATTTATTTTCAGAGAATGTACTGTACCAAGTGCTATTATCATGTATAATTTAGAAGAAAGCTGGGATTTTCGTTTACACCACTAAGGAGTGAAAATTACTATTTTCCTGCTCATGCAAATGTTAAAAAAGAGTGCTGTTTTAACATTGTACCTAGTTACGGTAAATTTTCCCCAGAAACTAGCGATGTAGGCACATAAAATAGCCTGTAAACGTTTGCAATTACTTCGGTTTCTTTTCTCTAGCAACACACTCTCTAAAAAGATTGTTAGTGTGTACCACAGCGAGGTATGGAGGCACTTCTATTGTTGAATTAAATAATCAAGCACTAAGGCCAGTTCAGAAATCGTCAAAGTGCTAAATCATACCTAGGAACAGTTCTGATGCAGCGCTGACGTGTGCATAGCTTAGCACTGCATCAGCAAGGTCAGTGCTATTTATAGTGGTCACTAATAGTGCTGAGGAAATGCTGTGACGCATGAATGAACAGGCCTCGAGTGCCCTAGAGCAGGCTGAAAACAGAACTCAAAATTTCAGGCACACTTCGGATTTTCGCACTTGCATGGCAAAAGCGAGTGCGAGAAACGGCGTACCGTATCCTAACGCGCATTTCTTTGACTCCCCTCTTCCCCCCCCCTCCCCTGCCACGCCGGAAAACAGAAAGGCATGGTGGTCGACGAAGCTGGCAAAATGAAGAAGCTGCGTCCGGGCGAAATGGTTGAGGTGCGGCAACGCCGTCGCTCTTCCATCGACATGCGACGCGCCAGGTCGGTGTTCTTTGGTTTTTTTTTTAACTTGGAGATGCAAATCCTTTTTTTTTTTAAGCGTGAAACGTTTTTTTGGCTTTGTGTTCAACATTTTGTGAAGCTTAAAAGTGAAGCGTGGACAAAACCGTGGCCGCAAGGCTCTATACTGATTGATTGATGGGTGAGAGAGAAGGAGTGAGGTGCTCGCTGATTGGTTTACGGTGAGGCCACGTGACCTTAGAGGAAGGCGAGGAGGAGCTTGACCACCTGTGCGTACTGGCGGAGAGGAGCTCGAGTGTATGGAAGGCCCTGGAAGATCGCCAGGTTTATCGGCCCGATTAGCGCTAGTATCGCTTCATTCTAGGAACAACTATCGATCGTACAGATGGTAGGCGTTAAGCTAGTACGTATTTGATGAAGAGCGCCATGAACATAGGCGTCTGGCATCTGGAAACTGGGAGTATTGCAAAACGTTTGGGACGCTAGAACAATGCAAGCATGCAACTTAATTGCCTAGCGATTCGCCATACATTTTGTGCACAGTTTGTGACTCTGCTAGTGCGAGCACTCGGTCGCCGGTTGTAAGTGCTCGTCGGATTCGTTGCTCGGCTAAATAGCTGTCAACGAAACTAGCGGTGTAGTGAAATCTGCGTGTGTGAGATGAGAGTTGCCTTTCGAGGAATCGCCCATATCGAAATGTTGAAAACGCACATCCGTCATCTATATAGCCTCGGCTTTGTGGAAAACTACAAGGTTCCACGTGAAGTACATGAAGTAAACGAGAAGTTGGACAAAGTGGTGTCGAGAAATAATTCTTGAATTCCAGAAATTGACTAAAGAAATAAAGGTGTCTAATCATGACACGAGAAATACGCGTTGCGTGGTGAATAGAAACAACCCACTAATGATATGAAATAGTATTGACTTAGTCGAAATTAGTGTATGGCAATGATGCAGTGGTTACGTGTCACCAATTAGCCATGGATTTGTTTCGAGTTTTTACAGTTTTGTAGGGTTACATTTTTTACTCGCCTGTGTCACCGTTTTCCGCAGTGTTTCGGAGCTGCAGGAGAAGGTGGACAAACCGTCCACTCCGCTTCGTCCGATCCCGGAGACGGACGAGGGACCACCGAACATCGTCGACTACCAGGAGAACATCACCGCCGTGGAAGGTGGAATACCGTATTCTTCTTCTACCCTCCTTGGCATACCTGCCAGTTCTTGAGGGACCTGTGGTCCGGCCTAGGAATGCAGCGCGAAGTAGAGGTCCCACGCTTGGGACGTTTTGACAAATTGACCACGGATGCGGAAATAGGTCGGATCTGGTGTTTTAGCTCATATTGTGCGCGGGGGTACATGGGACTCCGCCATAGCTTATTCGCAAAACTCTGTCCTGAAGCTTCTATTATGCGACGGATTCGTGTCTGTCGTGGCTAGGGGGAAAGTTGGGAGAAAGTTTGCTATCATTTGTTGTCGTGTCTTTTTTTTTAACTCGGGCATTTCCTTTGTTCCCAAAGCCTGTAGGGCAAAAATAATAAATATGCGCTAAAAATTGTTAGGTTGTTTGTCGTAGGTTGACGCACATCAAAGACCATTACTTTTTCTCAAATCTTAGCGCTTTGTGTGGGCCCTCTGGCTTTCGGTGTTTGCCTCAGAACGTCGGCAGACATACTTCTGATATAATTTTGGGAGGCTGAAGGAAAGAAACCAAAAAAATGCTTCACACTACCGTGTTTTTTTTTTTTTTTTTTACCATCCCTTTATTTTAGCAGGATTTGCATGTGCGATGGGATCGCGCAAACCATGTCTGTCCTTCCGTACAACGTGGGCAAACGTTTTGCCTCTCCCGTCGCAGGTGGCGTGGCGTACCTGTCGGTGCAGGTGGAAGGCAACCCCGTGCCGCAGTTCCGCTTCTACAAGGGCGTGGGGGAGATCTACGAGGGCGGCCGCTACGCCGTGATCACGGACGGCGAGACCAACACCGTCTGCTTCTGCATCCGCAAGGCCAAGTCCAACGACGAGGGCAAGTACAAGGTAGTGGCCTACAACAAGCACGGCGAGGACTCCGTCACCATGAGCCTCTTCGTCACCGGTGCGTCTGTCTCCATCCTATCTTCTTGTGCCTCGCGTTCATGAGGTGCTCTTCTGAAGGCATCTTTCAGAGACGAGTGTACAGCGTATTACCCTAGCAAAACTTTCCCAGGCGAAAATCAGTCCACTTCCAGCTGGATTATGGAACTGGAAATGAAGCAGTCCAGCTGGATTCCAACTGGACCCAGCTGGAATCCAACTGGGTCCAGCTGGGATCCAGCTGGACTGCCTCTTTTCCAGTTCCATCATCCAGCTGGAAGTGGACCGATTTTCACCTGGGAGTACACTACTATATTTGTATTGAATAAATTTCAGAGGCCTCTATTAGATCAGTTGGACGTTTTATTGGTCCAGTACTATGCCAGCCTGCCTTGGCACATCGGAAGACTCCGTTTGTGGATATATGCAGTATCTCCTTGCATTCATAGAGAATAGGTGTGTCTTGAGAGTCTGTTGGCATAATAAAAGACACACCACAATACTCTGTGTGACGGTAAACCTATATTTTGGTAGGCCTATACACCGGTAGACGTGCGCACCAATTTACTTTTCGACAGGCCAATACTAGACGGTGTAAAAAATAATATGTTTGTCTATCTGGTTTGTCGATTGAAATTTTGGCTAGAGTGCTGTAAAACCGTAGTGCCTAGCATGTGTCTGACTGGTAGGCTTGGCATCCTATACCATTAAAGGGATGGTGAACCGAAATTTGGATTTCAGAAAAACAATGCAGGAGATGTAAGCGGGACGCTACAATCCCTACAACACCACTCGTAAGGCGATATCTCGAATGGACGCAGTGGCGTCACGAGGGTCAGCGGCACCCGGGGCGGCAGCTTGCCGCGCATCCCCCCCCCCCCCCTCCGCTCTCGCGTGGCCCACCGCGACTCCACCCCCCCCCCCCCCCCCCCCCCCCCGCTCTCATGGCCCGCCGCGACACCCCCCTGAGCCCTGCACCCGGGGCGGTCTGCCCCCCCCCCCCCCCCCCCCCCCGCCCCCCCCTTGTGACGCCACTGAATGGACGGCCGTATTTTGAGAAAAAGAAGTCGAGATTGAACAAGGCCGACGAGGCGCGTGACGTCAAGGTACCTAGTTTCCTCCTCTCTTCGCTTCGTTCCCTCAAGGCGGCGAGGCGGAGAAGACGCGAGGCCGTTCCCTCTCCTTCTCGGAGAAACATGACGTCAACAAACCTGTCAAATGCGCCTCCTTTTCTTGAAAAATACGGTCATCCGTTTGAGATATCGCTGTATGAGTGATGTTTTGGTGTTTGTAGCATCCCGTTGCACGCTTTTGCCGCGTATTTTGTGGAATTCATATTTCGGTTCAGCATCCCTTTAATGCACCAGTGTCCATGAAAAGGCAACATAATATATCGGAAGAGGTGTTGTTGCAATCCAAGTTATTCAAATTTGAAGCACCGGTGAAGAAAGTGAGCAGATTAATCAGCGCCACTGTGGGTAATGCTCTCCACCGCATGTCCACACGCTATTTTCAGCTGTTGTCACGTAACCATATTGGGCACTTGCTTTACCGCATGTTTAGTGAGCACCTCCTTTTCTGCCTTATCTTCCAGATGAAAGTGGCATGGATTTCCGTGCTATGCTAAAACACAGGTATCTGTTCTTCCGTTATCTTTTCTTGCGCTTTAAAGTTTTGATGGTTTTTAGAACTGGAAGGTTGTCGCTTAACGGCTGGTCGTCTCCGAGTGTCCCAAAAGCTGTCCAGCGTTAGTTTCTACTGATGTATCCTTTCTGCATGTTACATTAACACTCCAGCTTGGTTATTCGATTCAAAAGCCCACTCTAGTATTTGTATCTTAAGTTACTTGTCACATCACAATTTTTGTGACTTTTTTTTTTTGTTGCAGTTTTGAAGTGGGGCAGAACTAAGCTTAAATACAACTGCCAAATAATGAAACTGGTTAATTTTAGTACTCGTGGATTGATAAGAAGAGGCAGCATCAGGGACCCTTAACGGCTCTAGGAAGTTGAACAAAATTAATAAAGCTTTTGTCCTATGCACTAGAAAACTGCTGTGTACCTTGGCCAGTTTTGTGACAGGCACATTAAGAATGTCTAACTAGGGTCCCATCCCTTTATTGGCATGGTGCCAGCACCGGGACATTGCCTGCATTTCACGGCGTCGCACCTCTTTCCCAGGCAATACGCAAAATGGGGCCTGGGCAAGGATGACCCCAACTGGCAACTCAAGGCAGGAGAGGAGGAAAAGGAACAGATTGGTCCCCGCAAGCCGGTAAAGTATCAGCGCAATTCAGCATTTCGTTGTCCTCACATAAGTGAGGGTTGGAGTTATTCCTATTGGCTTAGTTTTATGGTTCATTTTTTTCTTCGTTAGCTGTTCTCTGAAGCGACTCTTGTGCCAAAACCGATGTTACCAAGAGCTGCATTGGTAACTGCTAGGATTTCTCAATCTGTAGCGACCAGTAACGTAACAATTTACGGCAGATACATTGGAACTATTCACGGCTAATGTGTCGGTGCAATTTATACCTGCCGTAAAGTTTTAAGACTTGCGTATGAAAATGTGTGGAATGTGCGCTTCACTTACATAATTTTTGTACAAACATTTTTGTTATTTTAGGTAATGTTACAATGCCCTAGCTTTCCTTTGCGAACGGCCAGTGTCAAGTGTTTCCGTACTGTGTCGCGTCATAGTCTCGGATTTATTTCAGGAGATCTTCACGAGGTCGAGATCCTTGTGCGTCTCTCGACCTCGTGTATTTGTTATATGTGTTTGTGTTTTGTTTTTGTCTCTTTCTATGGTTTTATGTTTTTGTCCTTGCTTGCGTGTGTGTACGCGTGCAAATGTCCTTTTTTGTCGCCAGTGCTTTTGGAAATCCTCTGTGTTCTGTTTTCTCTTTTGACTTGCCTTTCATATTTTCTCACTGGCTGCCTTTTTCTGGCCTTCTTTTGGCTTTCTTTTCTTTCTCTTTTTTTTTCTCCTTTTTGCCAAACCTCTTCACATTTGAGAAACACACAGAGCAATTTTTTTTTCACATCGAGCCTTTTCCTTTTTTTTTTCCGTTACTTTCGACTCATTCTGTCTTTTTACTACTACAAGCCGGGCCGATTTTCACCATTGTCGGCTCGCGCGAAATATCCATTTCGCCTCGTTTTCCCTCTTAATGTTTCTTCGTCCTAGCATTCATCCTTTAGCACGTTGCTATGGGGCCCCAACGCCGCCCACTCCACACAGGAAGACGAACTCACGATACCCTCCGCTACCATCCGATGCCGATCGCTGGCAGAGTTAATCCCCGATTGGCCAGTGCTACACAAGGTTCCTAAGGAGAAGCTGGAGGTTGGACACCCTGTGCCCCTCTCTCTTTCTTTCTCTTAGCCTTCTCATTCTCCTTTCACTCTATCATGCTACGCCTGTCACGTTGCGTCCGCAGCTTCAATCTTTTTTGATGGCTGCTCACGTCTCCATTGGTGCAACTCTACCACCCATACTTTCTGAGAGGCTGTCTTCCTTCTATCGCTGCTAATGTCATGTTCATTGTAAGACCTCGAGCGCTCGTACGTCTTGAGAGGCTATCTCCTTTTTCAGATCAGTGTGCGCAAAATGTCGCCTTTTCCTCCGCTACCCTCTTCTCGTTTTCACTTCTTGCAATCCCCTTTCTGTTTGTTGTCATGTCTCTGTGTGTTGCAGAGAAATCTTTGCTGCGCCACTGGTTGCAACAAAGATTGCTCCCACTGAAGTTGAAATGCATGTCTACGTATTATATGATTGCGCGATTGCACTTAGGTGTACCTTGGGCGGTTTGCGCCCCATTTGCTAATGCAGTGCTTGATATCAAGTACAGTAGATGAGCAGATAAATTAATGACTGCACCCTTCAAATCAAACAACGGCTTGCTTTGGCCATCTAATGTCTAGTGGGGAAATTCACTTATGGGTCAGGAGCAGCGTTGAAGTGCTCCTTTCCTTGCTGGAAGTGCGGGCTAGAATTTACTGCGCCCTGGTGTCACGAATGGAACGCTTCAGGGGTGCTCCAAATCCGCCCGTGGGTTTTGCCACCAACTAATGACGGACTATTGATTCTAAAGAAAGAAGATATGTCGACAGTTTTGCATGTATAATAATGACCTTATTTTAGTTTGAAGTGTTGGTATAGAAGTTGAAATACTGGTTCAGGATGAATAAGTAACTTCTTAATCACTCACAGACTGTTCCCGGAGTCAGTGCTTCTCTTTTGTGCACCTGTGGATCGCTGAAATGTAGCAAAGCGGGCACAAGCGTCATAGATTCGCTCCACTGTGCGAGCTTGTAAGAAATGAAGGAAAACTATGAATACTGTCCTTGCACGTTTGATATCTTTCAAAGTATTCTTCATTTAAGTTAATGCTACAGGAGCCAGTCTATCTATAGCACATGATTAACAGCAGAGCGAAGTAGTATTGTCTTGCCGGCCCGACTTATAGCTTATGAAGATTTTGACATGTCAGTTGTTGCGATGCTTATTCAGGGAAACCTAATTTTTGTGTTGCGGCTTAGCATACAGCCAGTCTTCTGCTCTCTAGTTTCTGAAATGCAGTCAGAATTTTGACTTGTTTTCATCAGAATCTTTAGAATTTGAGTACTAAATTTGGATCTCCCAGTTATTATAAACTCTCATCTCTGCTAGCAATCAGCTTAACCATTTTCTACCGTGTGACAGAATACTAAACGGGGTGTCATTAGTATTCAACTTCGGGTGGTCTTGCACAACATTGTATCTGTCACCAATTCTCGTTAGATGTGTGACAACATGTCGACACGCTTCTAGCGTCGCTGATGTTTGCTGTCCTTGCCCTGTGTTTCTGTCCGTGTTTGTTCATGTCCCTCGTTTGTCCTTCTACGGCCACGTCACGTCAGACGTTGGATCCTCACCCTCCCTGGGACAATAGGCGCCTGTCTCTTGCCGACCTCATTCCTGATTGGCCGACGCTGCAGAGCGTGCGTCGGAACAGCGAGGTTGGCCAATCGGATCGTGTCGGGGTGTTGTTCGTCTTCGTTGTCGTTTTTCTCGGAGCTGAGGAGCTTATCGTTGTTGGCAGACTGTTGGCATCTCGTAGCTGCCGCATTTTGCTTGTCTCCGATTGTCTCGGCTTGGCTGTTTGTTGGGTTACTCTCCCGTAACATCTTTTTCTGAGCAGCAATATTTTTTTAACTGCTTTCGAATGGAGCGCGAAATCGCTTTGCTGTATCATTTCGGATTCTCCTATTTTGTGTTAAACTTTAACCAGGGGCTGTTATTTAGAGAAGATTCTTTATCAATTTTTTTTCATTGTCTTTCAGTCTCTTCATACTCTCAAGTGTCAAAGCTGTTTGTGGTGCACGCACAGAAAGTCTGCTGCTGCGTCTCGTGTTTTGTCCTTGTTTGCTTTCTGTTGCAAAACCATGTGACTAACCCCAATAGTAGCCACTTTGTGCATCTCATAGTAGTCAAGGAACCTTCGTTAATACAAACAGCATTAATCTAAATCTGAATTAAATAGCTGTTTCTATTAACGAGGTTTGACTGCGTTTGTGGGATCCCCAGATGAGCTCTGATCGCATCAATGTTGTGTGTTTACTGTATGTTTGTTCTGTACCATGATACATGTCTGTCAACCATGCTTTGTTTCATGTTGGTGTTGTTCATGTGTAATACTTGCAGTGCACAACATTTTTTTAATGTGCCCACCACTAAAGAATGTTCAGTTGTAGTCTTTTGCAACACAAGAACTGCTGGAAAAGCTTCGCTTTCAAATTCCCAGAGAAAAAATGTCGTCAGTATGCCACTCACTACAAACATTTAATTCATTCTGGTTCAAAAGCGCACAAAAGACGAGGACGAAGTAGAGAACAAACACGATTGACAAGAGCGCTTGTCTGTCATGTTTGTCCTCTGCTTTGCCCTCATATTTTGTGCACTTTTTAGCCAGAATGAATGCTTAGCAACTAGCCCAGTTTTGAACCCTTAAACATGTATTTTTTTGACATCAGGAAAATGGAGGAACATTTGTCGATGCCCTTTTTTAAAGACTGGCGTCTACTAAAACAAAGCTCCGTCTAATGTTTGATGTGCCTCAACGCATTTGGCATTGAATGGAGCATTGTTTGTGAGGGCGGAGCATCCGCCGCAGTTGTTGCATTGCAGCACACTTCCCCATGGTTTTTCATTTTAATTCTAAAAGATTGAAAATAAAAAGGGGTTGAGAGTTAAGAAGAGTGCAGTCTTCACCGTGAGTTCATCAGGCTTGGCGGACATTAGAGGTGGGAATAATTGTCAAGCTAAGTTGACTAAATAACTTAAATAAGTAAACTTTTTAATTATTGGTTTTTGGGGTTATGCAACAAACGCAGTATTGACGGCAATTACTATTAGAGGACAGGCCAATTTAAAGAATTAATAAAAAAAGGTAATGTTTTTTTTTAAAGATAGTAATCAATCAATTTTTGCATTTCTTGGTACTGCCTTAAAAACTTTGCACAAAAAGAGTGTATCGAGCCCTGCCCACAATGACACTTGGAAGGGTGACATAGCCTTTTAGGTCATGTCGTCACTCGTGTCATCGGCACACCCACCGAGGACACGCCGCCAAGATAGTGACGACACTATTGAAACGTCGACATCACTCTTCCAAGCGTCATTGTGGGCAGGGCTTGTGACGCTATTTTTAAACGCAATTTTTAAAACTGCCGAAAAAAATACGCTAACATTTTTGATTGAATTATATCTAAAAAAATCATTCCTTTTTGCAGATTCTTTAAATTGGTCTGGTCTCAAATAGTAATTGCCATCAATACTGCGATCCCAACAGGACCCCTGAAAACTAATAATTAAAAAGTTGATGAAGAGATTTTAGTTCACCGTAGTCAACTTACCGTGACAACCATCCCCTCATCTAATGTCCGCCCAGCCTGACAAACGCAAGGTAAAGACAGAACACGTCTAGCTCTCCCCTTCTCTTTCTTAAGAAACCTGTTCAAATTAATATCAAACACCCTGAATACTTGAACAAGATGGTGAACTGGGCCAGTTGGTTGACGTTGTACATGATGGGGAAAACAGCTCAGAAAACACGGACTACGAAGAAGAGCAAACACAGCATTGTCCTGTCGTGTTTGTTGTTCTTTGTAGTTCGCGTTTTCTGCACTGCATACTTAGTTTTTCCTACCTAGCGTATGACGCTGTCAAAGCAAGAACTCGCATTTTCAAATCACAACAATCGTTAGTCGTGCCCACTGAACACTAAGCACCTAAATGGCAGAGCCCACAAGAAAATCGGGAAGAGAGTTCGGTTTGCTCTTGGGGACATTGCGCAAGCCGAACTCAACGCTTCGAACGAACCTGACCGTCCTCGTCGTCGGGATTCCACGCCGTCGCCCCCGCAGAAACCGGACGCCTTCCTGAAGCCGCTGGAGAACGAGCACGTCAAGGAAGGCAGGGACAAGCTTGCCCGCTTCCAGGCGGTGTTCTCCAAGAGCGGCATCAAGGGCAAGTGGTTCCGCAACCGGCAGGAGATCTTTATGGGCAAGAAGTACCACATGACCAGCCAGGGAGACCTGCACGTGCTCGAGATCATTAACCCCACCGTGGAGGACGCCGGGCGCTACACCCTCACCTGTCTCGACACCAGCTGCGCGGCCATTCTCGAAGTGGACGGTGGGTGCGGCGGTTCCTGCGTTTGAGCTCGTTCGTCTTATTTGTTTATTTACGGGTGCTCTTATTGCTTGTAAGGAACAGAATGGGAGGTGGCATATCGCAAGGAAAGGCACCCTAACCACAGAAACAAACTCCTTCCACTTGGTCCCGGTCTTTTGCGCGCTGTTTCCACGTTTATGTGGGTGGCCGCCAGCAGGTGTCGTCTGCCTTGGGCGTGGTGCACTGTTACGGAGTTGTTGAATGCCTCGTGAAGATTTAAGAAATGTTCAAAAGAAGAAGGACTGCAAATGCTAATAGCCATGTTGAGGTATTCTCTCATACAATTTGGCAGCAAAATAGAGATAGGACATCAGATTAAAAGTATGTTGAAAATGTGTTAAAAGTGGCAAAACAGGAAGAGGTGTCATGTAGAGGAACACAAAAACATTATACACATTCTGTGCATGTGAACTCTGGGAGCGGTTCGACAAGTTTTGAGCCTTGAACTGCTTTAGCTTAGTAGCAAATATACTACACATTCACTCTTTTTTTTTATAAACATAGGCTCAGTGCTTGTGGTATCTCAGTTGGCATATACGTTTTGGGGATGTCAGACAAGATCTCCACGCGGTGAACGCTGGAACCGTTAAGATTCATGAAATGCATCTATGAGGTTCAAAATGTTTAGTGGTATGTGCCTGCGCAAACCCCCTTAAGTATCGTTGCGGGTGTTCTAACCTACTTTTGGCACTGCAGCTTACCATATTGTTGACCTTGACCTTGAATTCCACAACGTCACCTTAAAGGGGTCATGAAATGTTTTTCCAACTTTTTCCTGTTTAGCTTTCCTCCTCAACTCATAAATCGCGCATTCTACCAAACAGTTCAAGAAGGCGGAATGGGGTGCCTCCTCTCTTGTTCGGACTCTCGTTTGTGTACCCGGACACAGCCATCCTCCCCCTAGAAGATTAGCCCGTCGCTCAAAATTCAGACAAAAGTTGCTTTCCCCACCCTGTTCACCCCGAAGCTGACAGTGGAAGCTACGTGCTTGATGGGTCAGCCACACTTTTGCTAGGGAGCCTTCATGCGCGCTTTGCTAGGGTGATGCCACCCTTTGTAATACCACTCGCCGACAAACCAGCAGCCATTTTGGTTCTCGGCGATAATCCGTGGGGCTTATAACCCTCCCGGAAACAAGCACCTTATCTCACAAGTTCGGAGCAGCGTTGTGGAACCCACGGAGGGAAGATTAGCATCTTCCCCCTCGGATGGGATTACCGATGGACACAAAGGCCACTTTCCGGCGCACGGGGAAACAATGAGAGGAACAAAATGGCGGTGGAAGAGGGTGTGGGAAAGGGAAAGAGGCAGTTGGCATCACCCTATGCGAAGCGCACATTAAGGCACCATAACTTTTGCCACGCTCCCTCGCGCATACCTACACACAGAGAATGGGGTCAGGTGACGAAAGAGAGGCGGCTGATTGGTCCAGCAAGCGCGAAGCTTCCATCACAATGTCAGCTTTGAGGTGAAGGGAATAAGTGAGGTCCGGTGCCGTGTGACGTGCGTTTGGACCCGGTGACGCGCTTTGGGGACTGCGAATGTATCACAGTGAAAAGGCAGAGAGCTTACGAAGGGAAGGAGGTATGAAATAGTCCGCTGTGTCTTCAAGTTTTCGTACCGAAAGTCAGGCTTTTGACTTTCTACCTTTTTTCTTTTGGCCCACTGAACAATGTGCTATTAGTAAAATCCCAATCTTAATTGATTTATTCCAGCCCAAAATGCGTTTCATGGGCCCTTTAAAGATGAGCTGAACCACTCCAGCTTCATAATGGTGCTTCATTAGCTTTAGCAGTTGCAAACTATATGCTACAAGCTACGAGGCTGGACTAGGGGACGTGCATTCTCTCTTGAAATACAACCTTTCTATGCATCAGGGAATGCAGTCTACCAAGGGGCTTTCTCTAACCACGGTTTTAAGTTTGGCACTCCTATTGACATATACACAAAGCCATACACATAGAACATAAAGCTCCTAGAGTTCCGCCAAATGCGCAAATATCCATTCATTCTTGCCATTCTCATATGCCCGCCAAATTTAAAGGACGGTGTTCGTGGGGCATCATCAGTGGGACAGTGGTCTCATGACCAAGCCACGTACTGTGAGTCGGGTCACGTGACATGGTGTCACATCATGGTTTCATATGGCGTTACATCACTTGACATAAATAGATAAATAAATACATTAATGTTTTTCTTGTGGCGAGTGACTGAAGCGTGTGGGTGCTTTCAGACCCGGACCCGGTGTACAAGTTCATCAAGAGGCTGCCGGCCCGGACGGAGCAGTACTCCACCAAGGAGCTGGTGCTTGAGTGCACCACCAACAGCCACAAGGCCAAAGTGCAGTGGCTCAAGGATGACAAGAAGATTGCAGTGAGTACTTTCCCCAACAGTGTTCCCTAGCTGGGGCAGCTCTGTGTGTGCCTTGGGTTCGGGTCTAACTGACGGTCGTTGTCTTAGTGTCACCGTCCCAGTTCTCGACGCAGAATTACATTCTGACTAAAGCCAACTCTGACTTAGCGTTGAAAAATAGTGAGTGAAGCATGCCAAGGTCGAAAGATGTTTGGCCTTGGCATGCTTTGTGCTGTGGGCATCACCGGTCACACGACTCAACTGTGCAAGAAAAACAGTGATAACAAAAATAAACGCAAATGGAAGAGGCAGGAGGGAGGACTCTGAGAGGCTTTGAGAAGACTTCGCCATCTGTGAAGGTTTTGACAATGACAATAAAAAATAAAACAAACAGTGTAAACGAAGGATGTGGCGACTCTAGACATGACGTCACCTGCCTGGAAGGCTAAGACCGGAGCTCACGTCCACTGCATTCTCATAAAATGTGCTCCCACATATGATGGTTTGATTGATACGTCGACATACAAGTGCATATTTTTACAGAGCAGATTGTGTTCGGACCTTAAAGCTCTTAGAACAGTTTGTAGGTTTGGATGGTTGAGCAAATTAAAGTGGAATATCTTCAAACAAAACTCTCGTAACTAAAAAAAAAGAAAAGAGGGTGCTGCATTTTCAGAGATATTTGAAGATTAATGCAACCAAAGAACTCTGAGTGTTTTACAAAAGCTGATATTAAAACAGAACAGAAGCTGATATTCTAAAACAGGCTTTTCCGAACCCCGACCCGCTGGCTGGATCCGGCCTGTGGAGGCATTCTGGCCAGCCCATGAATCGGGGTGGTCTTTCCAGTGACACCCGGCCTGTGGCCCGCTGCTACCAATGCAAAAAATAAGCACTTGTAAAAAAATTGCCGTTGCAACACATACTTAAAGCTCTAACGAACATATCAGGAAGAAAGAGAAAACTGTAGTTTTGTGCAAATATTCTAATCTTCGAACAGACATTTAGAATAATACGCTATTCGATATTCCCTTTAAAATGAACTCTGATATTCATATTTTTCAAAGTGTTGACCGCGTCGAGTCAACCCAGTTGAGCGCGCTTCTTAGCAAGCACCGGTCTACTGCGGAGAAGCAACACCCACGAAGCTTGCTTCCGCGGGTGTTGCTCTTCCGCAGTGCACTGGCGCACGGTAAGGAGCACATTCTTCACAGGTGTTGCTCTTCCACAGTACACCGGTGCTCGGTAAGAAGCGTGCTCAAGGGGGCTAGCCCGCCGCGATCAACACTTCGAAAAGTACCAATATTGTAGTCACATTCTTAAGAGGAAAGCCCACTTTCAAAGCGGGAGAGTGCATGTGCGCATGTGGTGTATGAAAAAAAAAAAAAGGAAACTTTGTGAATGTTGAAATCTACTTTATAGTAAAATTCTTAAAATTAAACTGGCTTTTAGGCAAGAGTATATGTTAGGCAGAGATGTCCTGACAACCTATGTTCATCGTTCATGATTGTCTTTCTTTATTTTCTCGAATTCGAAATTTAATAAAGGATATTTGCAAGTAGCAAGAAGGGCTGGGCATCTCTATAGATTTAATTTAATGTCAAATGCATCAATTACTTGCCATTCTTATGTAGACATTGTGCTTTCTGAGGTCATAGTCCATCAATATAGCTAGATTAAAATGAACTTACCTTACATATGGACAAGTGGGAAGCTTAAGAACAGCTTTTACGAATTCAGATGGGATTTTGTTTGGGCGTGGCACAGTAGTGAAAAGCTTGGAGAAACTATTCGATATTCGATTCGAAAATATTCGGCCTAGACCACTGTTTGCTTCGAATTTGCTTTGAACTCCAAGTCCACTATTTGCAAAGGTCTAGAAAACTGCATCAAAATGTCGATTCTCTTGCCATATTATTTATTGCACATTGCCATCTCCAGAATTACTATTCATAGTTCCCTTCTTCATGTCTGCCTATTAACTATGAAAAAACTCCTTTGCGTTCTCGTGTATATCGTCCATAGTGATCTGAAATGACCTACCATTTTCATGTCTTTTGCCCTGTGTAAATATGCCAAAGTTCCTATGCTTTATGATTTGTGTCCGGTGAGTTTTCAGGGTCACAATTATTTTGTAATATCATAAATAGTAAAATATTGCACTTGAAATAGGGCATATATGTCCACCATACCTTTTTCTTCAATTTTTGCTCTAGTTTAAATTTTTGTATTTAAAGGCTTATTTAGGCTTATTTATTTACTGTCGAGACCGGTTATGACGAAGTTGGTTATAATGAAATAGCGAGTACAGCGAAGTGATCACGATTTCCCATTCCCTTTTGCGCTTTGTTTTAACCGAATTCGGTTATAACGAAATAGCGGATAAAGCGAAGTCATTTCCGATTCCCATTGACTTCATCATAACCGGTCTCGACAGTAGTATTTTCTCGTTGATACTATCGTCTTATCAAATTTCTGGCCCTCGAGATTGCAACAGGCTTTTAATCCGGGCTCCTAGCCTAAACGTTTGAAGACCCCGGTTCTAAAAGCATCCTCTGAATTTCCTAGAAAATAACTTCGAAAACATGGATTTCGGGCTTTTGACAGTTTTTTATTTGTGCCTGTTTGGGAAAGCCTAATCTGATATCATTCTGCACACTCACACGCTGGAACTCTTTCAGTTACAAGTTTTTAGTGATTTATAAGCACTACAAATTATTCACTGTCAAGCTATCTTTTAACCATGCAGTCTGAGCACTACATACTAGCATTCGTCAGTTCCGATACTAAGTGGGCCATAATGTTTGCAGACCAGCGACAAGTACATCATAGACCAGGACCAGTTTGGAAAGAAGATCCTGCGCGTTCAGGACTGCACCCTCGAAGACACAGGGGTCTACGAGTGTAGGATCAGCAGCGAGGAGAAGACAAGCACCAAAGTGACCATCACAGGTGACGCCCAGTTTCGCCTCACCCTTTGCCGGTGTAGGACGCATTGCACTTTAAGTACCTCGTACGCGGAGACAGTTGCTCGTGTCTCGGTAATCACGGTATGGAAAACGAAATTGGCTTCGTCCGTATGCTGGTCTGAAAAAGTACTACCCAGTCGGTACTTCAGCAGCCACCTACTGTAGCAGGCTTTACTCTGCACACGTGATCTGGTCACGAAAGGATGCTATAGTCAAGACAGAATTAGAAAGACAGGATGTCTTCCGGACACCGGGCTTCCAGCACATGCTCGAGATGCACCAATGCAACATAGAATAGAGCCAGGTGCTGTAAATATATTTATTTATGGATCTGTCGGCTTTTTGGCCTGCAGTGTGTTTAAATAAATAAATAAAAATACTCTTCTTTCGCGAGCTGCCGTTTCTTTTATTAGCCAGTTTTCTCTCCCTCGTAACCTCCGGTTTTCTCGTGGTCTGTTTTAATTTGTGACAGAGCAAAAGTTCCAGTTCATGAAGGGGCTGAAGAGCTTCAAGATCAACGAAGACGAAGCAGTGACCCTCGAGTGCGAAGTCGACGAATGGGAGGCTAAGGTGCAGTGGTTCCTGGACGGAAAGGAGCTCAAGAGCGACAAGCAGTGAGCATTTTTTAAGTTGTCATCAACATAAAAATTGGTTCGAACATTCATCGACATAATCTGTCCACTGCACGATACCATTAGCGCAAATACGGCATCAGCACGTTTCTGCATGTTACTTAGACAGAATGTCGATTGGCACCAAACCGCTTAGGTTACCGCGCTGAAAGAGGACTTTCCATCGCATTAGTAGTTTTTGTGGCAGCTGTTTAGTTTTAAAAAGAGTATAGTTAAAGCTGACGATTGCTTGTTTGCACTAACAGTGTCACACAGTGTAGCCTAGCTTTGCTTGCTGCTGTTGTCGTCCACATTCCCTCAGTGTGTAAGTTATCAGTCGGGCATTTAATTTACACTGACCTTCTGGTGACTATGACTGGGATGTGTAGTGCCAAGTGCTATGTTGCAAGGTGTGAAGTTGGGTTAGTTGGTGGTATGTGATGACAAAAGAACAGTGCAAAACACAAAAGGATGAATCAAGGAATCGGTCTGATTCCTTGAACAATGTGAAAATAAGAGCGATTGAACAGAACAGTGGAACAAAAATGACCTGGACAGGATAACCCCCAACGGGCCAACCCATCCAACATGCAAAAACATCTTACATAAATGCAGCATTTTTCGACGAAATTAAGCCAATTCGTTTCTGTTTCAAGCAATCTTTTTGGTTGTCAAGTGCTATGTTGGATCATTTGCACCTGAAGACATGCTGCTTGTTGTAGAAGAGTACGAGGTGTAGCGTGCCATTGTTGAAATGTACTGGTCTCGGTGCCTGTGGTGCAAAATAATGACTCAGAACCAGGGTGTCGAACCGGAACCGAACCGAACCGAAAACCTGAACCGAACTGTTATTTTAAGCCGAACCGGAATCTTCGCCGCCATCTTGGAACTGAACCGGAACCGAACCAAAAAAAAAATATAACGGTAACCGGTTCAAAACGGTTCAAGGTATTTTTTTTTCTCTTTTGTTAGTATCACAAATTGAATGTATGGGAATAAAAAATTGGCAGCTGTATTTCTATGTATTGATCAAATCGTCATATACAGAATTGCAAAGTATGATAAATTGTATGTTTTCGTGGTGCTTTTGTATTGGCACTATGATTAACCATGTATTGCGTTCTCACGTGACGTCAAGGTGTCAAAACATGCTGTCAAGTAATGTCACGTGACTCATTGAGTCAAGTCGATTTAATTTGAGGAAGTCACTAGATATATTAACCTTGTTGACAGCGTCACGTAACATGACATCATGATTTCGCACCGAGAGTCACGTGACATCGAGGCGTAAGCGATTTTCTTAACCCGAGTCGAGTCCTCGGGTTCATGACAATCAGCATCGCCAAACATTCAAGTAACGGGATAATGTTCGATTAAATATGTTAATAGCCCAAATCTAACAATATCTGAAGCTCAGCCCAAGCTTTTGCTTTCCAAACCCTAGCGCATGACTATGATGAACACTGACGGTATATAATTAGCATCAGATCACGTGGCCGCTTGTTCAAATTGCGAGTTGGGGAGGGGATCGACAGCTGTCTCTTTCCTTTTTAGGGGCGAAGCTCCTTAGGGGCTAGCCATGTCCGTATGTCCGTCCGCCGTCCGCCGTAGGCTGGCGTCGGGTGCTCGTGCTTCTGCTCGTGAGATCACGTGCTCACGAGCACGTGAGCACATGCTCACGTGCTCGTGTAGGGCAAAAAAAAAAATTGGAGAAAAAAAGATGAAAAAAAAAATATAAAAAAAGAAAAAGAAGAAAAAAAAGAGTAGGGGGTTCTGAGATGCCATCCCATCTGTCTGTTTAAAAAAAGAAAAAGAAGAAAACCACACATTCTCCTACTGCCATGAATGAAAAGGACCGAAAAGCTCGGCATGCAGCGCCTCAGCGTCTACGTAGACAGCAAGCTGCTCCGGAGACCAGGGCGCGAGAAGCTGCTGCACAGCGTCAAAAACGCCAAGCGGACCCGGAGTTGAGAGCTCGGGAAGCGGCGGCAAAGCGTCAACGCCGACAGCAAGCAGCAATACCTATGACCAAAATCAGTATCATCAGCACCACCCGAGCTTCGCCCCAATCAGCATCATTCACCACGTGGAGATGCGGTCATTTTTTTTTTCTGCATCTGCTTTTGCGCGGAGGGGAAAACTAATAGATGTTTTCGCAAGCTATCAACGTCATGGTTTACTTCTTAACAGTATTTACTGAAAGTACAAAAAAATGTTGCACGACAAAGTTTACATCTCTGAGGCACCCAAACGTTTTTTCGTTGTTGCTGAACTGCCTCCGAAAGATGTACCCGAGAATAGAAGTACTGAAATGACTAAATGCGACTTATTAATATGACATTACATAGAACTACATGTGTGTACGGGAGAGATACTTGAAGAAAAAAAAAAAAAGATCCTAGTGGCCTCAGAGGGACAGCGGAACGTTGGCAGCTAAATCTCGCACGAGCGTCGTTCTCAAGCAATTCCCCAAGTTTCGACCACCTCTGTGTTTTGTTTACAGGAACAGGAAATGATTTTTATCTATTTACTAAATGCCGCCAACGTTAATCATACCCCCGCACTGGGGTTGGAAAGGAAGAAAACGCGCGCTGAGCTCCAGGCATTGTTAGAGTCCGGATATTCTCAACACCGCAGTGGTTGGACACGAGCCACTACCTGAGTCTCCTCCGAGGCATTGATTGCTACGAGCCGAAGTCGAGTGCTCACGCAGTTCTCGTGTCCAATCCATGAGCCGCGCTCGACTGTCGTCAGGCGGGTGGTTTTGATCCCACAATTACATCATCAATTTTTGCGAAGGCGAGACTAAAAGAAATAGTCTCATGTCACGTTTCACGTGAGCATTGTGGGTTGTTTGTAATTCCTGCGCGAGGGCATGTGGCTCTGATGTCATGACCCTATCAACCAATCAGGATTTTCCAGTCACGCCACCGACATCGGTTTTTCTGCGACATGAGCTCCTTAACGCTGTCGCGTTAAAATCATCAATTAGCAAGGCTGATGCTCATTTGCAAATTAAATTGACCGGCATCTTGTCAAGAACAAACTTCAACAGCCAGGCTATGCCAGCTTATTCTGTATGAGAAAATGTTTGCTTGGGCAAGCGCTATTTCGGGGCAGATTCGATCTGAGTGCGAAGGTGCCTACAGATTAGAGTGAACAATTTCGATTATTCTTTTCTGTATTGTTAGTCGCATACATCGCGGTGCTGAGTGTAAACAATATTTGGTTAGAAAAACAAGCATTGTGATTGCTGTTTGTGTTTCTATAAAAAATGGTCTGAAAGGGATTGTCCTAAAACTTTTGTGTCATTTTGAAACTTTCATTGCTTTTAGCTCAGTTGTGTCGTCCTTATTTATACATTGTGAAACGTATTTTGTAAACCATATTTCACAATATATATGGCCACGAGGTGCCCATTTCATGATTTTATGTGCTGTAATTAATTCCTTACTTAGTTCAAGGACACAATCACGATTTAACTTTTAATACTGCGACTCAAAGTTGTACCAATCACAGGTATTTTATGCGACCTACCATGTAGTACACTTCGCGACAACATTTTATATTAACTGAAGAGCGTGTTGGTAACATTGACTGGCAACAGAAAGAATAACTCGGGACGAGGGACGTCGTCCCTTGTCCCGAGTTTGTTTGATTCTTTCTGTTGCCTGTCAACATTTTATATTGTGTAAATAGATCAGCTTGAACTTTAGAACTTTACTTAAACTGGAGGAAAGAAAGGACAGTATAGTTCTAAATTTCAACCTGATCTATTTACAGGTATGTATCAACAAGCTCAACTTTTTCCTGTTGTACTTAAAGGGCCCCTGAAAAGAAAAAAAATTTTTTTTTGAACAGTCTGGTTGGGACACGCGTGTCGAAAAATGAATTTTACGCGAAAAAAATTAATTTTTAGAGCAATATTGACGGCGAGAGATTTATTTTAAATTTTTCGCGCAAATTCCATGGTCATTCAGCTCGGCTTCTCATTGGTCACGATGGTCATTCAAATCAGCTTCTCATTGGCCAATAGAATGAGTGACAGCTTAGATGTTGGTTATAAAATCTTCGTGATCTCTTGAAATCGCGTTTTGAATTACATTTTTATAGGTTTAAGAAAGAATCCATCGAATGAACGTCGTAATTGTTTACAAACGTTTTACAAAATCGGTAACTTCCGTTCGGATAAAACAACAAACAAAAGCTTCGCCATTTTTTTTTTCTGTCATGGCCGCCGTCTTGCAACGCGTCTCGCATACTCGGGTGGTTTTATAGTTTTATCGCGTTTATATGTGAAGACCTCCGAAGAGGGCTTGTTGCTTCTGTTAGTTAGTCATGGCCGATTCACACACGGACTGATCCGCGGACGGATTGATCACGTGACGACATGTCCGCGGTTCGTCTGTCTCCCAAGCGCATCCACACGAAGGAGACGACGAGCAGACGCCAGCGAGGACGGACGGAACCTGGTCGCCACCCCACAGTGCCGCGAAACTCCAACATTGCACCGTGGCACCGTTGTCCAAGAGAGAAATCGACGTTCGCTACCGCGAGAATGAATCGTACGCCGCTGTTACGTACAGATCGAGACAAAACACCGCGATAGGCTTCGTGCGAAGCGCCACTAGCTTTACTAACCCAAAGCATGAGAGTGACACAGGCATGGTCCTGCACGAGAAGGGTTCCGCGTAGAAGCGACGAAGTTCTGGGCTCGCGAAGGGGCGTTTGGAGATGCCTTCACGCACTCCGCGCTCGTGCACAACACTCAAGTTCACCACAGCCACAAGAGAGGTCTTGCTCGGTGAAGTCCTGATTGGACGTGCAAGAATTATCGCGGCGTGCTAGACGAGTTTTGACGGAAGCTTCTTGACGCGGACTCGGAGGAGTACCGGAACCTGCGTCGCGTCAGCCAGACAAAGTTTCTGCAGTTCCTTTCACACGTGGAACGAAGAAACGCCCGACGAAATGAACCAGCGAACGCACAAAACACAACGATGCCCCACTTTTATTTTCATCGCCCAGAAACAAAAAACAAAACAAGAAAAAATGTACCGTTGCCAGACTAAACACTTTTCAAGTCAATCTCCCGCCAAAAACCCGCGCGTGAAAAAGGATCAGTCCGCGCGTCCGTGGACGAGGCGCGGATCGCAGGAATCGGTGACGTGCCGGTCACTTTGTACACGGTCTGCGGACGAAAATCGCGATTCGGTTCGTCGTGTGAATCGGCTTTACGACGCGGTACGACGTGCGACCGGCAGACACAGGAAGTAGGAATGGCTCTCGTACGGGGCGCAGCCAAGCCAGGCAAGCAGCCAAGCCGTTCCACTACGAAGAGGCGGGGAGTACCTCTCCTCCACGCGCCCGAAATGCCGAGAGAGAAAACAAGTGGAAAGGAGGTGACTGCCGACTAAATTGCGTCTGGCGCAGTCAATATTGCTCTAAAAATTTTTTTTTGTCGCGTAGAATTTATTTTTTGACACGCGTGTCCCAACCAGACTGTTTTTAAAAAACTTTTTTTTTCTTTTCAGGGGCCCTTTAAACATTTTGATTCAGGCAAAATATATATGACTTGTAAACAAAGGGATGTTGAGTCGTATGAACACGACGTTATGTACGTTAATGTAGATTTTCTTTTACTGTTGCGTCGGAAATTTTTTGGTACCTGAAAACAAAAATGAATTGCACGGACGATAGAAGAAACTATATAGTTAATCGTTTCATGGCGTAAATAGTGCCTATTGCCAGAACAACGCTGAAAATATATTCTAAATTTAGCGGTTCAAACCGGTTCGAACAATTTATTTTTTGCTCCACGGAACTGAACCGGAACCAAACCGAAAACCGTGAACCCGAACCCGAACCGAACCGATAAAAATTTCGGTTCGACACTCTGCTCAGAACAGTGTTTCGCTGTCGTCAGCAGACGATAGATTGGCTATACAGTAGACTATGCAGCAGAAGCAGCACTTCACAATGAAACAGGCCACCCCCTCTTTTCTCGCCCAAATGTGAACTTCAGTGATGATTGTAAGCTCAGCTACGGTATATGCTGTGGCTGGACGAGCGTTTCTGTAGCCAAGACACCTTCTAGTGCAAGGATTGAGCTCGTGCTCATAATCTTTATTCTGGTTGGCACTGAGGTAGACTACAGGTCTGGCAAAATGACCGACACACTTTGCTTTCTTAATTCTTATATTTTGGTGCTGATATTTGTCTGCTTTGTCCATTGTCACAAAACCAATTGACAGCTTGTGGCATCGCCTCACAAAAAATGCATTCCGTACAACAAACCATTGCTCTCCCTCTCGTGTGGCAAGTTTCCAACATAAGAGCTTTCTTTTTTATTATTTTGTTCACAATTTGCGAATGAAACGTTTCTTGCAGCCGGGAGATCTTGTCCGAAGGCCGTAAACGTCGCGTCGTCATCAAGAAGGCCAAGATCACGGACGAGGGCCAGTACACGTGCAAGACGAACGCCGACGAGACGATGGGAGAACTCCTTGTTGAGCGTGAGTCTAGAGCCCTTCTTTCACTTTCAACGTTTCGTGGCCTCATTCAACAAGTCGGCCTCTCTGTACAGCGGCCAACAAGTTCCAGAAGAAGCTGAAGGATGTCACTGCGTTGGAACGTGAGCAGGCTGTCTTGGAGGTTGAACTCCTCGACAGGCACGCTCCTTTGAAGTGGTTCAAGAACGGAGAAGAGGTCAAGGCGTCCGACAGGTACGTAAGGCGCACTTTCCATTTCGCTCGACAGGTTCTAGTATTTCCATTACACTCTTCTCAACTGCCAGGAGCAGTCTTAAAGGCCCACATTTCGCGGCGCTGACGCATATTTCGGCTACTTTTCAGAGTGACCATAATTAGGTGCCGACTACCATAACTGACATCTCTAGTATAACTCATCCGCTCCATTTTCCGTTTCTCTTCCGTCACCAGGATCAGCATCAAGATGCTCGACGACGGACGTCACCAGCTGATCATCAACAAATGCGAACTTGACGACACCGGTGACTATCACATCGAGTGCAAGGACCTGAAGTGCGCTTGTAAACTAACCGTCAACGAGGGTAAGTGTGCTCGAGACATTCAACGACACGTGACACATTCTTTTATGGCAACCTTTCTAAACAGATTCGGACTTCCATGCGGAGAGCAAGTTGTCTGCTTCTTGCACAGGGATTGCGGTGACGTCAGAACTATGTCGAGTTCTGATTGGCTTTGATTGAAAGGATAATGGGTAGATCTCAATGGGAGATGCGTCGAGGTCTACCCCCTATTTATTTTCAACGAGCGAATAAGAGCTCGGCGTTCTGACGTCATCGCAACCCCCGTGCAAGAAGCAGACGAACTTGCACTCCGCATTACATTTCTTCCGCACTTCTGAGAAATCGAGTGTTGTTTGCGGGTTTCTTGGTTTGTTTTGGTGTGTCTTTAATGCCTATTTGTTGGACATTAGATAAAAAAAAAAAAAAATGAAGGCCGATGCTTTATTGTCGCACGTCTTGTTTCAGCCGAGAAGGCCCCAGTGATCAAACTCGACAAGACAGACTACACGAGTGACACTGGAAAACCGCTCACCATTGAAATCCCATACAGTGGTAAGAAACATTACATTTTTTTTCCTCCCGTCATCATTTAATTTTTAAGTTCTTTTTTAAGCACGTGAGAATTGGGCATGGTATTTATTTCACAGATACATACGTTGAACTTGAAAAAAAGTCAATATGGCATATTATGCTTTACAAATAAGTTAATCGGTTTGCATTATCATCTAAGTATCTTAAATCATATCATGTTGCAAGCAACTTAGTTGCATTATTTCATTATCATAAATAACCTCATAATATTATGTTATACTATTAGTAACTTGTTATATGTGTTATAGTAAATAAATCGTTACGATTATATCACACTTAATAATGTTGCATTATCATACATAAATACCTTAAAGGGGCACTAAAGAGGCTTCTGCGATCGTCTGTTGTTGGCTATAACTGATTCTGTGGGTCCTAAGCATCCTAAAATTTCAAAAATGACAATCATGCGATGCCAATTTTCCTATTAAAAAGTTAATGAAAGGTCGGGACACACCCCTTTGCGAGCGGAAAAAGCCCCTCACAGAGTCGTGTGTCCCGACCTGTCATCACGTTTTTAATAGGGAAATCGGCGTCGTGTGACTGTAATTTTTGGACTTTTAGGATGCTTAGGGTTCATAGAATCAGTTATGACGGGGAACAGACAATTGCAGGATCCTCTTAGTGCCCCTTCAAGGAGAGACGCTGGTCTTGAACATTTTACTTTAGTTTCTCGTCCAGTTGATATCAAATTGTTATATCTACTATAGTTTTTAATGCTAAGCACGAACATAAGACCTTTGTTTTTTATTAATTACAGTTTTCAAGAAAATATCAACTTTATCACAAATGTTTTACGCCATCTTTTTTACCATATCCTTATAAAGAAGTTTTGCAGAAAGGATGTTTGCATATTATACAAACATTAGAGAGTACAACACAACTATTCTTACAATTTTAGCATCATTTTCTCAAAAATGTTGTCACAAATTGACATTTTTTTGCTGATAATTAGAAATGAGTTATGAAAGTCCTTGCCACTTATTAAAAAATTTGTAGTCAGCATTTTTTTAGAAATGTTAGTCTTGTTGCACTCTCTGATTTATGAGGTATTGAACCCTGAAAATGTATTCAGGTCGAAATTCTGGATTCAGATACCAAGGCCATGTCATGACGGAAAAAGGAGTTCTAAGAAAAGAAGAAAAGCTTTTAAATCATGTTTGTAAACAGCCTAAATATGAATCGTTGAATCGACGTAACTATAGGGGGTATTCACTGGACGCCATATTTGAGGGCGATGTTTAGAGCGCATGCTCAGAACGAGCTCACATTAATAGGCTGCTAAGACCGTCAATCTTGATGGTGCGAAATGCACGTGGCAAAAGAACTGTGGAAGCTCGCCATCAGCACGCGCTCGGCAGTCGTGCACACAGTAATGGCCGCCAGTGAATACTCCTTATATAGACGTGCGCTTCCTGGGTGAAGTAGTTAGAAAATGTTTTTGTGACTTACAGACTACGAAAAAAAGAATGTTAGAAAAGAACATATCTTTTTTGTAATTCTCACTTCTCAAGACCAGGGTCTCCTCTTAATCATATGTAGTTATATGAATAACTCAATTACATTTGTCTGAAATTAGCAAGTTTCTTCATTTTGCGTTGCAGTATTTTAACAAGCAGTATTTTAACAATCAGACTTTTTTTTTTTTCAAGAAGCTACTTTTGCCAAAAAAAGGCTTCTTTTAAACGAAAGATTGGGCAGCTCCGAACCTCACCTGCCGCCTGCTGCATTTCTCTAAAGTGTCGGGAGTGCGGACGTCGGACGTGGTGGCGAAGCTGCTGCGCAACGGCCAGCCCGTGCCCAGCAAGGACGTGGAGGTGGTCGTCAAGAACGACGTGGTGCTGGTCACATTCCGCAAGCCCGTGCGCGAGTCGAGCGGCCCGTACGAGTTCGCCCTGAGCAACTCGCAGGGGGAGACCAAGCTGCCGCTCAACATCAACATCCTCGGTGAGCACTTCCCCCACGTCAGGACTAACGAGGGGTCGGTTGCCTCAATGGCTCGGAGGCAAAGCGCCGGCCTACGGATCTTTGGGTGGCGGGTTCGAAACCCGGCCGTGTTAACGGAGCTCTCGGTTGCACGTCAAAAGGTCCCCGGGTTGTCGAAATTAGTCTTCGGTATTCTGCAGCCTGCAACGTGCCTTTATTACAATGAATTTCGAGTGAGGCTTCTTTATAACACACTTTCCCTTAAAACAAAGTCCACTTATAGCAAACTTCCGATACTATTATATAGCAAACACATCATGCAAAGTTTCAGAGCTGCTTATGAGTGCATTGCACAATAGCTCTGCCTGCGAAACTCTTCTGTTACTGCAAATTTTCAAGCGAGGCTTGTCGCACGTAAATGCTAGTTATAGACTTCTGCAGTGATGTGATTGCTGCGCCAATTGCGCCAAACTGCGCCAAGGGGCTAACCCTGCTACATCCTGCTACATTTCGCCAAAATATGGGTAATCTGCGCCAAGCCTGCGCCAAAGGACCAATTTAGGTCGCCTTTCAAAACCGAAACTAAACTGAGTACTGTAATTGAGCAGACGTGTGTTATGTGGCGCAAGCGGCCGCCTGACACAAAGTACCCTCCATCAATTGTCCATCCGGTCTTGCATGATTTTCCCGGCGTCTCGCTTTTCGTGCTCTCGTCTTGTGGCTCTCGTCTCTTTTTTTTTTTATATTTTCAGCGATAGACGCGGATGTGTGCAGACGCTCCGACACTAGCGTGCCGGGTTCCAGTCATGCTGTGAAACCAAACCACGTTTTTGGGCGGCTGGAGTTACTTTGTGAGCTGAGGCAACGGCCGTGGGAAAACTATATTTGGTCACTGCCTTTCAGTCACCGTGGTCGCGCGACGTCGAATGTTGCCGTCCCCACATCACTGCAGATATGGTACTTGCTAAAATGAAACTAAGTACCGCCGCATGTTCATCAACATTCCTGTTCTTGTTTAAATCATACGTTACTACAAAAATCCATCTTTAATTCAAAGACTGCTTTGTCAAAGTATTGATTATCTAGATTCCTCTCGGTGGGCCTTCTTTCGAGAGGACCTCGGTACGTGAAAAATCTGCCGTGAAAAAAAGTTGGTGAAGAGAAGTGAGCTAAAGAAAGAAGGAAATGCCTGCACGCTGAAACCGCACAGCTTGCTTGTTTGTCTCGAGTTCTGTTGTTGAACAATGCGCTCCAAGAACGTTTTGAGGCTGGCTCGCAATGTCTTGCATCGATGCACTCAGGTTCTTTATTTTTTGTGTGTTTTTCTTGTACCTTGTTTGCCGGCCTGGCAAAGCAGGCGCCAATGGACTGTTTTTGTTGCATGCTCGAAAGTTACATTTTGTGTTAAATTTTGGGGATAAGTTAGCGACGGAGCTGAGGGGCATGGTTTCGGTTTCGATCGGACAGCCGTTGTCTGCGCTCGCGCGGCGAGGCATGCCCAACAGCAAGCCTGCCGAAGTTGGCCTCACGTGCATGCGAAGATAATCTGGCACGTCGGGAACCTGTAAAAAAGTGGCAAGCGGTTTTTCGAAATTGCTTGGCAATGCCTAAAACACGTGTACACTTGTGGGATGTCTGAGCAGTAAAAACAGAAGCAGCAAGTTCCGTCACAACAGGTCACATCAGAACACAACACAACAGAAAGTGCCCTTCGTTTGTACAGCACTTAAAACAAATATTTTTATTTTCCTAAGAATATCTGCTCCAAAATCCACTTTTGCTGCTCCGAAACACTGTCTTGGCTGCTCCAAAAGCCGCTTTTGCTGCTCCAAAACACTGTTTTGGTTGCTCCAAAGGCCACATTTGGTGCTCCAAAACGCTGTTTTGGTTGCTCCGAAACGTGCGCCAAAATGGCTTAGGCCAATCACATCACTGCTTCTGTTATGATTGACATGTTTGTATAATATTTTGAAGTCTGTTATAAGTGGGTGCACCGTAACGAAGTTACGAGTAAAGTTATCGACCCAGTGACCACTAGTGCACCAAGTTACTAACTCGGTACAAAAAGCGGCCGACATCGTTTCAGGAGTCACGTCAAGATCCCTCGAAGTTGTTGCAGAGCCTGCATGACTTTTCTGTAGGAGGGTAGCAGATGAGGTATTGAGTAGGCCCAATCGCCTCCATTTCTTTGGCCATGCAGCACTTCAGAAGTAGGACAGGATACTTTGGGAGCAGTGCATTTTGGTCCTTGCATAATGGTGTGTGTGGCAGTAATGATGTGCTAATTGTTAAACACTTGTTTACAACTCCCAAAAATGACACTTAAAAAAGCGTTTCAAAAAAGGTATCTTTTGTTTTTTTTGTCAAGAAAAATTAAGTGTGATGTATTTAAGCAAGAAGTATGTACTGGCTTTCCACAACAATTCTTAAATTGCTAAGCAAATTTTTATTTACATATTTTTCTGGTGCATTATGCCTAATTATTTTTTTTATTTATTTGTTTATTTATTTTACGCTCAGGGCTAGAGGCCTTACAGAGGGAAGTGGTGAGAGAACAAACAAAATAACAGTAGAAAATACAAAATGGTTAAATAGCGGGGAATACATAGCTTGGAACATTTTAACAAATAAGAACACAATCAACAATTGATGGAAGTGATGCAGGGAGATGATTCCATTCGTTCGAAACTCTAGGAATAAATGATGCAAAATATTTGTTATAATGGCAAAATAGAATGCCTACTTTGGGACAGTGATCCAGGCGTGCGGAAACAAATGATGGTGGGTTACCAGATGATTTTTGAGTACAGCGTTGCAATGGAAAGTTTCCTGAAAAAGACAAATATGTTTTTTTCATTGATGTTACATCAATGAAAAAAACATTATTTCTACCCAGTCTCGCACACTGCCGTAAAATTTCTTGTAGTAGCTCTACTACAAGAAATTTTACAACAGTGTGCGAGACTGGGTAGAAATAATGTTTTTTTTCATTGATGTAACATCAATGAAAAAAACATTATTTCAAACGTAATCGCACCGCATGGTTAGCGGTGTGATTATAATTAGCCAGAATAAAACGTGCGAATCTGTTCTGAATTAATTCGAGCGGGTCAGTCAGGCAGGCCAGTACCGGAATCCCAGATGGAGGCTGCTTATTCAAGCTTTGACTGCACTAATGTTTTATAAAGAAATAGTTTTAACGATGAAGGGACCAGAGAAAAATTATTTGTAAGATAACCTAGCATGAGGTTAGCGTTATTAGTCAGATAATTGTTCCAGGAAAGATCGGAGCTGCTAGATACTTACGAGAGTTTACGAGCTCTGGCATTGTATTGTTAGAGTCATACGTAGAAGTAAAACGACCTTTGCGCATTAGTTTGTACTTGTTAATGTTCAGTTCCATTGACCAGAGCTCACACATCTAAAAATAGGATCCAAATCATGCTGTAAATGCTAGGAGTCCGAGCCAATAGATACTATTTAATACATGGCACAGTCGTCAGCAAATAATTTGATCGAGGAGGAGACAATACTGGAAAGGTCGTTAATTCTCAACAAAGTAAGTGCCACATTTTTTTTCTTGTTTAGCCACTGATGTGCAGAATATGTTAGCAGAAACACTTTTTGCCGACTTTTTCTCACACCTGTCTAAAAACTTACGAAACAAATGGCCGGTTTACCTCAATCCTACAGATAAAATTGGTGTACACAGAATTTGCTTCCGCAGCATTCTTCGGGGCTTGTGGCAGACATTGCAGTTGTCCTGTTTTCTTTGGTTATAGCATGTTATTGTATTTCAAACTGGGTTCTTTTTTATGTGACAGGGAGCGCATCTTGGATTTCCTGTTTCTTCCCATAAACTGTTCGAATGCGTGTGCCGAACGCAAACGCCTTAACGCCGGTGATTGGCGTTCACATTCGGGTTCGAACAAATCGTAGAGACCGCTGTGGTAAAGACAATGCCAGTTAGATTTGCATCTATGCACCAATTAGTGCAGCGGTAGAATGTCGAGCTCCCAATCAAGAGGTGGCGGTATCGATTCCTGTTGGGTCACATTTAGAATTTCCTTTTTTCTTCTATATCCATCATTCGTTTGTACATTGCCCTCTGAAGTGTGTATCACTCGTTTTGTAACGGTTTCCGCGGTGTTTCGTCGCACTTTCTTCAGGAATCCCAGCGCCTAAACACATTCTGTGCTAAAAAAGAAAAAACGAGAGCTGCCTTTTTAAAATGGTCGCCTCAGAGATCAGCCTCAAATTCCCCTGTACACCCGATCAATAGCATGACACTCCGACGTTGCAGACGTACCCCAGCCACCCGAGGGACCGCTGGAGATCACGGACGTCTTCAAAGACCGTTGCAAGCTCAAGTGGAAGCCCCCCAAGGACACGGGCGGCATCCCGCTCCAGCACTACGTCGTGGAGCGGCAGGACCTGGGGGTTCGGGGTGGCTGGACCGAGGTCCTCACCACGGAAGACACCAAGGCCGACATCACGGACCTGGTGGCCAAAAAGGAGTACAAGTTCCGGGTGCGCGCCGTCAACAAGAAGGGCGCCTCGGAGCCACTCAACGCCGACAAGACCACGCTGGCCAAGGATCCCTACGGTGAGTTCGTTGACCCAACTTCATGGATGCGTGGGGGTTTGTACCATATGTGTAGCCTCTGGAATCACTGCAAGCCTCCAAAGTCAAACACCCCTGTCATTCGGGCACCTGTGTCGCTGAGTCGCTTCTGCTCCTGAGGCACCTTTGTCGCTCGGGCACCTTCTGAAGCAGTAGGACAGGGTCAGCTAGCATTGTCGAAGCAGGTTTGTTTTTTGGGCATGTATGGACACCTCTGACTCGCAAACAGTGTCACTGTAAGGATGAGAACAGCAGGGAGAAGTCTCATTTGTGAAGCCTTTGGTGGAAATTTCTACCTTCGACGGTGCTTTGGCATCTCCTGAGTCTCGAGCATGCACGCACAATCAAAGTATGACGGAAGGCAGCAAGTTCGTACTGGAGCAACACAGTGATGTCTCGTTAATATGGACCCCTCTGTCCCCCAAAAAATCGTTCATTATACGAGTTGTCCATTATAATGAGACAAAAATGAGTGAACTTACTCAATTTGTCCTCAAAAGCTCTGTCCTTATAGTAGTGAGATGTTCATATTAATGGGGTCCGTATTAACGAGACATTACTGTACTACCCAGAAAACAAAGCCTGGTTATGACATCGTTGTTAGCTAACCCCCGACCTGCCCCAGGCGGCGAACACGCTGAAGCCGAACGAGAATTGCCGCAAAGCTGCAGACATGTCCGTCTTGGCATCGCCGCCTGCTAGTGTCGCGCTCTTTGCGAGACACGCCGGCAGCGGTGCCGATGCAAGCTAGGTGGCGCTGCACGGGTTCCTTAGTGATGACGTTTGGGGGAAAAGGCGCAGGCCTTCCTTGTTTCCTAGGTGGTGTAGGCTATGTGGTGTTGGCAGGGCGTCGGAAAGAAATGCCCTGCCAATCTCCCCTTGTCAGTGCCAATGGCAATCATCATCAGCGTCTTAATCGGAAAGGTTTTGTTGTAAGCGCTTGCCGCCATCGTCCCTGAGAGATGCGTCTACGTGCCTCCATTCCACAGACGAGCCGTCGAAACCAGGCAACGTCGAGATTGTGGACTGGGATGCCGACAGGGTTGACCTCAAGTGGCAGAAGCCCGAGAAGGATGGAGGTGCACCCATCGAAGGCTACGTCATTGAGTACAAGGACAAGTTCTCAAGAGACTGGGTCGAAGGAGCCGTAAGTCTTGCATATGCCATCATCTTACACTCATCTGCCCCCGGCGCTGAAGTCCCCCCAAATTGTTATTTTTTAATTGCCTAAATAAAACTTGCATGTCACAAAAAAAAAACAAAGAACTTTAGCTACAAAAGTTTTTGATGGCTATATTAATGTTGCAAGACTCATTTTGAGCTAGGAGTGATTCTGAAACATGTTTTCATTTTGAGGCAATGGCCTTGTCTAGACTTGCGACGTAAATATCGGTTCCCAGGTTCCAGGGAACTCGGTTCTTTAGAATCTATGTTCTTAGGGCCCGTTATAATTTAAAATTCTCTTAACATTTCTTACGACTAGAGGACGCACTGGCACCCCCTACAGTCGCCGACCGATTATTCGGACTTCGCGGGGACCGAAAAAACGTCTGAATAATAGAGCAGTCCGAAAAATCGGCAGATTGAAAAACTTGCCTTTATTACTTCCAAGTGGGCTTAAAAAAGCCGTAAATGGTGCCTCGTTTCAGGTTACACCTCCGTTTCCGTTCGGCAACTTTCTGTTAGCTTGAGAATCGCTGCCTTCTTCTCTAGCGTTATGGTCGAGTACTTTCTGCGCTTCTTAACGACACATCACGGTGGCAGAACAACAGATGGGGCCATGACGTCCAAGCCAGCGTTGTCCGAACAAGATGAGAGGCGCAAATCCACGAGCGCAAAATGGCGACGCGAAGGAACAAAAAAACAAAGCAAAACGATAATGATGATGATGATGACGTGCAGCTAAATGGAAAAAAGGGCTAGCATAGCGTCACCTAGCGGTAAAACTCAAGAGTACTCAAGTAGCGCTGCCAAGCCAAGCCAATCCATTTGCAGCCAACAACATAGAATTCAAAATGGCCGCTTCTTGACGGTATTTTCCGCCGATCGCTCGCGACGATTTTGTCCAAATAATCGAACTTTCGGACTTCAAGCTGTCCGAAACATTGGTCGTGAATATACACTATTTCTATGGGGTAAGTCACGGTTCCGCCTTTAGGTCCGAAATATCGAACCCCTAGCAAAAATTCCCATAGAGAATTCCCATAGCCTATCGGTTTATTGACACCTATGGGTGTATCGGCCTATAGGTGTATGGGCATATAGGTGTATGGGCCTATAGGTGTATGGGCCTATAGGTATATGGGCCTATAGGTGTGCGGGCCTATTGGTGTATCGGCCTATAGGTGTATCGGCCTATAGGTGTATCGGCCTATTGGTGTATCGGCCTATTGGTGTATTGGCCTATTGGTTTATTGCCATATAGGCCATCTGCATGAGCACACAGGGTATGGTGGTCCCTTTATACATTTTATTATGCAAAAAAGGGTCTTGGGGTGCACTTGCTCCTGTTATGAAGGCATCTGGATGCTGAACACTGTCACAAACTGAGTCTTGAATGTGCCAGAGCATAATGGCACACTTCTTGCTTGAAATCCTGAAATGAGCAGCAGAACAAACAAAAAGAGTTAATTGGCGGCATGGCAGAGGTGGAGGATGATGTCACCACAGAAAGTGATTAAGGCTAAAGCGATGAGGTAGATGACTGGAGCATGCTGAAAATTTCAGACCGAAGAAAATAAAATTAAGAGGCTGGATTTCCATCGTTTTCTGTCTTCATCATGAGCCTAACTGCCTTCAAAACTTATCAAGCGTCAACCTTCTGAAGAACCTTGAAATTAAATAATGTCAAATTGATATCATCTTTATGTTTGTGGGATTCCTAACAACGGTTCATTTAGTTAGGGCAACATATACATAGGATCGATTCGGGAAGGTCAGGGGATCAAAGTTTGCCCTGTTTGCCTTAACAGTACCATCCAGTCCACTTCCAGAACTTCAAAACTAGTCGCATGCTGTCACATGTTTCAAAAGATGGCTATCCTTTTGAATCATTTTGACTGCAAAGGCATAGTGGCTCTGCATGAACCGAATACACCAACTCATGTTTACAAACAAACCGGAGCGCCCGGAGCGCCCCTAGCGGACGCCACCGGCGCCGCGCATGCGCGATGGGGGTGTGGGCAAGAAACTCGCCGTCGCCCATAAACACACCATTGAAATGCGATGTTGTCGGCGTCAGTGTGAGTCCCCCTGCCCTTTTTCGCGTTCGAATTGTTGGTTCTACGTCTTCCAGGCGATGTCTGACTATCTTGAGCGGCGTCAGCGAAATTACCGAGGCTCGTTACACCGCAAAACTTCGCGTGAATAATGTGACATGTGGCGATTCATTCCGCGTGAACGCCGCAGAATGTACGCTAAAGCCTGATTCGCATGATGAGATTTCTCGGAATTTTCAGTCGCGACGCCGCTCGGGCTGCAAAAGCGTGAACCGTAGCTGAGATGGTCGACGTCGATACTGAAAATCGCAAGCAGGATCGGACCAACTGAATTAGGCATAACAAGTCGGTGAGGGTCACTGGTAACAATGATCAACTACTGTTTTCATCGAGCCTGCTTACCAACCTTCAAATTTAAGTCTTTTGAGGCCTGCACTTCTTATCGCAAGTACCGGGCCAGCATTTGGTCTACGGACCGGCGTCGTCTAAGAGAGCAGACGACAAGCAGAAACGTTTGAAAGAGCAGACGACAGTTCGAGCAATCAGGCGGCCGTATGAACTTGAAGACGCACTGAACGTAGTCCGCAGATGGTCCGCACAACTTGACGGTTTTCTGGCGTTCATGTTAGAACAAAACAAATAAATCTGATGACCACAAGTACAGTATCCGTGAATTCAACCCAAAGTGCTTCCCGCCCAAGCAATCATTGTCCGACGGCGTCTGCTTTTCCCTTTTCACGGCACATATCCAGATTCTCGGACGAACCGAGCACGTGAAAACTGAGCTTCAAACCTTTCTCGACACTTTTGGTACGGCCCCAGGCGCGGCGTTTTTACGAGAAGGCAGGTTTTTGTCTGGTTCCTTTCAAAACAACGCAGGAATACACGTCTGGCATGGGGACTTCTGCCCACAGCCCCAGACCGGAAGTGCGACCGACGCGCCACCACCGCGCCGTGACGTCACAGAGATGAGTTCGTGTATACTATGGAAGTGTAACTTCTTAAATGAAATTAAGTATGATCAATGTAATCAATTTATAGTGGGGCCACATCAGTCCACTGCTAGACCAGTAAAACATTTTCTAAAGGAACGGATTGAAGGTAGCATTAAGGAATTCAATAAGTGTGCTCTGTTGACATAAGCTACACTTTTCAAGCACAGTTCCAAACATAAGAACAGGTAAAGCAAGCAGAGAACTAGTTAAAAAAAATTAGCTTAACAAGCAAAAGTGTGCCTAGAAAATAGGGAGTTTTAGAATAACGGGCGCTACTTTATCTCGCGATACGGACGGCAAAAGCGTTTCTCTGCCGGGGACTCAAAACGCAAGCATCTCGCACTTCTAGCGCCACCAAGATGTTGCGATAGCTTTTATTATGAAGTTAGAATGTTAAATCTTTAAAATTAAACAAGCTTTTCGTCTGGAATAACATTTTTATAGTTGTTTTATACTCAATGCCGTATGCCTCTGTCACTGCCAAGCTGCTCTGTTGTACTTCCGAAGCCACGACGAACCACTACCCCGGCATGTTTACATTTCTGCCGCGATCGTAAGTACACGCGCTTTGATAGCTTTGAGCTCTGAATCCAGCGGAATGTGGCATTTTCAATACGCTTTGACTATACCAACCGCAGTCGCGGTCGCTAAGTGCGACTCACGCAGTCCCGAGCGGGCGGCGGGCGTCGAAGACGCGATCAACGGAGATGTCGTGGGCGCCGCCATTTGCGGTACCCACGCTATTTCCGAGAAATAACGGGCCCCAATGCTCCTTTTGGGTCTGCGCATTTGCAGTAGCTTTGAGGTTGCGGACGTTTTTCTATAACTCCCTAATGTTCATAACTTCCACGAGTCTACAATGCAAACAAAGACCAAAAGAAGCATGCTTACCAACTGTGTTGAGTTGCTCGCTGGACTGTCGCGTCCTGGGCCTTCTTCGCTCTTCTCGAACATAATCAACGTAAGAGGAAACTTCACAGATAAATAAACTTGAATAAATTAGCACATTTCCATGTCTAAAAGCATCCCGCGACAGAAACGCACCCGACACACGACAAAACAATGTCGGTGAAAAAAAAAAAAAAAAGTCGGCTGTCGCTAGCGATGGGGTTCTGTAACTAGTACGAGCTCGATATGGATAGATAACTGGGCAAGTTGGTGAGAATTCATGTTGAGAGACAGCGCGACCGGGACGTGGACAAAAAGACGAAGAGAACACAGGACAACGCTTGTCCTGTGTTCTCTTCGTCTTTTTGTCCACGTCCCAGCCGTGCTGTTTTTCAACAATACGAGCTCCTTACAAAATCGAAACCGAAACTGACCGAATCGCGATAGAGGGGTGCCGTAAAAATGTTTTTACAAACTTAGGAATAAAAGAGGGTGAATACAACTATTGCTATAAGCACAGGAAACAAATATGTAAATCATGACTAGTACCGACTTTCCATTTGTTTCGGGTGAAATGGAGTAGGAAGTAGATTTCTTGTTTCAACCCATCAAGATATTTTCTTCATTTTTCGTGCAGATTACTTTTATTTACACTCTCCTTACAGTATTTTATTAGTAAATTATTTTAACGCACCAGGCTCCCAAGTTTTATTTAGAATATTACCCTTAAATTCATTCAGAAAAGCAAGCATTTCAATCTGCAATTATCCTCTAAATTGTGACTGTATGCGAGCCTCTTATTCTAGCATTAATTTAGAGCTACTAAACTATATGAATTTTTATAACCCATTGATGTACAACGATGGTGTGTTATGTAACCTGGGCTTAAACCATTTTTTGCCATTCGAAAATATTGAGAGAAAAAAAGCGCAACATTGTCGCATAATTAACTTGACTAATGTACTTTTATACATGTTGTTCTAGTGGACACATCCGTGGGACGTGGAATAGATATTTGCATCACACAGCCCAGGTTACATAACACATGCATCAAATGGGCCGGTGTATTTCTGACACAAACTATTCTGACAGACATATGTCTAATTGATTCCTATTGCTCAAATAGACATGCACAATTGGTTTAGACATTCCTATTGAATGATTCGAGGTTTCCACTAGTCAAGGAGGCATTCCTATTTGGCCGACAAAACTTTTCGTTTGACTGATAAAATTTCCTAATGGTCCGATAAAGTCCCTATGGGACCAGTCTAAGTTCCTATGGGACCAATTGGAATGCCCATTGGACCGATAGAAATTCCTATAGGCCCGATAGGCAATCCTATGGAACCGGTACACACTCCTATGGGACCGATACACACTCCTATTGGACCGATACACACTCCTATGGGACCGATACACACTCCTATTGGACCGATACACACTCCTATGGGACCGATACACACTCCTATGGGACCGATACACACTCCTATGGGACCGATAGACACTCCTATGGGACCAATAGAACCTTCCTATGGGACCGATACAGATTCCTATGGGACCGATACAGATTCCTATGGGACCAATAGAAATTCCTATCGGACCTATAGAAATCTCTATTGGTCCGATACAAATCTCTATCGGAATTTTTGCTAGGGACAAGTCCGAATTATCGGAGTCCGAAAAATCGGTCGGCGACTGTATTGGGTAGCAGTGGAACACTGGGCGGTACTGTGTATTTTCAATTCCTTTCGCCCTTCATTCTTTTTTTCTTGGCTTGAAAAACTTTTGTCTGTTATAAACTAACATTTCTCATAAGTAGTACATACATTTGACCTCGCAAATACTGCCAAATCTTCGCTCTAGTGAAATGCAGTTCTAGGGTCACAGCATAGCTGGCACCAGCAACTCAGTGTGTTCTCCCGTCATAAGAGATTTTAAGAGGTATTGAGGCGCTCGGTTAGGTAGCCGGCATTTTTAAGCGTTCACTATAGGGACATGTTATCTTTGGTGTGTAACGGGGCACCCACTCTCAATAAACCCGCAGCACGTCAAGCTAAATCACATAAAAGAATAAACTGTTTCTGTGCTCACCCCATTTTTCGGTTTCCTGCAGAGAGTCCCTGCTGACAAGACGCAGGGCAGGGTACCGGACCTGAAAGAGGGCATGCAGTACGAATTCCGCGTCCGAGCCGTCAACAAAGCCGGCCTGGGCGAACCCAGTGATCCTACCAAGCCCCTCATTGTCAAGGCCAGATTTGGTAAGCCCGTGTGTAGGCTAACGTTTCCTAGATCCCCCTGGTAGGCTTGCAATTGTGCCATTACAGTGAAACCTACTTTCATAAAACTACCGTGTTGTATAAGACGTGTTAAAAGTGCACTAAACATGGTTCCTTCCATCGGACTGACTTGTATACCTAAAAAAATTGTGCTTTTTGTGGTCATGATTAGGAATATTTTTCCTTTTGGGAAGGGCTATTGCCGCATTACAATGTTGCAATCATTCTCATTAGAGCTCAGTTAAAATTACCATATTGATTTTAAGATATGGTTATAGCTGAACATACACTGCTGCAGGTGCATCTTGGAAAACTGTAACAGGATGCACCCAAAGAAGAAGAATCCATTTTTTTTTTACTTTTCTAAGTGATGCTTATATTTGAACCACAGTTTCATTTCTCTAATACTTTTTTCTTGTAAACGTTGTACTCTAAGAGCCAGGGAGGAAAGGAGGGGGTGCATAGAATTACATTAACATGGGGACATTTCGGGTAGGGTCCAATGCACATCCACTGTACTTCGTACTCATGATATAAATTTGGGCTTGATCCTCTCAACCAAGCTAATAACATTCTCATACATCGAAATGAGGCAGTAGTGAGTGACGCTGGCACCAATTTCTTTCTCAACAGTCAAGCCATTCATTATCGGCGACGGCCTGAAAAACATGACCATCAAGCGTGGTGCCACGATCAAGTACGAGATTGAGTTCAAGGGCGAACCCCCACCAGAAGTCGTCTGGGAGCGCAACAGCCAGCAACTGAAGCCTAATGACAAGTAGGTTGCCAGCAGCCAAGTACAAAAGTACTTCAAATCTAATCAAAGCGTTTCATTTAGACAACACACGAGAAGAATGGTTGTCAAAGCAAAAAGGCAGGTCTTTAGTGATTCCTCACCCCCCTTACCTGTAGGCAGTAGCGCTTGAAAAATAGAATGCAACACCAATAAGAAGGAATATTTTCCAGCAGAAGGCTAAACAGCAAACACAGAAGGCAACGAAAATTATGCCCGTGACAATGCCATTGAGGGAACCCTTCTCGACTGATTAATCATTTAAAAAAGTTGGACGTCGATTAACGCAGAAGTTGATTATCCAGTGGATTAGTCAATAGGTTTTAAAGCCCTCATGGCATTGCCTCGTGTTAACTGTTCACGAGCTGGCATACTTTGCCGGCTGCTGCAAACGAGCCAGTTACTTCTTTAGAAACACGGCGACTGAACTCTTTCAGGACCACGATCGAAGTCACGGAGAAGTCTACCGTCCTCGTGGTGAAGAATGCCCTGCGAGCTGACAGCGGACGTTACACGATCAAACTCACCAACAGCAGTGGCTCGGTGTTTTCTGAAGCGGACGTGGTCGTCCTGGGTCAGTTGGTTTTGTAGACGTCAAGTTTTCTTTCTGAAGTTGGGCTTATGTATCTCACTGCAGCACGCCTTGCTAACTCCTTTATAAATGACTTCATTCTAGCGTTGTGCGAATATTCGAATTTTCTAATAGTAGTTTAGAATACTACATTATTCGATATTCGCATTGAGGTGAACTGCGATAATCATACTCTTCGAAGTGTTGATCTTCCAATCGCGGCAAGGTAGCCTTGTCGGATGCGCGTCTCACCGAGCATTTGCGCACTGCGGGGAAGCAATACGTACGAAACTCACAGTCTCCACTTGTGTTGCTTTCCCGCAGTGCACAGGTGTCCAGTGGGTAGTGAACTTAACGGGGCTACCTCCGTGGGTATTGCTTCCCTGCAGTGCATAGGTGCTTGGTGAGAAGCGCACTCGACGAAGTTAACCCACTGAAATTGTGCAAGACAATGTTGGGCAACAATATCTTGTGCTTTACCAGACACCATAAAAGATGGAGAATTGCTGAGAAATTTTCTCAAACTAAAAGGCTAGGAAGACCCTTAAAAGGACTCATTAAAAGGGCACACATTGAAGCTTCTACCTTAAAGTATTTGCAGTAAACATTATTCGCTATTCAAATATTACAAATATCTTCTTTGGGTGGCCTACAGTTGCTTAAGGCATCTCAGAAGAACCTGACATTTATCAGTATTATCAAAGGCACTAGGTGTAGACGTTCGCTATATCCACAAAAACTAAGAATGTGCATTATGATGAACGTTAGGTGTTGCACCAACTCCATGTATCTAGCCACAATAATGTTCACGAAAGACCCAGAACGTAGAAGCTAAAAGGCATTACTTGGGTCCTTGGGTCGTCGGTATGAGTGACCAAACTTTCCAAACTTCCTCAACCCACCCAGATAAACCATCCATGCCCGGCGGACCGTTGAAGCCAGAGGAGGTTCGCGCGGACCACGTGGACCTCTCGTGGAAGAAGCCTCCAGACACCGGGGGTCACGACCTCAAGGGTTACGTCCTGGAGAAGATGGACATGGACACGGGACGTTGGGTGCCGGCCGGGGAGGTCGGTCCCAACGAGACCAAGGCCCGCGTGGACGGGCTCACCAAGGGCAAGAAGTACAAGTTCAGGGTCAAGGCAGTCAACAAGGAGGGAGAGTCCGAGCCCCTCGAGACCGGGGATGAGATCGTTGCAAAGAACCCTTACGGTGAGTTGGCCCTGTCTCGGTATGCACCCAGCACAGACTTTATACCGATTTCTAGCTTCCAAATGCAGGTTTCGCTTTTGTGTTGAAACACCAGATGTGGTTAAAAGCTGGAATTCCCAATGAAAATGTGACAGGCCATCACAAAAGACCGTGGCGAAGAACTGTCGCACACCCGCCAATTTTAGCGGTCTAACGCCCCACTAGATTTCGTTGAATATGTTGCGGGAATAAAGAGGTGGGTTAGGCCTAGCGACTCGTTCAAAGTGTGACTTCTAGACCTTACAACGTCAGTGACATTGTTCGCGCGCCGCAGACGAGCCGGGCAAGCCGTCCAAGCCGGAGATTGTGGACTACGACAACACCAAGGTGGACCTG
This sequence comes from Ixodes persulcatus, assembly GCA_013358835.2. Taxonomy (NCBI): domain Eukaryota; kingdom Metazoa; phylum Arthropoda; class Arachnida; order Ixodida; family Ixodidae; genus Ixodes; species Ixodes persulcatus. The sequence goes on from JABSTQ010011147.1 coordinate 267,328, forward strand.
AAGTGGGACAAGCCCGCCAGCGACGGTGGACGTCCCATTTTGCACTACATCGTAGAGAAGAAGGACAAGCTGAGCAGCGATTGGGTGGAGGCCCTCAAGACGGACGGCGACCAGTGCCAGGCCACAGTGGCGGACCTCAAGGAGAACTCGGTCATGCAGTTTAGGGTGCGCGCCGTCAACAAGGCCGGCGTCGGGGAGCCCAGCGAGCCGACGGAGAACCATATCGTCAAGCACCGCAACCGTGAGTGGTGCAGGCCTCTTATGCAGTGCAATTCATTTGATACAATACAATACAATTCGTTTTTCTTTTCGTCTTTGAAAACAGTATAATCTTGTAACAACAGATCCAGTTACAGCAGACATTTGGTATAACGGACGGATTTGAAGTTTGGTTGGTCTTCCTATCTATTATGCCACTGAGCCAACTTCTCTTACTACAGATTCTGTTATAACATGCATTCGGATATAATGGTATATTAGATAGTTTGTATTTACTTCACCATCCCATTATAGCGGGCTCTTCGATACCAGTCATTATTTCGGGCTTACATGGTTTACATGGCCAAGATCTTCATCACTATCAATCTCTGTTGTTATAACGAGTTTATACTGTAGTACATTGCAAAGGCCACATAAGCCAATAAGGCTTGAGTGTGGGACATGACAGGTGCCACTGTTCTTTACAAAGAAAATAACTATAAAGTATAAAAAGGTAAATATAAAAAAAAGGTGAACGCTACTAGTTTGCACATCTTGAACGTTACAATAACTAGAATGAGGTGTACAAAAGAATCAGTTTTTATTAAATCGAAAAACTGAAATAGTGGGTTCAGTAAAGTTTGTTGTTTGGCTTACACGAATGTGCAGCCGCACTGCTCGTGTAGCACCAAACTTTGATTGATGCTTACCCTTTGGAAGTGCTACTGATCTTATTTGAATCTATTGTTACTTTAATCTCATTTAAAAATATTTAAAGCCTTTAAACATCTAAAACGATTACGGTACTCACATTGAACATTTTCCTCGCAGTTATTTTTAATAATGCTTTATGTGTCTTATTATTTTTCATTAAGCCTCTGTCATTGGACATAAATATTTTTAGGGGCCACAGCTGTTTACATTTGGAGTGTCGAATTTAATCTGCGAACAGTAAATTTAATTGACAATTCAGGCGCGCTTTTAGTTAGCAGCAAAAGAATACTCCGAGACGGCCCATTCAAATCACTCCACGCATTTTTTGGTGATGCCGTTCATTCTTTGGAGATCAAGTTATTGTGGGCAAACAGAACCCAGCACTAAAACTAACTCGCATTAGCATCATTATTGCATCATCAGAATTTATATTGTGGTTTGGATTCTTATCCCCATCAAGCTCCTTCCACGTCGTCGTGCACGTATTGGCCTCACGAGAGTTCCCCTGCCCTGCAATTTCAGTGAAGCCCCGCATCGACCGCACCAACCTGAAGAATGTGATCCTCAAGGTCGGGAGGTCCCACGTCTACGAGGTGGACATCATTGGGGAGCCCGCGCCCGAGGTCGTCTGGACGTTCGGCGAGGGGGCGACCAAGCTGGCCGACGACGAGAACACCAAGATAGAGAACAAGGAGTACCACTCTACCTTCAGCGTGCTCAAGGCTCTGCGCAAGCAGTCCGGGAAGTACACCATCACCGCCACCAACCGCAACGGCAAGGACAGCGTCTCCGTTGACGTCACCGTGCTGGGTAAGCGAGACGACGCTCTGTCTGTAATGAAAAAAAAAATATTTGTTGAGAATTTAATGTTCTGAGGGGAAATAATGAGCACTATGCCTGACTTGTAAGCACTGCTGAACCTTGTAATATGCCTTACTAACTGGGGCAGCTCTCTTACTTAGTCACCTTCCTAGGTACGACACCTCCCGAGGTCACACATCTCCTTACGTTGGACACTTCCCTAGGTCCTACATGTCCTTATGTCCTACACCTTCTTAAGTTACACACTTCCCTAGGTTCTACAACTCCCTGGGTCCTAAATATTCATAGCCCCCTATGCCTCCCTAGGTCCTACACTTCCCTTAGTCACATGCTTCCCTAAATCCGACATCTCCCCATGTCGAACAGCTTCCTCACCCCTTATTTATTTGGGTTCCTCTGTAATAAGTCCTGCATCTCCCCAAGTCCAGCTTCCTAGTGCGAACAAAGGTCACTTTTAACGCTATAGTCACTTATAGAATGAGAACAGCAGGGCATCTCTATTGGCCTCCAGCCTTGTTTTGGCTGCTTGCGCATCCTCAAGGTTCATGTAATGCCGAATCGTTATGGAAAGCTTGCACTGGAGGATAGACCAGTAAAGAACCTTCCTGCTATTCTAGTCCTGCGAGTGATTATAGCAAAAGATTTCTTCGGTTCCGGTTGTCAAAAGCCACACCCGCTTTCCCTCCAGGCAAGCCGGCAAGGCCGGAGGGACCCCTGGAGGTGAAGGACGTGCACAAGGAGGGCTGCAAGCTCAAGTGGAACAAGCCCAAGGACGACGGGGGCAGCCCCCTGCACCACTACGAGGTGGAGAAGCTGGACAAGGAGACCGGGCGTTGGACCCGGGTGGGCAAGACGGACAAGCCCGAGATGGAGGTGACGGGGCTCACCCCGGGCAAGGAGTACCTCTTCCGGGTGGTGGCCGTCAACGACGAGGGAGAGTCGGAGCCCCTCGAGACCCTTCAGGGCACCGTCGCCAAGAACCCCTACGGTGAGAAGCGGCGGAAAGGCCCCGCGCCGGGTTTCTCTGCCGTGGGGGGGGGACGGCGATTAGAAGGGGCCAGACGGGGGTAAAGACGCAGTCGGACTGTCTGGCCGGGGTGCAAAAACAGAAACAAAACAGAATGGTTCTCGAGTTAGCAGGCCTCAGCCACAGTAGAGGTCATATAGAGGAGTCACCACCTCTGTTTACGAGTCAAGACATGACTCAGTGTTACCGGCGTATGATTAGTGCATCCCGACTTTATATCTGCCAGTGACATATAGCTCCTTGATGTCAGAAAGATGGCTCAAACTCCTGTGCAACCACCGTAAGATCACGAGTGAATGTGCACCGACAAGAAATAACCCACACTCTAGAGATCGCCCGCCTCATATTTTTAAGGCATATCATTTATGGGGTCAGCTCATAGCACGGCCGCGTCCATGGATACAGCCTCCATAAGAGTGCAGTGTGGGGCACGCAGCACGGAGCGTGCAACCGGCGACCACTCTTAGAGTGGAGGGCTCTCTTGGTGCGCGCTTGACGGCAGCAAAATTGACTACATGTACTACGAAGGTTATTGCTTGCGGGCTTTGCGTGCTACCAAAGCGCTGCAGGAGCGACAACGCCAGGCGCAGCGAGTGAAGATGGAGGAGTCAGGGATGCAGCTATAAAACGAGCGCCGGGCCCGGTCGCGACAGGAAGCCAGTTGCCATTACACGGCAGCGAACAAGCAATTCAAGCGCCAATTCACATACAATTGGTTTGGTGCGATGCGTAATACGTGCGACAGATTGCGGTTTTGGACCAACGTGAGCAAAGTAGTCTCCTTTGGGAAATACCATGCACTTGGAACCCCTTTGGGAGATGCCAAAAAAGCAGCCAGTTTTTCCCTCGCATCTCCCTACCGTGGGTGGGCCATCATTCGGGATGATGGCCCACCCTCGTAACCCAGAGTGACCGAACTTGCACTCAAACCGTCGTCTCTCTCGCATCGTCCGATCAGACGAGCCAACCAAGCCCGGCACGCCGGAACTGGTAGACTGGGACAACACGAGCGTGGACCTCAAGTGGGAGCCGCCCAAGAGCGACGGTGGCGCCCCCATCGAGAAGTACATTGTGGAGAAGAAGGACAAGCTCGGCACGGAATGGGAAAAGGCGGCCGAGGTGCCCGGCGACAAGAAGGAAGCCAAGGTCACGGGCCTCAAGGAGAAGACCGAGTGCCAGTTCCGCGTGGTCGCCATCAACAAGGCCGGCCCCAGCGAGCCGAGCGACCCCACCGCACCGCACGTAGTCAAGCACCGAAAGCGTGAGTGTCGGGCTCTTCCTCTCATTAGGTGTTGTCTAGTGTTCACACTAGCGCGTATTTTAGGCCGATTAGGGTCCTTTTTAGGGGGGCATACCCTTACGTCATGTCTATCCTTCGATATATATACGAGCATAATGGAGGTAGTGGAGGTCTATCACAGCTACAGGCCCCGGCTTGTCAATCGGAGCGACGGAATGGGGCAGGTGACAATGAACCATACAGGTGTACTCTGGGGAGAGCTGTGACATGCACTTCGTTTTGTTGCTCTGGCTGACTCACAACAGCCTTAACCATCTGACAAGTTATGCTGAAATGTAGTACTATAGAGTGAATGCTCAAGTGTCGGAGGCTTCTTGACGTTGGCGCTACGTAATCTACAAAATTTTTGCGGAAGCTCTCGAAATCCTGGTGCCACACGGGTGCGACTACAGTTAAGGAGAAATCACGCAATTTGCAGCTTGCTTCGTTTTTCTCACGAACTGCAGTCGTCAAAAGTACTATACTAGGGGAATGTCCACATATGGTGAAATTACTTAACTATGGAAATAAATTTTGGTTTTCTATCTGTAGACCGTGAAAAGCGTAGATGTCATGTTTGCACCCACTCTGTTGCACATTGTAAGCATTGTACACAGTTTTAATTAGCACGACTTCCCAATCTCTTACCTTCCATTGTTGCTGCTTCCTAAGTAGCCCTTGTTTTTTTTTGTTGTTGTTTTTCGCTGTTTGTTGTGGTATGCTGATTGCTAGTGTGCTGATGGTTGTGTCCCCTTTGGTGCTTGAACAGTGAAGCCTTACATCGATCGTACCAACCTGGATGTGTTGATGGTGAAGAAGGGAAAGCCGATCAAACTGGATGTCAACATCCGAGGAGAGCCGCCTCCGAAGGTCACCTGGAAACTGCAGAACAAGGTGAGTGCCTCACACATTTTTGATACGCATACATCTAGATAGACTGCAAAATAATCCCGTCTGCCAAGAACCTTACGGGGTCGGCCTTTCTAGTGCTAGGCCCATTGAGCTCTTCCTTCGTCCTACTCCGAATTTTTGTGCAGTCTATTTGTGCTATCTGTTACCAACTGGCGCAATTGCTTTTGCACTTGGCTCACAATCACTCTTGGACAATGCACTTCCCTGGAAGGTTACTTCTAAGGTGGCACTTTTAAGGTTATGCATCAGCTAAACATTTTTACTGAACGTTTTTAATTGTAGAAGTATCTAAGAAGCCATGCATCTAATTATCTTTGACTTAGTTTATTTCAAACAAAAATGTGAAAAGGTTGTTTTTTTTCGTAAAAAAAGCACATTTATTGTTGAGTTGTTCTGTGTTTTTTTTTGCAAAAAGTTTATTGTGTGCTATAAATAGCCTGTGCAGGATCGAATATATTTTAATAAAAACATACAGTGTTCTTTTTTTTTTATATTAGCTGGAACCAGCAGTGCTGTCACAAAAGGCGCTCCAAGGGCAATCGAATAACTTTTGTCTTAGTGAGGCAATGGATTGATTTAGGCTTGAGCTAATTGATGTCACAGATTATGTTTTTGTTCTCTTGTCAAGGTGGTTGAAACCAAGGATAACGTTGAGGTGATCAACGTCGACTACAACACCAAACTGAACATCACCGACTCCCAGCGCAAGGACTCGGGTCTCTACACGATCACCGCCGAAAACGAACATGGCAAGGATGAGGCTACCGTCGAGATCATCGTGCTCGGTGAGAGTGGCATCCATTTCTTTTTAGATCCTCGGTAGCTGTGAACAAACGGCGGTGCGAGGTCAGGTGCTCCGGCATTTGTCTGTCGCGGGCTTCAGACATCTTTTTGTGTCGCCGAGTGCCGCTATCACGGGCCAAAGCATACGTACGGACAAGCATTTGACGGTAGTATGACGCAAGACTACTAGCCTAAGCAAAACGTGCTGGTGGTTGTGGCACAAATACGGAAGGGTGATAAAGGAATTTTACGTATCTTAATCCTTTGAGTTAAGTCAAGAGAACACAGAATGGACACGCGAAGCTACATCAAGTGCCTCAGTGTCGCGGGATGTCGCAAGACCTGGCTGACGCTGCAACGTGATGTCAGCGACGTGTGACATCGGCGTTTGCGTGAAACCATGCACCCCACTTCAGTTAGACTACAAAGGGCAGTCGTATTAAAGACGTCGGTTCCAGTGCCACTCCGTGGATCTGGAATGAAGCTCAAGAGTTTCGGTGTTCTAGCAACGTTTGATGGCTCGGTATCTTTCCGGAAACTCCAGAGCTCAACTTCTCCCCGCAGGCGCCCCGTCTAAGCCCGGTGGCCCGCTGAAGGTTTCCGACGTGCACGACAAGGGCTGCAAGTTGCAGTGGAACAAGCCAGAGGACGACGGGGGCAAGCCCATCCAGGCATACGTGGTGGAGAAGATGGACACCCAGACGGGCAACTGGGTGCCTGTAGCCAGGGTGGACCCGGACAAGACGGAATGCCCTGTCACGGGGCTCATCCCGGGCAAGCAGTACCAGTTTAGGGTCAAGGCCGTCAACCCTGAGGGGGAGTCCGAACCCCTCGTGTCGGACAGGCCCACCCTCGCCAAGAACCCCTACGGTGGGTTGGCATCCTTGTTGCCGTCCGACGCAGCTTGCACGTCACTGTGACTCGGACGCCTCTGTAGCTTTTGTGACGCAAGCTGCATCTACGTCTGACGGACATAGACGCAGCTCTCGCACGTCACTGTGACTTGGAAACCTCTGTAGCTTTTGGGCGTTGGGCATCTTTGCAGCCCAGACACTTCCGTAGCTCGCGTGACTCCGTAACTCGGACAGTTCTGTAATCCGCACACTTGTATGACTCTCCTTTTCATAATCTCTATAGCAGGAATGCTTTCCTAACTCGTACGCTCGCAGAACTTGCACACTTTTGGCCCTTCCAGGACTCGGACACTTCCGTACCTCAGATGCTTCCTTAAAAACTTGGACTCGTCTGTAACTCGGACTTCTCTGTTGCTTGAACGTCTTCACAATCCGGACACTCTCGGAACTCAAACAGTTACGTAATTTGGACAACTCTAACTGGAGCACTTTTGTAGGCTCGCAGAACTCGCACACTTCTGGCCCTTCTTGAACTCGAGCACTTCCCTAAAAACCTGGTACTCTTCCGTAACTCGGACTCCTCCGTCACCCGGAAACGCCCAAGTCACAAAGAGAGTATTCCGAATGTAACGACTCGACCCTTCGCTCACCAAATAAGCTTCACTTTGGTTTTCTGAGCTCCAGCTCAGTGTTGTCAGCACGCGTCCTCTACCTCGTCGCCGTATCTTACGACAAACATTGGGGTTCCTCGAACCAGATGAACCAGGCAAGCCCGGCACACCCGAGATCGCCGACTGGGACGAGAAGCACGTGGACCTCAAGTGGGATGCGCCCAAGAACGACGGCGGTGCCCCCATCACGGGCTACGTAGTGGAGAAGAAGGACCGGCTGGGCGGCGGCTGGGAGCCCTGCCTGGAGACGAGCAGCTCCAAGCCCGAGGCCAAGGTGGAGGGTCTGGTCAAGGGCCAGCAGTACCAGTTCAGGGTCCGGGCCGTCAACAAGGCCGGCCCCGGAGAGCACAGCGAGCCCACCGGCATGCACCTGTGCAAGGAGCGCTTCCGTGAGTCTGCCGCTCCAGCCGTAACCATTTGGGCGGGGCAATCCGGGCTTTACACCGTCCGCCGATATAGGTCACTGTTTACACGAATGTATGGCGAATTGCTAGGCCATTATTTTGCATACATGTAACGTTCTAGCATCACAAACGTTTATATCATCGTTTAGCAGCACGTCCCTGCCTTTTTAGCCAGACGCCTACGTTCACGGCGCTTTTTATCGGATAATGTAATACGTGGCATCTGTATACTTCAAATGATAAACCTGGTGACCTTCCAGAACCTTCGAACCCAGTCCTTTTCTCCCACCACGCCTATTTCCTCTCACTCCGTGCCTGGTCACATGACCTCCTCGTTAACCAATCGGTGTCGAGCACCTCACTCCTCCTCTCCTGCTTGTCAACCAATCGGTGTCGAGCCTCGCGGCCACGCTTTTATGCAGGCTTCACTTTTGTGCTTCACGAAATGCCGAATACCTAGCCGAAGAATGTTTTGCGTTGACAAAACAGTGTTTGCCCACATCAGGTGTAGACAGTGCACGTGCGCAAGAACCAGATTTGCCCGAGTTGCAGCGCATGCGCCGTGCCGACAGCGGCGCCATTGCAGCGGCATGACGTCGGATCCGCGTGTAGGTCTTGTTGGCGCTTCGAAGGGACCGCATGGGGCAAAGATGCAGGCAGATAGTGAATCAATACTTGGAGCGACCATACTGAGCGTTTTTTTGGGGGGTGCCGGAAAATGCCATGCGCTTGAGTTAGGTGTTTTCAAATTTGGCTAGTTTATTGGTTGTAGGCAGTGTGGTTTCTAATTGAATCTGCATCTTTTTTCTTCTGTATTTTACGGGTTAATTACGTAAAACTTAATTAAAAACCTGATTATCCGAAATTCCGCACACCTCACTAATACTAATATGGTACCATTGTGGTACCAGTAGGGTATTACAGTGCAACCCAATTACAACGATGCCACATATAACGATGTACCGCTTACAACAATCAGTTTCTAGAGTTTCTAGACTGGAAGTGATCAGTTTCTAGTCCAGATACAGCAATAATAGGTTATAACGATTGAAATGTTGGGTGTTCTCATTATCGTTATAGGTGGGTTGCACTGTAATATGGTTGGTGAATGCCCTGTCTGCATCTGGCTCTCCAACATTTGTCGTTCCTTTAATTAATTTTCTCGTTCTCAAGTATTCCAACTGCAAACCTTCGCCTCCTACTAGATGTTCATAATGCCGGATTTTCTACGTCACCCACCGAAGGCCTGCGCAAAGCACAAATTGGACGCGAATGCTGCGTCAAGGTTTGTCTGCGACTTGTGTCCTCAGCTGACTGGACTCGAGTCCTAGCCGTTTGCAGCAGTCAGTGTCTAATCCGTGTCGTCTGGTAGATGACGTAGATAATCCAGCACTTTACCCTCGTTATGCATAACGGACACACCGACGATAGTGGGAGACACAGACTCCCATGTAGCCGAGACGTCTCGAGTCCCGACGTCAACGTGTCCGACGAACTCCCCGCGCAGTGGCTCCCAAGATCATCAGGGACAACCTGCAGAACATCACGGTCCGTGCCGGCCACGTGGCCAAGCTCAACGTGGAGGCGATCGGCGAGCCGCCTCCGAAACTGACGTGGTTCTTCCAAGGCAAGGAGCTGGAGAAGTCGCCCGCGGTCAAGGTGGACGAGGAGGACTACAAGAGCTTCCTGGTCATCGGCAGCGTGACCCGCAAGCACTCCGGGAAGTACACCATCAAGGCGGAGAACTCCTCCGGCAAGGACGAGGAGACCATCGACATCCTGGTCCTTGGTAAGGGCGCCTTCCTTTCCGCGTTTCGGCGACTACCGTGCAGCGGGTTCTCGAAGCCCGACGCCTGCGGTTGGGGGAGGAAAACGCGGAACCTCCCCTTTTCCCGATCGATGGTTGATCGCAAGTACCGTAATATGGTACTTCGTAATATATAGCAGGCACAACAAAAATAGACCTCCTAAAGGCACAATGGCCCCGATTTACTCTCCCTTGCATCCATCACGGGTTTCTTGCAACATACTTGATCAAGGAAAAGAATCTTACGGAAAACGTCCCACACTTTTCGGTGTTGACTGAATGTCGGTTCAGGTGACAGTGAATTCAGTGTTTAGTATTAACCAGCGTTCATTAACTCAGTTACGAAACTGCCCATCAACTCCACTTTCATGAGCAGTGCACCCCTCCCCTCAAGGTCCGTCTCCTGTCGTTTGACGCACCACCGTTTCTTGGGGGGATGGCTGCCACGGTAGCTACAATTACGCAGGTCTTGACGCGCAGTGTCTAGATGGTGCTGCGTCGTAGTGTCTCCCAAGAATGCAGTTTTGAAATGCAGCCTCTAGATGGCGCTTCGAACGACGGGTGGTGAGCTTAAGGGGGAGAGGGAGTACCTCTCTCCACCGGAAATCCACAACCGAGTTGATCAAATCACGTTGGCACGTTGCGTCCGCCGTGGTTTGCACTTGCGTGGAAGTACCTGGCGGTGCTTCGCTGTAGCGTCTCTGAATCTGTAAAGAATACAGTTTTGAAATGCAACCTCTGCATGGCGCTTCAAATGACGGGTGGCGGGCTCGAGGGTTAAAAGAGGTACCCCCCTCTGCGGGACTTCCACAACTTAATTGGCCTAACGCTAACCAACTCACCGTACGTGCCTTGTGCACAGACAAGCCCTCCAAGCCAGAGGGCCCCCTGGAGGTGAGCGACGTGGACGCCAAGGGCTGCAAGCTGTCGTGGAACAAGCCCAAGGACGACGGGGGCACCCCGATCGAGGGCTACCAGGTGGAGAAGATGGACACGGCCACGGGGCGCTGGGTTCCCTGCGGCAAGGCGGACAAGGACGCCACCGAGCTTGATGTGAGTGGCCTGGAGCCCGGCAAGAAGTACCAGTTCCGGGTCAAGGCCATCAACAACGAGGGCGAGTCGGAGCCCCTGGAGACGGAGCGTTCCACCCTCGCCAAGAACCCCTACGGTGAGCGGGGGGAGGTCACGTCGGCGTAGAGTTCACCTAATAGACCTATGGGAAGAGGTCTGCCGTCTTTTAGGGGCGAAGCTCCTTAGGGGCTAGCCATGTCCGTCCGTTTCTCCGGCGTCCGGTGCTCGTGCTCGTGCTCGTGAGCTCACGTGCTCACGAGCACGTGAGCATGTGAGCAAAAAAAAAAATGATAACAAAAATGATGAAAAAAAAAGAAAAATGTTTGCGCAGTCGACAGGATTCGAACCTCTGCGGGCAGACCCCAATAGATTTCTAGTTCAATGCCTTAACCACTAGGCCACGACTGCGGGACGAGTAGGGGCTCTGAGATGTGGTAGTAACTCAAGAGCTGGGGATGTCATGGATGGAACGTTGCATGTAGCCGCTCAACGTCTATACAGGAGAGGGCACTGCGGTCAAATGCGTATATAATCGCGTTAAACTTTGCATGCATTGGCGCAACGTTTATAGACGAGAGGGCGCTGCAGTCAAATGCTCAAATGCGTATATAACCACGTTCCATACCAAACATTCTCTTTCCGACACGGGTGAAAACGAACGAAAGGCTCGGCATGCTGCGGCTCAGCGTTTACGCAGACAAGCACCACCAGTGCTTCGCCCCAATCAACATCATTCACCACGTGGAGATGCGGTCAATTTTTTGTAGGGGTGACCCCATAAGCCTGGGGAGGAGGGTATCGGGCAGTTAGAACAACAAAAGAGTAAGGAGGAAAATAGGCGACTACAAACCAACTTTGAACACTGGCATAGAGGCAGACATCTGTGGTCCTGGGAGGGCCAGACTGCTGGTGATCCTTTAATAGACTCCAAGAAGCAGAAAAAGATATTTCCTCCAAGATTAGTGCATAGTGAGGTTTAGCTTTCTCTTGGAAGAAACCACCCACAAAACGTGTGCTATAAGGAAAATTTATTGACAAGCAGTTCAGCTAGGCGTGGCAAAACGAACACGCCTAACCTTTCGTCTACTTTCTTTTTCTGCTCTTCTGCCTTTCTCATTCTCGTTCATTTTCTCGGGACGGTGTCACGTGACACTATGACATCGCATGACACTTTGATGTCACAAGACATAATGACGTCACGTGACTGACGTTGCATGACACCCTGGGGCCCTAATCTTTGAGGTGGGACCAAGCGTGGAGCTGGCCAATCACAGCAGGCGGCGACGTCCCGATCCCTCGGTTCCGCCATGAAGATTAGGAACCCTGATGTCGCATGTCACTACGACAGCAAGTGCCCCATGATGTCACGCAATATTGTGACATCATGTTACACACGGTTTGCTCTCAACGCATTCTACGCTCCCAGTTATTTGTTGGCAAGATTAAGCTCACATAGTTTTTTGTTGTTAGCAACGTAACAATGTTTCGTGACACAAACGTCGGATCCTTGTTGCAGATGAGCCGGGCGCGCCGGGCACTCCCGAAATAAAGGATTACGACCGGGACTTCGTGGTCCTCAAGTGGGACCCCCCGATGAAGGACGGCGGCGCCCCCATCACGGGCTACGTCATCGAGAAGAAGGACAAGTACAGCCACAACTGGGTGCCGGCCGCGGAAGTGCGCGGCAACGTCCCCGAGGGAAAAGTGGACAAGCTGCAGGAAGGCGACAAGTACGAGTTCCGCGTGCGGGCCGTCAACAAGGCGGGGCCCGGCGAGCCCAGCGACGCCACCGCGCCGCATCTGATGAAGCCCAAACACCGTGAGTGTGAACTCGACACGCCCGACTCTTTATATCACCATTTTAATTCCTAGTAGAGGGGGGAAGGTCTTTGGTCCTGCAATATAGTAAATGAGCTAGGTACTACTGTCGTCACTGACTGGGCGGGAATGGCAGGGAGGTCTTTTCAGTTTACCCCCCTCCGGCCCAAGTGTGTGCGGGCAGCCAAATCGTAGCAGAAGTCACCAAGCGCGTCTTGTCTCGAGGGCTGGTCATCCAAAAGAGATGCCCGCCGTTCTTGTCTCGTCAATGACTGTAGGTTTGAAATGGTAGTACAGAGTCGAGGCTTAAGGCCTGTCAACACGTGCACCACGGCGCTGTTAGTTGGTGCTGGAAATAGTGCCGACCTTGCTGATGCAGCGCCGACATTGTCCTATGTTAGTGATACAGAATGGGTTCGGTGCTGCGTGAATCCTAAGCGACCTTCGGGTCAGCGCTGCTGCGTCGGCCCCGTTTCCGGTGTTCATTTAGCGGTGCGTTCTATGTGCGGGCTGGCCTTTAGAAGGAGTTTTCAGCGTAGAATGTGTTTTATGGGGTATAGAGAAGAAAATTGTCGTGAACGAGCATCGTAACGATTGTTCACACTGTGATAATGCGTATAAAGTTCGAGCCCCGGCGGTGCTTGAACCTGGGTTGGTGCGGTGGCAGTCAATGCCGCAGCCACCGAGCTGCTAGCACAACTAGTCTGAAGGGGTAAATGATCTTGTTTGCATGCAAACGTGCCGGCAAGAGGGGCAGGTATTGGACGAAAATACTAAAATAAAATAATAAATGAAAATATTAAAGAAATAAAATAATAAAAAGAAAAAATAATAAATTAATAAAACAAAAATATAAAAAGTGCGAATAAATAAATAAAAGTATAATAAAATAATAAAAAGAGATGAAAAATAAATAAAAAAGATAATAAACAGTAAAAACAATTTAGCACAAACGACACACAAAGTGCGGTTTGTGCGGGACGCATTTCGTACTCTCCTGTCTGTCAGCCTGATTGAGCCTGTATAACGTTTTATGGGTATAGCATATGGATGTAATTAATTAAATTTAGAGCAAAATGTATTACGCAAGTCGTTTTTTTTTTTTTTTTCTTGCCAAACAAAATAATTTGTAACCTCATCATTTTCCATTATGACCACGTTTTGAGGATGATTCGTCCTTAACAAGCCACTCAAACTGCTACAAAAATTCATTCGTAGAAGTTACGAAAGTTACTGAAAGTTGGCCAGAAGGAGCATGTTCTCTTAGCAAAGTGTCGAGACTAGCTTAACTCGCTGCCTAGCTGTAAGTGAGTAGGTCACAGGAGCTGTCACATTCCCGTAAAAACATTGACGGATGCTAACAGGCATAATCTGCTCCTTACGTTCGAGAACACAATAATAACTTAAATGCGCCCCCTCTATCTCGGGCTCTATTTCTATAGGTCACCCTCGCCTCAAAATGTGGCGCATAATTTATTTATTTATGAATACGAGGGGTGCCTCCCAAAAGTTCTCGGTCTGACCCAGAAGGAGGTGGCAGAGGTGAATGAACTTGCGTTACTTTTCGACGTAGTCCCACTTTGAGGTCCACACACTTGGCCCAAGGACGCTCCAGTGCCTGGATCCGTTCCCGTCTTGGACACTCACACTTTTCCACGCGGCTCGAAGTCGAAGACATTGACTGGGTCAACTTCTGCTCTTTTCTCCCGTGAACAGTGAAGCCACACATCGACCGCACCAACCTGCGCAACCTGACCGTCAAGGTGGGCCAGGCGGTGAACTTCGACGTGAATGTGATCGGAGAGCCTCCGCCGAAGGTCACCTGGGAGCTCGTGAACAAGGGCGAGTTGCAGTCGGATGACAACTACCGCATCGACAACATCGACTACAACACCAAGTTCTACATCATGAGGGCCACGCGCAAGGAGAGCGGGGTCTACAAGGTCAAGGCCACCAACGACTCCGGCACAGACGAGGCGGAAGTGGAGATCAACATCCTCGGTGAGAGCGCTTTTCTTTTGGCGAACGTCTACGGTGCAATTCATCTATAACGAGAAAACTTGAAAATTCAATCGTTATAACCTGTTATTGTGGTATCTGGACTAGAAACTGCTCATGTCTAGTCTAGAAACATTAGAAATTGATTGTTATAAGCACACATCGTCATATGCAGATTGCACTGTATTGCAAAGACATCTTTTGAACTGGTCTGTCTCGCTAGTATGGTTTCTGAAATGCGTCTCCGCCCGGTGTGTTTACCGCATCCCAATATCTGGTCTCTTGATTTTCGCTCGACGATATCGTGTCATGCTTTTGCCTACCCCGATCCTGGTAGTGCCACAGCAGCAGAGGGACATGGCAGACGACCATTCTGCTGTAGGTTTCTCTCCAGCATGGTATTGATGACGGCGACACTTGCATTCGCTTGTCGTTTTTGCCAGAACTCCTGCAACCGACTGCCAGGGTCGCAACATCCGGCAGCATGGCACACTGCTCCTGCGATGTAATTTGTTGCCACGTCAAAACCGCTTCGAATTCTGGGCGGCGTAAGGTGCTAAACGCACCAGTCGACGATGCATTCTAAACGCCATACTTCTAGTGTGATGAGATTCTTTCGCATTGTCTTTCTCTTGACTTTGGCACCGTAGCTTCTTTTATTTTTTTTTTATCGTTGTACTTGTTTTCTTTCCTCGTCGCTTTGCCATACTCTGCTCACCTTCAGTTTGGAGACTTGGATACCTTTCTGTCGATTGCTTCCTGGCTGGCACGAGGTTTTTGACTCGGAAGATCCGATTTCAGACCTGTCACGTTTTGCTTAAGGACTTCAGTTCTTGGGGGCTCTGAAGAGGCTAAGTTTAAGAAACTTGGGCGACCGTTAACTAGAATTTGTGAACGTCGTTTCAGGCAAGCCGGGCAAGCCCAACGGCCCACTGGAGGTGTCGGACGTGCACAAGGACGGCTGCTCACTGAGCTGGAAGAAGCCCGACGACGACGGGGGCTGCCCCATCGAATGCTACGAGGTGGAGAAGATGGACGAGGAGACCGGGCGCTGGGTGCCCGCCGGCAAGTCCACGGAGCCCAAGCTGGAGGTCAAGAACCTGGTGCCGGGCAAGAAGTACAAGTTCCGCGTGCGCGCCGTCAACAAGGAGGGCGACTCGGACGAGCTCGAGACCGAGACCAGCACCCTTGCCAAGAATCCCTTTGGTGCGTCCTCATTCTTCTCCTCCTCCTGCTTCGTAATTGGGTGGGGTTTGTAACTGGTGAGCTTCGCTTAGTGTCGAAGTTGTGTTAGCTTGACGTGATTCTCACTTTGTCAATTTCGATATAGACCAGCGCTGAACTAGCATTCTTTTGTGTAAATGTTGCTGCCTCATGATATGTGCAAAAGTTCCCTCGTTGTTAGCCGTCGCACCATGCCGATCAGTTTAAGAATTTGTAAATTTTAAAACGAGGCTTCTGATTTTTTAAAACGTCATCTTCATTACATTTATGCTCAGGCACAACTTTCTAAGGCGACAAAGTCAAAGGTACGGGCATCTGTGCATGTTTCTTTGACCGGTCCACAGGCATCCCACACGCTGATGAGGGCCATGCACACTCACTCCTCGCTTCTGAATTGCCGCAGACATGTTGTCCCAGAGTACAAGATTACCGTGTCTTCAAAATGTACTTGTCTGCATATTGACATTACTGATTGAGGGCTACTAACCTCTGTCGGAGTAAGCTTGCTCTGCTGAGTCAGAGTGTTTGGGACTCAGTGCGGAGTCAGTACTGACAGTAGCGCCGATTTAGCATTGACTCTGTGTCGTCTCCGGTCCTCTGCAGACGAGCCAGGCAAACCGGGCCGTCCCGAGCCCACGGACTGGGACAGCGACCACGTGGACCTGAAGTGGGCCGCCCCGGAGAGCGACGGGGGCGCCCCGATCAAGGCGTACGCCATCGAGAAGAAGAAGAAGGGCAGCCACAAGTGGCAGAAGGCCAAAGAGGTGCCCGGCACCCAGACCACCGGCACGGTGGACGACCTGGAGGAGGGCGAGGAGTACGAGTTCCGGGTGGTGGCCATCAACCAGGAGGGGCCCAGCGAGCCCAGCGATGCCTCACGCTCCGTCGTCGCCAAGCCACGCAAACGTGAGATTTTGGACATTGAGGTTTCCAAGTAGAATGCTTTTGTCGACTGGTCTCAAAGTCTAGAGCTTCGCAAAGTTCTTCGGAAAGTTGCAATTTTTTGGGTGATTCAGCTTTCTGTTCAGACCAGCAAAGAACTGACTGCTCGGGGTTGGAGCTTCTGGCTGGCAGGTACCCTGTAGAGCGCCCGAAACTTTCTCTCATGGTTGCTAACATGGTTTGCGGAATTTGCTGTCTTTATCAGTTTTTATGGTGAACCGTTTAAAGGGCAACTCCGCTTCATTTTTGGTTTTGAAAAAACAATGCAGTCCTCTTCAGTATCGCCTAGGAAGACCACACGTCAAATATTACGACGCAGTTCTGTCTAAATGTTTCTTAAACGGTCCGGCAAACTTTGCAACTCGCCAAGTTGCCGAAATCGGCTGACTCGAGCGGGCGAATTCAGGCGCAACCAACAGCGCAGTCAAGGCTACGGCATGGGCGGAGTCAGCATTGAGCTAAACGTCATCTTCATGGCCCCCTTTTGCTTGTTTTTACCTCTCCGATCGAGCATAGCGCATGACGTCAGCAACGTTGCCTCTCTGCGCTCAGCGGTGTCCACGTGATTGGCGTACGCGCCTGCGCAGCGCGCTTCTTGGGAGCAGACCGGCCACCCGCCGTGGTCCCGCCGTTACCGCCGTCTTTCGCTTCACAACCACTGTCGTCGTCTCACCGTTTGTGATTATTGTCTCTCGGAGTTTAGTCCACACTATGGACACCACGTGCGCAGACTTATGCCGCAGTTGTGCAGACGTCGTCGAATGCCGTAGACACCAAAACGTGGCAAAGAGTGCGGTGCAGAGCAGACGACACTCGCGCCTGCCACACGCCCGCCCCCATCCCGCCCGTCGTTGGGCCGAGGATCATGTGACATCTGGTACCACGTGATGGCCATGTACTTGGCGGCCCGAGGCCAATGTTGCCGGACGGAGCCGAAGTTTCGGTTTCGATTTCCGCTCGCGTTTAAAATTAGATTTAAAAATATATATCCCATTTTTCGCGAAGCAAACGACGTAGTGTCTTTTACTAGGGCTTTTTGATTCGAAATCACTCATTATCCCGAAATCTTCGGAATTGAGCAGAGTTGCCCTTTAAGGGACATCTAGATTGTTTCAGGAAAGCACAGTATTTGCCACAGACAGTCAAGAACTAAATCTAAACAATGCTAAAGAATCAGTTCGGTCTAGTCCAACTGCTTCCTTCTTGAAATTGTTGGAGTTCCTGGCATTTGACACCTGAGTTGTGTTATTTCTGTATTTTTTTATAACGTCTACCACTTGTGCAATGACCTTACAGTTCAGGTGGTACTAAAGGGAGATTGACAATAAGTCGACGGATGAATTTCAAACCTGTCCCCCACGTTCCCGCAGTGGCACCCAAAATCGACCGCACTAACCTCAAGGACACAACGATCAAGAGTGGCCAAGCCATCAAGTTTGACATTGATGTCAAGGGAGAGCCCGCCCCGACCATCGAGTGGTCCTTCAATGGTCAGCCCCTCAAGGGCACGGACAAGATCAAGCTGGACATTGAGGACTACCACACGCTGTTCATCCTCACTGGTGCCAAACGGGCACACACCGGCACCTACACGATCACTGCCAAGAACATGCACGGCACCGACGAAGCCTCCGTTCAGCTCAAAGTTCTCAGTGAGTATGGCATCCCTGCATTTAAATTAAGAGTAATATGGATTTGGGGAAAGGGAAGGGTCACTGTCCAGACTGACGTGAGTGCGTGCTTGCTGACGACTTTTATTTTGATAAGACAGTTCACAAGACATGAACTGTTTTTGTCAGAACTATTTAAGCAATGATTGCAACGATGGCGAAGATTCAAAACATGTTTCTGAAAAGAAATAACTTTTTTTTTTATTGACTATTGCATGTTTTACATTTTAGGTTCCCATCTCGTTTTGAATACTACTCCATCGTTAAATCTTGAAGGAGTCTTCATTTTGAAAGCAGTGGTTGCACAGTCTCGTTGTCCTCTTTAGTAGTGCATCTTTGGCGCAATGCCTTCAAGTTATCTTAGGGTGTCGTAATCACTCTTTCTTATATGCCAGAATCTGTTCACGTAAGCACCTGAGAGACATTTGTACATGCTCTGATGAGAGCTTTATTTCTACTTATGAAATTATAAAGAGGTGATTCAGTGTGATTGAGAGACCTACTCTTGTTTATGGTACAGTATAATTATATTATTCCTCTTTTGTGTTTTTTTTAATGCCTATGTTTATCTGAGTGTAAATGGTGGGTGAAATGTGTTATTTTTGTATGCCTTCCCGATAATTGTTTTGCTTTTTTGTACGCCTCACCTGCGGGGACCTATCCAAAAGGTCTGCATTAATTCTAAATAAATAAATACCCAATTCCTTGGAAGGCCGAAAGCCACACAAGAAGATCGCTTCCCCGTCATACATCGGTGCACAACAGGAAAAACGATAGCGCCATGAAATTATTTTTACAGCGAAGCTGTTATGCGCTAGGATCTGGGGAAAAATGCGTCCGCGTATGTCGGCAGAAAACTCTCCATTGGTCGTGGCAAGTATGAATAAATAAAAATAAAAAGAGGGGGCAACCAGCATGAGTCAGCCTTCCTTGGCATTATTAGATAGTGAGGTCCTGATCCCTTGTTATCATCTCTAGGCATCGTCCTCGTGGTTGTCTTTGAAGTCGTCCTTGAGGTCGTCCTAGAGGTCGTCCTAGACGTCGTCCTCTAGGCATCATCCTAGACGTCGTAAAAATAACAGTTTCGCTGGTCCTCCATCTTCACATGAAGTGGAGGGGCTCTACAATTTTTTGAGGGGTAAACTTACGTTGGCCATCTTTACGCAGGCAAGCCGGGCAAGCCCAAGGGACCGCTGGACGTGTCAGACGTCACGGCGGAAGGCTGCAAGCTCAAGTGGGACAAGCCGGAAGATGACGGCGGCGAACCCGTGCAGCAGTATGTGGTGGAGAAGATGGACACGGACACCGGCCGGTGGGTGCCGGTCATGACCACTAAGGAGCCCGAGGCCGAGGTCAAGGGCCTGGTGCCGGGCAAGGAGTACAAGTTCAGGGTCAAGGCAGTCAACCCCGAGGGGGAGTCCGAACCCCTGGAGACCGAGCAGGGCACCCTGGCCAAGAACCCCTTCGGTGAGAGAGGCCTGCGCCGTCGGGACGCCGGAAGGTCACCCGCCGACAGTAGATGCTAGGCTCCTTCGATTTATTACCTGCACCGGCTTGGACCGGTGCAGAAAAGTGCGGGGCAGTGTGCTTCCGGTTGTGTGTTGGCTGCACTTGTAAACCAAATACGGCAGTGTGCACCAAGTGCAGCGGATGCGGGAGGTGTGGGTAAATCGAACGCAGCGACTGTAGCGCATTTTCGGTCACCCGATTTTGCCCGCCGTGGAGTTGTCACGCGCTGCTACCCGTGTTCGAGTTCAAGGCCAAGTTTGTTGGTTTCAGAGGCATTATTTTAGAAATTAGTCGCGCACGAGCACTTTTCTACAAGCTATAGTCGCCGGCAGAGCGAGAACGATGGGACACGTGTTTCGAACGTCCAACCTCCGGCACGTGCTTCGTGCCTCACGCCACACTTTGACCGCGTGCACGCACTCGGGGAGCACATAACGCTGAGGCGTTGTCGAAGGTGGGAAGCTCACGCCGGAGGCGGGACAACTGAAGCTTCTTCCTGGCGTTCCCACCTTCCCAGCAACTCTGCATCAACTCTGGTCTGGGGACTCGTGCTCAATCAGTGCTGCGACTAAACGCTAGCACCGGCCGAACGCTGTGTCAGAAACGACCGAGTAATTTGTGTTCGATAAACTGCTGGGTGCACGACTGTTCGATCTGCCGTCTAACGGCAGTGGCAAAAGTAGAGTATGCAGACATCAGGGATTGGCCAAGTCGGGATCCAGTGCAATTAAACGAGATGTGCTTGGCGTGTAGTGACTGGCACCACCTGTGCGTGATGGTGCACACCGTTTGTAGAGAAACAATTTCCTACGGTGTCGACGAGCAGAGCGTGCAAACGTCCGGAATTTCTGTCGTTGGCCGAAATAATCACACGCGGTTGTGGCGCGCAGACGAGCCAGGCAAGCCCGGCAAGCCGACGGCCAAGGACTGGGACAAGCACCACGTGGACCTGAGCTGGCAGGCGCCCTCGGAGGACGGCGGGGCCCCCATCACGAGCTACATTGTGGAGAAGAAGGACAAGTTCAGCACCAAGTGGCAGAAGGCCACCGAGATCATCGGGGACAAGTGCGAGGCCCGTGTGCCCGACCTCATCGAGGGCATGGAGTACCAGTTCCGGGTGCGGGCGGTCAACAAGGCCGGCCCCGGCAACCCCAGCGACGCGAGCGAAGTTGTCATTGCCAAGCCACGCTTTTGTGAGTCTTTTCTCCACCCGTCTCCGCCTGTTTCGACCTTTGTAGGTGCCACGTGTACTGTGGCAGCGAGCGTGAAAACACTAGATACAAATGGTCTGACGAAAATGGATGCAGAGGTGAACTTTGAGATCAGTAATGCAGAAGGTAAAAGCTATGTACTATATCCCACAATGAAGTTCAAAAGGAACACAGATTGTCATTGTTTTAAAACAAAAACAAAAAAAATAATTTCAAGTGCCTCTTAGAAATAAAATTATGTAGCATCAGTGTATTAAAACCTGTCTATAGTAAAGTCAACCAAAAAAAAAAAATTTCAGTACATCGGTGAAATCTATACGAGCATCCGAAACACCTATTTCGATGTAACAAATGTACATACTTCGCTATACATTTCTTTGCTACTAAGATGTTCTATTCTTTTCAACAGTCTGCTGCAGACAGATAGAACTGGTGTGAAGGATGGCCCTGGGGATGATATGTAATTCTACCTTTTAAAGGAAAAAACAACTAGACGCTAGATGTTTAGACAGTGTTAGGCCGATCTGCGTGATTCGTTTTCTTATCGTCGCACGCTTACAGTCTTGTAAATATGCTTGTTGGTGTAACGACGCAGCTTATGTTGTTTCAGTGATAGTGATAGTATTTATTGCACTTCATAGTTTAGTGTTCTGAATCATTGTTAAGTTTAGCAACGATTCCTTTTTTTTTTTTCTGACGTTCGCTACAGTGGCACCAAAAATCGATCGCTCGACGCTGAAGGATATCACCATCCATGCCGGCCAGGGCGTCAAGTACGACGCCAAGGTGATTGGTGAACCACCGCCGAAGACCACCTGGTTCTTGGAGAAAACGGAGATCAAGGACGGTGGGCGGTACACTGTCGACAAGGAACCATACCGCACCAAGCTCACCATCCACAGCGCCGAACGCAAGGACACCGGGGAGTATCGGCTCGTTGCCGAGAACAGCTCGGGCAAAGACGAGGCCACCGTTAAACTCACCGTGCTCGGTAAGTGTCTTTTTGATGTGAAACATTGTTTGGTTAAGTGTTCGGCATTTCGTGAAGCCTGGATAAAAGCCTGACTGCGAGGCTCGACACTGATTGGAATCGCGGTAAAAGAGTGTTTGCGCCAGGCGGGAGTCAAACCGAGACCATTTAGATTATTAAGCGAGTGTCTTTTTAGCATGTCACGACTCATTGCCGTGAGTTGAGGTGCTATTAACGCTTTGGCCAGGTGTTCGGCATTTCCTCACGCCCAGATAAAAGCATGGCCGTAAAGCTCGACGCTGATTGATTGACGAGTGGGAGAGGAGGAGCGAGGTGTTCGACGCTGATTGGTTAACGGGGAGGTCATGTGACCAGAGGGGTTGGTGAGGAGGAGCTCGATCACCTGTGCACAGTGAGGAAGAGGAGCTCGGGAGTATGGAAGGCTCTGGAAGATTGCCAGGTTTATCAGCCCGATTAGTGGTTGTATTGCTTCGTTCTAGGAACAACTATCAAGTGTATACATGGTTGGCGTTAAACTCTATCTGAAGAAGAGTGCCGTGCACGTAGGTGTCTGGCGCCTGGAAACTCGGCATATACCCAGGTGGTCCCCAGGTTCCCAAAAGATCCCCGTAAATCCTCGGCACGTAAAACTCCGAAAATTGGGAATCAAAGCGATTTTGAGCACTCCTTTAAATTTGTAAGGCAAGGATTAAAAAAAAAAAAGAGCGTGACCGCCTGATCAAAAAGGAAGCACTTAGAATTGCCCAAATGTAAAGTTACTCAGGTTGGGCTTGCAACATTTGGGGGAAATGTACGGACGAGCGTCTTGCGAAATCATCACAAGAAGCCCGACATTCGGTGTTGCCAGATTTTAATCTTGTCATCGACTTTGAACCACGGCATTGCTAGATAACCACTGTAAGTTCTGGTGTAAGCTACATGTGTCATACGAAAAAAAGTTGTAAAAAAAGTTTTTCACATGTTTCCAAACTGGTATGGTATGGGTGTTACACATCAAACTTTTGTATCATGTTGAGCTTGATTGAATTTTTCCATATTGCGCTACATTTAACGGCATCGCAGATGTAGCAGAGCGTCTCGACCAGCAATGCTGCGTTAATTCAATATTCTAGTGTTGCATATACTACTGCCCGTTTGTAATAAAAATGCAGAATTGCATTCTAATGCAGAGAGCAAGGCGTCTGCTTCTTGCGCTGGAGTGGCGGTGACGTCAGAAGGACGCCGAATTTCGATTGGCTTGTATTGAAAGGATAGTGGTTAGACCTCAATGCTAGATGCCTCGAGGTCTACCCACTCTTTTTTTCAATCGGCCAATAAGAGCTCGGCATTCTGACATCATTGCAACCCCTGTGCAAGAAGCAGACAAACTTGCGCTCCGCATAGCTATGAGTTCAGATTTTCTGTTTGCTCGTAACATTCGTGGCACGCCGGGGGACGTCACGACTTGAAATCTTGGCGTCACGTCAGCTCACGGTGTTGGCAACATTATTGGATCTAGTAACGCTAGGTCAAATCATGGTGTGACGTGACGTCGCATCAGTCCACGTGTCATCACGGCATCACGGGACACTGTGCCCCGCACGCGACGTGACATCACTCGATGTAATGACTCGAGATTGTGGCGTCACGCAATTAATCAGAGCGTGCCGACAAATAAAACACGAGAACTCATAATTGCTCATACTCCGCAGTTGCGCACATGACGTCTCTATCAACAGATCGCAGTACAGCTGCCAACCCTTCAAAACGTCATCTTCATTCCTAACCACTGTTTTCAGACAAGCCCACGGCACCCAAGGGCCCGCTGGAGATCTCGGACGTCCACGCAGAGGGCTGCAAGCTGAAGTGGAACCCTCCAGAAGACGACGGAGGCCAGCCATTGGACGGCTACGTCGTGGAGAAGATGGACACGGAGACCGGGCGCTGGGTGCCTATTGGCCACCCCACAAAGCCAGAGTTTGAGGTCGGCAACCTCGAGCCGGGCAAGGAGTACAAGTTCAGAGTGCGGGCTGTCAACCCTGAGGGAGAGTCGGAGGCTCTGGAAGCAGAGCAGGGAATTATTGCCAAGAATCCCTATGGTATGGACATCTTTCTCATTTTTATTATGCTTTTGCTTGCTTTGATGCTTGGGAAAAGGGCCTGGGGAAACCTCGAGTATCGGGGAAATTATTTTACGTACTCTGCTGCTTGGGAATAGTATTAAAGAGTTTTTTCACATGCTTCTCTGCTAGGTAAAAATATTAGGGAATTATTATACGTGCTTTGCGGCATGTGAAAAGTATTAAGGAAAAGTCAAATATTTTAGATTGTTTAATTTTTGGCAATCTAGAGCTGGGGCTCTGTGTTGTATCTTTGCTAGGAGCAATCATCAGTATAACTGCAAATGTAGGAAGCTAGGGAGGTTAGACGCACTCAGTGGTTACACTGATGCTGAGGCCTTTAACCTTGTTTAAAAACTTGTGCTTTGTACTGTAGCTGCAACAGTACCTTCATGTCAGACTTGAGTACAGCCTTATGTTATCGCTGATAACCAGGGTGTCGCACATACCGTATTTATTTGAATACAAGTCAGCCTTTTTTTCCGGAAATGTTGTCAAAAATTAAGGGTTGACCTATAATCGCGACCAAAGAATTTCGACCTGCATTTGTGACCAAATATCGCATTTTCTCCTGTAATTCCATTGAACACTGGGGCCGCAATACTCTTTTTTGATCGCAGATGCTCCGGGAAAACCAACTGGTGCCGAAGTGACGGACTGGGACAAGGACCACATGGACCTCAAGTGGAACCCACCCGCGAAGGACGGTGGCGCCCCCATCGAGAAGTACATTGTGGAAAAGAAGGAGAAGGACAGCCCCGTCTGGACAAAGGCAGCCGTGGTGGATGGCAAGACCTGCGAGGCCCGCGTGCCCGACCTCATCCCCGGCGAAGCGTACGAATTCCGCGTGCGTGCCGTCAATGCCGCCGGCCCCGGCGAGCCATCAGAGGCCACTAAGCCCAAGGTTGCCAAACCAAGGAAACGTAAGTTGTGGAACAGAGGTTCTAACGCAGGATGTGTTTTGCGAGTCGTTTTCTACGAGAAAATCGTCATGATTGAGCGTCATAGCGAGCGTCATGAACGACCAACATGTTGGGAGTGTTGCAGACATTAAAGCTATATAAAAAGTTTATATATAAAGTCAGAGCCCTTGCAAGGCTCGAATCTGGGTTTGTGCGGCGGCAGTTGGATACCAGAATAAACGTGCCCCGTGTTGAATCAGTCTAAGCTCGACCACGACAGGTACAAAGTAATAAGCATGTCTGCATGTTCTACAAACAGTGGAGAGTGCAACCAAATCACTCTTATAATTTTAGTTTCGTTCTAAAAAAAGAAAGTTATCTGATGATTAGAAATGAGTAATTAACCTCTGCCAATTAAAAATTTTATAGTTAACATTTTTTAGAAATATTAGGTTTGCTACACACTGATTTGGTAACATTCAACCCTAGAAGGTATTCAGATCCAAGTCTAGATCCAAAGATACTGTAAACAAAATTGTGTTGTGATGAAACAATACACCCCCGAAATAACGGCAAAAATTTTTCAAATTATACTTGTAAACAGCCCAAGTATGAAACTTTGAATCGATGTAGCTGTATAAATGTGCACTTCCTGAGTGTAGTAGTGATTAGAAAAAATATGTTAATAAGTGACGTATATGGAGAGAAAAAAAATTTCTGAAAAATGCCTTTTTTCTAAAATAATTTTTGCTTTTCAAGATTAGGGTCTCCCCTTAAATACTTTTTTTCTTCTTTTTGATTACAGTGGCACCCAAGATTGACCGCCGCAGCCTCAAGCCAATCACCATCAAGGCGGGGCAGGACTTTGAGTTTGACGTGAAGGTGCAGGGAGAGCCAGCCCCGGCTGTCTCCTGGTTCCTGGCCGCCAAGCCCGTGGCCGAAAGGCCCACCCTGAGCATCACCAACGTGCCCTACAACTCCAAGCTCACCTGCGACAAGGCGGAGCGCAAGGACAACGGCACCTACAAGATTGTGGCCACCAACCAGTACGGCACAGACGAGGCCGAGGTCGAGGTCACCGTCGTCTGTGAGTTGGGGCTCTGTAGTTCGGCCTCTAATTCGAGCCGAAGTACTCCGAAACACACCTACAGTAACGACGAGCCTCATTGGCTCTTGTCAGCTCATCAGAAATTATGGTTGGTGAAGAACTAAGTGTTCGGTAGAAGCTCCGCCTCCGGCAAGAGCTTGTTGCCTTCCCCCGAGCTTTGGCTGCACGTGTGCGACGAAGTGCTACGAAAGACACAAAGCTTGCGGTGGAAGCGGAGCATCTAACGGATTCTTAACCTGTCACCTACAATAGGCTGCTTCCTTTTTTTCTTTTTTCGTATTTCGTGGAATTCGGGTTAGGGTAAATATTGCAATTCGTTTTGGCTGGCTGGAGTTCAGAAAGTGACTGGCTTCCTTCCCAAAACGGGGAACCCTGACAGTATTGGCCATGTCAAGAGGCTCTTGTGAGAAAATGTGTCATTCCTCCGAAACACCTCTTTTGCAACAAACCTCTTTTTCCTACGCTCATTTTGTGCCCTTTCTCGGACTCGCCTCACTGCTAATGCTAGCTCGTGCAGCTCTTTTTTACGCTTCCGTGCAAATCGGTCGTTATCCTCGGGTCTTCAATCGTGGTCCCGGCAGACGGGCAAAGAACAAGTGAC
Organism: Ixodes persulcatus; assembly: GCA_013358835.2. Taxonomy (NCBI): domain Eukaryota; kingdom Metazoa; phylum Arthropoda; class Arachnida; order Ixodida; family Ixodidae; genus Ixodes; species Ixodes persulcatus. The sequence continues at coordinate 293,943 of JABSTQ010011147.1, forward strand.
GCTCTGCGCAATGATAAAATTAAAAATATGGTTGTTCAAGCTTGAACCTCCAACTTACAGTTATCCCTTTACTATTTTTTCTTCTCTCTTTCTTTATGTTTATTTATATTCATCACTCTCCACTCACTCTCCTAGCACCATTCTTACTTTTAGTGACACCTTATACCTTCTACATTTGCCCAATCTGAAACGACATTCAAAGGTGTGCAGGTCTATGTGCACCATACTTACGCTTCATACCGAGTTTGAATGCGAATGATGGGACCTATTAGTCACCGCCGAAGCCTGGAAAAGTCTGGAGCCGAGCCGGCTTTACCGCTTCCGCCCCCGCAGCCAAGCCCTCGAAGCCCGAGGGCCCCCTGGAGGTGTCGGACGTGACCAAGAACGGCTGCAAGCTGGCCTGGAACAAGCCCAAGGACGACGGCGGTGAGCCCATCTCCAAGTACGTGGTGGAGAAGCAGGATCCGGACACCGGGGCCTGGGTGCCCGTGGGCTCTACCCTCGGACCGGAGTTCCAGGTCACCGGCCTGACCCCCGGCAAGGACTACAAGTTCCGCGTCAAGGCCGTCAACAAGGAAGGGGAGTCGGAGCCCCTCGAGACGGACATCCCCATCACGGCCAAGGACCCTTACGGTGGGTTTGGGGTTGAGAGGTCGGTTGGAGGGTAGCTTAGGTTGTCCCCGGTTCGGGCCAAGCTCGGCTACGCTGTTTGGGACCCGTCTCCGACGGCTGCGTTTACTGCCTCCTCAAATATGGTTTCATGGTGACATATGTCGTGCTGTTTCCTGCCGCAGTCCTGGCATTGTCACAGCGCCGGAGGTAAATGCGGCAGACACACTCTTCTGCTGTGAGACGCCGTTCGGCTCGATAGTTCGCTGCAGCTTCTTCGGCAGCGGGGGTTGGGATGCTCGCACTTGCTCCTCCCTTTGCCGGAACTTCTGCGACCAACCATTGGGATCGTGACATCTGACAGCACGAGATGCCGACTCCTCCGACGTAATTTGTTGCAACTTTGGGACCACTTTCAGTGCATAGGTGGTATAGGACACTAAACACGCCGGTCGAAGACGCGTGGCTGGCGGCGTAGCCAGGTGCATAACTCGAGATTCGACTATTTTAGGCTACCGGAGAATACAAATCTGACATTTAGTAGGTTACGGGATTAAGAAAAAACGAAAAATGCCAGCTTTAACTAATGTAAGTTTGGACTAGGTAGCAGACAATGAAGGTGTTAGGAGGGGGAGTCAACACCAGATCCATATGGTTGCTTGCGTTTGGGTTACTCATAGAGTGTTTATAGAGTGTGCAGTGCTTCTAGATGGCAAGACGGCAACGTTGTTACCTTTCTCTAACTTTCCATCGCAACATTCGGTCTCGCCCCTTTTTGCTAGAAGATGTAATGCGAGCTACGTCGAACAGTGGGGAAAAGCGGTTGTTACTGGCAGTGCTGCCAAAGTGAATGCCAATTCATAAGCAGTGAATATACTTTGGGTGTTCAGAGACTGCGAGATACGTACGCTCTTTGCAATGTTTGGATCTCACTGCCTCCAAAGTTTTACGGCGATGCTACTAAAGCTTTATGATGAGGATTTCTAAACCTTTACGATGACGCTTCTAACAATCTGAGACTGTTTCTTCGCAACGTGCAGACGCTCCGTCCGCCCCCGGCCAGCCGGAGGCGACAGACTGGAACCGGGACCATGTGGACCTCAAGTGGACCGCCCCGGAGAAGGACGGCGGCGCCCCCATCTCGCACTACGTGATAGAGAAGAAGGAGAAGGGCAGCCCCAAATGGGAGAAGGCAGCCGAGGTGCCCGGCGACCAGACCAAGGGAACCGCTCCCTTCCTGGACGAGGGAAAGGAGTACGAGTTCCGCGTCACAGCCGTCAACAAGGCCGGCCCCGGAGAGCCCAGCGAGGCCTCCAAGCCCGTCGTGGCCAAGCCGCGCTTCCGTGAGTTGGCATTTTTGCCGGCGACTCGCCACCCTCATTGTAGTCGCCGACAGAATGAGAACAGCAGGGTGTGTCTTTCGAACGCCCAGCCCCCGACACGCGCTCGGTGCTTTCCGCTTTGCTTTGGGTGCGTGCACGTGCACGCACAATTGAGGTGTACATAACGCCGAAATGTTGTCGAAGGTAGGAAGCCTGCGCCTGAGGCGCCCTGCCATTCTCAACTGGTCAGTGACTATAGTAGAACTAAAATCTGATTAAAGAAATGGGCAAATGTTGGCATCGTTTGGTAAAGAAACCTGGGACTAATAAAAGTGAAGTCCGGCAGAGAAGGACGACTTGTGACATCGTTGCAGGCCCTTCGACATGCGTTGGGTTGTAGGAAGGGTTGTGGGCATACATGTACAGGAACCTTACCCCCGTAGAACAGTTGCAAATGTTAGCAAGCGTTGGAAGTTTCTTCGAGGTCTTCGCCCGGCCGCCACAAGCTCGAGGCTTGGGCCGCGTTCCAAAATTTACTCAATCTCGCTCCTGAGTAAAAGATCTGTGTCGTGGCATTCGAAAACCTATCGGCGTCCAGCATCGCTCTATCTGTGTTGTCACGTGACACGATCCACGGGAGTAACTCAGATTTACTCGACCAAGCTTTGCAACAAAACCACAATCTGACGTGCATTGTTTGCCCGACATTTCGAGACCCTCACGGGGTGGGGGGGTGGGGGGGAAGGGCGTCACACCTTCTGACGATCGGTTTTCAACGTCCTCTCGCAGTGGCTCCGCGCATCGACCGCAAGAACCTGCACGACCTGACGGTGAAGGCGGGCCAGTCGATCAAATTCGACGTGAATGTCCAGGGGGAACCCCCGCCGACCGTGGTCTGGACCCTGGACGACGAGGCACTCAAGCCGACCAACCACCGCTCCATCGACAACGAAGACTACAACACGAAGCTCGCCGTTCGCCGCGCCGAACGCTCGGACGCCGGGAAGTACACCATCACCGCCACCAACAGTTCCGGAAAGGACGCAGTCACCGTCACCGTCAATGTGCTCGGTGAGTTTCGCTCGCGGTTGTGGAGTGGTGGTTTGTGGAGACTGGCTGAACACAGGTCCTCGCTTGATATTTTGTGATATTTCGCTAAAATGTTTTGAACCTCCCAGGTTCAGGCCGAAATGAGTTTCAGTTTGGGCTGTTTCTTGAAGCCAGGTCTCATGTCGTCACTCAGTTGCCTCGTTTTAGCGATAGATTTCCAATGCTTCCAACGGGTGCGGACATGACGCAATGTTCTGATCTGCCGTGCAGACAAGCCGACGAGTCCAGAGGGTCCGTTGGAAGTTTCGGATGTCCACAAGGAGGGCTGCAAGCTCAAGTGGAAGCGTCCCAAGGATACCGGAGGCATGCCGCTCGATGGATACCTCGTGGAAAAGATGGACCCGGAGTCCGGAGTTTGGGTCCCGGTCGGGAAAACCAAGGAACCAGGTGATTGGTCGGGCCGTTGTCTCGTTCCCAAGTACGAAAGAAGCGACGGCAACGTCATCAAATTTTGCACCGACAAACTTACTTCTCGATGGCCCGTTTCGATCCGGGTGGTCATCGTACCGGTGTGTAGGCGTGTTGCAATGCAGACTAACATCCCACCGCAACATGCAACAAAATTGACTTATATCTTTATTTTTTTATTGTTACAGAAAGTTTTCGAGTTGAGTATTTTGTTGCGCAAACAGGGCTTTCAAGGTCGGCCTCGAGGTATTACTAGGTATTTTCTTTAGCCAGATGCTAGAAAAGTGTTTGCATCAACATAAACCAGGAATACTATGAAGGAAAACTTTTCCGGCAGCAAGGGGCATGATACATCCTGTGAATTTTGTGTGACTGCCTACAGCACCGTGATCCAAGTACCTTCTATCTTCAAAATCTTAAGCTACGACATATGTGCTTCTATTCACAGCCTTGGATGCATCTGCCACACCACAACTACTAGCATTATTGCTGCCCTGTTTATTTAATTTATTTGGGGCAATGTCATTCATTTCTTGCCAAAAACAAAGTATGTAGAACTTAACTGGACTGTGGCAAGCAGTACTTCTTTTATTTCTTCCAAGTTTAAAATAAAATGGCTGAACTGATAAGGATTGTGCGAGGTCGAGGTCTGGTGGTGTAAGTTTACCAATTCACCTGCTGTGCTGACCCTTCTCTTGTGCAGGCATGGAGGTGACTGGACTCACGCCTGGCAAGGACTACAAGTTCAGGGTGAAGGCCTTGAACAAGGAGGGCGAATCCGAACCACTTGAGACGGATGGAACCATCACCGCCAAGAATCCATTCGGTGAGAAATTCAGAACGTATAAATGATCATTTCATGCAGCGAGCAAAGCTTTACAGTCTTTAGGTTAGCGCTAAGTCCAGAGATGATGTGAGCCAGACCGCTGAATGCTACACCTGGACTTAGCATGGCAATACAAGTTAATGCTAAGTCTGTGTTAGCCATACCAGTGAACAGTAAGTTTAGACTTAGCACTAACAATTACGACGTGAATGCTATGTCCAGACATGGCATTCATCATGCAAATCAATGCTAAGTCTGGACATAGTGTGAACTAGACCAGTTAATGCTAAGCAGTTTATGTTTGCATCATAGATTAATCCTAAGTCCTGACTTGGTGCCTACGAGCGTGGTTAATGCTTTCCCGACTTTATGTTAATGACGAGCTCTAAGTCTAAACTTGGAAGCCACCAGACCAGTGGAATGCTAAATCTGGGCTTAGCAACCACCAGACCTGTTGAACTATAAGTCCGGACTTTAGAGCAAGACAGGCGAATGCTAAATCCGGACGTAGCGACCACCAGACATTCTTCAATGCTAAGTCTGGTCTTAGTAACCACTAGACCAGTTGAACGCTCAGTCCAAGCTTTACGTTAACAAGATAGATGAATGCTAAATCTAGACTTGGTGACCACCAGACCCGATAAACACCAGGTCCGGTGAAGGTCTCACTTAACCTTCCTCCCACCTCTCCGTTTCAGACGAGCCGGGCAAGCCTGGCAGCTTGGAAGCCACGGACTGGGACAAGGACCACGTGGACCTCAAGTGGACGCCGCCAGAGAAGGACGGTGGTGCCCCCATTGAGAAGTATGTGATTGAGAAGAAAGACAAGTACGGTGACTGGGAGAAGGCGGCCGAGGTGCCCGCCGACCAGACCAAGGCAACCGTTGGCAACCTTGCGCCCAACCAGCCGTACGAGTTCCGCGTGCGTGCGGTCAACAAGGCCGGTCCGGGAGAGCCCAGCGATGCCACCCTGCCCATCATCACCAAGCCCCGCAAGCGTACGTCTTGGCTTCTTCGTTGACAGGAAATTGCTCGGATACTTTGTCTGCACTGATTACAAAGGAGACCTCGAACCAGGTTCACGAAATTATCTTATGACAAAAAGCTTGCATATGACGAAACCTAAGAAGTCGGTATTCATGAAACGAAATGATTGCAAGTTTTGAAACTTGTTAGGTAGAACGCGGTTGCGGCTTTGCGCCGGGCCTGAGAGATGGCGCAGCATTACCAGTACAGACAAAATGGGAGAGAGGGATCTGTGTGACGCGAGACGGAGAGCGCAGGAACGGTAGAGCGACGCACGTGGGTAACGGCTGCTCGCAGCATGGGTTTTATTCTCAATTAGAAGGGTTTTACTAACCGCCCTGTGTCCGAGTTGGACTCGGAGCCTTCAAGGACGTGATACCTAATTAAATGATTTTAAGTTTTGGAGCAATATGATTGTAAGTTTTAAAACAAACTGATCGTAAGTTTTGAAACAAACTGATCATAAATTTTGAAACGAAAGGACTGTAAGTTTTTAAATTAAATGATTGTAAGTTATGCGTAGCTTACAGTATGCATAACTTACCAACTTCTTAGCTAAGTTGTCGTAGCGTAAAAAGATTTTCATGAATCTGGCCTTTGCAAGTCTCAGAGATTGCGTACAGCCAATCTTGGTTAGCTACCGAATGAGTTCTTGTTGGCGGCCTGCAAAACCCACGAATACGTAGAGCTGAATGGCTTCAACTACCGGGAAAGGGTCCCATTTCGCCTTTGAAATGTCCAGAAAATAACTTGAATAAGATAACAGTTTGTTCTGAAACTTTGGTATCTGGTCCGGATCGCTAGCACTACATATGGGCAGTGACTGAGCATTTGGCAATGGATAGTTTATTTTTTCATTGAGAAAAACACAACATTTTCAGGGACATGCTGTACTTGCAAGAATTTATGGTTTGCCTCGCTCTAGTGTCAAACATCAAATCCTATGTATATTCATGCAACTTTTATTTCCTAAATAGAGGCACTAGCGCCTCTGTATAGTTCTTGAACGTCATATAGTTATGTTTAGTTTGCTTAGAGATTCAAGCACAGCATGATGCAGTCGAGTTTACTGGGAACTTTCCTCGATGGACGAATGGTCTCACCCATCGTGGGGTGCACAGTAACCTAGACTTTTGCATTAAATTTTACGATTAAAAAAAGTTGCAAAACTTAATATGGTCTGCTGCAGGTTAAGGATAGCAGGGCAAGCCCTTCCCGCTGAGCTGCCTGCTTGCAGTACACAAAATTAGCGCATAGGACGAACACAGGAAGAAGCAGTAGACAGGACAGAGATCTGTCCTGCCTACTCCTTCCTGTGTTCGTACTTTGCGCTAATTTTGTGTACTATTTATTTATTTATTTATTTAGAATACCCTCAAGGACATCGGCATTACAGAGGGGGGGAGGGGGTAGTTAGTGGCAGTTTAACCAACCAACTAGTTGGTTAATGGTTAACCAACCAACAACTAATGGTTAACCAACTAGGCCATCAAATTATTTTATTTTTATTATTTCGCTAAAGTGAAGAGGGTGGAAGGCTCTGTGAGAGAAGCTTGTCCCGCTATTATTGACCTACAGCACACCATGCTTAAATATTTGTTTAGTGTATATGAAGTACTAGTCCTTTATTCATATTATTCCTGTCGTGTACAGCGCAACATTAAAGGAGTAAACGCGTGCCGATACTCTCGCGGAAGAGACCAATACACCTGACAAGGCTCCACCTCATTTTCTAGTGGCACCAAAGATCGACCGCACCAACCTCGAGAAGGTACGAATCAAGGCGGGCCAGAACTTCAACTTCGATGTCAACGTGATTGGCGAACCGCCGCCGGACGTGACGTGGACCCTCAAGGGCAAGAAGGTGGCACCCTCCGACCACGTCAAGCTCGTCAACGAACCGTACAACACCAAGCTGAACGTGCGCCATGCCACCCGCGCCGACAGCGGAACCTACACCATCACCGCCGTCAACGAGCACGGAAAGGACACGGCAGAGGTGGAGGTCATGATTCTCGGTGAGTCTGGGGCACTGCCTTCCGGTACTTTTGGTTTCTTTGTATCACTTAGTGTGCAACTGAATGACTACAGTTTTTCTGCCTTGAGTTGGAACTACCGAAGTGTTTCTAAAGACGGTTTACCCTTCCATGAATGCTGCAGAATAGAGTACAAAAGAGAGGTTGGCTAAGTTGTAGTGTGTGACACAAGACAAAAGCTGAGAAGAAATGTTTTACTTGGTTCCTCGTCCATTTGTGCATACGTCAGCTTTCCTAAGCCATGCAGTGGGTATCATAGTATGTAGCTTAAAGACAAGGGAAGAAGTTTGTCTAATCTCCTTCTAAATTGCCTAAGCAACAGTCACTGTTGTTCTCAAAACTGGTGTTGCCTACCCTATGTCACAAGTCGCCCAAATCTGTGTAACTCCATTTCATGAGGTGGGCTTCTTTTCAGGGGTGGGCCGGCCGTCTCTTAGGATACTATGGTATTCAACTGGAAACTTTTTGCTGATGTAACTACTAAGGCTTTTTATGGCACTCAAAATGTTAGTTTAACACAAGTCATATACAACTTTGGCAACTCATAGTAAAGCCATAAAATTTACGGACCACAGAATATCTACACTCTAGCTGTACACTTCAACCTTTCATATTTTATTTTTATTATTTCTGCATGTGTGTTTTGCGCTTCCTCGGGGGCATTCAGGAAACGGGGAATGTTTAGGACACTCGCAACAGTTTTGCCCACCAAAGTCAGGCTTTGGCTTCTTGCTAAGACAGTAGTCGGCTTCTGGAACAAGGGGATTTTAAGCCGGTAACTACGACAGCCATCTTTCCTAGTGCCTGCACACTTGGGAACGTGAGATTCGCATACACGCAGACAAGCCCACCCCTCCCGGCGGACCGTTGAAGGTCGAGGACGTCCACGCGGAGGGCTGCACCCTCAAGTGGAACCCTCCCTCAGACGACGGTGGCATGCCTGTGGACCACTACGTGGTGGAGAAGCAGGACCCCAACACCGGGGTCTGGGTGCCCGCTGGAGACACCACCGGACCCGAGACGCAGCTGAAGGTTCGCCCACTTTGGGTTGTCCTCCCGTAGACGTGACGCTTGGCCTGACTAAAACACGGCACCAGACCTCTTCGTGTAACGTTCGGACGTGGGTAATGGCCATTGGCATTGCTCTAAGAGTACCATTGCAATGCATAAGGTCAATTCCTACAGAACCGAAGAGGCAGGCATAAAAACTGTGGGTTGCAATGCGTAGGGGATCTGGCACTGCAAAGTTCCGGAACACCGGGGGTAGGGTGTCAGCGAAACGTATGAAAATGTTGTTGCAGTAGCTTTCTTTTTTTTTTGCGGGCTGCCTCTGAGGCTGCCGCGCACGTTTCATCAACGATTATCGCACGTCTGTGGCACTCTAAGCATTTGAATTGCTCCAGCTGCCTGCATGTTGTGTGATTTTCTCTTTCATAGTTTAATGTTGTACATTATTTTTACTTTTTTTTTTCCGTTCTTGCTTCAGGTGAAAGGCCTGCAACCGGGCAAGCACTACAAGTTCAGGGTGAGGGCTGCAAACCGACAAGGAGAGTCGGAGCCGCTCGAAGCCGACAAAGCCATCCTGGCAAAGAATCCGTTCGGTAAGGAGAAAGTTGGTTTCGCGATAGTGTGTCAGAAGTGTTGCTTCGTCTTTCGCTCTAACGAGCTGTAGCACTTGGCGTAGAACGATGGTTATTAACTAGAGGAACGAACCCCAACGTTGTCTTTTGTATGCAGACGAGCCCGGCAGTCCAGGCAAGCCTGAAATCGAGGATTACGACAAGGACTTTGTCAAGCTGAAATGGGACAAGCCCGAGAACGACGGCGGATCTCCCATCACGGGTTACGTCATCGAGAAGAAGGACAAATACAAGTGAGGCCTATTCGTTGCTGATGTACGTGTTTAAACCGCGGACTCTGTTGGCGTGCAACCGTTTTATCACGAAGAATCGAAAATCGAGGACACGGTACGAGTTGCAGTGGGGAGAATCGCTTCTTAACCTTGAACATTAGGTAACACTGGTGAGTGTTTTCCGCGGAATAATCCAAATTTCGCTGATTTCTGCCGCAGTTGCCGACACGCCGAAAACAACGGGCGGTGCATTCTTGTCGGCTGCCGTGGTCGGGTACGAGATATTAATTTGCCAGAAGCTCCACCTCCAGCTTGAGTTTCTACCTCTGGTAACACTTGGAGGGTCTCGCGAGCACATCCAGCCATGGCGCGCCGGAAGGCGAGGAGCGTGCGCCGGAGGCAGAGTTTCTAGCACATTCTTAACTTGTATCCGACTACAGCCCGACTCAGACACGCAGTGCAATGCTGAGACACCGTCGAGTCAGTGCTTCATCCGAGCTAAATTTAGAACTGAATTGGTGTTGAGTGAGCACTGTATTGTGTGTCGAAACAAAAAAAGGCCATGTATCATCCATTGGAGCGCAGAGTGAAATGCAGTTCTGGGGCTGCCTCATAGATGGCTCCAGCGTGCCGGCATAAGAGATCTCACGAAAATAGAAAGCGCGAAAGACAAGGACAGGTGGGAGACTACACAGGACAAGCGCTTACTCTGAACCGACGTTTTAATTCGGAGGAGGACATTCTATTTTCGTGATGTCTAAGCAGTTACAGTCGCCGACTGATTTTTCAAACTTCGCAGAGACTGAAAGACGTCCGAATAATAGAGCAGTCCGAAATATCAGCAGATTAGAAAAACTTGTCTTTATTACGTCTAAGAGGGCTTATAAAAGCCATTAATGTGCCTTGCTTCTGGTTATGCCTCTGCTTGCGTTGGGCCACTTTCTATTAGCTTGAGAATCGCCGCCTTCTTTTCTAGCGTTATGGTCGAGTACTTTCCGTGCTTCTTAGCGACATTTCATGGCAGTGGAAGAACAGATGGCCCCATGACGTCCAAGCCAGTGTAGTCCTAAAACACAATTCATCGAGACGAGAGGAGAGGCGCAAGTTCACGACTGCAGAATGGCGAATGAACATAGCAAAATGGTAACAATTATATTGATAATGACGTGCAGCTAGAGAGAGAAAAAAAAAGCCATAGCATTGTGTCACCTAGTGGTACGACGTAGCAGTACTCAAGTAGCGCTGCCAAGCCAAGCCACATGTGCAGCGAACTTAGAATCTATAATGGCGGCTTTTCGGTGGTGTTTCCCGCTGATCGCTCGCAACGATTTTGTCCGAAAAATGGAACTTTCGGACTTTAAGCTGCCCGAAACATCAGTCGTGAATGTGCACAATTTCTATCGGGTAGGTCACAGTTCCTCTTTTAGGTCCGAAATATCGGCGCCCGAAAAATTGTTTGGCGACTGTAGGGCAAAAAATTATTTTTGCTAAAAGATCTCACCGTAAAGTATCGCGAGAACTCGGTCGTAGGCAGATGCGAATGCTTGAGCGGGTTTTGCGCTGACAATGTTGTTTGACGTTGACCTCAGCCCCGACTGGACCCCGGTTCTGGAGGTTCCGGGCGACGACACGAGCGCCAAGGGTCGGCGACCTGGTGGAGGGATGCCCGTACGAGTTCCGGGTGCGTGCCGTCAACAAGGGCGGCCCCGGATCTCCGAGCGAATCGACCGGCGTGCACGTCGCGCGGCCCAAGAACAGTGAGTGCGAATGTCGCAGTTTGTCTCGAAGTGAATATCAAATAGCATAATATTCGCGCAACACTTAGCGGAGCGCAAGTTCGTCTGCTTCTTGCTCAGGGGTTGCGATGATGTCAGAACGCCAAGCTCTTATTGGCTGATTGAAAAAAATGGCTAGACCCCGAGGCATCTAGCGTTGAGGTCTACCCACTATCCTTCCAATCAAAGCCAATCAGAACTCGCCATCGTCCTGATTTCACCGCGACCCCTGCACAAGAAGCAAATGACCTGCTCTCCGCCTAAATTAGAATAACTTTGCGAAAAAGTGTTTTTTTATTTGTCGCTGTTTTGAGGGTTTTTTTTTGTCTTCTCATAGCTTGAACTTCTTCTATCAAGAACGCAAATAGCGCTACAGACAAGGGCGGGTAGAAGTGAAGGGCAAGGAATGTCCTGTCCACTTCTACTTGTCTGTAGCCCTCTTTGTGTTGTTGATGTGTTTACCCAACTTGCCCCTCCGTTCATACAAGTATGACTTCTGCAAAGTGAAACAGTCTTGACTAGTCCCTTGGAGTTCCGGGCAGATGGCCTCGTAGCTCTTGCGCCATAAACCTCCAAAATCACTCACTCCCTCGGAGTTCCAGCTAAAAGAGATTCTAATAAAGACCGGTCTAAGAAATTAATCCCAGTTTTTTTTTGCTTGAACATCTCTGCTCTTTGCCAATTCTGAGTGCATAAACCCTCAAACTTCCTTGTCTGTTTGTGAGGACCCAGCGGAAGAGCAACTAAAACCCTGCCTCATAACATTTGGAAGTTACTTGTATGCTTAAACCAACAAAAAAAGAAAATAAGTGAGGCATTTTCGCGGTTTTTTGTGTTTTCGGAGGGGTTGATCTCTTAAAATAAAGCTCATACTCTCGTACCATTGCCGACTGTTTGCCTTCGTCTGCCTCTGCCTCAGTGGCTCCCAAGATCGACCGCAATGCCATGCACGACATCAAGGTCAAGGCCGGCAAGAACTTCGAGCTCGAGGTTCCGGTCCTTGGGCGAGCCCCCTCCGAACAAGAAGTGGACCCTGGAGGGCAAAAGCATGGAGGACGTCAAGCGCTGGAACATCTCGCACGAGCCGTACAAGACCAAGCTGGCTGTGCGCAACGCCGAGCGCGGTGACAGCGGCACCCTCGTCTTGACGGCCACCAACGTCAACGGCACGGACACTGCCAAGATCACCGTCACCGTTCTCGGTAAGCCTGCCCACCCCGACTGCTTTTATTTATTTATTAGGGGCAAAGCTCCTTAGGGGCTAGCCATGTCCGTCCGTCCGGCGTCCGGTGCTCCTGCTCGTGAGCCCACGTGCTCACGTGCTCACGTGCTCGTGTAGGGAAAAAAAAAATTAATGAAAAAAAATGATGCAAAAAAATGATGAAAAAAAAATATGTTTGTGCAGTCGACAGGATTCGAACCTGTGCGGGGAGACCCCGATGGATTTCTAGTCCATCGCCTTGACCACTCGGCCATGACTGCGGGACGAGTAGGGGGCTCCGAGATGTGGTAGTAACTCAAGAGCTGGGAATGTCATGGATGAAACGTTGCATGTAGCCGCTCAATGTCTATACAGGAGAGGGCGCTGCGGTCAAATGCGTATATAATCGCGTTAAACTTTGCATGCATTGGCTCAACGTTTATAGGTGAGAGGGCGCTGCAGTCAAATGCTCAAATGCATATATAACCACGTTCCACACCACACATTCTCTTTCTGACATGGATGAAAACGAACGAAAGGCTCGGCATGCTGCGGCTCAGCGTCTACGCAGACAGGCACCACCAGAGCTTCGCCCCAATCAATATCATTCACCACGTGGAGATGCGGTCAATTTTTTATCTTGTATACCCTTAGGGCCTAAGACATTAGAGAAGGGAGGTGTTACAAACTGTAGTAATAAAGTAACAGTTCAGTTTATTATTAGCACAATCGGCAGCAAAAGTTTGGGGGACGTGGGAGCACCTGCTGCGTTTTCTAAGGGTACATCGCCGCTCTCAAGGGCTCCGCTTTGCTCATGCACATACTTTCGTGCTCGCGGTCATGTCTTTTTTACTTGCTTCTGTTAGACGTGCACGAGATGACCGGAACCGGCGCAAGGTGCCACTTTGTCGGCCGTCGGGCCGTGCATCTGCCTCAGTCACCGCGATGGTGCACGGTGCTGCAGCGCAGGCACAACTGCCGATGGTTACTACTTGGAAGTGTGGCTTCCCGAGCTTCAAACACTGCGTCGGAAAGCTTAGACGATGTCGTTTCGATCTGTAGCAGTCTGTTTTAAGATTTTGAGGAGGACGGAAAACTGCTGTTTGCCATTTGAAATAAAGCTTTGGATGGCCGGAAACAATTATTTTAGGCACTGAGACCACTGAAGTGTCCTTGTGCTGAAGCACAGCTCATTTGGTGGCTCTAGTTTCAGCAATGGATGGGCCTTTTGTAAGGATTCCTGTAACACTTTCAACTCAATATTTGAAGGGGATTCTCAAATTTTTTTTCTTAATTGTGGAGCGTTTGTGAAAAAGAATGAGGAGCGCAAGTTTGTCTGCTTCTGGCACAGGGCTTGCGATGATGTCAGAACGCCAAGCTCTTATTGGCTGACTGAAAAAAAAACAAATAGTGGGTAGACCTCAAGGCATCTAGCATTGAGGTCTATCCACTGTCCTTTCCATTGAAGCCAATCAAATTTCGGCGTCATTCTGATGTCACCGCACTCCTGTACAAGAAGCAGACGACTTGTTCTCCGCATAGACGTCCTTTGTGATGCCAGGGATTGTATAAATACCAAAGACGACAGAAAGGAGAAAACATTTAAGAGAAAGGGACGTTGGACACTTCTTCTTTCAACTCACAACAACGCAGATACAGTGAATCTCCTAGTGGAGTATTTTTGAACCCACCCCCGCCCAGAAGGAAGAAAAAGAAAGCGATATAGTAAATACAGGATACACGGGGACTGGAAAAGAGTGGCAGAAAAAAATTGCATTGTCAAATGGAAGATGAAATGCAATTATGGTATACCAATTACGGAGTAAAGAATTCTATCTTATCCTTAGTTAAAATGATTGAAGGTGCCGAATTATTATTAACTGAATTCATGCTGAAGGATTCTAAAATTTCTCTTTGTCTTAAGTGTGTTATTCTTTCTGTCAGTCTTTGTCCAAAAGCCAACGCGCTCCCTCCCAAGTTTATATTATAAATAGTACCAATCTTTGGGGAACTTTGCCGGGGGGGGCAAAAGACAACAAAATTGGGGAACTTGTAAGCGTAGCTGATGCCAACTCTGTCTTTCTTGTTGGGGGATTCCCTGAATTGGGGAAATTGGTCGGAGGAGAAACTGGCAGTCGGGACACTTGGAAATGTATAGCCAACTAATCTTGTGCCCCTTTAGGAGTCCTTTCAGTTAGGGAGATTCGTCAGGAAAAACTGGCTAAGTCGAGAAACTGGAAAGGTATACCGTAAAATTCCGTAAGGGCACCCATTCAAAACGAAGAGATAGATGGTGAAAAACATTAGGGGGGGGGGCTATCTTTGCAGATGAGACAGCGAAACTTTATCATAAATTAATGATAAACACAAGGGGCACCCGCTACAAACCACGTGACATGGGAACTGATCCTGCAGATCGCGGACACGGCAAATTTGCGTTTCACAATGCGATGAGCATGCAAGAATTCCCTATGAACTCCTGTGTCACGGGAAAGGACACCGCAAACTGCGGATGCAGCAGATTCGTGTTTCACTGTGCGATAAGCACGCTTGTCACACGTGTTGGTACCGCGAATCGTGCAATCAATGGGAGTCCCATTAAACATTGCGTGACGTCCAATGGAAAATGGGATGGGCAATCTCTCGGGGGAGGGTGCCCTTACGGGATTTTACAGTAGTCGCTACCAACTCTCCTTGTCCCCTTGAGGAATGTCCTCAGGGAGATTTGTCAGGGGGAAAACCGAAAAAGTTGGGGAACTTGGAAATGTAGCTGCTGTCAGTTCCCCTTGTTCCTCTTGGGGAATCCCCTCAAGTAGAAACATCTGTCGGAAGACAAAACGGAAAAGTTGATGAACTTGGCAAACATGGCTGCACCCAATGCCCCGACCGACCCTCCTCGCCCCCTCCTGCAGACGTTCCTCGTGCTCCGGAGCTGATCAAGATTGACAAGATCACCAAGGACAACTGCGAGGTATCCTGGAAGCCCCCCAAGGACGACGGGGGCACGGACATCCTGCACTACGTGGTGGAAAAGAAGGACCTCGACACGGGACTGTGGTCGCCCGTGGCGGAGACCATGGGCACCTCGGTGAAGGCCGAGCGCCTCGTGGAGCAGCACCAGTATCACTTCAGGGTGAAGGCGGTGAACCGCGAAGGTGACTCGCCTTACGCCACTACTAAGGACTCCATCGTTGCCAAGAACCCCTTCGGTAAGTGGTTGTCACTAAGCATTTAGTATTGATCTATTGCTCTATTTGATCATGTAGTGGGGATGGAGGGAACAAGATCTGGAATGGAATGCAACCGTTAAGAGAGTAGTGCAGTAATCCCAGCCATCGAGGCAGGACATAATCTTCGACAAGCTGAGGCTAAGTTTCAGTATGCGTTTCTCAGCGAACGTCTTAGTTACTAGCCATTCAAACACTGTCAAACAGGAGGACTTATGCTTTCACACGGATACATTTATAAGTATGGTGGGCAGGAAATCATTTTGAGCTTTTTCTTTTTATTCAATTTCAATTAAGTGCCCCAGGGTAGTTGAAAGCTGGTGTTGTTGCTTTACTTGTTCAAGACCGCTGTAATGTGTTTATTAGAACAGTAGTTCTTTGAAGGATAACTCCACTTCATTCTTCCAACTTTGCGGTTATGGCAGTTCTAAACTAAATTAGGAACGCTGAATTCCGAGGTATAATATTTTTTTCAGTATTGTGTTTAGTTATTCTAGGTATCTGTTGTCAAAGTTTTTCTTTGGGGGCTAACGGCAAAACCGAAACTGCCAGCTCGAGAGGGACGGCAACGCTGGTATTCGGTTGCCATGGCGACGGGCATGGCCACCTGTCGTTGCATTCATACCACGGAACATTCGGCAGTACAAACAATCTGTCAGAAAATATGTGCCAAATTTTAGAGCCTCTGAAGTGAAATTTTTCACCAACAAGCCGGCAAGAGGGTATGGACCTTATTGAGGGACAAAGCGCACACAGTGAAAACCCTGTCGGCACAGACCAGGTGGTACCTTTCCCCACACGGCGGGCCTTCCATTCGACTATGCAGACCAGCCCAACAAGCCGACTCCACCGGAGGTGACGGACTGGGACGCGGACCACGTAGACCTGGAGTGGCGTGCACCCCGCGACGGCGGCGCTCCCATCACGGGCTACGTGGTGGAGAAGCGCAACAAGGGCAGCCCTCTATGGGAGGAGGCGGCCAGGGTGCCGGGAGACGCTACCAAGGCCACCGTGCCCAACCTCAAGGAGGGCGAAGAGTATGAGTTCCGCATCGTGGCCCTCAACAAGGCTGGCCCCAGCGAGCCCAGCGACCCGTCCCAGTCTGTTGTCGCAAAGCCACGCAAATGTGAGTGCGCTTGCTCGGGCTCCCAATCATTCGCTCGCCTAGGGGAGGTACAAACAAGGGTGCCTGGTCACGATTGGTCACATTACTCTCTCCAGGTACCTGATCGTGACAAGTTATCACTCGGGAAAGTCTTATCGTTAATGGTCATATGCAGCATTTACATTTGTCAATCATGATTGGTTACTGCTTTGTTCACTGGTCGTGATTGGTCACATTCACTTTTCTTGCACTATCGTGATTGGTCACACATCATATTATTTGGATGCTTGATCATGATCGGTCACATACCTCAAGGGTGCCTGATTATCATTTGTCACACTGGGTTTAGGTGTGTCTGATCATGATTAATTGGATTAGCTTATTTGGTGCATGATCATGATTGGTTGCATTAGCTTCTTTGGGGTGCCTTATCACGATTTGTCACGTGGCCTGTGACTAGTAATAATGAGTTGGCACTCCTTCATGCAAAGGAGCTGGTTTAGTGAGGATTTCAGAATGCTCAGAAGCTTTTATAAATTCCTTCAAGACGACTGAAGATCTTGCTACCTTGCATGATCTTTGTCACAAGTTGGGTTAGCAAATCGAGAGTGAGGAGATATACATTTTACATGTGAGGATGACTAGATGTTCTGTTACAAACAAATCACAGAGCAAAGAACAAGAAAATTTGGTGTGTATATCCAAGTTATACTTTCGTTTGGTCTCTAAAGCTGAAAGCAGCACATTAATTTAGCATAAATTAATTTGAGCTGAAAGTCGAACTGCACTTTTTACGGTGATCCTCATTTAAGTTAGCTTTTATGTTTAGCGTGAAAACGTCGTTCACTTTCTGCTCGACAAACGTGCCATACTGACTTCCACAACCACCGACGTGGACGCAGTGGCTCCGACACTGGACAAGAGTGCTCTGAAGGACATCAAGGTACGGGCGGGACGTCCAATCAACTTCACGGTGCCCATCAAAGGCGAGCCCACGCCCAATGTGGATTGGCTGGTGCACGACAAGCAGGATCACGACAAACGCATCGAAGTGACGAGCACGGCCAACCAGACCATCCTCGACATTGCGTCGTCAGTGCGCTCGGACTCCGGCAAGTACACCCTGGTCCTGGAGAACTCCTTCGGCAAGACGTCGGCGTCTGCCAACGTCACTGTCCTGGGTGAGTTTGTTCGAGCAAAAGTTATGCACTGAAGGCTGGCTCACGCGCTTGCAACTGCTCGTGACCGTGCGCCTCAGGACCTCTTAAAATCTCTTACGACGAAAGAGCACACTATCGCTATCTATCGGGCAGTCGTGAAACACCCAGTGGCAGTATACTTTTATTTTTTTTCGCGCATCTTTTTTTTTTTTTTGGCTCAAAAATCTTTTGGCAATGTTATAAACAACTGTTTTTATAGATGATAGTACACACATCTGATCTCGCAAATATTGCAGAACTTTCGCTCTAGTGAAGTGCACTTCTAGGGTCACCTCTTGGATGGCACCAGCATGCCAGCATGTTCTTAAAGGGCCTCTGACACGCCAAAAAAAATATTTTTTTTTTCATTCTAAACGTTGCAATGGCATATCAGGACATTACAAAAAAATTGTTTCACTATAGAGTTGCGTAGTTTTTTTTATAAAAATAGAAATACGAGGCCCAATTCAAAGTTCCCGCCGTGCACTGTGACGTAACAGTGTACCGCAAGGTGTCGGGGCGGTCAGAAGGGAGGCATCACCGGAAGTCACGTGAGTTGTATCCCTCCTCGTGCTTACCGCGAGCGCGTGTAATATTTTTTTAATATTTTTGTTATTCTCCGCACCTCCACGAGCGATCCAAGCAGACAAGGTTTCTTTTATTTGCTTTTCATCGCTTAATGTTGCTGTAAAGGTAGAAGAAGTGGAGTCAGTCAATAATGCCTAGAAGGTGCTGTGTGAGGGACTGTCCCGGTATTTCAGCAACTGAAGAAGAGATCACACTGCATGCATTTCTGAGAGACATACATCGGCCGCATGTGCACCTAGTAAACAAGTTCTACTCATGCTCTAGACAAAATACGTACTTTGTGCTCGACGTTTACTTGTACTTGGTACACTCACCAGTTCGTATTCTTTAGACGGCAGGCATCTACAGCCTGGAGAGTATCCGATGATTCAACGACCTCGGTGTCTCAACCTTCAGCAATGCGATCGGGCGTGTCGTATGCTAGCAATCCTAATTTCTGCGAGCGTTCTAATTTTTTTTTTTCAAAACTTGATAGCTTGTGTGCGCCCAGTATAGCCCTGTATCATCGGACTGACGGCATGCACTCGTACACTGGCTTGTACTCGCAACGCTTTCATCATTGACCTTCATCACGTCGATCCACTGACTCTTCGTCCTCAACTTTTACAGCACGCAAACTAACCAACGGTGCAGCGATAAAGAGCTAGTGGAACTGAAACTTCGTTTTCTACGATCGCTCGTACGAAGAGCAGAATAATAAAAAGAAAAAAAGTCTTAGGCACGGTCGCAGAGAGCACGAGGAGTGAAACTCACGCGACTTCCGGTTAACCCACTTTTAGTGACGTAGTTCGATGCCTCCTTTCTGACCGCCCCGACACCTTGCGGTACACTGTTACGTCACAGTGCACGGCGGGAACTTTGAATTGGGCCTCGTATTTCTATTTTTTATAAAAAAACTATGCAACTCTATAGTGAAACAATTTTTTTGTAATGTCCTGATATGACATTGCAACGTTTAGTGTGAAAAAAAAAATATTTTTTTTGGCGTGTCAGAGGCCCTTTAAGTAGCAACAGATCTTGAGAAAAGCAAACGCAAGTGTGTGAACGGGCCTCGAGATTTTCTGATGTGCAGTGGCTGCGATAATGTTCACACTGCAAATTTTTAGGGCTCTTTTGGGGGCGGCAGCCATATGTGGCCCGTAGTGCGAGCCGATCAGTGCCCAAGTGGGTTGCCTAGGCAACGGGGGGGGGGGGGGGGAATGCAACACTGCGTTGCATACCAGCACACTGCGTGCTGGAATGCAACGCAGTGTGCTGGTGGCGGCGCATGGTTTGTGTGATCGGGGAGGAATTTGACTGTATAGCCGGCGGCATTTTCGCATGTTCATGTGCAGCGACTGTTTAAGTGCTGTTTAGTAACATCGTGCAGCAACCGGATTGACATAAACATTTTTCCCGTCAGTCCTTTCTCGTCACTGTGTCGACCTCAATGTCTATAAGGCATTTTAAATCTCTAGTGTTTGTGGCTCATGGATCGAACTAAGCTTGTGCTGTCTCTGTGCTAGGTCGCTTTCAATCCACTTTCTATCTTCCACAACTTTGTGGACATTTGTTTTAGAGCGCAGCTCTTAGGCGCCCGTTTCCGGCTTGAGCGGCGTCGGCGTTGCCGTCGGCGTAATTGCGTGGTGCATGGTGGATAAATTTCCCAGCTAAATTTAGTGGAAAATTTTCCCCGCTAAATTTAGCGGAAACATTTCCCCGCTAAATTTAGCGGAAAACTTTCCCCGCTAAATTTAGCGGAAAAAATTCCCCACCAAATTTAGCGGAAAAAATTCCCCGCCAAATCTAACGGAAAAATTTCCCCGCTATATCTAGCGGAAAAATTTCCCCACTAAATTTAGCGGGAAATTTTTTCCGCTAAATTTAGCGGAAAATTTTCCCCTAAATGGGAGGCAAGCAGGAGAGGAGGAGGGGCATAGCCCCCTCTCCGTACCTTCCCCTCCTTTTCTCAAGAGCAGGCTCTAATTCGGCGTTACTGGGAGTTGTAAACGGCTTTCATTTTTTTCAGCCTCGTATAGAGCTCAAACGGACGTAAACATTTCGTAAACGTTTCAGTCCTATCCTTTGCGGTAAGATCGATCGAAGTATAACTAGCTAAGTAGCGTCGTAACTCGCTGGTCCCCATCCATCTGATTGTCTTCCTTTCCCAATCCTTTATGACTCATGAATCGACCCAATTCCTTTCCAGATCGGCCGTCGCCACCTCAGGGCCCGCTAAACATCGGGGAGGTGACCAAGAACTCGGCCACGATTAGCTGGAAAGCTCCCGCAGACGACGGCGGAGCGCCCATCAAGCACTACCTGATCGAAAAGATGGACACCTCTCGAGGCACCTGGGTGGAAGCGGGCATGACCCCGAACCTGACCTTCAAGGTGCCCAAGCTGGTGCACAAGAAGAGCTACCAGTTCCGCGTCAAGGCGGTCAACGAGATCGGCGAGTCCGAACCCCTCGAGAAGACCGAACCCATCGTCGCCAAGGATCAGTTCGGTACGACGTTTTGTCTGCTACTTAGTTCGCTGGTCTGGAATTGTTTGTCGACTGGCTGTTCGTTCTATTTTGATGTATTTTGTGAGTTTGGACGTCGCTCATTTTCGAGGAACCAAGGAATCCTATTCAGAGGAGTGGTAATCTTTAAAAAAGGAAGCATAAGCTTGACGTGGCAGGGAGGGAAAGTTAAGCTGCTGCTGCAACACATAATTTAAAAGGGAGATTTCTTTTACTATGGCCACTGACGGGATGACAGTGGCAGGTCATGCCTTTCGTATGTCTGGCCTACAGCACATTCTTGATGCCTTCGATCTTGCTTTGGCTGCGCCTGCACTTTAAAATCTCATGAGATGCCGAAATGCCATAGTAGGTAGGGAACTCATGCTGGAGGCAGGACAACTAAAAGCTGTTACTGCCATTCTTATTTTATTAGTTCACTTTCTGTTCAAACACTTCCAAGGCTCAAATTTCAGTTCACATTGTTCTGTGGGTGATTTTAATTGGTCGCGGCTGACACCTTGCACTTTGCCGTGTGGTGAGCAGGGGGCTACTATGAACTCCCTGCTGTATCATCACGTCTAACATGTTCATTGCTACATGTTAACAGTGATGTTAATGTGTAATTATTAACATGTTTACAATTATGTGTTAATTGCAAACAACTTTGTTACATATCATTCGCCTTTGACGCTCTCCTCGTTGCTCGCCATCAGTAACGTGTTCACCTTTGCTTGCAGAAAAGTCGAGTGCCCCGGGCCGGCCCAAGATCACGGACTGGGACAAGGACCGCGTGGACATTGAATGGAAGGCTCCGGAGGACGACGGCGGCTGCCCCATCAAGAGCTACATCATCCAGAAGAAGGAGCGAGGCTCGCCGTACTGGACCAAGGCCAAGGAGGTGCCGGCCTCTCAGACCAAGGCCTCCGTGCCTGACCTCAAGGAAGGACAGGACTACGAGTTCAGGGTGGTCGCCGTCAACGCCGGCGGCGAGAGCGACCCCTCGGAGCCCTCGGACCTCGTGACCTGCAAGCCCCGATTCCGTGAGTTGCGACTTCGTGAATTGTCCCATCTGCCCGATCTAGTCAGGAAAGCAGGAGAGCATGCATGTAGACTTTTCTGATTTCCTGCACGGCGTGCACTGTTTATTTTTGGACCCATGGACACGATTTGCACTGGGGTTCTGAAAGTTTCAACGTCGTGCTCACTATCCTAGTTCGGCTCAATGTATCGAGTCCCAGTATCGTCTGTCGCTCCTCATTCACAAAGCTGCCTTTGATGAGGTATCCTAGTTCTTTACTTTCTGAGTACACCAAGTCAATGCTTGAATTTTTGGTAAGATGTACCACGAGCCAAGTAAGGTTATTTGCCCGCTGTTGGGTGGGAGTGTGGTTGACGGTCAATGGCGACTGATAGTAGTGGCTGCGAAGCAGGATGTTTGTGTTCTAGAACATCACCAACTGTGTGCTTGGATTGTTTATACAGAATAGGGAATGTTAGCATCATTGACACCCCAATTAACCCCTGCAAAGGGTTGTGTGTCTCGGGCTTTCGAAGGTGCTTGCCTCATTTCTCTCATGCCAAGTAAAACTAATCACATTAAACCAGGCCAACGCCATGAGGTGATCTTGTGCCCAATGATTGGCTGGGAACCAATACAAACATTGTATGGAGTGCAGGTCAGCTTTGAGCATTGAAAGTTGCACCACGAATGATAGAAAAATTAGATGAAAGCCAAGCAGACAGAGTAACAAAATCTATCGTATTTATTTGAATATAAGTCGACCTTTTTTTTTCCGGAAATGTTGTCAAAAATTAATGGTCGACCTATAATCGTGACCAAATAATTTCGACCTACATTCGTGACCAAATTTCACGACCCTACCGAGGGCATGGCGCTATCGAGTCATTGAGTGGGCGTCGCTGTAGAGCCGCGCCACTTCTTGTTTCAGAAAGCCTTTGGTGCACGAAAACAACCGAAACAGCAGCAGCCGGCGGCCCACCCGCCGTAGCCGCCACTCGCGCGCATCCCTCCTGGAATGTTGGGTCTCTCGCTTGTCAGCTGCCGGCGCCACTCACACATGCCCCTTTTTCTTTCTTGCGAGTTTAATATAAAGGCATCGATCTATATTCATGGTTGATTTATATTCGAGTAAATACGATATGTGCCATCTATGCAACCTCATATTTTTCCTTTAAACTCCGAATACTTGACCATCTCTACAAGCCAAAACAAGTAAAATCAGTTGTTTTTTTTCCATCTTTTTAAAAACATTTGAGAAATGTGTTACATATGAGGAGGACATAATGTGGATTCTAGAAAAATATACAGACCTTTATGTTGAAGATAACTGTTTGGTTATAGGGTCCATCATGCCATCTTTCTTTTATGAGTGAGCTGAAACTGTGTGCTCGCATTTAGTGAATCCCTCGGTGTAGCGCAAGTTTCAATGTAAAAACCCCGGCCACATCCTTTTGTCCTACCACCAGTGGCCCCCAAGATCGTGAGCCCCATGAAGGAGGTGAAGGTCAAGATTGGACAGACCCTCCACGTCGAGATCAAGTTCATCGGTGCTCCACCACCGACGGTGTCTTGGAGCGTCAACGGCAAGCCGCTGATCTCCGACGACCGCGTCACGATTTCCAACTTCGACGACTACACCATCATCAACACAGTGGACACCAAGAGGTCCGACGGCGGAGCCTACACGCTCCACCTCAAGAACGACAGTGGGGAAGACAGCGGAACTCTGCCTGTCGTCATCTTGGGTGAGCGGAACTGTTTTCATTTTTGCTAGCTTATCTTACCTTCTTAGCAGGAGCCCTGTACATCAACATGTAATAATGGTATCACAGAGTTATGGAATAGTACAGTACTTGATTTGCTACATTTGCGTGGTACTAGACGGGCACAGTACTAGTCTTCTAATACTGTCCTTCATTTCGTGGACAAAAATGGTCTTGTGCCATTATAACCCTCACTACCATCTGCTGTGCGTATATGAGTAGTTGAGCTTCTAGTTGGAGTTCACATCTGGCATAGCTGTATTGGGGCTGATTTGTTTCATTCTATATCATTTCAAGGCCATTATCACTGGGGTAATTAGTATGTGAAAGCATTTGGCTCAATAAAGATTTTATTAACTTGTCTGGGGACATTTCCAACCTAAACTAGGCTTAAGACAGAGCTTCAGAATTGAGGCAGACATCTGACTTTAGTTCGAGCTATGGCACAGTTATGAAGCAAGCTATTTTAGCATTTGGGTAGGGACTGTTTTAAGTATTAATCTATGAACCTTGATAACAACTATCCAGACAAGCCAAACCCTCCTGAAGGCCCGTTGAACGTTGACGAGGTCGACAAGGATCACGTCAAGCTGTCGTGGAAGCCGCCCAAGGACACAGGTGGCAGCGACATCACGTATGTTTTACCACTTATCAAGTTAAGCTGGTGCTTTGTCTATGCGACCGTACGCTGCATAAATTAGAGTCATTATTATTCTGAGTTAGGTTGACCTAAAGGATGTCATATTATAAATGTATCTGTGATGTCTTTGTTACATCTATCCTGACTAGTGTTGTATGAGGATTCGAATTTTCAAAAAGTAGTTTCGAATAAAACACCATTTGATATTCGCTTCGAGTTGAACTGCGATATTCATACTAAAGCTTTTCAAAGTGTTGATCGCGGCAGATTAGCCCCGTTGAGTGCGCTTCACACCGAGCACCTGTGCACTGTGGGTTAGCAATACCCACGGAGCTCACGGTCTCTGTGGGTTTTGCTTTTCTGCAGTGCACAGGTGCTTGTGGAGAGAACCCGCCATAATTATATATTAATTTCTTCATTCATTCATTTATTTATGTTAAACATCAACAGCTGCAATCTTGGCATTTATACAAGTTTTATTCCACAAGTGTTGAGCATATGTTAGGCAGCAGTGTCTAGACAGCCTGCATTCATCATTCGTGTTTGTTGTTTTTTGTGTGTGA
This sequence comes from Ixodes persulcatus, assembly GCA_013358835.2. NCBI lineage: Eukaryota > Metazoa > Arthropoda > Arachnida > Ixodida > Ixodidae > Ixodes > Ixodes persulcatus. The sequence goes on from JABSTQ010011147.1 coordinate 318,702, forward strand.
AATTTGAAATAAAAGAAAGAATATTTGCATATAGCAAGCAAATTTGCAAATCCTCTCGATCAGGATAACTGCAACAAATCTCATTTACATGCCATAGCTCATATAGCTGTCTTAAAATTAACTGAACTTTGAACTGAACAAGTTGAAGGTTGAGAACAATCTTCACTAGTTCAGCTGAATTTTCGTTTAAGCATGGTAAATGGTTGTGAAAGACTTTGAGAAGCTATTTGATATTCTATTAGAAAATATTCAACCAAAAAACCACTGTTTGCTTCCAACTCAGAATTCACTATTTGCACATGACTAATTTTGAGTGATTTCGAGGTTAGCCAATATGCAAAACCGAAGTTAACATTGGGTTCTTTTTCAGGGGTTATGTGATAGAAAAGCGTGACAAGACACATGGAGGTATGTGGGTGCCTGCCGTCACCTTTGTGGCACCCACAGCGACGGATGCAACAGTGCCCAAGCTTATCGAGGGCACGGAGTACGAGTTCCGGGTCATGGCTGAGAATGCGCAGGGGCTGTCGGAGCCTCTGGTCACTGCTCGTCCCGTCATGGCCAAGAGTCCATACGGTAAGACTTGGCTTGTGCTTGCCTGTGTTTCCGATTGTCTGCATTATTCTTGGTCCCTGCCACAGCGAATTTAGTGTGAGATATTTGTGTTCTATGGTGCCAGGGGAACTCAGGTTTTTATTGTTCTAAATGTTGAAGATATGTGGATTTCTCAGAGCACTTCTTGAACATTACATAATGGCCATCGAGCTGTCTTCTGTACAGTGTACACATGATTTAATTAAGCACATGGAGAACTAAAGTGTATTGTAAAGCTACAGTGAAATGCTATACAGTCAAACCCACTTATAACGAACCCAGGAATAGTGAAATATTGGATATAGCAAACAAATTTTTATGTCACGCTTCTGCTGGAATATTTTAACGAACAAACTCAAAGTGGTACCATGCATATAACGAAAGAAATTTGATTAACCCGCGATATAATTTCGCGAAAATATGAAGAAACTAACGTACAAGAACTTCAGCATAAATTTAAAAAAAGTATTTTGTCCTAAATCGGGGTGCGCTTCCGCGCCGGCAACTTCCTCCACAAAATTCACGGTGCTCTGCGCTTGCCGGGTTTGGCTTCACTGCAACGCACATCCCGGCGACCACCCTCTTGCGAAGTCGGGCGTTGGGTGCAACAGGGAGAAAAAGAAGGTGGGCGAAAGAGCAAAACACGCACGGAAAGGGAAAGTCGGACGCAAATTTTTTTCTTAGCTGGACACAATCGAAGCGCAGATCATGAAGACATCTTTGACCTGCCGCGCAAAATCGAGCACCAACACCTACTTTCGTCCGCAATAAAACCTGAAACTTGCCGTACACTGTTCTATTTGTTTTTGCCTGGATACGTTTTAAATTCACAGATTTTCCTAATGTAGCATTAGGAACATAACAATTCATTTATCAAAAGATAAATATCAACACAGTGATAATCGAAGTCACCTTTATCTAATTTACGAGCCACGGGATTGGGCAGCAAGCTGCGCCATCTGAGCAAAGCTGATCCAAAATACCTTCCCAGCTCTACAACAGATGACACTCTGTCTCTACTCTCCATTCTCTCCACTGCCCCCCCCTACTCGCTCATCTCGTCCACGCTCGTGTTACTGCATCGGCAACCTTTGGAGCGGGGTTCCCCTCGTCTGCTTTTTTTTTCTCTCTCGCACGAGCTAACTTCGTGGTTTCCGGGTTTAAGTTCAGTTGAAAATCTATGATAAAACTGCGGGCCGCCACATCTCCATCGAAAATTTGGGAAAGCGCGTTTGCTGCACCTGTCACAGTGAATGGTTGTTGCAGCTGTTTTTAAAGGAACTTCCATTGTCAAAATCCTTGTTAAAACATTAACAAAATATTCTCTAGTTTTTTCGCGCGACCCTGGGTGCTCCAAGACTGCTGTACGCGCCTGCGAAACAAGCTCGTGCAGCAGCTGATTTCCGTTTGTTGTACAGCCTCCTGGAGTTTTGTCACCTGTTATGTTTCTCGGGTCGTAAGCTCTCTTTTGCTCGGTCCATTGAAATACGTGTCACAAGAGACTACCGTATTCGCCACGATGTGCCACGAACCCGCACCGGCCGAATGTTTGCACCACACTTATCTGCTTCTCCTCGCTTTCCCGCATTGTGCAATTTGTCGAAAGGAGAAGCGTACCTCCAGGCGCGTTAACACGCGCGCACATGGCCGAAATTTTGATAAACAGAACTGCAGCTTTATTTTAGCTACTTTACAGTGAAAATCTGCAAAAGTAGAACAGTTGTTATTATAAAAGCCTGTGTTATATGCTGCATGCCATTAGTTGTCCTGTGCATTCCGAAAATCTGGATTTTTTTGCGGATCCCAGATGTAACGAATTTGTATATAACAAACATATTTCCGATTCGCGTTGACTTCGTTATAACCGGGTTCGACTGTACCTGTAAGCCAAGGCCAAATCCAAAATTGTCTTGTACGGTTGGTATTGGTCACTGCATACTTTTTAACACTCACTTTTTCAGACAATATATCAATTTCATATCCTGAAGGTGTTACAAAATAAGTGTGATGTATTTAGGTTTCACTTGATCATTATGATTTACCTTTTGATGCTATAATTGAAGTGATTAGAGCTTGTCTGCACTTTATCACCAATGAGCTTCTGTGTTACTTTCTGTAATTTATTGACAGCCTCTTTTATATACTCATTATTTGTCTTTCTATAAAGGCAGGGAAGGGACCGGGTGAAACCTAAAGCAAAATAAATAAAACAAATAGCTGAGTATGTCTATGGAGTATGAAACAGATTACACCAAGCGCCCGATTCCCGTGGCCAGGTACCCCTGGCAAGCCTGGTCAGCCAGAAGCCGTGGATCACGACCGCGACTTCATCAAGATCAAGTGGGATCCCCCGCGGAACGACGGTGGCTCTCCGATCACGGGGTACGACGTGGAGCGCAGGGACACCAAGGGTAACCGATGGGTTCGCGTCAACAAGGATCCAGTGCGGGTGAGTGGGCTTCACTGCTTGGCTGGGGTGCGACGTGGGAGAGATCCCTCGCTGCGACAGAGTGCTTTACCTGCTTAGCTGGAATGCAGTGGAAGGAAGACCCCCTGCTGTGACTGCACTTCGCTGCTTAACTGGGATGTGACGAGGGGAAGGCTACTTGATGTTATGATGCCTTTCACTGCTTGCTGGGGTGTGATGTGGAGAAGGTCACCTGCTAGGTCTTTGGTTCACTGGGGTGCAATAGAAGGGAGGGCCTTTACTGTAACAGTGCACTTCACAGCTTAGCTGGGATGCGATGCATGAAAGGCCACTTGTTGTTGCAGTGGCCTTCACTGCTTAGCTGAGGTGCAATGCAGGGAAGGCCAATTTCAGCAACATGCTTCACTCAGCTGGGATGCAACAAAAGGAAGATCCTCACTGTGACTGTGCACTTTACTGCTTAGCTGGAGTGCTATGCAGGGAAGGTTACTTGTTTCTAACAGTGCCCTTCACTGCTTAGCTGGGATGCAATGCAGGGAAGGCCTCTTGTCATTGCAACCTTTTGCTGAGTGGTAATAGCTGTAAACGACGGACGGTTTGCAGACTCCCGAGTACACGGACAAGGACGTGACGGACGGGCACCAGTACGAGTACCGCGTGGTTGCCAAGAACGCGGCAGGCCCCAGCGAGCCGAGCATGGCTTCCAAGGCGATTGCTGCAAAGCCTATGAAAGGTCAGCTCCAGAATCCTATAGAAAATATCTGAATTAAGAATGAAGGAACTTGGCACTTTCAGAATCAATTGTTGGATGAAATATTTCTTATAGAATTTTTTATGTAGGCTATGCATCACTTATGTTTTGTCTGTTTTGACACGCTCTTTTATCGACATTGGAAGTTAAATGGATTGTACGATCAGCTTCACAAGTAACGTATATTGGGAAAAATGGTCGGGTGACCTGCTTTTTTTTAGCTGCAGATAGGCTCTTTTGGCATATAAATAAATGGAGCAGACAAAACATTTCATTATTTCTCTGTAGCTGTAGAATATCACAGAGACACTGGGCATTCTAAGTAAGAAAAAAAGAGTTCAGATTATTGGTTTGAAGAAAGCTTTAGGTGTGTTTCTTTGTATCTTTCTATGTGGTTTGTAAGCCTCACTTCTTTCATGGGTAAAAATTGAGCACAGGCATGTTACAACACTCAATAATGTATTTGGCAAATTTACTATGCCTGTGTACTTTTAGCTTTGTACTCTTGGGCTTTCAGGCCTAGGAACTTATGCTACCCGACTGTTTTCTCAGTCAAATTGCAAATGCAGTTTTGTTACCTCGTTTTAGTGTAAGGTGCTCCAACTTCCCATCACATTCAAACATGTCCTGCTTTTTTTTTTTATTCACCAGAAAAACCAAAACTCCACTTGGACGGTCTGTACGGCAAAGGTATTCGGGTGCGTGCCGGAGACCCACTCAACATCAACATTCCGATGACCGGTGCACCGCCGCCGGCCGTCACCTGGCTCATCAACGACAAGGAGATCCCGCCGACCAACCGCATCCGCACCGACACCGCGGACGAAACAGTCAACCTCACCATCCCGGTGTCGCAGAGGGGCGACACCGGAAAGTACACCATCAAGGCCAAGAACATGTACGGCGAGGACTCCGCCGACATCGACGTGCTCGTCTACGGTGCGTCCTCGTCCCGCGTTTTGCTCGAACCGTTTCGTTGGCAGACAATATAATCGATGGCGGACGGCGTCCTTCATGGCAAACAATTTATTCGATGACAAATTTGTGTACTTTGAAGGACTGTTTTATGTAATCGACGATATACTGGTGTACCATATTTTCCGAGCTATGGTCCACCCAGTGTATAGATCGCAGAGGTTAATTTCGGCCGAGAAAAAAGAGCTTTTCATTAAGTTCTCCGTACCCAGTGCATAGTCTGCACCAGCCGCTTGGTCCGCACATAAAAAGTTCTCATACATTGTACACTTTTAAAGAAGTCCTTTTATTTGTATAGTCTGCTCCTGTAGATAATCTGCACTGTGTAAATATTTAACTTGTATACATGTATAGTTCATGAACTATAGTCTAGAAATAATGGTATGGCTACTTTGAACGTCCGTTTCGGTGTGGGCAGGTATTGACCCAGTTTGTTCTGGAGAAATCGATGTTTTTGTGACATTTCAGAAGTTCTCCATGTTGTTTTTCTATTGCTGTAGTAGTCTCTGGTGTTTTGCACGATTTTGTTTTCGAGTTGTGCTTGAGAGAATAACTCAGTTGTTGTAGGGACACTAGAGAGCTGTCGGGTTGTTTAAGAAAGGTGTTTTTTTTCCTACGGGTTTCAGACAAACCAGGACCGCCACAGGGACCGCTCGAGCACCCAGAAGTCACCAGTTCCTCGGTCACGCTCAAGTGGAGGAAACCCGAAGACGACGGCGGCGCAGAAATCACGGGTGAGTGAGGGCGCAATGATGGCCTTAGATTTTGTCATTACCGTATTTACTCGCACAATGAACGCACTCGCCTAATGAACGCACCCCCCCAAGTCGGCTCTCAAAATTTCGACTTTTTTTTTCACTCGCGTATTAAACGCACCCCCAACTCGGGCGTCAAAATTTTGACCCCCTCCCCCCCCACGCGCGCGAAATGAAGGCACTTTTCTATCCTGGTGCAGCGAGGTCGCGAATGCATGGACAAAGTCGGCGAACAAAACGCCTTGCAAAAGGCGTTAAAAAAATAAAAAAGATCCATTGGAAGCAAGAAAAAAAAATGGAGAGGAGCTTTTTTTTTTCTTCTTGCACAGCGCAGTCTGGACTTTGAGTCGCGCGCCGCGCGCAAGGAGATAAGAGAAGCTGAGAAGCCCTCGCCTAAGCAAAGCGAAACAAAACAACTTGCGAAAGGCGGCAAAAAAAAAAAAAAACAATCCACAGAACCAGGAGAAAAGAAAAAAACATAAAGAGGAGCTTTTTTTTTTTCTTTTCTTTCTTTTTGCACAGCGCAGTTTGGTTCCGGGGTTGCGCGTCGCCCGCAAAGAGATAGAAAGAAAAAGAAAAACGGAGCGCGGCGCCGCGCGCAAAGAGATAAGAAGTTAAGTCGATTTTTCGGGATAAAAGTACCGTTCATTATGGGAGTAAATACGGACGCAAAAATTTTACTTCGCGTAATGAACGCCCCCCCTAACTTTGCATCGATTTTTCGGGAAAAAAAGTGTGTTCATTTTGCGAGTAAATACGGTAAATCCCACTCAAATATATAGTATTTGTTTTTTCATTCTGTTTTTTTTTTTAATCCACAAATATGGCAATTGCAGTGTTGCTGAAGTTTATTCTTCCAACCGTTATGAAAAAGCTGTTTTTTTGTTTTCTTTTTGCACCTTGACTGGAGTATGCTCATTTAAGCTTCACAGTATACTTAAAAAAGGGGCATGCTGACCCCAGACCAAAGGGAAAGATAGTATCCCAGCATGTCTGGTGAATGTTGTGAACACTCTCAAAACACTCGGAATAGCAAGCGTCGCAGTGCTTTCGAGGGAACTGTATCTCGAGAAAGCTAGCAGTGTTCAGGGGTCTAATCCGGCAACACTTGAAAGCTACCCGGGCCGACCAAAACTTCAAACTGTTGAGTTATTTTCCCAAACTCACGTTTTGACAGTGTTGACACCACTACTAAAAGTAACCCGTGCAATCGGGAGAAGTTTACAAGGTTGGACATTACCAAAAGCAGAAACGCGGAGATGCGTTTTTGCTTTCAGTGTCTTGCCCTTACGCTTTCGGTCACGTCTAACTGCAGTCGCCGTGCACGCCTTTAACTCCGTTCTGCAAAGCTAGTTGCATGCCCATCTTGCATCTGTTTTTACTTGTTTTTTTTTGGCTACCGACCGTCCTCGCAGGCTATCTCGTGGAGAAGTGCGAAGTGGGATCGGACTTCTGGCAGCCCGTGCCAGGCTACTGCCCCAACACCACGTACACTGTGCGGAACCTCGAGGAGGGCAAGCAGTACAAGTTCCGCGTCCGCGCCGAGAACATCTACGGCATCAGCGAACCTCTCGAGGGAAAGCCCGTCACGGCAAAGAACCCCTTCGGTGAGTCTGGCCGCTGCACCAGGGTCACCCTCGTTCAGGGGGTGAGCAGCGCCATGGTCACCGACAACGGGGTGCGGCGGTCGACAAGATTATATTTATTATTATTTTATTCATTTCATATACTTTCAGGGTGTGAGGGCATTGGGGAGGGAAGCAAGTTACAATGTATAGTGACAAGAATGGAAAAAAATAAGTATTTTATGGCGGCGAGTAACTGTTAATAAAATGCTAGAATGCTGACATTGTTAAGGCACTATTATTGGTTGGAACTGAGCTAGTTGGTTCATATTCATGGGTGGTGCCAGCTGAACACCTATAAATCCACAAATAAGCCACCTATGTATCTATTTGTGTGTTTATGAATGTTCAACCTGCACTACCGATGAATGGTTAAGGCTTAAAAGGCAACACCATCAGGTAGTGAAACCAGAGACGCTGGAAGGTGGTTTTGCGAAAGCATGGTTCGGAGAGTATGAATAACCTGCGAAGAGCCATAATTACGCGCGGCGGTGTGCCCAGCTTGTATTTATGATTGAGGTGGTAAGATGTATAGGAAATCAATGCCGAAAAATTAATCGTGAAGCAAGGAGCGTCGGCATAACAAGCCGCGTCCTGCGTTTCATCGTCGGTGACTAGTGCGACGAGCACTAGTGGGAAGTGACAGGTTTGTAGACCGCGTTTCGCTTTGGGATTTTCAGACACCCCAGACTCTCCCGGTCAACCCAAGGTCACCGAAATCGGGCCAACGTCTGCAACCATCGCTTGGACACCACCAGCCAGCGACGGCGGACGTCCCATCCAAGGTCCGTTTTTTTTTACTTCTTGTTTTCCATCTCTAATTGGCAGGCACATTGTCTCTCAAAAATGATACACTTCTGAAATCAGCTTGAGAAATCTGGAAGTTCAGATTAGTCAGACTATATTTTTGAAAATCGAAGATTGATTTGTAACGACAACATTCGAGAAGTGTGCAGGTTTCTTCTGATCTGCAGCAAATGTCTAGCTTAATTTCGTGAAGAGGGTGAAAGAACAAAAAAAAATTACTCCTTTATGAGTGTTTTACCCTGTTAAATGGCTGTGCCTAAAAACAGAACATGTTTTCGTAGCCTGTTCATATTGTAAATGTTGCTCGTCAGGCTACGTTGCGGCTATGTTTCGGTATTGGGGCACTAAAACAACCGTTTTGGCAGCCTGTCGGTACCATAAACATTGCTCCTTGACCGACAGGCCATGTTGTGTCTATGTTTCGGAACTGGGCTACTACAAAAGAATGTTGTGCTAGCCTGCTCGCATCATGAATGTTGCTCCTTGGCCGTCAGGCTCAATTGTGGCAACATTTTGATATTGGGGGACTAGAAAACATTTTGGTACCTATCGGCATCGGGAATGTCGCCTCCTCAACCAACAAACTAGATGCGTTGTGGCAGCTTTTCAGTATCTAGTGCAGGGGTGGGCAAACTGTGGCTTGCAAACTTTATGCGGCTCTTCAGACGCACTAGTGCGGCTCGCAGCTCCGTGTAGTGACCGTTTCCTCTTCGACCGCCAGGCTACATTGTGGAGAAGCGGGAGAGGGGCCACCCCGACTGGACCAAGTGCAACGCCGCCCCGACCCCGGGCACCCAGTTCACGGTGCCCCACCTCACCGAGGGCAAGAGCTACGAGTTCCGGGTGACCGCCGTGAACGAGGGCGGACCCGGCAAGCCCAGCAAGCCCAGCGCCCTTGTCGTGGCCAAGGAGCCCAAGTGTGAGTGTTCTCGGACACGGTTTCTAACTCTTTGTTTTGCATTGAGGGAGGAGGATTACCTTCAAGAGGAACTGTGACTGGTGGCCCGTAGCGCTTTAAGGAATCGAGGGTCGTGTGAATACCGACAGGGACTGCGAGCGTCTGGAACTTGCAAGACGTAAGAGGCCCGTGTTCTCCTTCTCCTCAGGGTCGTGACAAGGGTACCCTGTTTTCAGTGTGTAGCGATAAATGCTAAAAAGTAAACCTGTACTAGCCGGTTTTATCAAAATCGGAGAGGACCAAAAAAAAAACCCAATTCGGAGCTGCTTTTGGATGAAAAACACCCAAGCTTAATGGAGAGAAACATTATCTATGGTTTGTTTCTATTTTTCTGTGTTCACTCGAAACACTGCTCGCACTCAGCTGTCTGCAAGGCTGCTTCTTTGTCTGGGAACCCATTCTTTACGTCGTTTTCTTCTCTTATTGATAGCAGGAGATTTTTTAAGTGTTGGGGACACACTCAAAACTTTGAAAATCGGAAATTCCATGGCCGTGTTACGTTGTCTGCGACATACTAAGCGCCGGCTTTTCGTCCGATACCGGAAGTAGACATCAAGGAACACCAAATATGCGGGGGAAAAATACGTACCTTGGAAAAGCACCCCTGATTTCGAAGAAAACTTGACGCAGACACTTAAGACTGCTTACCTGTAGGAATGCGAAAGCATTCCTACATGCAGCGATTTTCTACAAGCAGCGCGCCACGTCTTCCTTTTTCACACTGCGCTCCGGTGGTGACATCAGGCTTCCCCACTACGCAGGCGTGGTGCCCCTGCCGGCTCCAAGGCTTCCGTGACGAAGCATCTGCGTTGCTGTGCTTTTCTTTGCAATCTATTTCTGAGGCGCGTCCGCTTCGACCTTTAGCGGCGCGGGCTTGGTGACATATTGGTGTGACCCTCTTTCGGGCACAGTGCCACCACCTTTTTTATAATGGGACATATAAGGCTTTTGCCTAAAGTAGAAACCCTGAAAACAAGAAACCCTAGTCATGACATAAGTCTTAAACCGGGTCACCTGCTTTTTTTTTATTTTGATCCGCCACAAAGTTGTTGCGCTATTATGTCAATCGCGGGCTGCTCTAGACATCCCACCAACGCGATTAATGGCAGAGCGTGATAATGCACCGCAGCATGGAGCACATGAAGCAAAAGCTCGCGCCGCAGGCCTCGGATATCCCTGGTTTTGATCCCTGTCCCTGCCCGTTTCGAACTGCATAAGCATTGTACTAATGTGCAGTCGTGTATCATTACTGTGTGATGCACATTAAAAACCCCAGACTAGCAGTGGTAGTGAAGTGGCTGAACCTATAGCCAGTGCACTACCACTGCTAGTTTCTCATCTATAGCCGAGACACCAGACGTCCATTGGGGCCGACTAACTTACGGCCGTCTAAACAAGCATGCGACAACATTCCTCACATCCTAGCCACGCTGGACCCTATGGTAAAAATGCCGTGCCTTTCCAAACACACGCAGTTGCACCGGCAGCCCCCGACACCCCCCGGGTGGACAAGGTGACCAAGAACTCGGTGACGCTGTCGTGGAACAAGCCGACGAGCGACGGCGGCAGCAAGGTCAAGGGCTACATCGTGCAGAAGAAGCCCAAGGACGCCAAGGACTGGACACCGGTGAACATCCTGCCCCACCCGGACACCACCTTCACGGTGCCCGGCCTGGACGAGGGACAGGAGTACGAGTTCCGAGTGGTGGCTGTCAACGACGTCGGCGAAAGCCCGCCTAGCAAGCCCACCGGACTCGTCCTTGTAGAGGAGCAGCCGGGTGAGTGGCGCTTCGAATCGCCGCTAATCCGCGACGTGACGACCGACGCCAATGCGGTGCCGTCCGTCTGCCGACTCAGCGCTGTAGTCGAGCCTTCTTGATGCCCGTACCGCAGAAAGTTGGCCATAACGGCGTTCGAGCGTGGGTTGTGCCGATCTCGTTTCTTTCTCCCGGGATAGTAATATCCATGAGCGGTTCATTGACGTGTCTGTTGACGGTTTGATTGACTTTCTTATATTTAGGGTAAGAGATGCTTGGACTGTTATTATGTGAACATTGTTTAGCTTACATTTCTTTAACAAGCAGAATGAAGATGTTATGGAATGTCAGCCTTCCAACTGTACTGATGAATGCTTATGCCGGTTACGAAACATGTGGCACTGACGTTTCTAAGAAGTAGAATCTTCAAAGTAAGGTCTGCTTTTCCAGAAAAATTTTTTACTATATCAGTATACCTGCTATATATCTTAAACACCAGTTCAAGCATCATAAGCTTCCTACAACTTTGCTTGGCCGTGTTCATATTCTTACTCTTACCGGGTTTTGCAATAGAAAATTATTGCGGTATATTCGTTTGTTGATTCGGAAGTCTTCCTTCGAATATTTAATGCCCTTTAGCTTGACTGCATTCTTTTAGCAGCTTTCCAAAGCTTTCTTTGTGAACCATCGCTCTTTACAAAGCCATTAGTCTGGCTTTAAAGACCCTGCTGGGTGTGTCGGCCTGCGCAGACAAGCCGAGAATCAACGCAGATGCCGTGAAGGACATTGTGGTGAAGGCTGGTCAAGACTTCAGCATAAACGTCCCTTTCACCGGTTTCCCCAAGCCTGAGGCAACCTGGTCCAAGAACGACCTTGACCTTGATGACAAAGAGCCGAGGAGGACGTACAAGGTGATCACTCCCGTTTTTTGGCATTATGTCACATTGTTAAGTTTTTCCGTGTTTTTGTGGCTACCCACCAACCTTTTTTGTGCTCGTGTTGGTTAGCTGGTTGGCAAAATCAACCATTCTGTTTTGTTCATGATAACCCCAGAACAAAATTACAGGAGGACACTTAAGACTGCTTACGGGTAGGAATGTGAAAGCATCTGCGTTGTCGTGCACATATCGAGGACAACGTCAAGGACGGCATCTAGGAGGACGTCGAGAACGATGTCTAGTGCGACCTTTAGGACGACGTTGAGGACAACGTCCTAGATATCAACACCAAGGACAGCGTCTAGGACAATGCTGAGGACGACCTCATGGAAGACGTCAAGGACGATCTCTAGGACGACGTCGAAAATGATATAAAAAAATTGACCGCATCTCCACGTGGTGAATGATGTTGCTTGGGGCGAAGCTCTGGTGGTGCTTGTCTGCGTAGACGCCGAGCCGCAGCATGCCGAGCCTTTTCATTCATGTCAGTAGGAGAATGTGTGGTTTTCTTCTTTTTCTTTTTTTAAGCAGACAGATGGGATGGCATCTCAGAACCCCCTACTCTTTTTTTTTTTTTCATAATTTTTTTCATCTTTTTTTTTCTAATTTTTTCTTGCCCCACACGAGCATGTGAGCATGTGCTCACGTGCTCGTGAGCACGTGATCTCAGGAGCAGAAGCATGAGCACCCGACGCCGGCCTACGGCGGACGGACATACGGACATGGCTAGCCCCTATGGAGCTTCGCCCCTAAAACGGCGTCTAGGACGACGTCGAGGATGACGTCCTAGACGTCATCCTCAATGCCACAGCCTACTTCTTCGGCTGTGGCGTATTTGCGTGAGCGGCCACGGTTGCCCGCGCCGTAGATGTGGACACTGCTGCTGATGTCAATGTCGTAGATGTACACGCAGTCGCCTAGCAGTCCGTCGCACAAAGCACACGAGTACAGATGAAGTCCGAAGCACACCTTTTGCACACGGTGCTCCGGCGGTGACATCACGCTCCCGCACTTGAGTGTGAGCGGCGCGTTCTTGATGGCATATTTTTATGGCCATCTTTTGAGCACAACGACTGCACTTTTTCGCGTAATGGGACAAGTAAAGCTTTTGCCTTAATAACACATTTGATTGCATCATGCGTTTCTTGTGAATAGGTGACGGAAGAGAATGCCAGTCTGACCGTGACCAAGGCCAAGCGAGACGACACTGGCCAGTACAAGTTGTTCCTCAAGAACAAACATGGCTTCGACACTGTGTACTGCAAGGTCACCGTGCTGGGTCAGTGTTGCCAAACTCCACTTCAACAACAGTTTACCATATATTATAATATACGACTTTCTTTTTACATTTTGTTTGTTTATTATGCTGCCACACTGTGTCGCTTTAACTGTTGCTGTTTGTCGTTCCGAACTGTTTCAGTCTTCAAATAATCACCTTTTTAATGTTACCTTTCTTACAAACCAATGTCTTTTATCATAAAAGATTTTTTTTTTATAATGTGCTGCCAGCAAATATACTGACATGGCTGTTGTATTAGGAATGTGAACTTTGTGCTTTGTTTGAAGTGCATGAGAATTAAATATAAACCACAATTTTTGTCACAAGAGTTGTTAAGGCAGCACGAAATATTATCATTACCGATTTATTTATTTATTTCTTCAGATTATGCTACAGTGCCCAAAGCCCATTATTACAGCATTAAGAAAGCATTAATCCCATTCAGTTAACAAACATTAGAAAAAGCATCATTTGAAAGCATTGAAACCATATTACTGGGTATTGTTTCGTGATTTTTATTATTATTAATGTTTTATTATAATCAATGACATTGGTGTTATTTTAGTTAATGCTACTGCAATCGATATCATGACTAACGTTATGACAATTAAAATTGAATTATCATCTCTGTATCCCATTATAATCAATGACATTGGTGTTATTTTAGTTAATGCTACTGCAATTGATATCATGACTAACATTATGACAATTAAAATTGAATTATCATCTCTGTATCCCATATGTTGCTTCAAACGTCGACTTCCTCTCAAGTAGTGCATTGTACTAAAGAACACTAAATGGTGCAGTCAATAAACAGACACTAAGTAGCATTAATGCCTGTTCACACATACACCACAGCGCTATTAGTCGACGCTGGAAATAGTGCTGACCTGATTCTTGCTGCGCTGGCTTTGCACTATGTTAGTAGTATAATGCTGTATCAGTGCTAAGTTTCATTAAGGTCAGCGCTGCGCTTCAGCGCTGTTCCCTGCGTTGATTTAGCACTGCGACGTACGAGCAATCCAGCCTTCATTTGCGTCGCTTCTGCAGACCGACCCGCGCCACCCGAAAACCTGCGCGGCGAGGAAGTGGACGGGGACTCCCTGACCCTGCGCTGGCTGCCACCCAAAGACGACGGCGGTTCAGAGATCACGAACTATGTGGTGGAGAAGCAGGAGGTGGGCTCCAAGGCGTGGTCCCGCATCGGCACCTACGTCGTGGGCACCGCCTTCCGGGTGCGCGGCCTGGTCGTCGGCCGGCACTACAACTTCCGGGTCATGGCGGAGAACCAGTACGGGACCAGCGACCCGGCAACCACGGCCGAACCCATCTTGGCCAAGCTTCCGTTCGGTGTGTCTTGGCTTCTTCCACTTGTTTTTCTTTTGATGCAGAATGTGTTTAAGCACTCGAATCGCCGAGAAAAACACCGCAGGAACTCAAAAGGTGTAACACATACTTTAGAGGAAAATCTGTACAAAAGAATGCATGCTTGAAAAGAAATAGTAATCAAGTAGAAAGAACAAAATCTTAAACACACCCCGGCAGGAATCCAACCCACAACCCCACGATTCTGATCCCGACACTCTATCAGTGTGCCTAAGGGGAGACTCGCGAGACAGAGAAAACCCGTCTAGGCCAAGGGAAGGAAGCCATAGAGCATTCAAACATTACACGCCAGTGTTCGGCATTTGCGTTCGGACAGTGAGTAGAGACAAACGCAGCTGGCTTTGCGTCTACCCGCTAATCATTCCAATCAAAGCTTCGTGCTCCAATCTCCCTGCACACTCTCGTCTCCTCTTCCTTAGTTTTTATTCGAATAACTTGCTAAAATTATTATCATAAAAAGTAACTGCGAAGTCTGACAGAAGCCCCAATGAATGCCGCGGCGACCATTCTTTGTACATCTACTTTATTCGTAAATTAGAGATCATTTTATGTATATATATATATTTTTAGGGAAGTTTCTTTGTGCTTGAGACAGTGGTAGCTACTAGAACTTTGATGTGGGTTAAAACTGACAATTCACAGTCACTTCCTAAACTGTGAGTTTCAAATCGAGTACAAATCAAATATTGCAAAAAATATTCTGTTTGTTTTTTAACATTTACAGTTTGTGCACCCATAGTAAATACTGGCAGTTGTTTAAGCAGTAGCTTTATAGTGCCAACCAACCTTAGGAGTTGCATTAGCACAAAATGTGTAGGTTGGTCAGTCCGTAACTGCTAAACGATCTTCAAAACAATGGCGATCGGAGCCAGGGATCAAACTTCGTTCACCAGCGTGGAAGCCGAGTGCGCCGCTGACTGAGCTACGAACCCAGCACGCAGGAACGGGAGGAGCAGAAGCAGGTGGTGTGAGAAAACGTGTGAAGCGGAGAAGGGTGGAAAGAGCAAGAAAGAAAGGAGCAGAAGCAGGTGACATAGAAAGAGTGCACGGAACGAGGAGGTGTGGAAAGGACAGGAAAGCACGCTTCCCCTCTCTTGGTGACCCCGAAAATTCAGCGCAAAGGCTCTGTATCCGGCTGGTGCTAAAGGGAAGCGTGCACAGAGGCACAAAGAGACAATGCTGTGACGTCACCTGTTTCCATACAAAACTCTGCCCTAGGCACCACCCGAGCTAAGAGCACCACCCACCCTATGAATCTATCGCATTTAAATGCATTTTAAAGAATGACCAAACATGCAGCCAATTTTTTTCTTCTATGTGTACATGCTCACATTTGACATGAAATTTCAACCATGAAACAAATAGGTGCATTTTTGTCGCGAACAACATCTGAATTTGAATGTGATCTCATACCCACCGCATCACCAGTCATGTCGCCCATTCGAGCACCACCGCAAACGCATGCCTTAACTAGAGCAAAATTTCTGGTACCCCACAAAAAACGCTTTTAGTCTCGCATCCATGCGGTCCATGACTCGCATCTATTTTTTCCAGATCCTCCGAGCGCGCCTGGTGTCCCGCACGCCGTGGACACGTCGCCGGACTCGATCACGCTGTCCTGGACCAAGCCGCGCAATGACGGTGGCTCCCCGATCACGGGGTACCTGATCGAGAAGCGCAAGGTCGGTGAGCCCAAGTGGACACGAGCCACCGCAGCGCCCGTGCCGGACCTCACGCACAAGGTTCCCGGACTGACTGAGAACCAGCAATACGAGTTCCGCGTCTGTGCCGTCAACGCAGCCGGGGAGTCACCCTGGAGTTCCGCTTCCGACGGCATCTACGCCCGGCCGCCGCCCGGTACATGGCCACCAGCTTACGACACCCTACTGATCGTTACAGCGAAAAAAACATTTTGGGGTGATGTGTGGGGAAGTTCATTTGAATGTGCGAATGATTCCTGGTGACTGTGTAGGTTAGGTTCTTCCTACTATGTGGCGAGATATATTTGTGGTCTTCTGTGTACATACGTGTACATACGTGCAAGTGAAATTTTTTTCTTTTTTTTTTTACGTGAAGGGGTGTTAGTAAGTTTAATATTTCGTCAGTGTTGTTAACGGTGCTGCCAGCCACCTGGGAATTTTGTTTAGGGGTTTTGGTGGTCGAGCCCGTTGGCGCACCACGGCTCGGAGCATGTGGAGCCAAGGCTCGCATTGCAGAACCCAGGGATCCTGGGTTCAACCCCACCCCTGCCCATCTCGATCTCGAGCATCGCACCGGCATGCGGTCAAGTATCACTACTGCGTGATGCACATTAAAGACTCCAGGCTATCAGTCATACTGCACTGGCTAAATTTTTTATCTACATAAAGGCAACCAACCTTACCGCCTAAACACGAATGTCAATTTTCTTTTTATTTGTTTAGCCTGGTTTGTTTTTTATCTGCGTTTTTCCACCGTACTATCGTAAATCAAGAAATAGGCTTGTATAGAAACTCGATTATTTGTGTTCAAGCTTGGATTAGCATTCTGTCAAATTGGTTTCTTTTGTGGCTTTCTGTTATTGTATGTTTACAAAAACAAGGCAGGTTCCATTCTGTAACCCTTGGAGCATGTAAGGATCACTACATTTCTTACAGCTGTGCTGTTTCGTCTCTTTTCCAGCTGCTCCCAAGATCGACAGCGGCTTTTCTATGCGCGACGTCGTTGTCATGGCCGGCGAAGAGTTCACCCTCCGGGTCCCCTACAGTGGCAGCCCAGTGCCAGAGGCATCCTGGACCATCGTGAGATTCTTTGCACTCTTTTGTACCCTCCAGATATTGTACCCTCGTTATAGAATGTATAGATACGACTTCACCTAAAGCATAACACAACAATGCTTAGTGCGCTTACCTTACTATTAGCATAAGAAGTTTAGCATCTGATGTTGATTACTAATAGGGCGTCACTGTGGGGTACATGGGTAGTCTCAATGGTTGACACATAGATTTAGTGAAGCAGCGCGAGCAGGCTTACGTGTACTTGTGGTATGCCTAAAAACAAACCGGCCGTTTTTTTTTTTATCGACAGAACGGCAATCCGGTCGTGCCGGACGACAGGATCCACACGGAGGTCAATGTGGCCTTCACCGTGTTCCTCAACAAGAAGGCGAAGAGGGACGACAGCGGGAAATACACGCTCACCCTGAAGAACCCTCAGGGTTCGGACACGGCGTCCTGCAAGGTTCTCGTCGTGGGTAAGTGTCCCGTTGTTCCTAAAGTTTAACTGCGGAGATTGTGCGTTGGCCGAATTCGCTGCGATCGTGTTCTGGGGACTTCGAGTTTTCGATGCCCCCAACACAAGAAGCTGCTGCATCGACTGCGCTGCTTGCCACAAACCAGTTACAGAGTTGAGAGAACTGACGGCAATAACCTTCCCAACTTGTGATGGGTCAATCCTCGACTTGTGACTGGTCGGCCACAAGCGGCAAAGCCGACGCAGCTACTCCCCTCATTTGTTGCACCGGAGCGTGGGAAGCAGAGCTGCTGTAGCCACCCGCTGAGGCAGTTGCACTCTCAAGTACCCTGCATGCATAGTCTTTTATTAAATCTGCAATAACATGTTCTTAGGTCAGAATGCTCGAACTTGCGAAGATAGTATGCCTGCTAAGGTGTTCAAGAGCAGAAAAGGTTTGAACTTGTTAGAGGAAATGATTTTGCCGCCAGGGTCGCGAATGGCATTTTCATGTTTGCGCTGTTGTGGAACCATTGATTGAGAGGGTTTCAATTGTGGGCTTCATGGAGTCAAACTTTTAAAGTGAGCACAGAATTTCATTTGTGGTGTCTCAAAGCTCCGATGTGGAAGTTTTTTTGTAATATGCGGAATGTGATGGGTAGATATTACATTTAGGTACCCAAAAGTGAACTCAGATTCATATTTCTGTTCTGTTGCATTTCAGACAAGCCTGGTCCGCCTCAAGGCCCCCTGGAAGCGAGCGACGTGACTCCAGAGACGTGCTCGCTTTCTTGGAGGCCTCCGCTGGATGACGGAGGAAGTCCCATCACGAATTACATCGTCGAGAAGCAAGATCCGACGACCAAGGTGATGCTCGGTGCCCCAAATCTGCTACTTTGACTTCCAAAACTATTGCATTAGATTAAGGGCTATTTCACAGCTTCTGTTTTTTGACTGCTCCATTTCGGTATCGTTTTTACCACGCAAATTGTTTCAGGCTCATCTGTCGAGAAAATTCCTCTATGTCTCATGTGCCGTGCAACCTGCACAATGGTTGGCACTTCCTCTTAGTGTGTCTAAGAAGGTTTGCATATCTGTGACTATGACATCTGTAGCGTGCAACAAAATAAAAAAAAAAGAAGCTGCCTAAGTATACTATGCTTGTATACTATCTTAAATTAGGGATGCAGTTGTAATTGTGATGTATAGTCAGTATCGCAGCCACAAAAAGTCCTCGTTTAGGACAGTAACTTCAGCTCGTCTTTTGTGTGTTTTTAAATCAGGATGAATAACTACCAACTAGCCTAACTTTTCACTCTTCTGCTCAGCTGTGAAGTTTGGTGCTCGTTAATAATTTGTCCCAGTAAAACATAGAAAGCCGACAATGTTGTATTAGCGATAACGGTGTTATACAGTGTACATGTATATTAGTTTTATGGGTCAAGTCGTCATTTTTTTCTGGTTCTTGTTAGTTTTTGTATCGTGAAAGTGGGTTCCCCGTACGCACCCTTTTCAGATCTGGACCAAAATGAGTGGATTTGTCCGGGGCTGCCACTACGACGTGATCGGCCTCGAACCCAACAAGAAGTACAACTTCCGTGTGAGCGCCGAAAACCAGTATGGCATCAGCACCCCGCTGGAGACGGACCGTCCAATCACGGCCAAGTTCCCCTTCGGTGAGGAGCAAGCTTTGGTCGGCGGAAGGAAGGACACGAGGATGTTGTTGAACCAAATCCTAGACGTGAAAACTAATCTCTTTGTGGTTCGTGGCTCACCTGCCTCTTTAATTAGTCCAAAAATACTTGCTGAAAAATCTAGCTTGGATCGGCAGAATGTGGTACACTTTTGAAAAGTGGTACGTGGAGCTCTCAGAGAAAATTCAGTATGTTGAGTAACAAATATTTTATTTCTACTTTTAATGAAGTACGCATTGGTTTCATATTTTATGTTTTTAATTGTCTCGGGATATTGAATGCTAAGAATTGTGCAACAAAGAAAAGGATATGGTGAGGGTAACAAGCAAATTGTTGTATACAAAGTAACTTTTTGTCAGTTTTATAAGGCTTCTCATAATTAAGTTGTTTGGGGTCTCGTTTGAAAAAAAAAAAAAAAATGGAGAAGTGTTGTCGAAAAGCTTTAGGGAAACGAGTCCATTGGAAACATGTGCAAACCTATTTTTCTAACAATATCCTGGACTTAACAATTCTTTATAGTCTTCTTGATCCCCTATCGAAATGGGCATCATTTACTGAAAGCAAGGTAAAATGTTCTTCGAATTACCCAACGTGCATTCATACACTGGCCCGACGTCGGCCCACACAAGTTATATCGGCGGTACGATTCCCGTGCCTGCAGACGTGCCAAGCCCGCCCGGCCGTCCCGACATCGTGGACTACGACGTGACGAGCGTGAGCCTGAGGTGGGACCGGCCTTCGAGCGACGGAGGTTCCAAGATCCAGGGGTACCAGGTGGAGTACCGAGAACCAACCGACGGCAAGTGGCGCCCCGCCAACACCGGGCTCGTCAAGGACACCTCGTTCACAGGTGAGAGCCACCTCACACGCGGCACAGGCATCGGAACGCCTCGGAAAGTCGGCGAACAGAAATAGGCCCTTTAAATTCGTCCAAGCGTTGAGGCCCGTTCGCACAGACTTGCGTTTGCTTAGGACCGAGTATTTGCGATCTCCCACCCTGGAACTGCATTTCACCCTGGCGAAGGGTTTGCAGTGTTTGCGAGATCTAGTGTATGTGCTATCTATAAGAAGTGGTCGTCTGTAACACTGTCAGGTTTTTCGAGTCAAAAAAAGAAGAATGATACGCGAAAAAAAGAAAATGTGTGGAATCTCCGAGTGTTCTATGGCGACCCGATAGATGGTGCCACTGCATTCTCACGTAAAAGATTTTAAAAGGTATTGATGTTTATGGTCGTAAGCAGTCTCGACTGTGCGAACCAGCCTTAATGGTGTAACGGTGTGCATCGGAAGGAACATTGAAGTCTGCATGTAATGCGTGTTTTTAGGTTAAAGGGTGTTACGGCGGCCCAGTGGCGTCTTCTGGGTCTTTTGAGGACTGTAAAGCACCCGTAACCTTTGTCGGCGTCGCATAGTCAATTTTTATGTCGCGCTCACTTTCTAAAGTAATTGTTATGAACTTGCACGTAGGTCATGCAGTTATGTTTTTTGCTCAGTCGCATAAAAGTAGTACTTACTGCTTTTATGCGTGTATTAGATCTAGCACTTGTAGTGTATAAGTGTAGGAAGGCTAGCAATCTGTGAAGAGTGTAGGTTGATGAGCATCTAGTTCTTCGTACAATGCACGACACTGTTAGTGCAAACACGGCATCGACTCTTTTTCGTATTTTGCGGCGGCAGTTCGGTTTGTGGGGAAAAACGGGAAAAACTAGCGATTGCTCATTCACGCTGACAGTGTCGTCCCGTGTACAGTATGTGGGATGACGCAGTGCCTCATTGCCCGTCTCTTCTCGGATATCCTTGTCTCACAGTGAAGGGACTGTTCGAAGGCAAGGACTACGAGTTCAGGGTCAAGGCCAAGAACGCAGCCGGCTACAGCAACCCAAGCGAGCCGACGGCCACGCTGAGACTCAAACCCAAATTCAGTAAGCTCCGTTAATCCTTCCGCTGCCTCGTCTTCTCGTGTTCCCCACCTGACCGCCTTTCTGTTTCCAGCCGTCCCATCGCCGCCGCAGAACGTCCAGGTCGTGAAGGTGGGCAAGAGCTACTGCGACCTCAAGTGGGAGAAGCCACGATCGGACGGTGGCAGCAAGATCACAGGCAAGTGCCAGCGCAACCCTAGAGAGTGTGTCAACAATCTGCCGTGAACACCAAGCTAGTCGCAAACATCGGGGGTGTCGCAAGACGCCTCTTTCATTAGGGGTGGCTAACTTGACCGTGTTTTATATTCTTTGCCGCAGGGTACATTGTGGAGCGTCGTGACGTCAGCAGTCCATTCTGGCTGGTGTCGAACGACTACACCATTTTGGATTGCGACTACACCGACATGAAGCTCAAGGAGAACAATGAGTATGAATTCCGTGTATACGCCGTCAACGCAGCAGGCAAGAGCGAGCCTTCCCTCTGCACCACGCCAGTCAAGGCCACCGAGTACACCGGTGAGTCCCCTCCCAAGATCTGCCGAAATACCTGACCCGAGTGTTCCAGCTCTACACTTGGTCAATACTGGCTCGAGATCGGCCAGTTAACTAGTTTTACAGCATCTTAAGACACGCTACCGACATTTCTCACTCGGAGAAGTGTCGGCAGCAGAAGGTCGAAAGCTCGGTTTATCAGAAACATACAGTAGACTCTCGTTAATTCATACTACAGGAAGCCGCACATTCTGTTTGAATTATCGGAAGTTTGAATTATCAGAAATTCATCTAGATAGGATGCAAGATGAAATTATGATCTGTTATATGGATGGTGAAACATACAAAGCAGATATTTGATGATCCCTCTATGCAGGCCTACTACTCATAGGCAGGTGTGCAACATGTGAAACATTGGTGAAATGTGCGAAATAATTTTGTTCATCCCTCGAAAATGTTGCCTATTGTGGACTGTCTAGACTGTACACGACACCAGAAAACAAAATTAAGTTTGTTTATCTAGCAAAAATGTTGCCTGCTGTGGTACACTTAGCTTCGTTGAGTGCGCTTCTTTCCGAGTAACTGTGCACTGCAAAGAAGCAACACCCGTGGAAGCAAGCTCCATGGGCGTTGCTTCTCTGCTGTGCACCGGTGCTCGCTAAGATGCGCACTCAACGGGGTACGCTAGGACAAAAAGTACTAATTACACGAAAATGCCATTTGAATTAGGCGGCTTATAAATATATTGAAAACGTAACGGGACAACCAAACTTTTTTCATTTGCTCGAATTAACCAGAAGAATGAAATATCCGAGTTTGAATTATCGCGAGCCTACTGCAACCAGTGTTGTCTGAAGCATGTACCTACAGACAACTAGAGCAAGCACATATTGGCAACAAGGTTGTGTACCCAGTTGAATTTGTAACTGACTAGAAATTAGCTGTATCAGCATTGGTCTACTGTTTTTTCTATATATCTGCTTAATTGTGCACCTATAGTGGGTCACAGGTTTCCGCCTTTGATAATATTTCGTCAAAAATGCATCAAAATCCCAAATAAAGGCAGCGAGCACACGCTGGGGGCAGAACTTCTATTAGATTCTTAACCTGTCATTCACTGTAGAGCTAATGAATGTTGGCAACAAACTAGGAGTCATTGATGCAGCATTAGACCATTTACACCAGCCAGGTGCCATTGTTGGCTCGGTCTTGTCTGCTGCCTCTGAACTTTCTTTGTGTGAACCTAATTTCTGGCACTGGTTTTTCTTTTATTGGTCCACCTTGCAGATGGAGTCAAGCCCGAGTTTGTGCGTCGCTTGTTCAACAAGAATGTGAGCATGAAGAAGCAGGTGATCCTGGAGTGTGAAGCCATCGGAAAGCCGGTGCCCACATCCAGATGGTGAGCACCGTGGCCTCGTGCTTTTGGCTTTAAAGTGGAGCAGAAGATCTCTATACGATTTGATTATACTCGAGAAACAGCATAGTTGACCGTGTTGCATGGCTTTTCCATATGTTTCTGTTCATTCGCTTCGAAATTCGCTTCGACAACCTGTTTGCTCCATCTGTACTACCCCGTCAAGACATGCAAACAGTTCCATTACTGCAGCTTAGGGTCCTCAACAATATTCACCCCCCTTCCTCCCCCACCTTATATGATTGCGCAGCACAATATTATGGCACGAGCAAACTATTGCCGGTTTCTTACAATTTGCTCGTAGAATTGAAACACTTTAATCAAAACTACTAACGTGGTGTAAACACCACACTCATGAAACCGACCTAAGCGGTAAACTTTGGTTCTCCTGAATACCTTGTCTAAGTAAAACACGAAAAAGCACCGGTGCCGTGTTCATGCTAACTGCATCACGCAGTGTAACATAGTCATTGGTATACAAACGGGGAATAATTTTGTCTCACATAAATGTCATGTTCTTGAAAGAATGTGGTACCTTTAAGAGTTTGTTTCAACACTCCCAGTTGTCTTCTAAATGGTACACTTTCTGCACTTCAATTGTGCTTGCTTGCCCCTCGTGGGAAACTGGTCAAGGCGATTAATATTACGTCAACTTCTAGACTGAACGCTACTGAAGAGAATGTGTTTTTAATCTCGCCCTTGTTTGCACACGCTTCTCAGGAACAACGATGATGTCGTAAGTTGGATTAAAACTGACCTTTCTTTTAATTTCTGCCGACTGATCTAATGTGCTGCATATTGACAAATGCCAGGCTGAAGAATGGCAGGGACATCCGCCTTGGAACGAGGGTCAGGGCGGTTGAAAAACCGGAGGAAGGCGTCTACCAGCTCATCTTCAGCGAAATCGAGGACGGCGACGAAGGAGAGTACACGTGCGAAGTCAGCAACCCGCTGGGTTCGGTCAGGTGTTCAGCGGACATCCGCATCGCTGGTGAGTCCGAAAGCCTTTCACCAAGTAATCCTACATTCCTTTCTTTTTTTTTTTTCTTTTTTTTTAATGAACAGCAATTGGATTTGAGTTTTTTTGCGTTCAGCTAAACATCTACGGTTGCTCTCAGAGGGGTTGATAGATGTATCCGAATTATGATAACATTCATTTTGGTACAATTTTACTATACCAAATCAATGTTTTTAAGGTTTTTAATTTTGTTTTTTTAAATGTATTGTGCGAAAAAGAGAAAAAGCAGCTCCTGTGTTATGTGCCGCAAGAAAACCTTAAAATATTTCATGCTGCATTTTTTTTTTTTTTTGCTACATTCTTGCAGTGTTTTACGAAAGTGGCAACTTTTTAGATAGCTTTATCACAGCATTGTATTGCAGAGAGAGAAAGTCATAATTGTAAACTTCCTTAGATAAATATGACATATATGTATAAAAGTATCAAACTTGGCTTCATTACATAGCTGTTTTCTCATGCACTTACCACCAAATGACTTGCTGCATTTGACTTAGGAGAATGTACCCCTGCCATTAATTCTCTCTGATTATGTAGTTTGGCCATATCAAATAAATCACCTAGCATTATTTATATACAATAAGCTACTGTAAACAACCTAATTTTTGCCAACTTTGTTACTTGAAAAATATTGCAAAACATTGATAATGCAAAATGCAAATTTATCACCGCACGGTAATGAATGCATAACGTACCATCCCCCTTTGCAAAATTTTGTGCCCGCGAAATATTCTCAAAACCTACACTTCACAGAATTTGCGAAATATCGAGCCTATAATAAAGTAGTTTTCAGTATTTACAAACCTTCACAGCAATAAAAATTGGTAAGAATTCTCTTGTGGTTGGATAAAGTTACCGTAAACGGAAAATGTTTGCCATCGGCGATGCCACCCTCTCTCCCTAGCGCCACCTGTGATCGTCCGCTGCCCCAACGAAGTGTACATTCCGGAGAAGGACAATGGGAAGGTGAAGATCTACTTCACGGGCTCCACCCCAATGGAGGTGTCCCTGTTCAAGGGGGGCCTGGAGGTGCCCGAGAGCGAGCGCATAAAGTACACAGTCTTCGACGACTACGTCATTGTGTACTTCCGCGAGGCGGACAAGTCCGACGAGGGCAAGTACCAGATCAGCCTGAAGAACGACAGCGGCTCAGCCGACGCCCAATTTACACTCTACGTCACCGGTGAGTCTTTGTCGCCTTTCCGTCCCTGAAAGCCGCGGTCACACTGCTAATACTACGTCACACAAAAGAAAGTCTGCAAACAGTTGGAGGCATGTTTCTTCCTCGTATAACGGCCCTTGTTCGGGCGGATAGTAATCTGTCTGCCCAAAAAGACTTGCGTAGTTTCAGACTATGTTCCAGTACCGCGTGTAGAACTTGGTTTTATGGTTAGACTTAGAGTTGTCACATTAATTGGTCTGGCTAGTAAAAGTTGCCTATATCATGTCCAAGATAAGCCTGAAATATGGCTGAGCCACATTTAGCACTCGATGGAACAAACTAAGCAATAGAGTAGAGTGTGTGACGGGTCTGTCGTATTGCAGTCTGTGTATGTGTAAGTGACTGCGGCTATGACTTCAAACTTCGGAGAAGCCTAGGGGATTGAGGGTGTTCGATTGGTTGATTAATGTCGATGACAGAACGACGGAGAGGTTAGCCTAGGTATTTGTACTAGCTGACTACTCTGCACTGGGGTTAGGGGAGAGGGAAAAGAAAGATATGTCGATGCGTGCATGTGTGAGTTCTAGCATCATCTTCACATGTTTGATCATCACCACGAGCGTTTCACCGCGAGGGTGTCTGAACATGGTGGGGTGTTTGTGCCAAGGCCTCCCCGGACCGCCCATCGGACCGTTGGAGGTGTCTGAGATCACCCAGCACACGTGCAAGCTCCACTGGCATCCGCCCAAGTACGACGGAGGGTGCAAGATCACCCACTACGTCGTGGAGCGCCGGGAGACCACCCACAACCAGTGGGTCGTGGCGTGCACCTACTGCCGGGTGAGCACACCCTCTCCGCAACTACTGTGCCTCCCTGGCAACTTCCGGGGACAGACCTAGTGCTGTGTTCCAAATCTTACTCGAATCGATCTGAGTCGCTCCGGCGGATCATGTCACCTGACAAGACAGATAGGGAAACGCTGGACGTGGGTAGGTTCTCAGGTACAGAACCTTTACCTTGGAGTGTGATTGTGTAAATTTTGGAACGTGGCCCTAGAGTCACTGTGAGCATAAGAAACGCAGGATGGGGTGAGTCCCGGGCAATTTCTCATCACTCCGCGGCCAATGAAATTTCATCATTCACCGATAAGGAGGCCCAAGCACGGAGTGTGAACTTAATAGGCAAGCTGTCGATGACTATAGCATAGAGCAGGGGTGGCCAAGCTACGGCTCACGAGCTGCATGCGGCTCTTTGCACATTAAAGTGCAGCTCGCGTCTCCCTAGTAGACCTAACCCTCCGCCTCCCTCCCGGTCATACAAGCACTTACCCAAATAGGGAAATGGAACATGTTTTAAACTGAAAGACAGGTTGGTAGTCTTGCGCTACTGGTACCTTACGTACAGTTGGACTGTTTTTGACTCGGATAGATCTAAAGTAGTTCAAGTTTAATTTATTTCTCTGAACAAAAGTTGCCCTCCCCCTCCCTTTCTGCCTTTCCTCTTCCAGGCGGCTCTTAAAAGTTACATGATTTTGTTTGTGGCTCTTAGGCCGGGTCAGCCTGGCCACCCCTGGCATAGAGCGTCTCGCCAAAAGTTAGGTTGCAGTATAGTTTGTTGTAGGTTACTACCATATATGTTTCTTTAACACCTGCTAGTTGATTTATTCATTCCGAAGGGTAGCGTATGGGAATATTGAGAGATGATGTGCATCTCCCATTTCCACTTCGGAGGGGCGCTTCTCCTTTGTGCGGGTGCACCGCAGAAAAGCAGCAAATGAAGGGCGTTTTCTGCTGTATGTTCTAGTTGCACTGCAGCAAAGTACTAGAACAACGAATCCGTGGGCTCAGATTCTCCTTGTTTTACATCCATTCGACTAAAGGAAGACATAAAAAATATGGCTAGACTGTAATGGTGTACTTTAAAACCGTTTTGTTATATTAAGGTTAAAGGTTGTATTGTACAATGGAGCAGCCATTACAGAACCAGAGATGGTTTTTACTTCCAAGCTTTGGTGCTTGATGGCCCAGGGTCACCCAGAGTTTCGGGAACAACCTTGTATAAAACCTTGCCTCATGTGTTTGTGAACATGGGTCCTTTCTTTGGCGTCTTGCAGGACACGACAGTCACGGTGCAAGGCTTGACCGAAAACGGAGAATACCTGTTCCGCGTGATGGCAGTCAACGAGAATGGGCAGAGCGCACCGCTCGAAGGCACCAACCCTATCATTGCCAAGCTGCCGTTTGGTGAGTTAAACTGCTCACACCTCAAACTGACGTCGTCGCTAGTTGGAAGTTTCTCTCTGTCCTGCCATTTAAAGTGATAGCTTTATAGGACCAACCACGCTTAAGATCATGTCCTCAAGGTCATGTCATCAAGGTCACGTAACACCCATGGCTGAAGCTCAAGGTTGTGAATCGAGGTCACATAAGCACTGGTTGCGTAAGCTCTGTTCGCACAAGCGCCGGTCGCGTAAGCTCCAGTACCTGAAGCTGACGTGACCTGACATCCATGATGTTCTTGACGTCGTCCTAAAGGTCGTCCTAGTGATTGTCCTTGAGGTCGTCTTTGAGGTCATCCTAAAGGTCGTCCTAAAGGTGTTTTTCACATCCTCTAGGATGTCATCCTCGACGTCGTCCTTGATATCATAAAAGACGGCGTTCTTGAAATCGTCCTTGACGCCGTCCCTTATGTCCTTGAAGTCGTCCTAAAGGTTGCCCTAAACATAGATCTTGATAGTTCTTGAAGTCGTCCTAGAGGTTGTCCTCGACGCCGTCCTTGAAGTTATCCTAGAGGTCGTCCCAGACGCCGTCCTTGACGTCGTCCTAAAGGCCATCCTTGACATCGTCCTGGACGTCGTCCTAAAGGCTGTCCTTGACATCGTATTTGATGTGTGCACGGCATACTACAACCATTTCATCACCTTACCATTTCCTTTCCTAGTTGTTTTCTCTAACGACGTTCCTGTAAAGCTACCACATCCATAGCGTTTGGTCGAATGAATGTGCGTGTAATTTTTTACACAGAATGGGTTGTATGGCTGGCACCTAACCAGACATGGTTAGGTGCCAGCCATACAACCCATTCATTGGAACTCGACGGGCCGACTGCTAGCTGACCGCTGACGCAACGCTCGTCTGCTCGCTGACTGGTCACCAGTGCCAGCCAAACCTCCTCAAGTGGCTCCCGTGTTACTGCCGGCGGGGGAAAGGCATCACGTGTTCAGATATGCAGCGGCGCTAGAGCGTGAAAGAGCGGCAGAAAAGAAGAGAAAAGAAAGCAGATGCTCACTTTGCCGCGACTGTTTGATTGCCTTTTGCCGCGAGCTGGTGTCAGGGCTCTGCTCGGTGCTGCCGCATTCCAGTTGCTGTTTTCCACACACTCAGTCTACTGCATCTCACACTCTAACAGGCTTCGAGAAAGTCACATTTACACTGTAACCGCAGAAGACCCCAGAAGTAAGACATTCACGGAGCACTCATTTTGTACGACACAGGGCCGCTTCCGTTGTCCGGTCTCCAGATGTTTACACAGCTCCTCCACACTAACACATCACATTCTGCGTTATCACTGGCTTTGCCACGCTAGTACGGCAAAGGGGCAACTTGTTTGTTACCTTCCTGGATCTGTACTAACGAAGTCCTTTGTTTGGACATTACCTGACTTGAAAGTTTTCTCAAAGAGAATACATTGGAAGCAGGCAGCTGATATACCCTCTTTGTTGGCATTCTTCAACTATACCCGGCATCAACTTTCTCGTGCTGTTTTCTCAAGGCTAGCATGGTTTTCGCAGCACTGTCATGGCTCTTTGCGCAAGCACATGAAAATGCGGCGCAAGATGCAAGAGACCTGCTTGCGAAGCAGTGGCGGTGCTACTTCACCGTAGAAGCTAAGCTAGCCTTAAAAGAACACTTAACTAAAGAAGTACATTTTTAAGTGCCTTAGTAGGACAACTTGTATGTCAGAAAAAAATCTTTTCACAAGAAAAAACTAAAAAACTTTCATATTTGCATTTTAAAATTCATGTAGAGCTTCGCAACATGCATTTATTTTGTGCTTCTGTTTCGGGTCGACATGCCAAAATATAAGTGTGTTCTAGAATCGCTTCTAACTGGAAATATATTTCGCAGTGTGAATTCGGGGCTAGCTTCTTTTTTATTTTATCTTGTAACATACATGTATCTATGCACTTAAAAACGTTCAGCCTTTCCACTCTCGTGAAGAAGGAAGACCAGCGGAGCTGTACTCGATACACTGTGTGCTTCTTCTTCGTCGTCGTCTGTTTTTCGCGCTGTTTCCTACGATGAATTCCCACCAACGCGCCCAACTATCCATTCTTCTATGATAGCTGGAAAGGTCGGCGCCATCTACGAGCGACGGCGGAAACCATACTGGCTGTGTGCTTGCCGCCATCGCTTATAGATGGCGGTAGCTGTCTAGGTAGGTTTGTGTCAACATACCGGACACGATCCTGGGGAACCTAGCCCTTAACAGCTCCGCTGTAAAAAAAGCTTTTCTTAGGAATTCAGTGTTCCTGTAACAATGTGGCTTTGAGACGTTAGCGCCGATCGTACACCTCGTTCGGGGCTTCGTCACTCATTTGAAACATCGCCGTTCTGCTCCAGATCCACCCTCTGCACCCGGCATCCCCGTGGTGACGGAGGTGGGCGGCGACTTTGTGAACCTGTCGTGGGAGAAGCCCACGTCGGACGGCGGGGCCCGCATCCTGGGCTACTGGGTGGACAAGCGGGAGGTGGGCACCCAGGCCTGGCAGCGGGTGAACCCCGCGCACCTCTGCCTGCCGGCCCAGATCAACATCTCCAACCTCATCGAGGACCGCCAGTACGAGTTCCGCGTCTTCGCGGTCAACGAAGCCGGGCAGGGGCCGCCCTCCTCCAACTCCTCCCAGGTCAAGATCAAGGACCCCAACGGTGAGACGGCGTTGCAACTCGGTTTCGCTTCTTACTGCGTGAGCGACGGAGAGACAATCTTGAGTGCATAGCGTAACTCTTTTTTGTTTCTGTTAACTTAACTTTACTGTAGCAAGCTCACTTACTACAGTAAAGTTAATTTTTAATGATCTGCATTAGGCTGTGCGTGTCCAGATAATGCTCTTCGTTGCCCACGGGCCATCTAGAACGAGCTCAATTTTCAGCAAAAATTTGATTGTTGTGGACTGGTGTAAATTACCATTCGTTTTTATCCATTCAAAAATTTGTCTCGACATGCAGCGGCGACCCCTCCGGAGTTCATCACGCCCCTCAAGCCAGCGATGGGCATCGAGAACAAGAGTGCCCAGTTCTCCTGCAAGGTGGTTGGCAACCCGTCCCCAGAAATCAGTTGGTGAGTCGTTTGTGCAGACAGTTGTCTGTGCTAGCAGCAACTCTCGCTGAAAGTAGAGCTGCAGTTGAGGCAACAGTTGCAGCCAACTGTTGCCCCAAAATACCTTCGGGAGTAAAGTCCAAAAAATATGGCTCCAAGCAAATCTTGAAAGGAAACCCAACGTTTCGAAATCAGCTCGGTTTGTTCTTCAAGGGTAACTGAAAGCATGCGGAGCAGCAGAAGCAGCTCCGAACCTTGTCATCTTCAAAATCAAAAATCAAAAATTATACAAATTAAAAAAACAATTTTAAAATCATCTTTTTTTTTTTTTTTTTTTTTTCGAAACGTCAGGTTTTCTTTTAAGATTTGGTTGAGCTATATTTTTGGATTTTAAGTTTCACCCAACCGAGCAGATTTCTGACAAACATGTTTCAAACCTCCAGGAGTTCATTGAACGTTCAATTTGTCACAGTTGCCCCACTTTTAAGTAAGCGGTTTCTTCTGTTTATGCCACAATTCAAGCATAACTGAGATGTGCATAGATGCACGACTTCAATCCAAACACTCTTTTCCGTCTGGTCTCTCTTGTCCTTAACATATAGTTTTTAGGATTCCCCTACATCAAAACGTGTTCCATCTCGTCTTACGAATTGTACGAATAGACGCCCAGAACATGGATTAAAGGTTATTTCAACCCTCAAGCAGTCACGAGATTAATCCAAAACGCAGCTACCATTATCGTTATCGATGGTTTCAGACATTGCCGTCTCACCCAATTCATTGTCAATTTGCGCAAGAATAGTCGGGCAAAACTTGGAAACTGAACTTGGACAAATCCTCGACGTAGTCTTCCAAAGAACGCCCCGACTTCTCTCGAGAAGTCCCTCGCTCTCGTTTGTCGTTTGTCTTACGTTCCCCCTTCCGGGGAGCACGAGACGAACGTGGGGCGTCCCGTCGGCATCGCCTGAGGCTGCCTCTCGTCTGCCCAGGTACAAGGGGATGCGCGAGCTGCACGAAAGCCTCAAGTACAGCATCACGCGCGAGGGCGACGTGTGTACGCTCATCATCTCCGACATCTTCGGCGAGGACGCCGACGAGTACGCCTGCCGCGCTGTCAACAAGGGTGGCGCACGGACGTCCAGGGCCGAGCTCCTCATCAAGAGTGAGTCTGGCGCTTCCTTGCTCACGACCCTGAGCAAACGAGCGACTTCTGCTCTCTCATTGCTTCGATTCTGCGAGAATTGTCGCCTACGTCGCTTTTTAGTATGTCTCGTAAACTAGTCTAGTTGTGGTATTAGAATGAGCACTACCAACTATGCACAGTGTTAGGGGGAAAGTCTTCGTAAGACACTACTATGTCATGTCTCGTTTATTCGACACCTTGTAACTAACATGCTCAAAAGTCATTTAGTGGAACTTGACTGATTAAACTTTTAACATAGAACATGTTATAGTGGAGGCTATGCCGGAAAAGACTGACGCAAAAGCGCTACATGGAAGGGATGTCAACAGCATCGCGTGGCCATATCGCATGACCGGTCATGTTATATCACGTTTCATTGCATGACATCATTGAATGTGGCCTGTTGTGTCATGCGCTACATTACGGGACTGGGTCACACGACGCAGCTTTAGTGTACGGTTTAAACATGATGGTACCGACGTTAACAATAACATATTTTAAGTACGAGAATTTTGCGAGAGATCACCGATACGGGCTACAAGTTGTTGGTTGTCCAAGTGGTCCGAGCAGGCGATAAAAGTCTAGTCTCTCACTTCCATTGTAAAGTTACCGAACCCTCGTTCTTTGTGATATCCTTCTTGCAGCTGCGCCGCACATCAATGTGCCTCCGCGCTTCCGCGAACTGGCCTGCTTTGAGAAGGGCGAGAATGTGGTCCTCAAGATCCCGTTTACGGGCTTCCCGAAGCCGCGCATCAAGTGGTTCAAGGAAGGCGAGGAGATCGAAAGCGGCAGCCACTTCGACATCCAGACGGGCGAGCGCCACGCTGTGCTCACCATCCGCGACGTCAACAAGACGGACAGCGGGCCGTATCGCCTGGTCGCTGAGAACGAGCTTGGCACGGACTCCGCCATCATCAAGGTCCAGATTAGCGGTGAGTCCCGCCCCGCTGTGGGTATTGCCAAATGCAATACCCACAGCCTGACATTTCCTGTATCCGTTTTTGGCAGAAGGAACTTTTCCTAAATCCAATATTAACAGCATAATATTTTCTGAATCCAATATCAAGAGCACAATATTTTCTGGATCCAATATCTACTGCACTACATTTCCTGAATTCGACATTGACAGCACGACAGTCGGAGTAAGATTTTTAGTTTGTGTGTTACATTAATTCGAATCATGACATTTAATTTCAGATGGGGTGTTAGGTCAGATTAGAGTCACTGCATTTGCTATGCTTCAGAATTCCTACACTCCATTACCCTTCTGATTTTTGGGCGCCGCCGTTTTGTCGCCTAGTGCAGAACAGGCACAATCGACGATGGTTGCAATCCAAAAATGCGACTTCCTGAGGTTTAGATGCATTGTTAGAAAGCTCGGACAATATTGTATTGCTCTGTCGCATACTGTTCTAACATTTTTGGAGGAAGAAAAAGTGCTACCTGTGATTTCAGATGAAGAAAATTCTGCGGACAATGATTTCAAACACCAAGATGGAAAGTGTCGCTACCTCGAAGCGTAGCTTATTTCGTGGCTCTAGGCCAAGTTGTACATTTTGAAAACACGGGCGAACGATAAGCAGCTAGACAATCTAAACTAGAACCACAATTGTCTTTTTTTTTCTTCTTAAAGACAAACCCGATCCTCCGAGGCACCCGGTGGTGGAGAACATCAACGACGACAACTGCCTGTTGTCGTGGAAACCGCCGCTGTGGGACGGCGGCAGCCACATCACAAACTACATGATCGAGAAGCGAGAGAGCCCCCTCACCACCTGGGTTCGCTGTGGCAACACCAGGTGACGCCCCTCGACACCCTCGGCAAAGCTTCGAAGTATTGCCCAGCAGGAACTGCGAGGCATCCTCCGAGAAACGGGCAAAACAACGCTTGTGCCATGCCAATTGCTTAGAATCGTAATTGTTCAGGCGAGGTTAGGGCTAGCTACACCCAGGCTGGTTTGGATGTCATCATCAACATCGTCAGTTTTCTATTTCTCCGCCCATGAACAACAATTGTCTGCAATGTGGCATAATCTGTTTCATACATCCCGCCAGTCTGGAAGCTGGTTGCCATGATCTTGTTGATTAGCCACAGAAAACTGTTGCGCGTGCATCAGGATTTTTACTTTCGTTCCAGTTGATTATCACCTTTCAAGCGCACAGCATAAAGCTATGACTAGTTTCAAGGAACAAACGGAGAGTATCCCAAGTTAACCATGTTCTTCGTTAGTTAAATGGCAAATGTGGCCAAGTTAGCACTTTAGTAACTTCAAGGTACTCTATTACCTCTTTCCGGGAAAAATACCTACCATATTTATTCGAATATAAGTCTACCTTTTTTTTTCGGAAATGTTGTCAAAAATTAAGGGTCGACCTATAATCGTGACCAAAGAATTTCGACCTACATTCGCGACCAAAATTTGAAACCCTACCGAGGGCATGGAGCTATCAATCACCTAGCCGGCGTCACCGTAGAGCCGCGCCGCTTCTTGTTTCAAAAAGCTTTTGATGCACAAAAACAACCGAAACCGACAGCCCGTGGCCGCCGGCCACGGCTCTCGCGCACATCCCTCGGGTGTCGGGTTTCGCCATCGCGCCTGTAGCGTTCCCCTCGCTGGGCAAGGGGGAAGGGGAGGCAGAGGAACGCCTTGGGAACGCGATGCGCCATGCACTTTGCCCTCCATCCCTCTCTCCCTTGCAAATGCGCACAAAAAGAAAAACGGAGGTACTTTAGTTTTTTTTGTTTTTTTTTTCGGCGGCTCGAGTGTAGCTCACGAGACTCGCAGCGTCGCTCACGTCTTTGTATTTGCTCTTTCGTCGCTTCGCCCGTCTCCACCTTCTTTCGTTTCTTCTTGTCGTCATTTTACAAAGGTGTCAGTGAGGTATTGTTGCGAATTTGCGAGGATGTATACCAAGCTGACGAAGCTTCGGATGAGGATGACATGTCCGGAAGTTCTGACGATGATTCAGTTTTTGACATCGCCCTGTGATTTAGCTGAGAGTGCTGTAAATAAAGGTTTGTTTCTTTCTTTTGCCCTAACTTTCCCCTGTTCCTTAAAAAAAAAAAAAGGTCGACCTATATTCGGATTATTTTTTTTTTTATTCTCGGTGGGCTCAATAAATAGGGGTCGACCTATTTTCGTGGTCGACCTATTTTCAGGTAAATACGGTAGTTGCCGTGGGGATTATTGGAGTCTCTCACCAGATTTCTGAGGGTCTTTTGGGCCAAGGGCTACGAGGATCGCGTATATTAATTAGAATTACCTTCCAACTGGGTTTGCTTCCTTTCTGCCCAGGTTCACGACACACCAGATCACGGGTTTGAATCCTTCCAAGGAATACCAGTTCCGGGTCTATGCCGAGAATGTCTTCGGTAGGAGCGAACCCTGCGAACCCACCGCACCAATCACCACCAAACGTGAGACATGTTTGATGAACTAACAACATTTCTTATGTCTTCTTTTTTATAAATTTTGTGCCTAAAGTTTTTTTAGGATTTGCATTGCTGACATCTGTCAAAGTCTGCTTTAAAATTTGTTTGCTTTATTTTTTACGTGGTACGCGTTTGTTTTGATGCAGCCTCGGAGAAAGACAGACGCAAGAAAAAGAACTACATGGGTGAGTTCATTGCTTTTATGACTAATTTTGCTACCGGTGTATTGTCTATTGGTTTACAAGCTGTGGCATTGTTTGAAGACTATCGAGCAAAGGCTAAGCTTTTCTCGTTCTCGTCGTTATTCATTCCAGTGGACGAACACGGGAAGAAGATACGAGGAAAATCGGAAGGCAAGATTGCAAATTACGACCAATTTGGTGAGTCATTTCGACGCCTTGAAAACTCGCGTTACACTTTTAGGTGTGCTCAAAACACTTTATTGCGCATTTGTGAACTGAAATGTTTTCTTTTTTCTCTTCATAGTCCAAGATTTCGACAAGTACATTCCGCAGCCGATCGATATCAAGACGTCTAGCGTCTACGACTACTACGACATCCTCGAAGAAATCGGAACGTGAGTCACTCCTTGACGTTAATTAAAACTCCAGGAAGCCGCAAATTTTGTTTAGATTATCGGAAGTTTGAATTATCAAAAATTCATCTATATATGATGATGCAAGATAAAAGTATAATTTGTAGGGTTGTGCGAATATTCAAAATTTCGAATAGTAGTTCCGAATAATACACTATTCGATATTCGCTTCGAAAAGAACTGCACTACTCGCGTGTTTCGAAGTGTTGATTGCGGCGGGTTAGCCCCGTTAAGCGCGCTTCTTACCAAGCACCGGAGCGGTGCGGAGAAGTAAAACCTGCGGAAGTGAGCTCCCCAGGTGTTGCTTCTCCGCATTACATCGGTGCTCGGTAAGAAGCGCACTTAACGGGGTAACCCACCGCGATATACAATATTCTAATTGCGTGCTTGGAAGAAAAACATACATTCAAAGCAGGATGGTCCACCCGCACCGACTGTATTTGAAAATAAATGGCAACTTTGTGAATGTGTATATACACATTGTAGTAAAAGTTTCAAAATTAAACTTTTATGCAAGAGTATACTATGTTAGGCAGAGATGCTTTTACAACCTGTGTTCATCATGCGCGATTCATTCTTTTTTAACTTGAGATCAAAGAAAGAATATTTTATATAGCAAGATTTGTAAATTCACTCAATTGGTATAGTTGGCCATCTCTATAGGATTCATTTAATGTCAAATCCGTCGTTTACTTACCATCCCAAGACACCAGACCTTCTGAGGTCACAGTTCATAAATATAGATAGATTAAGCTTAGCTAATAAATGAACAAGTTGAATAACCGTCACAGGTTTAGCTAGGTTTTCGTCTAAGCATTGTGCAATGCTAGTGAAAGGCGTGAAAAAACTATTTGATATTCGAATCGAAAATATTCGGCCAAAACCACTATTCGCTTCGAACTCAAAATCCACTATTCGCACAAGACTAATAATTTGCTATATGGATGGCTACACAAAGCAGATATTTGATGATTTCCTGTACACAGGCCTACTAATCATGAACAGGCATGAAACATTGGTGGAACATATGGCATGAGTTTATTCACCCGTTAGAAATGTTGTTTATCGTAGACTGTTTAGACAGCACATGACACCTCAAAATAAAATTAAGTTTCTTCAACCAGCAGAAAGGTTGTCTATTATGGACTATTAAGCGGGGAAGCAACATCCGCGGAAGCAAGCTTTTTGGGTGTTCCTTCTCCGCAGTGCAGTGGTGTTTGGAAAGAAGTGCGCTTAATGGGGTGCGCTTAATGGGGTCGCAAGAACAGACATATGAATTACACGAAAACGTCATTCAAATTAAGCTGCTAATAAATACATTGAAAACGTAGCAGGACAACCCAAATTTTGAAATTTGTTTGAATTAACCAGGAGTATAAAATATCTGAGTCTGCATTTTCGTGAGCCTACTGTGTTTTATGAATCTTGACGTCTGGCACAACACCGAGAGTTTTCATATACTGTAACTTTATTGTGCTGCAAAAGGGTCCTCTATAATCCTTTGAGAATTATTCGTTGCTCGATGAGTTACTTCAGAATAAAACCTGCGTTCTGCGACTCCAACATAATGAGCCTGTTGGCATAATTTAGATTGTGAGGCCAATATTACGGATGTAAACGGATAAAATTGCTTCTGATCGCCTTCAGAAATGAAGATGTTCACCACACACATATTTGTTTCATCCTGTCATCACTCGGAGCTCTAATGTTACTAGAATGTGGCATGTACAGCCATGTCATGCTGTGCACATCCCGACCACTTTTGTCAAGAGGTCTGGTTGTGAAGTTTTGGACTTTGAAACAAAACTAACAAAAATTCATGCTTTTGTTTTCAGTGCTCTTTTAAGATTTACTTTTCTTATATGAGCTGCAAGCTAGTCAGTATTAACTCTTCCAGCTTACTTATTCCTACTGTTCTTTGAAGCAGATACAGTGATCCTGATAATCTAAGGCTAATTTTTTTTTTTTTATCCTCGAACTACTAGGTAACATTTGCAAATGGTACAGAGCGCGACACTGTTAGCGCGAACAAGCGATCGCCGGTTTTTCCAGTTTTTCTCTTTGAAACCAAGGGATGTCATCCAAGTTATTATTGCTACGGAAAGAGCTCATTTAGTTCTATATTGTAAGCGATAAAATTTCGTGCTCGCTAATACTATTTAGTAGAAGTAAAATGTGAAAATGCGCCGATGTCGTGTTCGCGCTAACAGTGTCGCGATGTGTACCTGTTGTATCTCAGCTACAAACTCTGCACCTGAGCTCAGTGCCGCACAGGTGTCGCACACATTGTTTCCAACAAATGCAATGACGTCATATGGACAAAGGTGGCACTTCGTGTTCCAACCGGATCCGTGGCTCTTCTTGCTCACTTCAAAAATAAGCTCGCAAACCCGAGCGGGTTTTCAGCTATCTTTGTCATAATTTAGTGAGCACGGAGAAGCTTCTGCCATCAGCAATGCCTCAATCCATGGCTGTCGCCGCATTTTGTGCAGCGGTGCTTTTGGCGTGGTGCACCGATGCCGGGAGAAGAAGACGGGCCACATTTTTGCGGCCAAGTTCATCCCGGTGTCGCACCCGATGGAGAAGGGCCTCATCCGCAAGGAGATCGACATCATGAACCAGCTGCACCACCCCAAGCTTATTCGGTTGCACGACGCCTTCGAAGACGACGACGAGATGGTTCTCATCTATGAATTGTGAGTGATGCGTTATGCTTAAAAACGACGAAAACAGCGAAGCAGCAGATTTTTAGAGTGTCCTTCAGCTTCATGGTTCGTCATTTTAAAGGAATTTAAAATTTTTATTGATTATTAGGACTCCAAAACCCTTAGCTAAACTAGACTTGAGCATTCTTGAAGAAAAGAGCAGTGTCATAGGGGATTTTTTTTGTGCCTTCTAACTAGGAGTATAATCACAGAATTGCCATCTTGCAGGGTGTCCTCTGAACAGTTCTCTCCTTGCAAGATCGAAAACATGATTTCAACAGGTTCTTATTGACTGGATAAGATTACATCTGTTCAGCACTACTGCTATAGGTCCTACCTATCCTACTGTAGATACAAAGACTGAACTGTTCGCTTCACTAGAAATATGGATTTGAAACTTCAGTGCATGCATTTAAATGAAAGATATACCAGGAGCCCATGACGCTTTAGTTGTGTTAACATGAGTTCTACGTGCTCGTCACAGGCGGTTTGAACTGTAGCCCCTTTTTCATGAGATGCACGGTGGCACATGTGAATCTCGTCGTTACAGCATGTCCGGAGGAGAGCTGTTCGAGCGTATCACTGCCGAAGACTACAAGATGTCCGAGGCAGAGGTCATCAACTACATGCGCCAGATCTGCGAGGGCGTGAAGCACATGCACGAGAAAAACATCATCCACCTCGACCTCAAGGTATGAATATGTGCGAAGAAATTACACCATTTTGGGGGAGTGGTTCTACTAATCCTCTTGGGCACAATATGTTCAGCAGTGGAATTTGTGGCGTACAGTCGCTGACAAGACGCGTGTTTCGTATGCCTTCACCACGCACTCGCTGCCTTCCACCATGCTTAGGCTGCACGTGCACGCTCGAAGCTCGAGAGACGCCGCATTATCGTTGGAGGTGGGAAGCTCGTGCTGGAGGCGGGATATTTGAGAGAGCTCCCTACCAAAGCTGCCTGCTATAAAATCAGTCATTCCGATTCTGATCTCGATCCGACTCTTATCCGTTTTGTTTTTTTTTCAGCCCGAGAACATCATGTGCCAGACCAAAAAGAGCACCAACGTCAAGTTGATCGACTTCGGTCTGGCAACCAAGCTGGACCCCAACGAGGTGGTCAAGATCTCGACGGGCACGGCGGAGTTTGCGGCGCCGGAGATCGTGGAGCGCGAGCCGGTCGGGTTCTATACGGACATGTGGGCCGTCGGCGTCCTCGCTTACGTGCTGTGAGTGACGCAACCTTCGTCGTCTTCGCGCACTGCGACGGCGGTGCCGTTGCAGCCTCGTCTTGTCCGAACTTTCAGGCTGAGCGGCCTGTCTCCGTTTGCGGGCGACAACGACGTCGAGACGCTCAAGAACGTGAAGGCCTGCGACTGGGACTTCGACGACGAGGCGTTTGCCAACGTCTCCGAAGAGGGCAAAGACTTCATCCGCCGGCTGCTCACAAGGAACAAAGAGTTAGCACTTTGCATTTACTGCTTCTGATGCAAACATACTTTGTTTTTATGAGTCAAAGAATTTCTTTTAGCGCGCATTATTTTGAGTGCTACAAGTTACTTCCGCTCAGACCAAACATAACGATAAAGCAGTGATGGTGCAGGCGAGCTGGTGTAATTTATCTTTATATCATAAAAGACTCGAGACTCGGTGAAGAAACTTGAAGCGACCAAAGGTTAACGAAAAAGGGACGACAAGTCTCTCCACCCAGTCTGGGGTGTTTTAATTAAGGAAATCGCAAATATACTGATGAAACTAGGTTTTGCCGAGAGCTCTCTCTGATATTTCTCTGGTTTCCTTCGTCCGCAGCAAACGCATGACAGCGCACGAGTGTCTGGAGCATGACTGGCTCAAGGTTTGTGTCCGTTCTTCTTTTTACTCTTTCATCACATTTACTGTTAGGCTCAAGGTGTTCCTTGCGGAAATATCAACTTTCTGCAGTTACATGCATATAAGCAAACTACAGGAAGGAAACATGGGGCTCGCTGCCGCTTCATTTACTAGCTGTCGAAACTTATGCAAAATATAGCGTACATTTTTTAACGCCTTCCCCCTTGCATTCCAGGGTGAGATCAAGGAGTCCGCAACCATTCCAATCCCCAACAACCGGTACATCAAGTTCCGCGACCACATCAGGGCGAGATACGTAAGTTCCGGTCACTGCCACCTTTTTTGGCTGTCCTGTGGAATGTCTCTTGCCGCCAGCGTTTGTGGAGACCTTACATGCCACTCTGTTACTTTCCATTCTCCCAATTCGAAAAAAGGGTGATTACTGGGACTCCTGCACCGTCCCCATCGGACACATCTCCAACTACAGCTCTCTGCGAAAGCTGCACGACAAGAAGTACAACATACACGACTTCTACTTTGGTGAGTTGATATTTCTCTGCCTGTTCTCGCCGTTGAGAACTGTAGTTTATCTAGCAGTTACCAGATCATTCTTGTCCTAGAAGCTAAGAGACTATTCAGGCATATTTCTTTGTTGGGACCTCGATCAGAAAACATTCTGGGATCTCAATCTAACCGTGTAAACAAGGTCTATCATTTTTGGCTAATATTTGACCTGTGACGGGCGAATTTTAGAACTATTTGCTATATGTTTCTTAAGAACCCCTTTGCTTCGCTAATTTGCTCGAGTAAGAGCGCTACAAAATTGAGTAGCCACTCCAGAAGTTGGTCCTCTTATCAGTGGTATTCAGTCCTCTGGGAGCAATAGTTGAGAGTTGGCATGACATTCATTGTCTTCAGGAGACCTCCTTTAATGATGTTTGCCGAAAAGTATGGGTTTATGGCATTAACTTTTTTTAAATTCTCTTTGTTGCTGATTCTCCGTGTTTGTTCCGTGTTCAATAGACCGAAGACAAGCGGTTCCACGCTTTGTCATCAAGCCGACCAGCGCCTTCACCTACGAAGGACAGAGTGCCAAATTCTACTGTCGCGTTATTGCATCTGCACCTGCGACTGTCAGCTGGTGAGACCTTTGCTCCTGACCATGTTATTATTTTATCTGATCATTCCTCTTATTTGAGTTCTCACATCATTGTATAAGTTTTGCAGATTTTTTTTTAGACATTTTTCCTGCCAGCTTATTCTTGATGTACTTTGTATAATGTCTATCTTATTCAGACGGTAATGTATGGGGTAACTCTAAATACTACTATACTCTCAATTCTACATAACCGTTTTATTTAGAACAAATGTACCACAAAAAACAGGTAGTTGGTACTTGCCAAAATGTGTTTTGGTACTTGCCGAAATGTGTTTAATGCAACAAAACTTGTTTTCTAGTTTGTTTTCTTAGCAGAGTACTAGAGGTAGTATTAGTGTAAGCTAATCACAGTGAAAGGAACCTCAGCCCTTAGAACACGTCTGCTACTTTTTGCCTTCTGCTCCTGACAAGTTGAAGAAAGTGGCAAGTGCGTCTAAGTTCCGAAGTCTACCAAGAGCGATGGTGCGAGCCCCGTTCTTCCTTCTCCCAGGTACCGAGACAGCTGTGAGCTGCGGCAGAGCGTGAAGCACATGAAGCGCTACGAAGGCGACGACTACTACTTCATCCTCAACCGCTGTCGACTGGACGACCGCGGAGAGTACATCATCCGTGCAGAGAACAGCTACGGCTACCGGGAGGAGCCAGTCTTCCTCAACGTGCAAGGTATTTATTTATTTCATCGAAATACTATCGGTCCTACACAGGACCAAGATAGGAGTGAATTTGCACAACACAGAAACACGCGCA
This sequence comes from Ixodes persulcatus, assembly GCA_013358835.2. Lineage (NCBI taxonomy): Eukaryota > Metazoa > Arthropoda > Arachnida > Ixodida > Ixodidae > Ixodes > Ixodes persulcatus. Next base: position 360,830 of record JABSTQ010011147.1, read on the forward strand.
GTGACGGAGCCTGTTGAACACAAAACCTCCGTAACATTGCGGGGCTAAACACCACATTCTTGTCACGGCAGTTTGACCGTCGGGTGCTACTATAGCAGAACATCGATATAAGTTTTTTGTTGTACTTTTTTTTTTTTTTTTTTATAAAGACCTGTTTTGAATTGTGTGTTTGAGAAAGTTCTATTCCATGCAACCAGCTCGGCCACATTTGGAATTATTTTACTGATAAGGCTCGATATTTTGTGGAAAGTTACTGAAAAGTTGCACGGCATTTCCTCGGAGCTTGTTAGAATGAACTGTTCTGTGGCTTGAAACTTCTCTGGTATTCTCCGTTGTGTTGCACTGAGCCATTGTATTGTTTCGGCAGAGGTACCTGAAAACTATAGCTCTGTTCATGCAACCGATTCTTACTTAGCCAACCAAGGTTGCTTTCCTTCTTCAGGTGGTATGCCAACCACGGTACTCCACCATTCTCTCCTTTGTTTCACGCTTTGTGTACAAGTGCAAGCTCTCCCTCTAAGTACCCTCAAACGAAGCATTTTTGTCCTCATTACGTTTTTACGGCCACGAAGCTGTTACAATATCTGCATTCAAGTGACAGTTCTTTGACCATAAGTGATGGTTCTTCGACCATGCCCGACAGTTCCTTGTCCATAAAGTGAAAGTTCCTTGACCATAAAATTAGTTATTTCTTCATAAAATGATGGTACTTTGACCGTAAAACGACGATCTGACGATCCTTTGTTTGAAATTGATTCTTCTTTGATTTTAAAATAGTAGCTCCTTGTTTACAAAGTGACGAGCCTTTGGCCATAAAATGAGGGTTTCCTGTCTAAAAAGTGACAATTCTGGGGCCGTAGAATGGCGGTTCTTTGTTCATGAAGTGACAGTTCTTGGGCGGTTAAGTGATGGTTCCTTGTCCATAAAGTGACGGTTCTTTGACCGTAAAGTGACGGTTCCTTACCCTAAGTGCCTGACCCGAGCTTGTCTTCTTCTTCTCTCCCCACAGCCATGCCAATAACAATTCCACAGGTCCGTCTCGACGAACCAGTCAGGTGAGCTGTGCGAGAGTCTTTTTGTTTTATTCTCCTGCTCCGGGAGTGACTATATCGTCTTCTCATCGTCGTCTGCTTCTGCTCGTCGTTGTTCCAGGCGGCGCAGAGAGCCCCTCCGATACCAGCCGTACGAGGAGCCAGCGGACTGTGCTCCCTGCTTCACATTCCACCTCAGGCCCCGCGTCATCCAGACAAACCTCGGGGTCAAGCTGCTCTGCTGCCTCTCCGGGAAGCCGCACCCAGAGGTAGGGAAGGACTGAAACTAAATTACTCCTATGCCGGCTGAGAGCTGAGCCAAGGCAGTGCTTGAACACTGCGTTAAGGCAGCGTATGAAAGCTAATTAGCTAAAGCAGTGCTTGAAAGTTAAGCTAGAGCAGTGTTTGAAAGCTAAGCTAAAGCAATGTATAAAAGCTATCGCTAGGAGCACCGAAGTAAGAGATGTACCGAAGCGGTGCTAGTCCTTGGTGAGGTCTTGGACATTAAAAGGACGCTGAAGAGGATGACAAACTTTTTCTGAAAACTGTTTGTCTTTTACTTTTGGTGGTGGTGGGCAGTATGTTGCTTAGTTCAGAATTTTCGGAGACACGCTTCTTTTAGGAAATTTCAGACGTGAAAAGTGGCTCTCTAAATTTCGTGTCAATGAGGGGCATGCAAAGTTGAGCCAGTCTGTAACAAGTTCTCAGGACCTTCAGAGTTCACAAATATGTCCACTAGTCCGAAAATATAAACCACAAGGATCATAAAAATTAAAGCAAGGCGTTATGACTTGTATTTAACACGATCCAAAACCCTAGGTCCTCATGCTACAGCTGCAAACTAAAAGAGCTAAGCTTAACTCCACTGGCCAGTGCACAACTCTTAAAAAATTCAGTGTGGGTGTCGCAGGTAAACTGACACCAGATTGCAGGACTTTCTCGTTCAAGCCACAGAAATCGGTCGTCCGATCCACGTCAACCGCAAATCGACACTTACGACACCACTCGTTTCTCCTTATGTCTGGCAGATCAAGTGGTACAAGGACGGAAAAGAGCTGAGCAAGTTCGACTACAACATGAGCCACGCGGACGGCGTGGTCACGCTGGAGATCCTCACCTGCAAGAAGGAGGACGCCGGAAAGTATGTCTGCAAGGCCAAGAACGCGCTCGGCGAGGACGAAACCAACTGCTTCCTCATCATCGAAGGTAAGCGGCAACGCCGAGCCGATGGCGAAAGGGCGCATGGTGCGACGCGGTGAGGCTCAACCCGTAGGCTTGGACCCACCTGCCATGCGATCCCTTTCCCTAGCGTATAGCATCGTTAGTGCACGTCAGAATCCCTAATGCCCTCAGCTTTCACAGGGACCACAGGGTCATACTACATGGGCTGACATTGAGGCATTCAAAACAAAACATGGTCCAACAGCGATTGTCACCGACGAGGCCTTTGAGGGCGCGGGAGAGCGGAGCTTGGTGCCATTTATGCTACCTAACGAGGCTGTGGTTGGTGCCAATAATGACGAGAGAGTTGATCTGCGCTTCTAGTAAATGAGCAGCATGAGTTGCAGATTATGCTTGTGCGGCTGAGAGCTCCGCAGTCCCCGTAGCTCCGATAGTGTTTCAGCACAGAGGTGTCTCAGTTAGCGAGACTCTTGTGTAGTACAGGAGTCTCTTCAGTTGCACAGCAATTAATGTATACTGCAAATATCGACACCTCTTCATTATGAAATGAGACACAATTTCAAACTCCAGATATTCAATTTTATGTTGCTTATGGACAAGAATGTCTAATATGCTTTCCCATAGTGGAAAGTTCTTGGGGCAGTTCCGGCAAGCTGTTTTTCGCACTTGCAGTCTGATTTTCACATCTCCTAATGGTATTGGCAACTTCCCGAGTACAGTAGAAATTCTAGAAAAGCAAACTCTTTACAGTGCACACTTTGCATTTTTCGGGGGTGCAGAAAACAGCCCACCTGAACTTTTCCCACAAGGTGCACTAAAGACGATACATGAATCATATGCAAGCGAGGACTCACGAAGAGGATTGGAGATCTCACTCCCACGTCTGCCTTACATTCGGACCTCGTACAGATAGAAGTCAATCATTCATCCACTTTTATACTACAACATTGCAACTTTGCATTCATGCGTACGCAGAACATGAGCGAAAATGAGCGCACAGCAAGAAAAACTATACAAGTTTCTCTCTAGTGCACCTAGCAGCTCAGAACGGGGGGAACGGCGGAAATGAGACGGGAGCGCTCGCCGCACTGCCCTCTGTATTTCTTGCCGTTTTCCTCACTACAAGCAGGGATGTCGCAAACCTATTGAGTTCTAGGTTCAACTTTTTTCAAACGTTTAGAACAAAGCTCGACTGAAGTCGGCTATTATGCTTATGCACAGAAATTTAAAACGAGCTGATGCCACCTGGCAGAGGAGGGTAACACAATATTTATTGTGTCATATGGATAAACTAGATTATTAAAAGTTCATATATTTCTTTTCATAGTGAGTAAACATAGGTAATCATTTCCTTAAACTTAAAATGGACTGCCGTATAAATTATTTCTCCCAGAAATTTCACGTTTTTGTGTAGAAGGCGGGAAACATGGTTAAAAAATTCTAACTTCGCCAAATTTTTTCAAAAAGTTAGAAGGTTCAACTGGTTCGGCGACCTTCCATAATTTCGGACGTTGAACCTCAGATTCGACAGAGGTTTGCGACAGCCCCAACCACAAGCACTTTCAAGGGGTCAGAAGGCACGCACACGCGGGTACACGGGGGCGCGGGGCTAACCCAGCGTTTGGCGGCGCCCGCTCTCTCCTCCACAGAACGTCGCCGCCTTCCCCCGGGGCACTCCCCGGCCGTCTTCCAACACCAGGCCGCCCCCGCTTCTACGCCACTCCCCGCAAAACCCGCTTACTCCAGTTACGAGCCCTTCCCGTCCTCGCACTACACCCGAGCCTCCGCGCTCGGGAAGTACGGCTACGCCGCGCGCAAGAAAGACTACTTCCACGCGTCCTCCAAATTTGCAGATACTCGGTCGGTGGCCAAGAGCTCTCGGCTCGCGGACTACTCCTCGTCCTACTCTTCCGCCCACCACGCTAGTTCGGACTATAAGTCCAGCGCCTCCGCGTACAAGAGCGACTACAAGTCAGATTACAAGTCGTCCTCAGACTACAAGTCTTCCTCGGCCTACAAGTCGGACTACAAGTCGAAGGACTACAAGTCTTCAGTGAAGTCTTCAGACTACAAGTCGTCGGACTATAAATCCTCGGCCAGGTCAACGGACTACAAGTCTTCGGACTACAAGTCTTCGGACTACAAGTCCTCAGACTACAAGTCTTCAGACTACAAGTCCTCGGACCTCAAGTCTTCGGACTACAAGTCGGCGGCGTCCTCCGCGGCAAGAAGAGATTCGGGATCGGCGGCGGCAGATCGCGTGGCAAGCACTTTGAGTTCAGCTGCGTCGAAGCTTTCGCCTCCGGCGGAGTCGCCATCCAAGAGAGTCCAGAAGCCCTATGGGAAGAAGGACGCCGTGGATGCGACCAGTCCATCGCGCTCTCGGAGTGCAACCAAAGACCTTGCTCGTGAGTCTGTTTGCAATCATCCCGATGCACTCTCAGTTCGTTGAATTGCATGATGCATAGGTAGCATGTTAAAAGCTTGAGGATGGAGGACAGGTGGTCAGCTTAAAAGAGTGATTTTTATGCGTTTTGAGAAATTGGGTGTGGCACCTCTTTTCTGGTATCGACCGGTATTCTGACTTGTGTGTCAGATCATCCAGAAACCTATCATCTTTTAGTTACTAATGTGGAACTGTTTCCCTCTTACAGAAAGTTCTCTCGGGAGCCTCTCTATCTGATGGCTGGTTGAATATTATTAGTTCATGAATTTCAGTACTGTCGTGATTGGCATCAAGTCCATGCTTAAAACTATGATGGAAAAGTTAGTTAATTAGTACACCCCTACATACCATTTTGTGTGTTCTTATCATCTTAGTTTTAAAATTAGGAATCTAAAAAAAGTGTGTTGCACAAGTTTACAAGCTCTACTTCGTTTAAACCGCAGTCTACGGTAGGGGTCTACTATTCTTATGGTACTGGAGCATGCACTTTAGAAAACAAAGAAATCCTCACTTGAGACAAGAAATTTTTGCATCAACAAAAAGGAAACATGTTTCATCCGATCATAAAGTTCCTTTTATATTCGATTTGCGGAACGCACGAACATAGTTGATCACTCGATTACGAAGTGTGCTGATGTTGCACCTTTGCGCATCATAGTTCCAGACGAGACAGAGATGACCGCTCCGACGTTCAAGGCACCCCTGCAAGACCTCAGCATCAAGGACGGAGACCCCCTCCTCCTCAAAGCTGTGGTGGACGGCGAACCGGAGCCTTCTGTGGAGTGGTTCAAGAATGGACAGGTTGGGCGCAGTTTCGCCGATCACTTTTCTCTAATCGCTATCCGGGCAGTAATTGGAAAAGCAGTTCGAGCTCTGATAACAGGCGGAGAGTTTCCAGCAGTCCTTCATTGTATGTAGTTCAGAGACCCGTGAACTTAAGGCAGCAAGCCATGTACAGACATTCTAACCTGTATTTATTGTTGAATTGCATTTACGAGCCAACTGTAATGAAGAAGCCATTCCCTTATGGTTAATAGTTGGAGCTTACACACTGTGAAGAACTCATGGTAGCACGCTAGTTGTGAGGTAGTTGAGGTAGGGTAGTTGCTGAGAAACCCTTGTTTTTCAGTATAACCTGTTTTATGTATATTTTTGTTTGTTTGTTTGGTTTCTGGAAGATGTTTTGCCGGAGTGGTTCGGTCATAAGTAAAAACAAAAAGCATTCATCACATATTCACAGACAGCTCAAGAATGTCAGGCAGGAGCTCTCAGTTTGTATATTAGAATAACTTTGCGATATGTTCTGTAGTTTTCAGTGTTTCACGGTTGCAACGATCCTTGGCTGCCAAGCTGGATGGCTTGAGATGTAGACCATTGCAATAATTGCCTTCTGCACGCTCGAATCTCGGTTTGCTGAACTGTGGAAGGCGTTCCGAGCTTGCGCAGCAGCTCTCTTCTGCGAAATACCGGATTTCACGCACGTGTCCCCAGCCCAGTGACTGTGGACAAAGCCCAGCCTCCTGAAAGCGGTATAGTGCTAGGCTTGCACAGGCTGTAATCTGACCAGGCTTCTGCTGGAGCACATCAGGCGGCCGATGTGTTCAAGCAGCGGGAGCTCAGCGAGACCCGACAACGATTATATGTTGCGTTCCGCCGATGCTTTCTGTGCAGAGCTTGAAGTCCTCCGAGATCATCAGCCTCAAGTACAAGAACCGAGAGGCTAGCCTGAGCATAGCCGAAGTCTACCCGGAGGACGAGGGAGAGTACGTGCTCACCGCGACCAACGCAGTGGGCAAGGTGGACACCCGCTGCAAACTCACCGTCCTACGTGAGCACCTCGCCTTTCGCGTTCCTCGTTAAAGCAATGCATGGGGCAGTTCGAAGCGTAGCACTAGTTTTCTGGGAACCTTTTTTCAGCGAGTGTTTCATGCGAGCCTAAATGTCGGCGAGACGGACGCGGCAACGTTTTTTTCGCAAATTCTCGTCATCAGAAGTGAGAGTCTCATAATCATCACAATCTCTTTTTCCTATCGTAAGTTTTCATTTAAGCGGGGCTATGCAAGACGGCGGGATGAAGGGAGTGGGCATTGCCGCCTGCTGCGATTGGTCAGCGGCGTGGCGCTGACCAATCGCAGCAGGCACTGATGTTCCGGCGCTTTCGTCCTGCTGTCTTGCATAGCCCCCCAGGTCATCGTTTGCGTCACCATCATCACCATCATGTGGGTATGGATGGTGACTCATTGGTCACGCTGCTCATTGGACCAGTCGTACGTACTATCCATATCCACACGCAGAGAGCGGGATCAGGTGATGAAGGAGAGACGGCTGATTGGTCCAACAAGCAATTTGCTTCCATCACAATGTCAGCTTAGGAGTGAAGGGAGTAGAGGGTATAGCTGTATCACCGCCGACATTATAGTTGCATCGCTTGTTGCACCACTTGGGGACACTCCGAGGTGCTTTTGCAAGACAGAGCCCTCTGTGTGTCAGTTGAATGCATTTGCATAGTTAACTATCCCTGAAGCCCTTTGCAGTTGCCCTTCCAATACTTGTTGTCGATTTATTGTCGGTTTCGAAAAGAGGAGCTGAATTTTGTGATGATGTTTCGCGACAGCCATGGAGAAAGACGAAGTGGAGCCGACAGGATCCGACGGCAAGTCGCCCAAGTTCGTGGAGCACCTCAAGAGCCAGGTGGTGAAGGATGGTGACGCTGTCACTCTTCAGTGCACCATCAGAGGCAAGTGCAATTCTAGAGCCATGGCCCACGCCATTTTTCATTCGGTCGCTGCAAAACGAGCGTCAAAACTATGTTTCATGTATACTAGTGCCTTTTAGTAGGTATAGGTAGTAGGTGCTAGTAAAAGAAGTTTGATAAGGTTTATGGTACTTGCCGAAATATCTGGAACTCGTGAACAGCTTTTTCATAAAGCATTCTTTAAATTTCGGATGGTGGAGAAACCCCGACCCCAATCAAGCTACCCTACTGCCCTTCAATATTTCTTGAGCAGAATTGTTTGCAAGTTTACGAGCGGTTAATGGCTCTTTTTAAGGCTGTGAAGCTGCATGCCTTAGTAGGAAGGTGCACTGGGATGTCGGTCAATCATTCAAACTATGTTTTTATTATAGCCCATTGCGTATTACGAGTTACTGAAAGACCATCTGGGCCCACAGCCAATTTATCTAGTTTGGGCCCATTTTAATCAAATATAACAATGTCAGGTGCTGATATTGAAAACACTGAAAATACATAAAAATTAACAATGTCACGTTAAGCAAATACAGGATGTTAAAAAAAATTATATATATTCTATATTTTTATCGCAAAAATAAACTATGCATCGCCGAATGCTCATTTTCTGCCCCAAATGTAGCACTAGTGGTCCAAACCAGACGTCGAAATTTCAGAACCACTAACCATTGTCTTATTAGAAAGTTTTAATTCTCTAAGTGATTCTAAGTGATTTTCTTAGAATTTCAATAGAAAAATGGGGTCCAATACGAGAAAAAATAAAACATGAAGGACGGACAAAACAGCACATATTTCTACTTGCAACGTACACCCTGTTCTCAGTAATCGCCATCATCCAGCTGCGTGTATCTGAGGGCTCCGTCGGCCACTATTTTAGGGGCGAAGCTCCTTAGGGTCTAGCCTTGTCCGTCCGTCCATCCGGCGTCCGTGCTCACAAAAAAAGAAAAAATGTTTGCGCAGTCGACAGGATTCGAACCTGTGCGGGGAGACCCCAATGGATTTCTAGTCCATCGCCTTAACCCCTCGGCCACGACTGCGGGACGAGTAGGGGGCTCCGAGATGTGGTAGTAACTCAAGAGCTGGGGATGTCATGGATGAAACGTTGCATGTAGTCGCTCAACGTCTATACAGGAGAGGGCGCTGCGGTCAAATGCGTATATAATTGCGTTAAACTTTGCATGCATGGCTCTGCATTTCACCGACCATAAAACAGTAATAATAATGAAGAAAAAAATCGGCACCATCAGCACTACCTATGAACAATAAAATCAGTATCATCAGCACCACCAGAGCTTCGCCCCAATCAACATCATTCACCACGTGGAGATGCGGTCATTTTTCCCTTTGAAGATTTCAGAAGATCACTCGTAACTTTTTATTGAGACAATAGTTAGCTGAAACTTTGGCATCTGGTCCACATTTGGGCAGAGAACAATTGTGTGGCAGTGCATAGTTTATTTTTGCAGTAAAACGAAGCTTGTACATTTTTTTGAGGGACACCCCGCAATGCTTCACCCAAGACGATGCTGACAAATCATTGCCCTTGGAGGAGAGCGATGGAGGAAATTTATTGGCCCAGAAAGAGAACTCGAATGCTGCAGGCAGTGCACGTGTTGTCATCTAGAATTTGACTCTTTATGCCCAATATCTTGAAATGTTGCAGGCTCCACCAAGTTCGACGTGGTGTGGCTGCACAACGAGAAGGAGATAAAGTCTAGCAAGGACTTCCAGTACGTGACCGAGGGAGACGTGTACAAGCTCGTCATCGCCGAGGTCTTCCCCGAGGACAGCGACACCTACACGTGCGAGGCCTTCAACGACGTCGGAGAGGCCTTCAGCACCTGCACTCTCCATGTCTTAGGTGAGTGCGCAGCAGTGGGATTGCCGACCGCCGCACGGAGGAGCTCAGCACCTGGCGGGCAGTAGTTGTCGGCCATGGCGGGAAATAAACGCCAACAACAGAGAAGAAGGTTTCCGTTTCCCAACAGGCTTTCCTCACCAACATAGGACAGCAGATTTATGCTTATTCGCCTCAGTGAACAGTATCAAGGCTAAAGGATCCTCGAACTTTTGCTATCTAGAGGAACGGCTGTCTGCCTTAAATGACAGACAAGGAACCCCTCTTGGCATTGCCTACGGGGGGGGGGGGGCATTTGATTCGTAGTCGCGCATCAGTGCACGGTTCAGATACGCTAAATATGTGCTTAAATCGGAATAATACTTCGCCTTGCGTCGGGGAGGGCCGGGAGCATTTATGCGCTCGAAGAACGTTTGAGGGTAAATACTTTGTGGGGAACCCTCGGATTTTTAGGAACGCATTCTGTTAATGGTACACCAGGGCATACCAATTTGACTCTTGTCAAAGTTGATGCCATCAACAGCCTTCTTTGCCAGTAAACGAACCGTCAGGTTATTATATCTTATATCATGGGTTCTCAGATCGGATTCCTAAGAAGTTTCCCAGACTGCCGTCATTGCTTCCCGAGCTCTCAAATTTCCTCAACCGTCTCTGCCCCCCCGAGTAAAGCGTATTTCCAGCTTTAAGCAATGTTTTAGCAGATCTCAGCCACTCTTGGTGAATAGCTGTGGGACAAACACTCCTTCTTAATCTTCCTTATTGTTTGCAATGTCCATAAGCTTCTACGCTGCTTGCGATTCCTCAAGGTTGGAAAGTTTTAGAGCACCTGTCTTGGATTTGCGATCAGCATTTCTCTGCCTGCTTGCTAAAGTTGTTTTGTCGCTGGCTTCGGTAATTGTTCAAAAAAGACACCGAGAACAATGGACGTTTTTGCTGATCAGTTCCAGGCGAGCCCTTCAAGGGACCCGGCTTTTCAATCTACCCCAAGTCCGCAACGGCCGGAGAAGGTCAGCCCGCGGTCTTCAAGTGCGTCACCGACAAGGAGGCACTCGGAGGTGAATGTCGTATTTCCCGCCGCTCTTGTCGAACCTATTCGTACGGCGCTGAATCGCAAGACTCGAAAGCCCCCGTCTTTAATGTTGGCACGAAAGTGACCAGTTTGTTGGTATCTACTTTCGTATTGCAGTTTGAATTACAAGTCTTGCAAGCCACCGTCTTTAATGTCGGCACAAAAGTTACCAGTTTGTTGGTACCTACTTTCCTGCCGCAGTAATAGTTTCTGAAAGACAGAAATAAAAATTTTAATTTCTGGTGGTAACTCTAGTAAGGGGTTCTATACTAAGGGCATTGTGGTTTCAGCTTAATTAGGTGAAACGAATATTGTGAACACCGCTTCATAAGGCGGTACTTTAGGAGATAGGCAAAGGGCCGCTGTTGTACTTTCTTGCCTTTTTGCGACACTCTCTGCCTACTGACCAAGGCAGAAGGTACCGCGAACTGGAGAGTATGGCAATGGACTCTTACAAAGACTGTCCGAGCACGACCTTGAAGCGAAGCCTCTACCCTGTTGCAGTGCGGTGGGTCAAGGACGGCAAGACGCTGGAGGAGAGCGCGCGACACCAGCTGTCCCAGGACGGACGCACCCACACGCTGACCCTGCCGCAAGCCCGGTCCACCGACGTGGGCCAGTACCTGGCCATCGCCGTGGACGCCACGGGCGAGACTACCGCCAGCTTCGCCCTCAACGTCGTCTCGGAGGCCGACATGCTATGAGCGAGGACGCGTCGCAGACGAGGTGAGAAGCCGCCGCTTTCATTACGGCGTCCGGAACGCTTCTCCGACCGGCGTGTCTAGCGTGGTCCCAAAGTGGCAACGAACGACGTCACGGAAGCCGATACATTGCGTCGTCGAATGCCGCGATCCTGGCAGTCGGTGCTAGAAGTCCCGGCAAAAAGTACAAACAAATGCGAGTCTCGCAGTCGTGGCAGAGTCCAACTATTGGCTGGTGAAGCTTCCACGGGCTGCCGAGCTAGAGAGCAGACTTTAGCAGAACAGAAGTCTGCTACATCCACCACCACTGCTGCGACAACGCGACACTTCTGCGACGTCGTCGGGCGGAAATCGAGGGGCCACTTTTTGGGACGCGGTAGATACGACAGTCGAGAGATCTGCAGCTTTGAATGTATCTTCTCTCTGTCTCTCTCTCTCACACCTGTTCTGTCTTTCTCTCTTTCTCAGGTGCATCATCCGAGTCCCACCTGCTGGGACGTATACTACTTCTCCTTCGTATTTATTTATCTCTTCTCCTTTTCCCCGCGACAACTGAGCCGCGCCTTTTCAAACATTACTTCTTCATTTCGAAACTGTCTTCTCTTATTTATTTTTTTTTCCCTCCAATCTCGGCTTACAAAACGACACTCATCGATCCGCGAAGACTAACGAACGTGCACCGAACGCGGGATCGAACGTGATCATCCTTCTCGCGAGAGAACGGACTGAACGCAGGTGCAAAATGAAGCCGAGTTACAAACGCTTTTCTTTTATTTACTGTAGACTTTTTTTTTTTTTTTGCTTGCCTTTTTGAACCCTGGTTTGCTGTCTCGTGCTTGGAGTGTTTTTCTTTTGCCCAGGTGTACACTTACGTTCTACCTTGCCTTCAACCAATCGCCATACCCTTCCTTTCCCGGCAAGAGAACCAATCGCGCCATGCCGTCGGTTTCGAGAGATCTACCCCACTTCTCCGCAATCTTTCTGCCGTTTGACCTTTGCCACGACCTCGAGTTGCACGACCCTTTGGACGACGTGCCTCAGGGTCGAGCGTCGAGGGTTTGGCTCTTTTTTTATACGATGCAATCAAGTTCAGAAGGTGGGGGCAGCTTCTGCTAAAAGAGCCCAACTCAAGGTCGTGCAAAGGTCAAACGAGCGACGCTTGTTTGTAGCTTGGCTGTCATTTTATGGGCATATGTGAATAAAAAAGAAGAACCGAACTTGTCTCTGCTTTTTGTGTTACTCGTAAAGAGAAAGTATTGCCCAGCCTTCTTTGTTCTTTTTAGTTATGCCGTGTCAACTGTATTTTAGATGCACAAACGCCGAAGTTTCTATTTGGAACCATCGACAGGTATGTATTTTAACCAGTACTTCAGTAAACATGCCTGCATCTCGGGGAAATGTTATTTGCAACACAAAGAAGTGAAACTTGGGAAAGTGAAGTTAGCTTTTATGAAAGTGGTTTATCCGGTTTTTAAATTTTAACTAGCACTAAGTAGGCAGCGAAATAAAAACATCCGGGTAAAAATTTGCAAGGTTTGTATGTACTATCCCTAAAATCTCGACTTTCAGAATTCTCTCTCGAAATATCACCCAACATCTCTAAAACTGTGCGTAGTCAGTGCTCTCATTTAGGTTATGGTGCCTAAAACCCATCTTTGACCGATGCGCTTAGCATCCTATGTACCGCCCGTGCATCGAAAGTGGTCTCGAAGTGGCAACAAGGGAGGCCACAGGAGTCGACGTGCCACATCGTCGCATGTCGTGATCTCGGCGGTTGATCATACAAGTTCCAACACAAAGTAGCATGAGCGCGCGTGAATGTTGCCGTCGTCGTGGCGTCCCAAGTGTTGACTGCCAAAGCTTCCGTGGACCCTCGCACTGGGGAGCAAGCTACGGAAGAACAGGTGTCTCCCACATCCCCCACCGTTGTCGAGAAACTGCCAGGATCCACGACGTACTCGAGCGAAAATGAAGGGACCACATTTCGGGACAATTCCAGGCACCATAGTTAGGCAGATTCTTAGGGGCCGACAATCCGAGCCCTCCTTGAACAAAAGCCTGGGCGAAATATGTTAAGTAGCATTGCATTTGAGCATTCCTTCAGTTCTTACCGGGGGTGTAGGCTTCACTACGTTGCAGTTTTAGATTATAAAAAAGATTGAGGTACACCTAAGCACTTCTTACGAATTGTGAATGCGAAAGCATGTACATCATTCTTGCTGTACGCAAGTTGACGTGCTGACAGGTGCTGACGGACACGCAGCGCCATGAGGTGGCCGGTCGTTGAAACTGATGCGCAGCGTCAGTTTCAAAGATTATGGCGCTGCGTGTCCGGCGAATGGGAGCCTGGTCGACGCGCGCTAGCCAATGGGATCGAAGCGGTGTAAAAGGTACCGTGGCTAACCGGCGAATGGGAGCTGGCTTGACTTGGAGAAGGATTTAAGAGCTGTTTGGCGTGGTTTCAAAGCTGATGACGTCGGCTCGCTCCATGAGACAATAAATGCTTTCGCATTCAAAAAGAGCCAAGCAATGAACCCCCGTTTCTTTTTGTAGCGTGAGCTACACTGGCCGAGGTTGAGCAGTTTCGCGTGGCTCTCATAATGAGCCGTGCTCATTATGCAAGCCGTGCTCATTATGCGGAGCGCGCGGCGGCGGCGGCGGAGCTCCGCATAATGAGCACGGCTTGCATATTGAGCACGGCTCATTATGAGAGCCACGCGAAGCCGCCGCCGCGCCCGCCTCGCCCGCCTCGCTGGTCAGCGCATTCCAGAGTGACGTCATAGCCGCGGCAGACGCACTGGCGCCGCCGTGTGCCCAGCTGTGCGCCTCCGTTGCGCAGTAGCCAAGTCTGACGCTGCACCGGAGCCGCTTGATAGCGCCTCTCATTTTGTGCGCATAAGCTCACGCTACGTATATCCTGGCATAGCCGAGCTAAGCCACCGCAATTTTTTACTGTCTGTGTGCAATGGAAAGCAGAATGATGCAAATCCAAGATGAAACACATTTAAAGAAGACTGCCAGCTTGGATGCGTGAATATATATAAGTAGTGGTAGTTCCCAAATGGGGTCTGTGAAGGCATTCTAGGGGTCTGCAAAACTCTGCCTCATCGGTCAAGCCCCGCAATAAAAGTTCTTTTTTCAGATTGAGAAGAAACATTAATTTTCAGGCTAGTTCCTTCGTGTGTACGTCATAAAGGGAAGTCTGCTTCACACTAGCCCTCAGTTATATCCATGTATTAAATCATTATCATAAATTAACCCATACATTTCCCTTCCTCTCAGCATGAACAGGGTCCTCCATCATCTCCGATGATCCACAAGGGGTCCGCAAAACATCAATGGTTGAGAGCCACCGATATATACTATAACTAGGGTTCGGATTTTTCGGTTTAAACCGATAAAAGTACGCCGAATCCATTTTCGGGAATTCAGTTTTAACCCAAAAAGGTCAGTTTTTAGGTTTGGCATTTTCGATTTAAGCAGATAAAAACCGATAAAAGTATGTCGAATCCATTTTCTAAAATTCAGTTTTAATCGGAAAAGGTCACTTTGACCTTCCAGTTGTACCGCAAAGCCGTGGCAAAAAAGTGGAACGACAGTGTCTATCGAAACGTGTCCAAATGTATGGGATACACGGGTGCCATCACGACGTTTTGGTTTAATGTGCGCATCATCGATCGAAACGTGAAGTCCGAAATGCCGATGACTTTGCCATGTACGAGCGTTTTTTTGAAACTCGTAGTAAGGAAGACTGACTTGATGCAAGCGCTGCATGTTGTGTTCTTCAAAACGTCGCACCGTGTCTCTTTTGGCGGTCACATTTGGTTGATTGGCCGATTTTGGCTCGGGCAGCGCTTCATCTCCTCAGCCTGCCAGTGTCCAGTGTTAGCATTGAGAGGGCACTTTCGAAGCTCAGGGTCATATTAACATGTAGGGAAAAAAGAGTGCGGATCAGCGAGGAAAACCTGGGAAAGTACATGTGTGTGTGTACTATAATAAGATCACGTAATCCTGATATACAGAAGGTGAAGTTCCATGATTTCGGGCACAGGCTTCATATCTGACTTGTTTGTACTTGTGTTTTTTTTTTTCTTGTTTCTTTTACAGTTGCACACATTTGCCAAATGAAGTGTCCATTTCTTTTTCAGCGTACCTGTGCCGTTATTCTTTGAGTAATCACAAATATCAGAGCTACAAGGATAATCTGATCTGGTGTCCGTCGGTGTTTATTTTATATTCACCGAAAAAGCCGATAAACTTTTGTGGACATAAATATACGCCGAAAAAAAAACTAAAATTGATTTTTAAAATAAACACCGAAAAAAGTATGCCAAATTTTCAAAAAATAGAAACCCAAAAAACCGAACCCTAACTATAACAGAATTCAAAATAGCCAGAGTCAATGTGCTGAGCAAGTTATCAACACCTACATCCATGAGACAGCTCAAACTAATGCCTCCCCTCCTCCCCCCCCCCTCCCCCTTTTTGAGCCAATTTTGAGCCAGTTTTGTGAACATGAGTGTTGAGACAGAAAATGGGTAAAGAGCTAAAATAAGGTAGTGCGAGGAGAAAACGTTTGCAAGGTCGTGCCTTGAAATTCCAGACAGCACATACTGCCAACATCCTTTGCCTCTGCGAGACAGAAATTCATTGTGAATAGCAAATTACTCCCTTTACGAATTTTATTTCCACAGAGCGAGAGCATAAATGAAACTGCTTGCAACGGAGCAGGAATAACAGAAGAGCACCATGTTTTCCTGACTATAGTAGTATGCACCCGATGTATAGTCCACAGGGGCAAATTTCAGCCGAAAGCCTGCAATAGTTTGTGCCTCGTGTGCACTAGGTAGGTGTTGGACTTTGTCCATGATTGACTCCTGTCAAGAGTGGCTATGTGTTAGTCCTAATAAATAGTATTCCATGCTGACCAACAAAACAATACAAATATAAAGTCACATTATTTTGATAGTTCTTATTGTTTTTAAAATTCATAAGCGAGACTGCTCACTTTATTTCAGGGGTCACCCTTTTCGGAGGCACAGTTGGGTGCAGTGGGGTACGGTGGGTGTATCACTGTACCATGTGTTAACCCCCCCCCCCCCCCCGTTTACGCCGCTTCACAGCGACAGTCTGTGGATGGCTCATTCAAAAATATTAACCCACCTGGCCCACCCGTACACGCTGGCTTGCGGTGCCCTGCCGGCGGCCCACGCCCCGCCGTCCCCCATTGCACCTCCGGAAAGGGAGTCCCCATTTCGGAGGCATCGAGACCGCGGTTCCTGAAATGCTCCGCTGCCACTTATTTATCTTTAGTACTACCTAATTGGTTTACAACTGCGAGCAGTGGGCATTTGTGGCATCATGACCTAGCCCGATCCACACTCTCTGGTTGGAGGCAGCTATCTTGCGCATCACCTGTGGGGGCATCGAGGGCAAAAGCAACACTCTCATAGTTCAAGCTTGTTTTTTTTTGCTGACAAATGACCGGTATAAAGTCCTGACAGTTGCACTGGGATTGTCTGGTGATAACGAACGATCTTAAAAATAAATCCTTAATCTGCACAACATACAGTATCAACTTTTAGACATTTACAATCTGTAGACGATAGTCTGGAAAATGTGGTATAAGAAAAATACATATACCGTAAAATACCGAGCAAACGCACGCTCAAATTCGAGACAATCGTGAAAACATGGGGGATGGGCACTTGTTAGGTCATCAATTTTACATATATATGTATTGTGCAATTTTTTTGGATGTTACGAATTTTGGGGATGGGCACTTAGTGTGGAATGGGCAGATGTTCTACAGAAGGCTAATACAAAATATGTGATTTTATGGCGATAGCTGTTATTGGCTCGTCCCACCACTAGAAATGACATTTGTTAGTGATATAGTTGGCGTCGATGTTGACAAATCCTCGAAAAAGACTGCCCACCACCTGCTGGAATCTAACCTGGGTCCGCTGCGTGCAAAGCGGAGGTATTGCCACTGAGCTACACCACGGCGTTAATAACCTTATATAGGGTTCTTGTAGTATGCAATGGCCTACTGCACACCCTATCTGGAAAAACACAGAATGAAGTAGCCAATAACAAAATGCCACCATAGTGGTGTCGATGCCAAAAAGTTGTGTCAGGGACCTGCTTTCACGAGCTCTAGACCAAAATAAACAAAAGCGTTTAGAACAAAAAGGTCATATGTCCATATTTTTTTTCCGAACGCTTATGTTCACGCGCCACACGGCAACATTCTTCGATCTACCAGTTGACAAGCTACACAAAAGAGTGGCATTCGAAATCGGTTCTTCTCTGTTGCCTGCACACGAGAAGGCGCGGGCGGTTAGCGTTCCTAGCGCCACTGGCGTCAACGCCTCCGTGGACGACGAAGGAGGACCGTTTTCGAATGACGCTCTTTTTGCGCCGACTTTTGCGCAAATTTTATGTTGACCATAAAAGCCCCAATAAAATTCCTTTTCACCGCAGGTAGTCTGCATCCAACGTGCTGCCGATTCCGCAGCTTCTGTCCATTGGGCGGACCGATAGTGTAGTGAGCGCCAGCGAGCGCAAGCACCACGAAAAGGTGTGAAGCTTGTCAACAGACTTTGATCTAGTAACGTTTTCCCACGGTGCGCAAACACAACACCAATGCCTAACAACTTCGCCGTGACGCGTCGCAGCTACTGAACTGTGGGTTAACGCGGGACTGCTCGTGTTTTGCTTATAGTACTACTCAAAAATGTTTCTGCAGAGCCCTAAAGTCAAGACATCGCCTTGGCGCACCCATGATAAAACAATGTGGAGAAACACTAAGCTAGACCCTAAGATCCTCTATGTAGGTGGTAACGCAGTTCTACTCAATGTTCACCATGGTAATACTTGCATCGTACAAAAAAGATACAAAACACAAGGTTTCAAGTTCTCTTTTCATATTTATTGGGGAGATCCGGTAAACTCGGGACCACAAATGGGCATCAAATATCCAACTTTTAGCACTCCACTACTCCCTGTAATATAGTTTGAGCAATTTCGTAAGTCGTCTTTAGCAAATGCGCCGACCTCTTTTCTTTTCCCCTTGGGTCGTTCTAAACAACTGAGTGTTGATTGAACCTCACAAAAATTCTTTCGGCTAATCAACCCCATCTAGTCACAGTTGGCAAAACCAAAGCAATGCCATACAAAGGTGAGTTTCAAGAAGCGTGTGGAAATCATTGTCAAGCACGCTAAAAAAGACAAAAAAAAAAGATGCATGCAACTTCCAAATGCCGAACGAGGAAAGAAAGGTGTTTCTCGCAGTCGGCGAAGGTATCTGCGTTATTAAATGCCAATGCCGCGTCTGTGGGCCAGCCACAAAACGCGGCGCTTGCACGCGCCCCTTCTTTACGAAGTTTCGAAACGCCGAAACGTAATAAAGCTGCCCGTTTCTTTTTTCGCACGAAGCACGGTTTCCAAAATGAACGGCGCACATTCGAGAATCGAGTGTTAAGGCACACACACACACACACACACAGAGAGAGAGACATACACGCGTACCGAGGTCGTCGACGAAACGGGCATCGACAGATACGAGCTGTAGATCCGTTTTCCCCTATTAAAACAATAATAAAGATCTACTGCAAAAACGAAAGATGAGGGACGAGGGATCCTGAGTGTGATTGGCGCGCACTAAGCTGCGGCGTAGTATATGTCGTACCCAAGCATTCAGACGACTAGCACTCTTCGAAAATATATTAGACTTCTTTTCCGGTTACGTTAGGTGGCATTTTGCACTGTCTTTAGAAGGGGGCTCCAGACATTCGGCTGCGGGGCTGCGCGCAGAGACCGGCTCGGCGCAACGGCGGCTGCAGCGACGGGGGAAGAGAACCTTGCATTCAGAGACCGAAACACGGGGCACAAAGTGAACAAAGAAGAAAGGACTGTTAGCTTTCAAACTCTGCTAATACAACTACTTGTTATCAAAGGCGAAGGAAAGTAGGAGACACCAGACGGGATAATGCACGCACGTAAATGATACGCGAGGATCAAAAGGGACGCTTCGCGCGGAGCGTGCGACAAGACAATTAAACTTCCAAAAAGGGTCTGGGAGAAATCTCCTAGGTCAAACGAAGGGACAGTTACTACGATACTCCGAAAACGGCAAGGAGCCGTAAACCGGTCCGCAGACGACTACGTCCCGGTTAAGATCTGTCTCCCGACGCGCCGCCTTCCTTTAAATGCAGAGGCCGACGGGTGGCGCCGAACGCCATTCCGAGGTCGAACCAGCAACCTTTTCGGGACGTTCGGCAGCGTTTTGCATGCACCGCGGCGTGCAATTAATTCTGGCCGTCGGGTCTGTGCGATAGCGGCCTCCCCTGTTATTCCACACTACTCATTGTTGCGTTTTCATGTATTCTTTGTCTGCCATAAAAAAAAAAAAAAAAGAATACACTTAAATTAGTTGACACTAAGGACAAACCAGGAACTCCAAAAGACTAAAATCGTTCTCAGTAACTAAAAAAAAAAAAAAAGACAAAAAAAATGTTATTTTGGGGTAAACAAGAATGTGGAAACTCATTTTTCCAAACCTACCGAAATTGAAGTCGACAATTTCGAACTCGGACGATACCGAACTGAGACTTCCTAAATGGCACACTGGCGTACAATGTCTGGCAGACGGTTAACAACCATCAAAACACACCGAGGGTGTCTTCTCTTCTTGGTTAAAATACCGTGGTGCCGGCTCACATGAGCACCCTGCAACCACTCTCGACGTTTTCTCCGTATAGATATAAGTGTTGTCTCGTCTTGCAGGTAGAGTCACCCTGTTCCACGTGTAATGGCACAGCACATGTGCAGTTTGCGGTACAAAGGACGATTTTTGGTGTTCCGATGCGTGTAGCCAAAAAGGGATCTGCGACGCGTTCGAGATGTCGACGTCGCCAACTTCGTCGAAACGGAAATGTTAACGAACATCTGGCTCGTTGCAACCTGCCAGCCCCTAGTATGGAACTACAGGCAAATTTCAAAACGCCATTTAGGTTCGTACGAATGTGGCGCCCTACGACGTTGGCAACGCTGCCAGTGCTGTTTCGACTGCCGAGGACAAACCGAGGCAGTGGACGCTAGAACGTCGGAACGGCGGGGCACGTTCCTCTAGGAGACTTGGATTCTCCGAAGAAATGTTGGCTGCCGCCATTCCGAGGTTTAGCTTTGGGGTTCCAACTCAATATCACTTAAAAGACAAGGGCTGCACCTTCCCCTCCCTTCCAAAAAAAAAAAAAAAAAAGTCATCACAAGCGAATCCACGCAGCGCCGCCTAGCTCACGTATGTGTCTGCCCCTTTGCGGCGCACTCTTGTCAAGTTTCAGCATGTTTTTCGCTTGGGGCCAATCGAGGACCCACTAACAATGACATGATATGCACGCTTTGTCTTCTAGGTGGCATTTCCCTACTCAAGTACTTTGGATAAGCATAATGTAACCGGTTTAACGTCGCATAAACTCAATGACCCCCCCTCAAGCTAACAAGGTTTGCCGACAACCTATTGTGCTTTTCCGCGACGCTACTGCAAAAAATCTGGGTTGTTTACGAGGGCACGCCCGCCGTTCCACGGGCCCGGCTGGCGATGGCTACGATCTCACACCAGCAGGCCGTGGTACTTGGCTCGCGGGTACTTGGCGGAGAGCTGCGGCCACTGCACCACAAAGTGGTCCGCCAGGTGGTAGAGGACGCGGCCCGTGATGGAGAGGGTCTCGACGCGGCAGAAGCTCTCGACGTAGACCACCGAAGCCTTCTTGATGCCCAGGACCTGGTGGAGAAACAATGGCAATGATGTTGTACGGCGTACTAGAATAGAGGTTCCCAAACTTGTCGAGGAACCAATACTTTTCTAGATTGACAGTCGAGGAACACGTCCCCGGTCTTGACGTCGATAAAATGAAGCAGTGCAGAAGCCTGCAGACCCTGCGCGCGATACTGCACATTCTACCGGGTGTCCTAAATAGCGGCCAGGCTCTTTAAATCAATTGCAAAATTCAGTTTCTTAACCTATAGTGCTACGATTTTGAGCAGCGTGGCCCAAAGATGGTGCATTTTGCTTGTAAAATTTTCAAAGAGCGAACTTACCTGAGGAAAAAGTAAATAAAGAGAAAGGCTTAACTCCTAGGAAAACACAGCGAAGCCACCGGTCTTCAAACAATAGGGCGCCCTATGGTTTGAAGACGGGTGGCTTCGCTGCATTTCCATAGGAGTTAAGCCTTTGTCTTTCTTTACTTTTTCCTCAGGTAAGCTCGCTCTTTGCAAATTTTATAGAAAAAATGCACCACCTGTGGCCAACGCTGCACAAAATTGTAGCGCGATAGGTTAAGAAACTAAATTTTGCGGTCGATTTAAAGAGCCTGGCCGCTATTTGGGACACCCGGTAGAATGTGCTTGGCTCATAGTTATGAATGGGTGGCTCAATATTTGCTCAAATAGTGTCTTGAACTAGAGAAACGCTTCGCTTAGGTGCAGGGGTGGTCGAGGATATTTTTGGAGCTTGGGGAACACACTAGGGTACTCTGCGAAACCCAGTTTGAAAATTCATGTACCGGAATGTTGGATAGTATTGGGACCGGAGCGGCTCGCGTGAGGCCCGTGGCGTAAATGGTGACGGGTGTCAACACTGACGCATTCTCCGCAAGGTCGTGCGCGGCAATAGGCACGAGAATATAAAATTTATGCGTCATTCGGCAGTTTGGGTTGTGGGTAAAATAGTGAAGGATGAAGCAAGAAGTGGCCTTGTGAGCTCCCATTACTGAACCACGCTGGACCCAACACTACCCCAAATTGTAGTATAATGGTTGAATTGCTTCGCCAACAGTCGACGATGCCGTGCCCATTTCCTCCGCGGAAAACTATGTGCACAGGCTTTGCAAAAAGGTTGAACTATTTTCGAGTGAATGTGACAACGGGGTAATGAAGTGCCTCCTGCTGAAGCGCTGTGGAAATGGCTTCGCGACAATGCAAACAATTCGAAGTTCGGAGACTAACTTTGAAGCGTAACGCCCCAATGCCCCCGACAAAATGTAATGCCCCGTCACGTCGGATACTTACGGCCAGGCCGAATGCGGTCAGCACAATGGGCACGCAAGTTCCGGGACCGTTGCAGACGATCTGCACACACAACAGACGGCATGCATTCGGATGTGGAACTTAAAAGATCTGCTATGGAAATACAATAAAATGTTTGTATATTGACGTGTTTGTCCCTCTGCAGTTAGTAGCTCCCAAAGGAGAGAACAAGCTACCGCCCCATGTCGACGCCTAGGAAGCTCAAGTGATGAACAACAAGCCCACAAAAGGATAAACTCGTGATTACTGCCTCGTTCAACAGCCATTTGTAACATTTCATCTAGTCACTTGCTTCAGCGATTCTTGCAGATCTTGCGACCTGCCAGAAGATGTGACTAGACCGCGAATTGAGGTCGCAAAAAATCATGCAACTAGGAGATTTTTGGCGACATCGATCTGCGGAAGGGGTGATGCAACGTCTTACCACGTCTGGCATGTGCCGCAGCAGGACGGGCAGCGACGTGACCAAAGCAAAGAGGGTCGTCGGAACCGTGGTCAGCCAGGACTGGTGCAGTTCCCGACTCCGCGGGATCCGTTCCACCACATAGTCTGATGGCTCGGCCATCTGAAAACAGACAAGCCCATCAGCGCAAAGAATGGGAATGTTAATTTACGCAGCAATTGCCCAATAAGCAGCCACAATCCAATCCAGAAAAGCGTACCCAAAGCTGCCTGGAGTGCCAAGCGCCAAAGCGCGACGAATGGGGGCAGCACAAAGCAATTGTTTTTCTAGAACAAAGGTTCTAGAAAAACATGAATTTTAAATCGAATAATGTTTTCTGGTGTCAATATATTTCTAAAAAAAATCGAAGTATTTCAGCAATTTGAGTTTAAATTTATTTTAAAATTTATATATGCCCTTATAACACTTCACAATGATCATAATGCAACAGCCATTGCAAGCCACAGACAAATATGAACATGGGATGAAGTTTGAGAACTCTTTAGGGGGATATGGGATCGGAATTTAAATTTTTCTGAAAAAATGTCTTTTTAGAAAATGATATGTTTATGTTCATTAACTTCCAAAGAACGGTTTCACAAACTTTCATTTTTAAATACGCAGGATTTATCTCGCAATAAATTATTTTCGACATGTCGGCAGCCCTCAAAGTCGGCAGGGAGCAAGTTTTTTGCGATTTTTATTTAGCGCTGCTTCATACTCGTTTAACATAGCCAGAACATCTCACCCTCATTGGAAGCACCGTTTACTCTGGATTTAGCCCGCAGAACCTTTTCAATTTTAAAAGTATCTATAGCAAGGAGAACTCTGTACATACAAACAGAAAAAGTCCTGAAAATTTGGTATGAGCAATCTTATTGGTTGAGACCTGAAACAGGGTTTACGATTGGTCCTGCCCGGTGACGCGATATTGTTTCATCATCAGTAACACCCTTTCACAGTATCTTCTACTTCAGATCATATTCCAGCTTTGCTGCTCTTCCTTAGTATGACTTGCCTTTTAGTTCTTGCCAGTTTATCTGTCAAGGAATGCCTGCTACAAAAGTTAGCTTGCCTACAAGTGACACAAACTGGTAGCTCTTGCCAGGGAAACAAGGAAGTCACAAGGAGGAAGGTGCTAACAATGCTCCATGTGAATTTTGCCCATCTCGCAATCGTAGAAAAGAAAGAAACCTAAGGTTGAAACTTCAAATGCCTTTTTCTTAGTTTCACTTTTCGGCAGAATATGTGGTATGAGGAAATGTATCATGTAACATTTTGAAAGTGTAAAGATTTCATTCAGTGGTGTCCTGGACTGAAATTTCCTGAGGAACAAGTTAAGGTACTCATAATCTGAAAAAGCTAAACTCTTCCTGACAAAAACTGAATATTTTGAAAAACAGAAATATGTTCAATAGGGTGTTATTGTTTTTCTCTAAAAATCATTTTCTACAATTAATTTGTACCTTAACTTGCACTATGGGTATTCTACTTCATATTAAAGGGGCACTGACACACCAAAATCATATTTTTTTTTATTATCCGAAACGATTGAAAACGATGTCGGGACATTACTCTCAAATTTTTAAACTTTAAAATTCAGTATTTGTGAATTAAAAAAACAATTTCCAAATGCCGAATTTGAAGTTCCCGCGCGATCCGCGCCACTGCAGTGACTCAAATTTTGCGGTCTCCTGCGACTCGACTTTCTTTTGGACCTCCGCCGTTGCTACGGCGACCAGAAGCGAGGAGGAGGCGCCGGCGGGAAACAACCGGTTTTTCTCCGACTCGCCCACAGTGTACCGTGGACTCGCCAACGAGCGCCGGCAAGTTTTCCGAGGGAGGGTACAAATCTAGGAAGCAACATCACACCGAACTCTGATTTTTGGTATTTCAAAAAGAGGAGCCGTAGTGCGTTCGCAATTGCGTTAAAAAACATGTTTTACGATTGCCGTTATTTAATGTTATAGAAATGTAACCTACAAAGCTTCTAAATTTCCTGATTTTTGACGTCACCGATCAAAAGAAGCGAGGAGGTGAGCGCGGGAAATACAAACGCCAAAACTAAAAAGGCGCGCGCGCGCGCGGGAAAATTTTTTTTCGCGATGCGGTTTTTTTTGCGTGTCTATGACTACAAGTTGCATCGTTTTAGACAATAAAAAAAAATACGACCTTTGGGTTGTCAGTGCCCCTTTAAACCAAACCTTTTGTGGATTGCGATTATTTTTTTTTAAATACATTTCCTAATAAAGTAACTTTTTTCTGGAGCTTGTTAAAGGCCGGCATACACTTCGCGCTTTCCACTTTGCCGCCAACTCCTTTCCTATATCCTCTCCACGTTTTACCTTGCCCCAATCTGGCTCCCCCTCGCAGCTTAGGAGAGGGGAGCGCTAAGAGGATTATCTCCCCTGCAGAAAACCGAGGTTGTGCGTCGGCCTTTAAGCATATGTTGCGAATTGTCCTACAAGACAAACGCTAGACGTCATCAATCCTAATGAAGTTCAATTCACCCTAAAAGTTTGAATCAATTTGAGAGAACGGTTCAAAAGTTGACCCTCCCAGGCCATGTCCCCCCTTAATTGTGCAGAGCTTTGCGTTTTCTCTGTATCCTGCTACCCATCTGCTCCATATGATGACAAACATTGAGCTGTTTTTGAGCAAAATGTTTCCACCAAAGGGAAGGCAAGTTGCTCTTGCTTCTTTCGCAGGATTTAACGGATGACGACCGCCAGTGTAATTTCGAGCACTGTCGTCCAGCTCTGGCCTGAATAGAACAAAGACGTTGTGACAATCCATGGTGACCGACTGACTGACCTAGCTCTCATGCCACTCCATTTTAAGATTATTCCAATGATGGGATTAGCAGGGTGCTTGATTCTAGGTAACTGTACATGCCCACTGTACCTCTAAGACGGAAGAGTTTCAACAAAAAAAGTTTACAGCCTACCGTTAAATACCGGGCAACTGCCCACTCAAACTTTGGAGATAATCGCAAAAAAATGGGGGATGGGCACTTGTCCAGTCATCAATTTTCCATATAAATGTACTGTGCATATTTTCTCAGATCTTACCAATTTTATAATGGGCACTTAATGTGTAATGGGCGGATGCGTGGTATTCTGCGGTAGTTATGCCATAAAAGATACTAGGAACTAAAAGACACACCAGTGTTTTTTGTTTTTTTTTTGCTTTCTGGCAGCTCAATACATAACCTAATCATATAGAATTTTTTTACTGTTTTCACTTTAATAAGAAATAAACCGAAAACGTCACCTCTGATGGGCTTTCATTTAATAGTTCTGCCATATTGCTTGCATCAGCAACTTTTACTGTATCTTATCTGTGGCTGCCCATAACTATTTACGACAGCAGTCAAGCTTGTTCATTTGGATGATGCCCAAAACAAAGTCCACCATAGAAGAATACAACAAGCTTCTTTTCGCACCATCAAACCTGTCATTCGGGGCAGACAATAAGTCAGGTCGAACAAACAACAGACAATGAAAGGGCAGATTTGAAGTCACATGACCTAGGGTGTGTCCATCGACGCAATCCTGCTTGCCATACTCGTGTGTTGCAATTTCATTTGTGAGCGAGATCGAGACTCTACAGCACTTAAAATTATGTCAAACTTGCCTGTTCTAAGCGAACAAAATGCCGCAAAAAGTACACCCACTGTACAAAAATATGGCAGCTTGATGTTGTACCGAAGTCACATGGTGACAACTCCAATCTGGCTAAACTCCTGCAGCCGTAAAAACTAGACGATTGCACGGCAAAACCACCTAGATAAAGAATATCCTCTGGAATAACACCTTGCCTTCATTTACAACTTGTTTTTGCATGATGCAATCTCTGACGCCATGGAAAGACAGGATTGCAAGCTGAACTAGTTTCCTTATGGTATTTGGATGAAGGTTACTCCTGTTTTTGTGTGACCTATCTGCACTGTTCTGATCTGTCCTGAGCATCAGTCTATGTAAAACGGTTATGGAAAAACATATATCTCGTGAAGTTGTAAAATGATGCAATTGTCCAGCTAAAGCATCCTGGTAAAACCACTGTTCCATAAAATGTGTTAATGTTAGCTGCACTTCTTAGCGTACAGCCATATGGTTCCGATATTTCGGACGTGGCCAAATGCGCTTCTAACCTCTGGGCTGTCGCTGTCGTCTTTCTTGGACGACAGGAATCTCAACAGCAGGGCTTGCGACGAGGACGCAACCCTCCACATTTCGAGCTGCTTCGCCTTGTCAGCGCTCATCGGATCCGTGGTAGCCGTCACGTAGACTCTTGGACTGTACGACGACGTCGAGATATTCTCGACCAGCTTCAACATCTCGAACGTGTGTCCGCCTGTCAAAATAAACACGCAGATGACTCAACAATTTTACGCGAAGTATGGCGTTCCGACAAACGAAGAATAAACTCGCACAGTTTGCTAGCGCGTTATTTAGACGGCGCACGGGAAGCGAGCAAGAGCTCTTACCTGATCCCAGCACGATCATGAGTTTGGCTGGTCGCGTTTTGGTGGTCTTGCAGGCATCGCCAGCGTGCCTGATTCTCAGCAAAACGAAGATGACTCTGAAGAGTAGCAACACCGCAAGGGAGAGGACAAAGTGTTGCAGGTAGGATGCGTAGCTCGATGCTTCCATTGCACTCAGCTGGCTCGCCGCCAGTTGGTTTGATACCGGAGCGGAATCGGTGTTGCTAAATGGCCCACGTAGCTGGGAGAAATTTCTTTTCCTCGAGCCTCGCTTGGTCGACGACGCTACATTTCGTGGGTTCGACGGACTTATTCGTGCTCCTCGGACGTAATTTCGACGGATCGGCGTCCGCTTTGAAAAGATCCCGATCCTTAATTACTACGTCGCATAATTGTTCGCGATAAATATCTAACGGGACTGTACTCTGGCGTAGCCATTACACCGCGTGAGTTTGGGTTGGAGGGTAGCGCGCGGATTTTGTTGTTTTTTGAGCACAATATCAAAACATTGATTACCGTTTCAGCGTTTTTATTTCTTATTTTAATGTTTATTGCTTGAGTTTAAGGATCGGGTGTACGCAAACTTTAGTTAAATTACCAATGAGTGCGTTCGTTTTACAAAATTACCTTACAAAGTGGTAAAATGCAAACACTTTATGGCTAATATTTGTCACGTGACCTTAATTTAAAATTACAAAAGTTATTTATTTAAGAGTTAAACGAGTTACTCTTTGACGTCATTTTGCGTGTAGAGTTGTACATATTGTGAATACTGGAACACATCATTTAGATTAGGTTTGGTCGGTTTGGTGCCTGGTATCGAGAGTTTCAAACATGAAGGAAAAGGCGACCACACCGGCGGCTGAAGCCGAGCAAAAACCGGCCAAGGAGAAGAAAAATGAAGGCGAAAAAGAGCTGGAAATGGTATTCAAGATGTTTTTGATCGTCTGCTGTCATAGTCTAACAATTAACTTGGCTGTCTTGACAGTACTGCACGCCTTTCGACCGAACAACCCCATACAAAATCTTGCTGTCTCATTTCATGCTTTCATCGCGAAATGATAGACTTGCGCGATTGAATTCGCAGATTCAGAAACTAGAGTTCAAGAAGTGTTTTACACGTTAGAAGCCACCTTTATTGGGAGTAGCTTGTGAACAAATTTATTCAATTTCTTTGTCAACCCAGGTCGAGCTGGTTGTGAAGTTGGTGTTGCGTGATGGCGCCCTGCCTTTCGCTATTTCGGTTTATTTTGGGGGTGAGGTTCGAAAATTACGTTTAGACAGGGTCAGAGCCTTTAAATAAATGTTCGGGCTGCTGTATTCTGTTGGATGTGTAGGGGTCATTCACGTCCGTGTTTCGGAGATCCACTCACGTCATTCAATCTCGCGATCTCCCGCGTTGAAAAGTGTCTTGTCATGCAATTTCGTTGTTTGTTTGTTTCTGGTTTATTTTAGTCCGAGGAGGACAAACTTCTTCAAGAAGAGCTGGAAATGCTTGTGCAACGACTGTCCGTAAGTTGAAATCCGATTATCCCCTTTTTTTTTTTTAATTTCACATTTGTGCCTGGTTTAGTAGACGTTTATTACTACCACTAATGGGCCCAAAACCCAGTACCGTCGACAAAGCCTCTTTAGTGAAACCAACAAGAAGCTTTTCTGGCTATGAATGATCCATTTAGCAGTTTGAGCAGGTGTGTTGATATGGCAAAACCTTAGAAATAGCGAAACATTGAAAAAAAAAAACAAATCCTTTAGCCAACAGCCCCTCACGACACAGGATGCATTGCAAGAGTATCACGATAATGGCCAATGACAGGAACGAACAAACACGAGTGTGCGGCTTTAAAACGCATGTGCTCGTGCAAATAATTCATTTTGAAAAGCTGCACTTTTGAGCCATTGCTTTTGACAGCTCCACTCGCAGCTTCTAAGGTGGATACTTGCCAGCATTTTCTAGAAGACTTGCAAGCTTTAAGCACTTAAACAGTTGTCTAAAGACTCTCCTATGCTCCGGTCTATAAGTCGCAGCCCCCTATAATCGGCCATTTTCATGAAGTTTGTGTGTAGGTCATTTTTGTATAAGTCACACTTTTTTGGACCGTGGGCAAGGTGAACCTGGGTTGTTAAGCATGCTTACATGTACTACGGTTATTGTGATACATGTGCAAGCGGGAGCCAGTTTCAATATTCTTGGCAGTAAATCAAACAGGAAACAAAAGAAACTCGGGAGTGCATTTAGGCTATTGCATATTGTGTGTCATAGCGACAGCAGTTTGGCGTTTGCATAATTCGCTGAGATTATGTCATCGTTGCCGTGTCTGTGTGTCTTTCTGAGCACGCTTCTGAGGACTTTCACACCATTCCTGCATCTGCTCTCGATTCTACTCTCGTGCCTGAGCCCATACTCCAT
Organism: Ixodes persulcatus; assembly: GCA_013358835.2. NCBI lineage: Eukaryota > Metazoa > Arthropoda > Arachnida > Ixodida > Ixodidae > Ixodes > Ixodes persulcatus. The sequence goes on from JABSTQ010011147.1 coordinate 390,295, forward strand.
CTCTGATGAGCCTCCTTAGCACGCCATAACCGAAACCCGCTTTCTTCGAACCCGTTACAAGCGTTCCGAGGTCTAGCCATACGGCATGCAAGCTTGTCTGCTCGGATGGTCGTGCGCATACGCCGGTGTAACGGTGTGTCGGCTACAGCTACTGTTAAAATGGGAGTGGCAGGTCGTCTCTTTCAAATGCCTAGCCTCCAGCCAGCATGCACTTGTTGCTTTTTGATGCTTGCGTGCACGCTTCGCAAAAACACAAGAGTTTTTGCGTAGGATGACAACGCAATTTTCCAGGAAGGTTCCCACCAATAGCGGTCGCTGTAAAATGCATATTCCGTAAAATCCCTCATTCACGCACTCCTCCAAAAATTAGTCAATCACTTTTTTATTTTTTTTATTTTTTATTAAATATTTATAACGAAAATTTCAAAACATCGCCCGCCCCGATACCCGCCGGATATCGATCGCATGATCTCCGACGAGAATCACACCAACCGTGCTATCTGCAGTGCTGGTACGTGTGACGAGAGTGTGTAACGAGTTTCCGCGTTTTTTTTTGTCGGTGGCCTGCGCACATGTTATCGGTTTCCGTGATATGCGAGCGTGGAGCAGTTTCTGGCGTGCTTATCGCACAGTGAAACGTGAATCTGCTGCTTTGCGGTATCCGTTCCTGTGACGGGGGAGTTCGTAGCAAGTTCCCGCTTGTTTATTGCAACATAGAACGTCAATTCGCCGTGTCCACGATCTGTGGCATTGGTTCCCTTTTTACGTGGCAGGGCCCCAGTGTTTATCAAATGTTTTATAAAATTTTGCTGTCACATTTCTAAAGGTTGCTGACCATTTATCCCTTCATTTTGGGTGGGCAATCTCACGGGATTTTATGGTTAGTTGCTTCGCCGAACAAGACGCACCGATAGAAGTTTGAGGAAAAAAACTGCGACCGGGAAAAATGGAACACGTTTGTCCACCGTCGGAATATGTGGCGTCTCGAATCGTCGTATGCCGAGGTATGCTTGTTCTCCGCTTCTGCAGGAGGACAACTCGGAGCTGTACTTGGCCGCCCTAGAGAGCTTGCGAACGCAGATCAAGGCTTCCACGACGTCCATGACGTCGGTGCCCAAGCCCCTCAAGTTCCTCAAGCCGCACTACAAGACGCTGCAGGATGTCTACGAAAAGATCACAGAAACGGAGACCAAGGTGAGCATTGCTGCTCTTTGATCAGTGGGTGATGGTGCCGTTGCAGTGTATGGTCGCTGGCAGTTTAAGGCATGGAGACCGCGGTGCTTCGTGATTCATTCTTGGTGTCCTTGCCGAACAATGCGCAGCGTCATTAGCTCCGGAGCCGCAGTGAGACGTTCGGGACTGTCCGCCCCCTGCAACTAACAGTGACTACAGCCGTCCTGATGCCGACAACAGTGCCAAAGGCAAAATGGGGGGTTCTGTTCAGTTGATGTGGCACTTACGACCTGTAGGTGCTATACCTGGCTAAAAAAGTGCTGTGGTATCATCATAATTTGGAACAGAGATGCAAGTTCAGCCATATCTTTTGAAGGGTGGCCTAAAGTGATTAAATGTTTGTCACAAATTGACATAAGCTCAGCCAGACCGTCTCAATATTGTTTTAAAGTGTGGGAAATGTTTGTCGCAAATTGACGCAAGTTCAGCTGTGTTGCCTAAATAATAGCCTGAAGTGGTGAAACGTTTTCCAGAAATCAACACAAGTTCAGCCACGTTGTCTAAATAGTAGACTAAAAGGTGAAAAATTGTTTCACAATGTCACACCTAAGTGTGTCAGGACTCTATTATTAACATTTTTGTACCCTCACCAATCTTTTGGAGGGAAGGGGGGGGGGGGGGCTTTTTTAAAGAAAAGCTTTTTACTGAAAATCGGTTCCCTTTGCAAAGCCGCCAATTTCAGGTTGACATGGCTTTAAAATTTGGAAACTAAACGCGCTGCTTTGGTTTCTGCTCAGAGTTTCTGTGCGGACATCGTCTCGATCCTGGCCATGACCATCAGCGAGGAGCGGGAGTGCCTCAAATACCGGCTGCTCGGCTCTCGCGAGGACATCGGCTCCTGGGGTCACGAATATGTGCGGTACGTCGCATGCTGTCTCTTGGACGAGCATTTCTGGCCCTAGGTCCAACCGCCGCAAACTTCTTCGAATCCCAACAGTGTGACTGTAGTGACTCGAAAGGACGGCTGTTGCCTCGAGGCTTTGTTTTCAATCTCAAGCTCCATGTGTGATGCGGATGTAGCTGGAGGTGACTGTCTAAAACGAGCACAAAATGAACCTGTACTGCGTGAATATGTCCCAAACGTCTGCTCAGGCACTGCAAGCTTAGTGCAAACATGCTGCGAGCATACTTAAACACCCAATGCTGAAGTACTCCTCACAAATATGCTATTTGTGGACACAGAAGGAGAATGACCTCTTAACAGCAAGTTGTGTCCCCAAAGAATGTATACTGTAAGAGCACTTCAGCATCAGGTGTATATAAGGAGCAAGAAAAATAAAGAAAATTAGCTGTGGTTGACACATTCTCCCGCTGTCGTCTTTTTCTTTGACTTGCATTATAATTCAATATCACCAGCTTGCTTGCACACTCACTGGTACTTTGCGAGGATAGGTTCCACACAGAAAATGTCCTCGGCTATCTGCCTGCATCGCCGATAGGGATAGCTCACTTGCCACCGTTGCTGCGTGCGTCATTGTTAAGTGCGCCCAGACTGCGAGCTTTCGCTGGACTCGTCTTGCGTCGTGAAAGCTCTCGTCCTAGACGGCGACATAAGAAAGCCTCCCGTACACTGACGCGCAATTCCGACGTCGTGCCACATACCTCGCCTCTATGAAATCTGGTTTCTGCGCAAGTACCCACACTCCGGCGTGGGCTAGAGCCACTGAACACCGAGATGGCATCGACACTTGAGCCGTTGGATTGGGTTGGATTCTTTGGCTTCCCCTTTGTAGCCGGTGACCACCATCTTGCATGTCATGTGTTTTTGGCAACAGTGGTTTTAAGCACCATCTTGGTGCTTAAAATCGTCGTTGCCAGTTCTCTGAAACCGCAGGAACAGTTTTTTCGTCCTGCAGAAGCTCTAAAAAAGTCGGCAGCAGCGAAACGACGTTGTACGAGCTTTCCCGACGCCGCTTTTAAGGCCCGGGAAGTCGCATTTTCTAATCGCAACGGTCGTCGATTGCATCCGCTCCGCACCGAGCGCCGAACTCGGAGTGCCAACGCGTGGGCAAGCGCAAACTCGATTTCGAGCGGGGCGTCTCTCCGCAGGCATCTCGCGGGGGAGATCTCGCAGGAGTGGTCAGAGGTGGGGGAGGGCCCCGAGCAAGAGGCCAAGCGGGAGGCCCTGCTGGGGCTGGCCCAGCAGATCGTGCCCTACCACATGGCCCACAACGCGGAGGCTGAGGCCTGCGACCTGCTCATGGAGATCGAACGTCTCGACCTGCTCCAGGCCTACGTCGACCAGGAAGCCTACCCACGGGTCTGCCTCTACCTCACCAGGTGGGTGGCACACCCCCTACCACGCTCTCTCTCTCGCCATTGCCACGGTGCCTAAAGCGCGTCTACGACCGGTGCATTCCCCGCGTCCTAAAAAGTGGTCTCGATTTCCGCCCGACGTCTTTGTTGAAGCATCGCGCTGTCGCCGGCTGCGATTCTGGCTCCGTTGCGACGGCGGTGGCAGATGCGGCAGACGCCCGTTCTGCCGCGGGTCGCTCTCTAGCACAACGGTCCACGGACGCTTTGGCAGCCAGGAGTTGGGACGCCACGATGACGGCGTCACTCGCGTTCGCTCATGCTTTTCATTGGAACTTCTACGTCCGACGGCATGCTTCGGGACCACTTTCGATGCATGTGTGGAATAGGGTGTTACAGGCACCGGTGGGGGGCGCGTTCCAGGTGCCGCAGCACCTTTACAAAAAGTCTGACTAGCTCTTCTTCGTAGAGAGAGAGTTTTTACGAGATAGTGAGCTGACGATAGTAGTGCAGGTTACTTCCGACCGAGGACGACGGTAGGCTCGTTCGATTTACCTGCACCTCCTTTGCCGGTGCAGAAACGTGTACTTCCGGTATGTGTATTGAGATAACCACAAGTAGACCGCCCTAAACTTCTATTGCATTCATTAGACGGCCCTTGTTTTGAAACTGTTGTTTTCTAATTCAAGTAAGTTGCCGGCGTCCCCATTACTCCGACGCATCCTCGCTGCAATACCCCTGGCATGAAGCAAGAGAGGTTGCCACTTAAACCACTCACTACTGTCCCTCCTCTCGTTTCTCAGTTTTAAAGCCGCAGCTTTATAGGGCCAACCAACCTCAGGAGCCTCGTAAGCGGGAAATTTGTAGATCGGTCAGTCTGTCACCGGCGTGGAAGCAGAGTGCACTGCCGACCGAGCTACCGACCCAGCTCGCAGGAACAGGAGGTGCAGAAGCAGGTGGTGTGAGAAAGCATGTGGAACAAAAAGGGGTGGAAAGGGCAAGAAAGGGAGGAGCAGAAACAGGTGGTGTAGAAAGAGCCCGTGGAACAAGGAGGAGTGGAAAGAACAGGAAAGCGGGCTTTCCATCTCTTGGTGGCCCAGAAAATTCAGCGCAAAGGCTTTGTATGCGGCTGGTGCTGAAGGGAAGCGCGCGCAGCATTACAAAGAGGGAAAGATGTGATGTAATCTGTTTTCAATCAAAACCTTGCCCTAGGCACCGCCCACTCCATAAAGTTACCTCATTTAAACGTTTTTGGCAGAGTGACCAAATATGCAACTAATTTGTCTCTTTGTCCATAGTGAAGCCATTAACCAGTGCTGCCTATTGTGAACCGAGTTGACACTCCTCCATACGCGATAACATACCTTTAGCGGCCTTCTATTCCGGGCCGTGCAAACATTTCCTGTCGACCTCCTCCGCCCATAACATAGTCCCGGGCACTGGTTTGATCCACACCGGAGTAACCCCTCACGTGCCTTGTCCCCACAGCTGCGTGCCGTACGTGCCGGAGCCCGAAAACACAAACCTGCTGAAGACGGCCATGGAGATCTTCCTCAAGTACGAGCGCTACCCGGAAGCTCTGCGGCTGGCCATGCAGCTCAACAGCCTCGAAGTGGTCCAGAAGATCTTCATACAGTGCAAGGACCCGTGAGTGGATCGTTTTGTGCTTCTATCTTGCTTTGCATTTGACTTTGGTTAGTGGACTTCTCTTAAATGCGAAAGTCTTGGCCAGGGTAATTAGAGCGCAGCTCTTAGGCGCCCGTTTCCGGCTTGAGTGGCGACACCGTCGCTGTCAGCGTAACTGCGCGTTGCATTATGGGACGTTTCCCATAATTAATGTCACGTGTGACGTCATGAGGGAAAAATTTGGAGGGATATTTTTCGCTAAATTTTACCCTCGTGACGTCACGTGTGACGTCATGCGAGTCATGCGTGACGCCACTCAACCCGGGAACATTTTCCTGCTAAATTAAGCAGGAAAATTTTGCTCCAAAATTTTACCCTCATGACGTCAGACGTGGCATCACGTTTGACAGCACGTGACATTCCCCTCCGTACCTTCTCCTCTTCCTCCTCAAGAGCTGCGCTCTAATTCGGCAATACAGAGAATTATAAACGTCTCAATTTTTTTAGAAAAAATATTCCAAGGTCGATGAATATGTGTACTTCATTTCGAAATTCAATATATGGATAATTATGACATTACACAATTACTGTAACCAAGTTCACCAAACACAAATCAGCGCGTAGGAACTTTGGCATATGAATACAACAGACCAATAGGACTGGTAGAATTGGCGACGACATTAGGCTATAGTAATGACACGGGACACTGCTAAGAATGATATAGAAGAGACCGTAAAGGAATCCAGATGTAGTTGCATGGACATAAACCGGGACTAATTGCTGCAATGCTGGGGATGGCAATGTGCGATGAACTATATGACAAAAGTACCGCGTAACGTCGCAGTTTTCCGTCATTGTTTCTGGTATTTTATTTTGCATGTTTCGTACCCGTCGCAGCGCCGTTCTTTTACGCATGATTATTTTTCTTGGAAGCAGGCCGCAGGCCACTCGTCACTGTCGCACGCCAATGGGATTGCCGCTGACAGGCAAATTTTGTTTTGGGGGCAAAGCTCCTTAGGGTCTAGCCTTGTCCATCCGTTCGGCGTCCGTGCTCACATCGATTGCCATCCCATCTGTCTTCTTAAAAAAATAAAAAATGTTTGCGCAGTCGACAGGATTCGAACCTGTGCGGGGAGACCCCAATGGATTTCTAGTCCATCGCCTTAACCACTCGGACATGCCTGCGGGACGAGTAGGGGGATCCGAGACGTGGTAGTAACTCAAGAGCTGGGGATGTCATGGATGAAACGTTGCATGTAGCCGCTCAACGTCTATACAGGAGAGGGCGCTGCGGTCAAATGCGTACATAATCGCGTTAAACTTTGCATGCATGGCTCTGCATTTCACCGACCATAAAGCAGTAATAATAATGAAGAAAAAAATCAGCACCATCAGCACTGCCTATGAACAATAAAATCGGTATCATCAGCACCACCAGAGCTTCGCCCCAATCAACATCATTCACCACGTGGAGATGTCGGAATTTTTAAAAACTTTTTAGCTTCTTCCTACGACATTATTTATTTATTTTCTTTAGGCACGTGGACTTTCTTTGTCATTTTGGGCCGGAATTTTACGTAACGGGGGGGGAAGGGATTTCTAATTCACTTCGGCATAAGGCAGAGGACAAGATTATTGTGTAACCGTTATTCGAAGCAATTTATCGATACTTGCAGTTCTTTGACCACTTCATTACAAATGATTTATGTTGCAGTCTTGAGGTATCGAGTGAGTTTGAGGAACTTAAATGATGCCCTTCAAAATTTCAACAACAAAAAGAAATAATGCATTTTTTTTTATGGGTGTTTAAAGTTGAGAGTCCCGTTTAAAATTTTTTTTACACATTTCACTCTTTTATTTTTTACTTTCTTTCGCGCTTTTTATTTTTTACATAAAGCCGTTCACAAGGAAGTTGCAGCACTGCACAAGTCTTTCATCTTCTTCGTTCCGTTATGTCTCGCTCCTGCAATTATGGTGCCGAAGTTACCACGGCGGCAGAAACGGCGGCGCTGCGATCGCATTTAGCTCGACGCTGCATCACATTCTGCATTACCACTGCCTTTGCGACGATAGTGGGGAAAAGGGGTGATTTACTTTCGTTTTGTCGACGCGGTAACAAGACAAAAACGAAACTCGTTTACTTATCATATTTAGAGATAATTTAAAAAAAGAAAAACTAAGATCTGAGATCCTACTTTTAATTTGTCCAGGGATGTGCAGAAACAGATGGCGTTCATGCTGGGACGCCAGCAGATGTTCCTGGAGCCCAGCGACGAGATCGAGAACTACGACGACCTCGCCGAGATTGTGTCCAACACATCCATCAACGACCACTTCATGGCCTTGGCTCGAGAGGTGAGCTGACAAGATGGCGCGTCCGTTTCGACGCGTCGTCCTTTGCCCGCCTTTGTAAACCTCCCCTTTTTGTGCCTCGCCCTCCCTAGCTGGACATCATGGAGCCCAAGACTCCGGAGGACATCTACAAGTCGCACCTTGACAACACACGTAGGTGGCATTACCGACGCGAAGTCGGGTGGACAATGTAACCGGACACAGATAGCGTGCAATTGTGTTTCGAAAACAGTAGAAAAGAGACGGCTTTGCTGACATGCCACTCTTGAGGCACGGGCGAGCGGCTGCATCCACCCACAGTTGCCGTCCTGGGTGAATCTTCGGTTGAATCAGCCGCCGAGTTATGTTAGTGTGGCATAGTCCTGTTTGCTGCGAGGACTCAGTTTTCTGCTGTGCCTACAAAAGAATCTGGACAGAGCAAAAATGTCCGCAAGAAAACGGTGAAACACAGCCACAGAGCATTGCAAAAGCACAGGGATCAAGTAGGGCACGAGCACGAGATTACAAATCGACTCACATTTTAACTTGATAAAGCAGCAAGCGTCGGCTTGTGATGAGGGTTCAGAATTTCAGTTTGATTTCCGATTCTCATCTCTGAACGACTCATCTTTTTCATTGTTGGCACGAGAAATATGTCGGTAACATTTTGTTTCTTTTATATTCTCTGAAGCAGATAGGAAGGCCTTGTACCAGATGAACCAGCAAGTTATTGCACTTAAACTGCTATTTATTTATTTATTTTTTTATGGGAGCTGTAATTTTTAGTGCCTCTCACAACGTTTACACTCTAAAATAAAAATAGGAGCTCACGTGACATTCTGCCCATGCACTTGGGGTCCGTTCACATATATGGCGCAGTGCTACCATAGCAGTATTATAAGTCACCGCTGCAAAACGGTGCTGACTTTGCACCGTATCAGAGGCAAGTTTCACTGCTAAGTCATGTTCAAGAAAGCGCTGCATGAGCACTGTTTCTAGTGTTGATTCAGTGCCAAGCTGACCCTGCACCGTATATGCGAACCAGCCTTTACTCGCGGGACAATACTTGGTAACGTGGCCGCAAGGTACTGCACGGATTTCTTTCGGTTGGTGCACGCCTCGCACTGCTTGTGTCTTGGTTGAGTTTAGGCTCTTCTAATGAGTGAATGCACTGCTTCTGTAGTAGAAGCGAGTAACGGGTTTGTGATGCGGGCAGCTGTCGTTTGTGGCGCATGCAGGCCCATCGTTTGGGCCCGGGGGCAGCGTGGACTCGGCGCGGCAGAACCTGGCGTCGAGCTTCGTCAACGGGTTTGTCAACGCCGCCTTTGGCCAGGACCGCCTCCTCCTGGAAGACGGCAACAAGTGGCTCTACAAGAACAAGGAGCATGGTGGGATTCGCTTTCGTCTGCATTTTCCCGCTCTTTCTAGTATTCGTGTTCGGCTAAAATATGTTTTTGAGGAGGTTTCTAATCCAGGACGCATTTTAGGGCTGGTTTTTAGGTCTAGAGCATCGCAAAGACGACCTCGCGTCCCACCACTATAAATGGAGTCCGTTGTTGATGTTGTAGGGGTTGTTTTTAAGGGCATCCATCGTCTATGTTGCCAAATCCTAAACAAAAATCGCCCACCGCCCGCGGGAATCGAACCTGGGTCTTCTGCCTGCGAGGCGGAGGCATTACCACAAAGCTACGCCACAGCGTTAACAACCTGCCTTATACTTGGGTTTTTGTTGTACTCTATGCCCACTGCACGTGCTCTCTGGAATAAGGAAAAAAAATATAGCCGACAACAAGACGCCGTTTTAGCACTGTCCGTGCCAGGAGCTCGTGTCGGGAGACGCGCTTTTACGCGCTCCAGGACAAAAGAGAAACAAAAGAGTTCAGAACAAAATGGTCAGATGTCTATTTTGTTCCGAACATTGATGCCCAATGGCTTCACCGTAACGTGTCACAGGTATATTTGGGACTGTACTGTGGATTAACGTGGGATTGCTCAAATTTTTTTACTTGAGAATCGGTCTCGCACGGGGCGGCGAAATGTCGCTTGCCGTCTACCTCCCGCACTTGCAGTCTTGCGGTTAAAGGGGGAAAAATTAATAACCGACGGGGGAAAGTGCGTTGAGGCTTCATAAAGCGCCGTGCGTGCGCTCAACATCTGTCGCGGTCGCAGGCATGTTCAGTGCAACCGCGTCCCTTGGACTCATCCTCCTGTGGAACGTCGACGGCGGCCTGACCCAGATCGACAAGTACCTCTACTCTACCGAGGACTACATCAAGGTGGGTCTGTCCGCCTCGCAAACGGTTCCGACGCTGTACCAGTTACGGCCTTGCTATTAACGGGGGTTTCGTGTTGTGGGGGCTCTTTCTGGTTTTATTGTTGTTGTTTTTTCCAACGGATTCGGTGTCTTTCAGTTTAAATTTCCTATGTTGGACAAGAGGTCGGTGTTTGTCGGGCCTTACGTCAAAGAAATGGGACACGGATATGGAGTTTCCCAACCTCGAGAGTGCTCGTGCCCAGGATGCTCGGAAAACTTCCCAATATACCAATGAAAGAAGGAAACGAGTTAAGGTGTCAGGTTTACCGAAGAAAGTGGTTGCCTCGCGGTCAGTTCGGTGTGGTTGTGTTCGAGGCAAACGCGAAATGAAACTGTAACTGAAGTTGTTTTTTTTTTTTTCCGGAAAGCTCGAGTTTTTCTCGGTGAAGGAAATCTCCACTTGGGGGTTTTTCGGTTTTCCCCGATTTTGATAAAAGCCGGCTAGCGGGCTAATTTTTGGGGTTTGTCGGTGATCACCGAAAACACGGAACCCTAGTTATAAACGTGGCTGATACGTCATTCTCGCATCATTCTCGCTGGTCTGTCTATCAATGGTCTCACTAAAGCTTGTGAGATTCAACTGTTTCATCACGAAATTCTAAGATGAGGGAGTTCGCATTCTTTGACTGCTTTTCAAGTTTGCTAAACCTGACCACCTATGTGTTGTTCTTTTTTTTTATGCTTTTTTTATTTTGTGTATGAAAGTAAAAATTTTTGAACTTTTGCCGTATTGAGCTTTACTGGCAAGAACAATAGTGTATGTCTGTATTTTGAAATTTTGTTTAGGCAGGAGCCATTTTGGCGTGCGGCATCGTCAACTGTGGGGTCCGCAACGAGTGTGATCCAGCGCTCGCTTTGCTGAGCGACTATGTGCTCCACTCCAGCACCCTGATGCGCATTGGATCCATCCTTGGGTAAGCAGACAATCGTTCATTTGTAAGAAACGCCCCTCTCTGACTCGGAAGTGGCCCTGTACATCCCATTCTCGTTGAAAAATATTCTCTGTGGAACAAGATTTCTCAAAAGCTGCCCGTGATTTTACGAAGTGTGAACTTGCAGTACAACGGTGCGACTTATAGACCAGAAAATATGGTACTCTAGTGCAGTGTCGCGGCTCGTGTTGAAACCTGAGGTGGACTCTTCGATTTTCACAGGCTTGGCTTGGCTTACGCTGGCTCGAACAACAAGGAGGTCATCGTGCTGCTCCTGCCCGTGTTCACGGACCCAAAGTCCACCATGGAGGCAAGTAACAAACAACAGTTCTTTTTTCTTCTCTTTTTTTAGATGGGTGAATAAGTGGATTGATGTGAGGGGATATGAAATGTGTATTTGTTCTTGAACACTGTTAAAGTTGCACACGAATAGATGGGAACAGAGGAAACAAACGCGACCTAGTTAGATGGAGTACATAAAATGACATAGCTTTTCGAGACGGTAAGCGTGCACTGAGTGCTCTTTTGCGAAAACGACCTCTGGCAGGTGCTTGCCGTGACGTCCATTGCCTGCGGCATGGTGGCGGTGGGCTCTTGCAACGGGGACGTGACCTCCACCATCATGACCGCCCTGCTGGAGAAGTCCGAGACCGACCTCAAGGACACCTACGCCCGCTTCCTGCCCCTCGGCCTGGGCCTCTGCTACCTGGGTGAGGGGCGTTGCCCGGCGCGCGGTCGCGTTGCTTCTGCCCGAGTGACCTGCTTACTGGCGTTGCGTCGATTTAAATGGGATTCCCTTCGAGAGCAGAAATTGATCGGGGAAACGAAACCCGGTTTTTCGGCCCAGACGAATAGACTATGCGTCGCGGAAAGCTGAAACTCTGAGAATGTGATGCCGAAAGCTGAAACCCTGTGAGAATGTCATGCTGAAAGCTGAAACTCTGTGAGAATGTGATGCCGAAAGCTGAAACCCTGCGAGAATGTTATGCTGAAAGCTGAAACTCTGTGAGAATGTGATGCCGAAAGCTGAAACCCTGTGAGAATGTTATGCTGAAAGCTGAAACTCTGTGAGAATGTGATGCCGAAAGCTGAAACCCTGCGAGAATGTTATGCTGAAAGCTGAAACTCTGTGAGAATGTGATGCCGAAAGCTGAAACCCTGTGAGAATGTCATGCTGAAACTCTGTGAGAATGTGATGCCGAAAGCTGAAACCCTGTGAGAATGTCATGCTGAAAGCTGAAACTCTGTGAGAATGTGATGCCGAAAGCTGAAACCCTGTGAGAATGTCATGCTGAAAGCTGAAACTCTGTGAGAATGTGATGCCGAAAGCTGAAACCCTGTGAGAATGTGACGCTGAAAGCTGAAGCTCTGTGAGAATCTGACGCTGGCAGTGGCAGTAAAGCGCGGAAGTTTAAGAACATGACGTTGCCTGGATTGAAAGAGGCGAAAGAAAACGAAAATTTCTCCATAAGCCGACGTCCGCCTAAGCTTAATAGGCCTCTAACCGAAATTTGAGACTGTGGATGCCTGTGCCATTTATTTCGGTAGAAAAAACACTTGTCTGCAAGAAAGAAAACAATGTCTTCTTTCGTGCTGACAAGCTTTTTTCTCTGAAATAAGTGCTACGGCTCCCACAATCTCAAATATCGGTTTGGTGAATATTTGCTTAGGTGGATGTTAATTCGTAGAAAAGATGAATTTTTTTTTTTTTCCGTCTTTCAATCTTGGTGATGTCATATGCTGAAACTTTTGCATTGTATCAACGGCTCTAGCATCACATTTTCACTGAGTTTCATCCTTCTGCGATGCATAGTTTATTTATGCGAGCCGAAATATTGGGTTTCATTTTCTCTATCAATCTCTGTAGATGTACGAGAAAAATAAGATACTGAAAAGTGGAGTTCGATACGCAAACAAGGGTCTAAACATTGTCGAGTTGTGCACCATCAGGTAATCTCTACATTTCGCATGCAGCGAGCTGAAGTGTTACTTCCAAAATATGTCTCGAGAATTTACATGCACCTAGTACGATTTCGAAGCATTGCTTTTTTTGTTGGGTGAACTTCCCACATTTATAGAGCGCAACTAACCACCCAAACACATTGCAGGTTTGTTCTGCATTTTAGCACAGAACTGCGTTCCAACGGAAAGTGACTCATTTTTCGCGCTTGTCCGTGGCATGCGTGGCATGCCACATAACGTAATGGTGTCAACAGCGTTGCTCTACCTAGCTGTGTCTGGCGTCAAGTCGTCGTGTAATCTGACCTCAAGTTAAGTGACATGACGTTATGGGACGTCACGTGGATAATGAGTGTGCAAAAAAAAACACAGAAAAAACATTGTTTTGCTACATTTAGATGCTGTGTTTCCAGGTTGGTTTTGTGCCATAAGGTATTCTTTGGATATTATTGAAGGTGATGAGTGACCTTGGGATCTTGCTGATTCCTGGAATTTTGCTTTGGGACGATCCAGGCAAGCAGGAAGGAGCAGAAACCATCACAGCGGCGCTGGAGGTACTGCCAGAGCCCTTCCGCAGCATGGCCACAACCCTGGTCGACATCTGCGCCTACGCTGGTGCGTGGTTCCCTGTTCAGCTCTGGCTCCGTGTTCGTTGTTTTACAGCTTATTACCTAGTGTTTAAAGTTGCAGGCGAGGCGCTGCTTTTTTGGGTGGTTGGACACTGTGGATAGACATCATATAGTACTAGTGCATATTCATGTACTCGACACTGAATTGACATCCATGTAGCAGATTTATCTTTGACCTGACATGCCACAGTTTTGTACGAGTACTAATTGGCGATAGAACCGTGTACTAATACCTGTTTCTTGTAACGAATTTACATAAGGACCATGCAGCATGTTGTAACACGCCCGACAAAAATGGAAGAACCTCATTTAGCTGCACCTTTCATAAAAGAGATAAGCCGTTGCTCATTAGTTGTTCTTTTTTTTGTGTTTGTGTGCGTGTGTTTGACACATGGGGAGGTTTTCGTAAGGGTGATCCGTGGTTGCGTCTGCTGTGTTTTCAGGCACGGGGAATGTCCTCAAGATCCAGCACCTCCTTCACATCTGCAGCGAGCATTACGAGGTACAGGAAAAGGTGAGTAGCTTTTCTCGAACGTGTTGTTTCTGTACTTTTCTTTGGTGTAGCAAGGAATCTTTGCCATATCTTACGGATAGCATCTAGTATTACAGCGTTAGCATTTATGGTCTCTTCCCACCACTGAAAATGGCGTCTGTTATCGATGTTGTAGTTGGCGATGTAGGGCGCTTGTCGTCAATGTTGCCAAATCCCTGAAAAAGATTGCCCGCGAGAGTCGAACCTGGGTCCGCTGCGTGCAAAGCGGAGGCATTACCACCGAGCTTAGCCACAGCGTTAATGACCCGCTCTAAACTTGGGGTTTCTGTAGTACCCAATTCCTTCTGCATGCGCTCTCTGGAAAAGAAGTAGCCTGTAGCACAATGCCGTCGTTGCACTGTCAATGTCGAGAGCTCGTGTCGGGAGACGCGCTTTCACGCACTCCGGAACAAAAAAGAAAGCATTCAGAACAAAATAGAACAAAACAAAAGTGCTCGGGGAACAAAATAGTTGCCTATTTTGTTCCGAATGCTTTTGTTCACGCGCCCCACTGGCTGATGGTGTGTGAACGCAATGCTGATGCCCAACGACTATGCTGTGACGTGTCACAGCTATCGCTCTAAATGACCGTAAATCAACAAATTTTACCTGTTAATTTTTTTTTCTCAAACTTAATGTGTGATGATTTGATTTGGCTAGGTAATTTCATCCAGATAATTAAATTTCTGTCGAAAACTAAAATATTTTATAGGATTGCATTTGTAAAGATCTACTTAAGTTAGTTGCCTTCAGAAGATGAAAATTTTGCTATGGGGCAATAAAGATTGCAACTTTGCATAATCAAAATCAACCTACCGAGTCGTTTCGTCTGTACACAGCGAACACCTCCTAAAAGCTACGCAAAAATCACTTTAGTAAGCCATTTTTTCATTGTTTTTTTTTAAACCTATGAGGAGCTGAAATTGATGGCATCTTTTCAAAAACCGTCTCGAAGGAAATTGAAGGGTTGCAATGTGTATGTGACAGCCTCGATGCGACGCCGTTACGCCGTTCTTGACTCCTGAAACGGACGAGGTCTCTGCTCTCTTAATCACCCCCGTCCGGTTGTCCTTCATTTCCAGGAGGAAAAAAAGGATGACAAGAAGGACAAGAAAGAGGACAAGGAGGAGAAGTCGACGGGCCCTCCGGACCTGTCGAGCCAGCAGAGTGTCGCCGTTCTCGGCATTGCCCTTATCGCGATGGGAGAAGAGATCGGCTCTGAGATGGCCTTCCGAGCATTCGGACACCTGGTGAGGGGTCCCTCTACACATTCCGTAAAAGAACGGCCGTACGTGTCTCAGATGTCTTATAAGATATAAGGTGCCGTGAGAAGCACTTCGTTTCGTTTTATTTACAGTAAGGGAGGGAATGCTTTCAATGTGATACAACGCAGCCAAGCTGGAGTACCGTCAGGATTAAAGTGCTGCTGTCATCATACTTGAGTGCTACATCGTAGTTACAGGAACAAAACTGTGTTGCCTTTTACATTGTAGACAACTTGTTTTCGGTACACTAACCAAGGTTGCGGCAATTTGGTCTCGCAAAATGCATAGAATTGGTAAAAAGTCAAACCATTTTCGCTCATTCCCACAAAGCTTTTTGACACGACCGGTTCAGGTCGTGTCACTTGTCATTTGTCACGTGAAAATCATTTTCCCACTAAATATTGGCGGGAACATTTATATACATTTGTACACCAATAGACCATATGCGAAATGCACAGCGCCATCTAGTCGGGCGCAGAAGAACATGGTCTGTCTCACGAGTTGGCTTCGGCGCTGGCGAAGGTGGGGGCGCGAAAGCGTAGTTCCGAAGTATCTTTCGCTCACACAAGCACTCGCGCAGAGAAAGCGCATTAGAAAACCAGGCACCCTTGCCTTTGTCGGCCCTCAAAGCCAAATTTCAAGCCGAAGTGTACGTCCGTCACGTTGGTTGCAGCGAGAAACCAGCGACCGGCAGTGCGACGAGCATGTACATGCGCAAGAAGAGTGTAAAACAATACTAACCCTTAGCTCGCAGGTGTGGATCGATGACGGTGAGCAGTAGGCCTCGATTGTTACCGACAACTTTACGAAATTGACAAACAGCAGTAGAATCTCGACGCAACAAAGATGGCAGCGCACAGAGTGTTGCCAGACGTTTTAACAATTTCGCATACGGTCTATTGAGGTTGCATCGCACGTTAATGGTTGTGCGGAAAGAGTTTTTCTACTCAATTAAGCGAAAAAAAATTGAATAGACCCACATTTTCGACCGGTCGTGTTGCGCAGTTGCGGTACGGGGAGCCCGTGATCAAGAAGGCGGTGCCCCTGGCCCTGGCCCTGATCTCGGTGTCGAACCCAAGGCTGAACATCCTCGAGACCCTGAGCAAGTTCTCGCACGACAGCGACAACGAGGTGGCACACAACGCCATCTTCGGCCTCGGCATCGTGGGCGCCGGTGAGCCACACTTCGAGTCCTCTTAAGCGACGCGGTCGAAATGCGTCTAGACCAGGTGGCGCAAGCTACTACCCAATGCAGAGGCCATCCATCCATCCATCCAGCAGCCTGGGATAGGGGGGGGACATGGCAGTCCGTGGTAATCTCGGCAGGCAGTAGTTGGGACGTCGCAATGACTGCGGCACTTGCGTTCTTCGTTGCCCTTTATGGCGATGGCTGTTATTGGCTCTTCCCACCACTGGAGACAATGTCTGTTGTCGTAGTCGACGTCGTAGGTGTCGTGGTAGGGCGCAGGGCACGGTGGTTCCGTCGTCGGCGTCGCCGAACGCTCGTAAAAGATTGCCCGCTGCCACGGTGTTATCGGGATTCGATTCTGGCTCCTCTGCATGCGAAGCGGGCGCGTTGTCGCAGAGCTGCACCGCAGCCTCGACAACCTGCTTTATCGGCATTTGATGATCGCGCGCGAGGGTGTATGGGTCTAGCGTAGCGCCCACTGCCGTAGAATACCGCGCATCCGCCCATTCCACATTAAGTGCCCATATCCAAATTTCTAAGATCTGAGAACATATGCACAGTACATTTATATGTAAAATTGATGACTGGACAAGCGCCCATTCCCATTTTTTTCGCGATTATCTCTAAATTTTGAGTGGGCCTCTTAGACGTTGCCATAGAAAGTTCTTTGTCATTTTACAGCGGAGCTGTTAAGGGCTAGGTTCCCCAGGATCGTGTCCGGTACCAAACAAATGTCGACATAAAACTCTGGACAGCTACCGCCATCTATTATGACGGCGGCAATCGGACAACCGGCTTGCCGGCCTCGCTCATAGATGGCGGCAACCTTTCCAGCCTTTCCACTCTGGTTTTCACCAGATAGGAAAGGCTGAATTTCTCTAGGCGTCGTCCTAGATGTCGTCCTCGAGGTCGTCCCTAAGGTCGTCCTAGACGTCGTCCTTGAGGTCGTCTAGAAGTCATCCTTGAGGTCGTCCTTGAAGTCGTCCTAGACGTCGTCCTTGAGGTCGTCCCTGAGGCCGTCCTCAAGGTCGTCCTTGGGGTCGTCCCACCATAGTACAGCTTTGCTTAACCAAAGTGGAAAGGCTGAAAGTTTTTTTCATTTATTTTGAATTTAATTGAAGTTGTTCGTTGAAATTAATAGCTTCGGCTAGGTGGCGCATGCAGCACCACCCGGAGAACGAAGCCTGCATATTACGTCATCGTTGCTGGATCTCCGAGCCTCCCCAAGCAACAAACGCGCCGAAGGTTCACGAGAGCATGGCACAAAGCGGCAGACGCGTGCGTCCTGGCGTCGCCGCATGCTATCAGCGCATTTGTTGAGACGGCGAGGCTGATGCGTCTTGCCGTCCGTCACACGGGAGAACTGTGAGGTGCATGCTCTTGGGAACGATGCCAAGTGACTTCGCCGTCAAGACCCCACGGTGCATGAACGCGACACCGATGCCCAACGACTTCGCCGCGACTGTACTGTAGCTTATCACAAAACTGCTTTTTTTTTTTTTTCCGAGTTTTTACGTTTATTTGTTAGGGTTGTGACATACAGCATCACACTCTAACTTTTTTTTACGTCATTTGCGGTCACTTCGGCACCACTTTTGGTACACGAGCGGAACGGTACGCTAGGCATGTCGGTCGGACACGCTTTCGGGGCACCATAGTTTCGCGAAGTCCGGCAACCCCGGCTTTGCAAGTCCTGCAGCGGCGAAGGACACGGAGCACGCTGCTCTTCTCCCCAGGCACGAACAACGCCCGGCTGGCAGCGATGCTCCGGCAGCTGGCCCAGTACCACGCCAAGGACCCGAACCACCTGTTCATGGTGCGGCTGGCCCAGGGACTGGCCCACATGGGCAAGGGCACCCTCACCCTGGGGCCCTACCACTCGGACCGGCAGCTCATGAGCCCCGTGGCCACGGCCGGCCTGCTGGCCACCCTGCTCGCCTTCCTGGACGTCAAGAGCAGTGAGTGGCCTCGCCGGAACTCCCTCGTCGCAATGCTGGCGGGTTATTGGCTTTGCCAGGGCGCTTCTTACCGCACACCGGTGCGCTGCATTGAAGCAACAAGCGCAGAGTAGAGGTAGCGACTTTGCGTGTCATGCTTCGCCGCAACGCATCCGGGTGCTAAGGGAGAAACACTTCTCCAGAGCAGGACATTACACATAAATTCTGAGTAAAACTGTGGATAGCCTGGAAGATAGACTGCAATATCCTGGCGATAACTTTTTATAACTTAGATTTAGCAAGGACTCTTTGATATTGCAAGAAGATTTACTTCAGTGGGATTTCGTACCTAAGATAGCCGCTGACAGCAGTCCAAGCTGTTCTTCATCCATCATCTTGTTACCGTGTCTAGTGCTTCTACACACAACTAAACGGCTGGTTCCGTGTTTGGGGCAATCGCTCTTGCTGTGCAATCGTTATTTTTTTATTTATCATTATTTTACTTTTACGGAAAAGAAAGCTGTTACACATCGAGATACACGTTCTCGCGTTGCATGGATGTTCTTGGCACGTCTGAGCCAGCAGCGGATGTCGACATCATTGTTTTTTTGTTGCAGCACGGTCATCATAATGCCACCTGTACGGAATGCTCGCGTGACTGTTGCGTTTGGTGCCTCTTTGCAGTAATTTTGGGGAAGTCCCACTACCTGCTGTACTGCCTGGTGACAGCCATCCAGCCCAGGATGCTGGTCACCTTCGACGAGAAACTCCAGCCGCTGCCCGTGCCGGTTCGCGTCGGACAGGTCAGTTTGTCCGAAAAAATCGGTCGCGATCTCTCACTCCGTGTCAAAAAGTGTTAGATCAGAATGCTCGATTACTTGGCAAGTTTTCTGCTAATGGGCTTGCTTTCTGCGGAGGTGTTGGTAGCGAGTATGCTTTGGCGGTGTTTGTATGGACGATTCAAGGCGGTGCATTTTCGTTTGCATTCGAAACAAACTCACTTGGGGTAACAACTAAGACTTAAGCTCGGCCGTTACTTCAAAAATTATTTTGTTTAGACAAAAATCTAGAGGGACAGGGCAGAAGAGAACTAGAATCGCCCGACTATGCCCCATTCTGCAAAACTTCTGCATCTTGAGCATGCGTTCTGCATTGTTCTTAGTCCAGTCTTCCCATATATTTCTCTCGAATCAAAAGTATGTTATTTGGCCTTCTAAACACTTCTTTTTGTTCCGTGACCGGACCCTCAAACATACCCTCAATATTCAGAAATCAACTGCCGACACGGACTTCGTTTTTGTTGGCTACTCCTATGTTTCTTTACGTGCTTGACCCACCCGAAATTCCGAAATTTGCTAGATCTTATCTAGTAACTTTCTAGACAAAAACAAAAAAATATAGTGTTTCAAAATTTACTAGATTTTATTCCAGAGTAGAGTTTGTATGTTGGCACTCAGAAACCTACCTATGTCTAGTATTGCTATGTCTCTGTTGCATAACCTGACCCGCGAGAGTAACTCTGATCTAGTCGAGTAAGATTTGGGACATGTCCCACAGAGTTGGTGACTGTGTTTCTGAAACTGACTTCTAGGGTCATCCAAAACTTTGTTTGTTGTTTGGTTTTGGCAGGCGGTGGACGTAGTTGGACAGGCTGGGAAGCCCAAGACCATCACCGGCTTCCAGACGCACACTACTCCCGTGCTGCTGGCTTACGGAGAGCGTGCGGAATTAGCCACCGAAGAGTGTATCCTTCGCTTCTACTTGGCTCTGTTTCTGCAAACATTGATTGTCTATCAGTTACCTTGAGTGCATCAAATGAATGCAGTCAAGAGCGACATCAGAGAATCTGCTTTGCTATCACCATCAATCAGTAGTAGTTTTTGTAAATGGCGGGCTTTCTGCCCATTCTGCGACATGTTGGGATTCCTCTACCGCTAGCTGCGACCCTTCACCCCAATATTTGCCGCTACATTATTTTCTGGATGCATGTGTGGGCATTCCGAGACAATAAGTGGTTCGCCAACATTCGTTGGCAAACACCGCCTTCTTGAATTAGGTTAGCACATCAACTGAAGTAGGCAAGTTTGGTGGAGCTCAACTGCACTCAACCGCACCGCCTTGTGTCTCCAGCCAATAAGCAGTCATGTGGACTATTGTTGGCTCAGTGACAGTCGAGAGGGCTTGTCTAGCTAGGTATTGTACTCTTGGGCGACTTCTTGTGGCATTTTAGGAGTGAAGAGTAGTCATGCACTGTTTTAATCGGTGCTCAAAGTATGTGAACATTATGGCACCCATAGCTTTGACTGCATGACTGCATACTTCCAAAAGTTATCTTTGAGCGTGGAAGGCTAGTGCAATGTTCAATTGAGCAACCACAAGTCACACCGAAGTATACATCGACATAAGCCTAGGGTTAGTGGTGGGAAGGTTTATTTCCCAGGGCTGAAGAAATGGCCTAATTTTAGAGCATGATTGTGGAGAAAGTGGGAACTATCAACAGGTAATTGAGGTTGATGTGGTTTATGTGAAAAAGGCCCAAAAAGTACCGAGGTGCCCGGAATAACTCGTGTAGGGCGGCTTTCATTTTAGGGGTGGTGCAAAACTATCTGGCACAGTGTGTGTATTCCTTGACCTTGCGACGAATACAGACATCTCATTGACTCCCGTGCTGGAAGGATTCGTCATCCTCAAGAAGAACGAGAACTTTACGACGTGAGAGTACATCCTGCATCGCTTTCGCACCAAGTTTTCATTGGAATCTGCCAGCTTTCTAACTTAATAAAAAGTGTTTTCCGTGACAACGGCGTCTCCTGTTGGACCGAGACAATGAGGCAAAACTCGGAAGGAGAAATTGTACCAAAATATTAGGGGCTAGTTGGTAAAGTATGAAGAATGCAAATAGCGCTGGTCCCGTCTTTGTGTCTATGTCCTTCATTACTGGTTGTCCAGAAAGCCGGTGTTCGTAAGTGCTCATTACTGGCTGGTGCATCTGCTCTGGTTAAAAACAATCTTCGTTACAGATCGGAAGCTATGCTTTAGCCTTCATATTTAACAAGACACAAAATTGGTTCTCGGCTACAAGTATGACCATCGTGCTACTTTTGGCACCTGTAAATGAGACATTTTAGTTTTTTGCACACATTTGCACGGATGTCGCATCAGCTGTTATTGTGGTGGCCTTGCTGCTGAGAGCATGCCTCTTGCAGCTTGCATTTTGCAACACCGAATTTGTTTTTCCTGGCAAAGACGAATGGGGACATTGCCAACAAGCCACGTGTAAACTGCCTTGTTTGACCGGATTTTTTGGCAGGTTGTCTTCTATCTCGGAGAAACTTGCGTCATCCAGAAATGAGGCACAACAGGCACAAAATGAGCCCTTTTACGATCAAAGCTCCGAAAAGAAAGTGCAATCGAGTCGAGGTTTTCTATGTATCCTGTTTATTCGTGACCGCGTGCAAAAGAAAAGGACCAATGCGAGAAAAGTGACAGCCTCCCCGTCCTGCAGGCTCGCTGTTTTGGTGCCCCGCCCCAGACCAGATTTAAAGAGTGATTCGCTGAAACGTATAAATAGAACAAGCGAAAGCACGACAGCCGCCGCCGCCGCAGCAGAAATCACTTGTCGCAATCCAGCTCGGAGACTGCGGCAGAGTCGCCGTCGCCGCTCTCGACGGGCGCAATCTTCAAGCCGGGCCGCGGGTTCTCGGTGCGGTAACCCGCCGGGTTCGAGGTCAGCCACCGCCAGAAGTCCTCGCCTGTTTTGGTGGAACAGGGCAATTCGTTTAGGTCGACACCGCCAACTTTTCCGAGTCGTCGTCGGGAGAAATGCTACGCGAGGTAATCGGCTTATTCCGGCCATAATATTCAACACCTCCACAGATGCATGCTCAATTCGTAAACGTGAAACTGAAATGCAAAGCATCCCGAAAGCGCGCAAGAAAACGCTCGAAAAATAAAACAATGTTTGTGTTTCGCTTCCTTTGGTGTCAAAATAAGATCAGCTTTACGATTAGAGCGAGTGCTGACACATTTATGGGAGTCTTGGGACTGGCTTGGACATATTACTAAACAAGTTGTAAGTTCGTTCTGTAAGCCCTCTAACCGGTTTTCAACGCAAAGCGTAGGGTGCTACGCTGTTTGGTTTAGCACACAATTGCAGGCTTCGCACATTGCATTGTAATGTCCATGTGCTGATACTCGAGATGTAAGGGTATTTTGGTACGCTCGCCTTTCGTGACTTACTAAATTCACACCACAAGTTTTTTTCATACTAGACAAGAACCTACTGCGTGTGTGTCGTACTGATCTGCTTCGATCTGACGAAGGATGGGCAACGTACACATGCGCTCGATGCCGTGCTGCGCCTTCCAGCGCAGTTCCCTTTCAGCCAGTCCGCAGTCTCCCCAGATGGCGGGGATGTCGCCCAGGCGGCGGTCGTGGATCTTGTAAGGGATCTGCGAAGTTCAGGCCGACGGGATGCGCTAGAGATTGGTTCACAGATGCCACTCAGCGCTGAAGTAACGTGAAGTCGGTGTTGAAGGCAGTGACACGAGGGCTGCTTCGGCGTTCGGCGTGAATTCGGCTCCGCTCGTATCAAAAAAAAGTGCCGTGCATCGGCAATCGGCGAAAACTCTGATCCAGTCGCACTCTACGTGTCCAAGCAATGGCGACCGCCAATGTTGCTTGATGGGCTTTTAAAAGGGTTTATTGATGTGATCCTCGCCATACTAGAACAAAAACAGCTTGATTCTTTTACTTGGCGAGAAAGCTTTACTTGCTTTTCTTTTTTTTTTTACATTTTGATTTGCCTGCAATAAGACATTACTTTTTGCATTTGTTTCTCTCATTCTGATTTGTTAAGTAATTGGCGAACAAAGTGGGAGGTAGAAAGAAAGCTCGGTGCTCTGATTTGCTAAGAAGAGCCTTCTGTTCGTGTTTAGTCTGATATGAATCTTTCTTGCTTGATGATTCTTTGATTTCAGTTCAAAACCAATGCACATAGAAAGCATCAAATGATGGACAAATGGCAAATTAAGACATTTTTGGGATTATTTCTGCGGGAAAGATTAGATTTAAATCATTATTGTAAAACTTGTCCATGTAAATTGCGAGATAAATCATGATTTACATCATTTGATTTTTATTGCTCACCCTGACTGCGATGTATGTGTGAATAGGCCTCAAGTGTGACAGGTAGTTGAATACTAGCAAAATCCATGGGTCAGCTTCAGAAAGACTACGTACGTGTTCTAAACAATATCTCGGGTATTGTGTTGCTTTGAAACACTGTTTGTTGAAATGATAGACATGCTAAATGGGGAATGTCCCTAGAGGGAACCTAAGTTACTTTTTGTTTTACCATTCAAGCAGCTTTAGCGCAGTAATGCATATTAGCTACCTTAATCTAAGATTTCGCGAGCCGAATACGGCTGTTACTTCATAGGATGTGATTATGCACAGTGCAAGTGTTGGTGTTTGTTCAAGTTATGCCAACTTACTTTCTTGCCAGTCACCTTCTCGAAAGCATCGATGAGCTGTAGCACTGTGTAGCCCTTGCCAGTTCCAAGGTTGTACACCTGCAAAGACGGGGGAGAATTATGCTTTTATGCGTTCAAGGTAAACGAAAAGGGGGAAAGCTTTTGCTCCGGAACACGCATTGAATTGGTAGCAAAGTTGCATCAAAGCCGTGTGCCCCAAGTTCCAGATCTGCTTTTTTCCCACATAGCTTAATGTTCTTATTCTTATTGTGAACATACATCCCAAACCACAAAGGCAATGGTGGAAGATGGCAAGTTTCCAATTTAAGGTTGGTCACAAACACTTTCTTTTAAAACTCAATGAAAATCTTGAGGTCCTGGGATCATTCAATGTACTAGTCTTCTGTTCTCCGTGGAAATGGTGCAATGTGGTTGTCCTGAACCACTCGACTCCATCTATTGCAGCTGGAACTGATAATTGAGAAGTGAAGTAGGTTTACCTTGTATCTGGGGTTCTGTTCCAGCTTTTCAAGGGCTGCTACGTGTCCAGTTGCCAAGTCCATCACGTGAATGAAGTCTCTCACACCTGTGTTGTTCGGAAATTTTCTAGTGTTTTCACCGGGAATATTTTTTATGTTGGCCACAATGATATGAAGCTCGGGGAAAAGTAGTGTCAGGAGAACATGGGGATGATAAAAAAAAAAGGTTGCAGAGAAGTCGAAGCTATGGGCGGGTTCCTGTGCTTGCACACCTTGAGCGGTGCATGCACACTCTTCTCATCTCAAGTGCCAGAGAAAGTTGTCGTCGAGAATAATTACTATAAAATCGTAGGGCTCGTCAAACTATTTCAATAGACCTTTCACCAAAAAATTAAAATGTAAAGGAGCAGGCTAGGATATGTTAGTTCCCTACACAGCTTCCATTCTAGCGAGTACCTTACAATTGCAGCATCAAGTTTGAGGGCATGCCAGAACTTCTGCTATATTAGTAGTGTTTATGCTTGAAGTTTGCTGAAATTAGCAGATTTTGAGGACCTGAGTGAGACGACTTCATGCGAAAGGTTGCTGCTGCAAAAACATAGTGTTTTACAGCACTGTCGCTTTGCGGGTGCGTGCAATAAGGGACGCGGAGCAGTGCCAACCGACTTGTTCCGTCCTCGGTGTCATAGTCTCCTCCAAGAATGGCCAACTCGGATCGCTTTCCTTGGGCCACCTCTCCGATGACGGGCATCAGGTTGGTGAAGGCCCTGATGGGGTCCTCCCCAATCTTTCCGGACGGGTGGGCCCCCAGGGGGTTGAAGTACCGCAGCGGGATGATGTTCCATTGCTGCGGTCGGCCACGTGAACGTTTGCAGACGTCCAACGATCAATGTATGCACGGTTATAAACTGCTAAGTCACCTTCAAGATAGTACATCTCGGCCTTCAGCCCCACTGAATTGCAGCTTAATGGTAGATGATGGTTGGATATTTTCTAATGGAACCTCCAAACTGTAACATCTCTCAAATAGGACAGCTCATAAGTAATGAGAGTGTTGTAGGAGCTGTCGGCTTTGTGCAATGCCTGGGTTCAGTTCGCCTACGTAAAATGTTTGTACAAGCATTTTTTTTTTTTTTTTTTTTGTAATGCATATGCAGAATGTTTATTGTGCAGATGCATCGATTGCAGAGCTACAAAATTTAGTGCTATCAGTCACTGTGTCTGCTGGCATTTAACACAGACACTGAATAAACTATTTCTCAGTTGAAGTTTGGAATATGTTTAACAGCATTGTATAGTCTGCTTTTTAACAAAATAAATATAGAAAAAAATCAAGTGCTGGCCCAAACAAAGAAGAAAATGAATTTTGGAATATTATCAAAAGTTTGCTTTTAACTTTACAGCTGGAAGCACTCACTTTCTCAGCTCTGCAGATGTCTTCGAGCATTTGCTCAATGGCATATTTGGTCCTTCCGTAGACGTTGGTCACATTCCCCGTAGGGTGGGCTTCATCGATGGGCAGGTACTGTGGGTTGCCGTAGACCACACAGGAACTGCTGAACACCATGCTGTAAACTCCATGTTCCTTCATCACCTGCCGCAATTCCAAGATCCAGTCAGTTCAGCCATTCAGCATGCTCGGATATCTGAACAGAGCACTTGTTCTTTTCACGTCCAAATTTTTCTCTCCTGTTGTGTTTGTAAATTGCCTACAAAAACCATCACAAACTAACATTTTCTGGAACGACTAATGCTGAAATGTCTTCACTGAAACTGTGGGAACTAATTAAGACCTCAAACCGAAACTATATAATTTCAAAGATCAACTTTTTATCAGGGGCTGCAACAGGTGATGAAGTGTTACGGGGAAACGTATTTCCTCCGATTTTATAAGTTTCGGTGGGTTTCTGATATCAAAATCGAGAACAAATGTGTTAAATGTGACTTCAAGTGAAACGTCACTTGAAGCGACGTTAGCGACACTTGTCCCCAGCGGCACCATCGCGAACAAGGCAGTTCTTCAGTGATGATGTCGCTGCCGATTCTCACCTCACGTTCTTTTGCGTTCGTTCGATGTTCGAGCGCGAGTTTAAACCTCCGATGCATACGCATCTACGAGCGACTCGCGGACAGTTTATTGTTGACAGCTGACCCACGTTTGCGCTAAAATGTGCGTGCAACCACCACCACGCGAAGACAAGGGACGCTCTGCGACAGGTTTGTTGACTACGAGTGTTTGGCATGCTTGGGCGCTTTGGCGTCCCACGGCTGTATCCCCACGATCCCCACCTTTCCCCAAATGGAAGGTCAGTTATTTTCACTCACCTCAAGGAGGTTGATAGTGCTGACAATGTTGTTTTTGTAGTAGAACAACGGCTTCTGCATAGACTCGCCTACAGCTTTCATGGCCGCGAAGTGAATGACGAAGTCGATCTTGTGCTACAAGGAAGACGCCAAGCGAAATATGCATCGCAACAAACCTTTGCGCGTTTTGCAAGTCCATGTATCCAAGTTCAGCCAATCTTCTCACCTTATCAAATATCTTGGAAAGCGCAGCCTTTTCCAGCAAGTCGCACTGGTAAAATGTGATCTTCCGACCAGTAAGCTCCTCGGCTCTTTCGAGGCTTGTCGCTTGCCCATTTTCGCCTGCGATTCGAAGTCGGTTCACTCCGTGAATAGTTGCGGACTTTCTTTTTGCCAAAGTTCTATTATTTGAGAGGTACAGTACCTGAAACAGCGTTGGCAAAGTTGTCGATTCCGATGACTATGTAGCCAGCTTTGAGGAAGCTCGATGACCGTGTGGCTTCCGATGAAACCAGCCGCGCCCGTCACAAAAACCGTTTTTCCGTCGCCGCTCATTGGAAACTTTTTCTTTTATGTCCCACTGCAAAGGAGGAGAAAGTACAGGCACACGCGCAGTAACGTTTAGAAAAGCAAGATGTTCGAACACGATTGATGCCAAGGCCAGTTATAACGAACACGCATAGGAGGTGGAAGCGAGCCCTCTTTATCATACTTCCGCGATCAGGGAAGTGTAGGGTAGCACCAATTAACCTCACATCCGTGTTGATAAGTGTCAATTATCTAAAACGCTGAGGGGTGGCTGGCTGGCTGGCTCTGTGAATGTGGCGTATGAGGCCATCGTACGCGACTT
This sequence comes from Ixodes persulcatus, assembly GCA_013358835.2. Classification (NCBI taxonomy): domain Eukaryota; kingdom Metazoa; phylum Arthropoda; class Arachnida; order Ixodida; family Ixodidae; genus Ixodes; species Ixodes persulcatus. The sequence goes on from JABSTQ010011147.1 coordinate 417,602, forward strand.
CTAGCGAATGCTCTCTCGAAAACTTACCCGAAAGGTACAGCGAGAGGTGGATCGGGCAAAAAAGGGTACAGGTCCCGATGTAGACCACTGGGATTACGCGGCGGTGTGACCAGAATCTGATCGGAGAAAGTACTAGGTGGTCTAAAGACGGCTGAGGGCAGCAATGTATGGCCGAGTAGCCCAACAGCGTATGTATGATATGTACACGAACTGCGAACTTCCTTTTTCTCGACCACCACAAGCTTCGGAGCCAACTTTGTCGGAAGAGGAGGAGTTTGCGTGGTGAGGAGAACGCTGAAAGGAGAAACCCCCATCGGTCTGTGGTGGTTCTTTTTGTTTTTGCTTTTGTGTATTCAGTCGGCGTTTTAGAGAGACTTTAGGAAAGGGCAAGCGGATGATGGTACAGCGGTGCCGGATAGTGGAGGGGTACGGCGGCCGATGTTAGGAAAGACCAGAGCGAAACGCGAGATGCCAGCTCGCGGCGGAAAGTAAAAAAATCAAGGATCTCGTTCGGATGCCTGCTATGGATCCGCCGCTTTATAGAACCTCGAATTCGCAATGTAGTAGTTGGAATTTTTGTGCCGTGTTGTACGTCGTTTTATTTTTCCGTTGTGTCAGGACTCGGGATTTAGATGGTTTCCCAACCACCTTCCCTGTATATTTTCCTTCTTGCAGAGGTAGTTTATTGTGTCCTCCGACACTGCGTTTAAACGACTCCGATTTGAAGTATTTATTTTGCAGTATGCACTGCACGTATGTCTAATGTCTTGCTCTGTTTCAAATTGTCACAACGTAGCTTCCTCTTGTTGAAAAAGCGCGAGCTAAAACTAGATTACTCGCATTCTTTTTTCAAGTTTAACGCCACGTGTTCTTTCTTTTTTCATTTTTTTTTCGTATAATTATTATGAAAGTCACTTTATATGCTTCAATCCTCGTTGTGAAAGCCTAACTTTCGCCATCTTGACGTGGGAAACCTCGGGGCTACATTGGCCGGTCATCCTTTTCTCGCAACCGGCTATCATTGACCTGTAACCGCCTCTGGCGAAGTTGGCCGTGCTTCGGCATTTCTGCTCGTTTCCCGCCTTTCCACATGCATCTTCTCCGCCGAACCTGTCAAGATGGGCTAGCCCGGAATTCGGAAGAACTTCTTAATTATTTTTTTTTTTTGGGGGTAGTTTGTCTTATTGAAGTTTTGTGGCGCTTTATTTACATGCGTCTGGTCACTGTCACTCCCTTGTACGTTTGCCTAGCAAACGATATAATTATATAGGGGTTGTCACGTGACCTCTCGAGCCTTTTGTTATGCTCGCGAGTTCTTTGTTGTTTTTGTTCTTGTTTTCTGTTAATTTTCGCGTGTCGGGACTCGGCAGTGGAGCAATGTCTGCCCAATCAAGCATACATACATACTTATTCGATGGATGGGAGTCAGTTTCACCCGATGGTGTAACTCGAGCTGCATAGGCCATTCTGTGTTGCACACCTTAGCTGTAAAAGGACTCTTTGGCGTGGCCTGTTTTCAACACGCTGTTTTAACTTTCGTCTAAATTTAATTCAAGCGTAACGAGCTGTTTAAGAATTGCAGTCTTATCGCGTCCAGACAGCTTGAACAACATAATTTCTAACATTGCACCGGAATTCTCGGCTCACTAAAAGCCGGGATGGAAGCAAAAAGAAAGGGGGGACGAACACAACTCCTCAGTACTATTTGAACCCATGCAGACTCACGACTTGAGCGCTTTTTCGCAGTTTACTTCGAAAGTGTACTGGCGGGCATAAAAATTTACCGCTTAGATTAGTACCCCAACTGACTACTTTACAGCACCACAGTGGTTTTGTTGACAATACTTCATACTGAGAGAAAAACAGAAAATCGCCGATGTCTGGTGCGCGCTAACAATGTCGCGGAGTTTTCGTCTTCCAGACAAAAAGTATTACTCAGTTGTCACATTAAGTCCCGTTGCCGTATCCAAGTTTTATTTTGTGTGTGTGTGTGTGTGTGTGTGTGTGTGTGTGTGTGTGTGTGTGTGTGTGTGTGTGTGTGTGTGTGTGTGTGTGTGTGTGTGTGTGTGTGTGTGTGTGTTTTAGAGCGCAGCTCTTAGGGGCCCGTTTCCGGCTTGAGCGGCGTCGGCGTAACCGCGAGGTCACGTGACCCCCCCCCACACACACACACACAGTACCCTTCCCTCCTCCTCCTCAAGAGCTGCGCTCTAATTCGGCGTTACAGGGAGTTGTAAACGGCTTTCACTTTTTTTGCTAAACATTGTGTCGGGTGTGTGCGACTGCTGTCTGTATAATGTGTGGTTGTGAATGCAATTAAGGCACTGTCGTTTAGTTGGACAACATTCGCAGTGGAGCGAATGTGATTGCGCTCCAAAAGTTGTTTTTACTGCTCCAATATGGATCGTACCGTGCATCGGATCATGGAATACTGTTTGCCGAGCAAAGAACAACATTACCCGTCCGTATACATTTTCGGAATTGAGACGTACCCTACCCGCACACTATACATATGGTGCGCAGTAGTTTAATAAGAATTGCAAAACATTCCAAACCCCTCAGAAAAAAAAAAGAAGAAAAAAGAAACAGAGCAATGTTTTTTGTCTTTTTTATGGATTTTTTTTTTTTTTTTATGGAAATTCTGGGCTTATTTCGAATTTCATGAGAAACTTGCAACATGTGCCTCGAAGCCAACGATGTTGTGTAAGTACCTTGCTTTCGTCGGTTGGGCAACTGTCTGCGGACTCGGTAGCAGACGACGGAAATGGCGCTTCAGACGGCTTTGTAGACTACGCGAAGCGTGCCGTTGGGTTTCGGAACGTCAAAACCAATAAGTGTCCCGTCCCGCCTTCGGAAGCCGTGACGCTATGCTAAACACCTTGCCTGAACCATCCACGTTTTGGGATGATGTCACAGCGGTAGAAGACGCGGCGCGTGTGTGTTTTGTAATCAGATCTTATACGCAGTTTAGCTGTTTTGTTGGGTTTTTTTTAGTATACTGTTAACCCGTTAGGTGTTACAGGGGGGCAAGGCACGAGAATACATATGACCAAATACAAAAAGAAAAAGGACACTATCAACAAACAATTCAAACATACAAAAATAGCGCGGAATGAATTTATAAATCGTCAAACAGCGACGAAGCAAAGACATCACACAATATCATCACAATACACAAAACAAAGAAAAATTCTCATGATCATACGTGAATAGGAAATACTAAGGACGATAGATATTATTGAAAGAGGTTCAGAATGCTTTTTTCAAACAAGGTTAGTGTATTTGATGTTGTTAATTCTTGTGGTAGGCTGTTCCAATCAGTTATCGTTCTTGGAAAAAGGAGTATTGATAGCATCAATATTTGCGTGTTGGTGTTGGTGTTGTTTTTTTTTTTTTTTTTTTTTTTTTTCTTTAGAGTCGTATTAGCTCAAGCAGACAGAAATTGAGTGTTTGGTTGCAAAAACTAATATTTTCTCACGTACGAGACATTGATGTTCGACGACAGGCCAACGAATTGACCTGTACATTGTTTGAATTTACGAATGGCAAGAGTAGGTACTGCGCCGAAGCCGACCTCCAGCGAGCGCTGCCCTTACCGCCCTAAGAAGTGGGGATGGTGGGCTAAGCACAGTGTTGGGTAAAGTACATCTAAAATAAATGTACTCAAAGTAAAGTGCAAAGAAAATGAGAAGTTATGTACTTCAAGTAAAGTAGTAAGTACACCGGGCACAAAGCACTATAAATACGAATGAAGTTTCAAAGTAAAGTCAGGCACTTTTTAACACAATTGTTCACGGTGTAGTACAGCGTGTGTGTGCATGCGTGCGTGCGCGCGTGCGTGTGTGTGTGTGTGTGTGTGTGTGTGTGTGTGTGTGTGTGTGTGTGTGTGTATATATACTGACATGCATTGCTTTAGGGGTAATTGGGGGTGCATCAGTTATTTCCCCATGGCGGCGAATATTGGATAAGGTCAAGTGGCCACAGAGTAGTTCTTTTACTCTCACTAACTGTTTTAAGGCACTTATAACGCACTTATTTGTTGGAAAATCATCATTTTGGGATAAAATTTTAAGAAGGTCAAATTCGGGGAATGCGCTTTGAAGTCGGGAGTTGTACTTTCCTCAAAAGTAGCAGAAAAATAGTTTAAGACCAAATACATACTCAGAGAATGTGCTTCGAGTAAAGTGCAAGTTTTCTAAACCTACTTGAATTAATACTTTAAGTACATTGTACTTAAAGTACTTCCCGAAACGGGTTAAACATGCATGTAATCTCAAGGGTCACTCTATCAGCCCTGTCCTAGCTATCAGCCCTGTCCTAGGAAATAGAGCTTGCGAACGCCTGATACACAGTTTTTGCTGGTTTTTTTTTCCTTTATCACAGTACGAGAGCATATATGGAGTTTGTGTTCCGCTCCAGCTGCGTGTCGCCAACCGCCGGAATGGTTATGCACTGTACATAGCGTGTATCTTTCGAAATGGGCTATTGCGTAACTTAGAGCTATACCTGGCCGGTCCCACGCACGCTAACCTTGTTCGACTGCCAACATTGTCTTGAGCGCCGCGACACCATGCAAGTGTCCGCAACCGCAGGAAACAGTGGACAGCGTAGAATACTTTTTTTTTTTGTACTTGTCTGTTTTTAGTTTTGAGTTCGCAGCCTCATTTCCTGTTAGCAAAACGAGTGCCGCACGCGTACACCTACCATAGTCTGGTTGGTACGAGTACAATCCGTAGAAATCGCGGTGCTTTGCTTTGTCTTTTTTTTTTTTTCACTGTCCCTGAAACGAGCGAACGCACAGGTGTTCCTCCCCACCGCTGAAGCAAACACGCGGCATCGTTTTCTTTATATATATATTTTTTTCCCCCTCCAATCGTATAAGTGGTTGACGATTTCAGTTAGTCACCAGCATGGCTCCCATGAAGACGTGTACCGTTCCTCCGGTACTCGCGATTCTATTCGTCGCTTTCTTCTGCTCAACACGAGAAGCTCAGGGCCAGGAAACCATCACGACTCCGCCAGAATGTGCGGGAACCTTCAAGGTCCACTCGACGCAAGTGACCCTCCTGGTCCAGCAGCGCGTGGTGTCACAGGACGACGTCTTCAACTGCCAGTACGTCTTCGAGGCCCCCGAAAGTGCGGGTCTGCTCGTTTTTGCCAACGGCATCACCGCCATCGACGACGGCGAAATACCAGGATGTCCCGTGAAGATTTACGACGGGGACAACCAGCAGGTTTCATCGCTGTGTGGCCATTACGACACGACGATCATCCCAGTGAGCTCTCCCAGAGTCACCGTCGCGTACCGTCCAGAGTACCAGGGGAGTCCGTACACGCTTACTCTTGACCTCCAGGTAACCCGCAGTGATGATGACACCAGTGTGCTTTGCGCTGACGCTGAACTTTATGCCGTTCCGTCGGTTCCGGTCAAGTATGGCGTCGTGCTTAGAGACGACGGAAGTGCGAGCGACGATGAACAAATCTGCGACTATAAGGTGGTCAGTAACGCCGTCAATGAGACCTTGAAGACAGGTTGTCTCCTTACGAGCGGGGGTGACTGCGCTTACGAGGTCCTGCTGAGCAACGGGAGCCAGCTTGGTCAAGCTCCTGGTCTGATCAGTCTGGCCGAAGTGGGGGGCGAAGCTACGGTCAGACTTCACCCGAGGAGCTTATCTGGGGTTCTGACCCTAACTTTACCTGGAGACTTTGAGCCCGTGTTCAGTCTTGAGAGACCGCCGAACGTAACGGAAATGCCTGTGGCAACAACTGAGACAAGCGGTGGTTCTGATATAAACATGACCGACGATAGTCAGGATGTGAGTACCCTACCTACAGAAGGCAGTACTGAGGGTGGAAACCATGACGACGACGATGATCATCATGGTGAACATGATCATGGTAAACCTGGCCATGGCCACGGTGATGGATGATGATGACGATGATGATGATGATGACGATGATGATGACGACGATGATGATGATGATGACGATGATGAGTGCGAGCATGGTGGCCACCATGACAGCGATGATGAGGACGAGTCGTTCTGGGATAGCACAATAACCTGGATTTGGACTATCGAGTACACAATGGTGTTCACCAGCTACAGCATCAAGTCTTGGTTCTGGAGCTGGTTCTAATGGAATCGTTGGCATATACCAAAAATTCGTCGACATGCCCATTTGGGTTGTTGTGACGCATATGTAGGTGTGTAACCTAGTATGCCGTAGTGTTCATGTGATATGATTGTTGGGATGTGCGAATGAACGAGGGACGACTTTTAAATATTAATAAAAACCTTGTGGTCAGTTAGACTGTTGTCTTTCTCCGAGACGTGTTCGAGAGAGAATTCGAAAGAGGCCGAGACGCAGGGAAATCTTGGTTAGGTAGCACTGATTTATGTTTTGATCGTGATTCTAGACGCCCGATGAAGCACGGCAGCTGCATAGCCGGGGATGTTCAGGTGTCAGAACGCCCCCCGAAATTTTAACCGTACCCTCCGCCGCCGCTGCCGCCGCTGCTTTCTCTTTCGGGCGCTCGCTATTTCTTCCATACCTCGGCTCGCAGCCTCTTCGAAACCAATCAATCTCCACGCGTTTAGAGTCTAGACGCTTTGACTCAAACGCCAAAGATAAGGTGATCCGGACGGGAGACCTATGTTCGGCTGGCTCGAAAGTTATCGCCAACCAGAGTGCCCGGATTCAGCAAGCTCGGGGGGAGCTCGGCGCACGGTATTCCAAAAGGGCAAAGGCTTGAAAACCTGACCTCCGCATCCAGAGACGCAGATTTAAATCTCGCCCCGAAATTGTGGGCGTCTTGAGCAGTTTCCTCGTCTTTCAATTCAATCACAGCTTAACTTGACAAAAGACGTCGGATATACTCCCTCGGTGAACCAATCTGTGGCAAGTATGTACGGGAGGAGCACATTCAGGCATTACGTTGTCACGTATGTCGTTTTTAAACGCTTTGATTGGCGAGCTGAGGCCGTAGCCTTCGCCCCTTTCCCAAGTTACGAGAAAAGAAGAATTCCTCATCCCATGCCGTTTTCCAGTGAGCTTCAAGGACTGGAGAAGAAAAAGTGTACCTTTCTTGCGAAAGAATAAGCAAAAATATAAGAAAAGCGACAACTCAAACGCACGCTGCAATTTTTTTTTTCTTTTTTTTTTAGGCGGGGGGGGGGGGGGGGGGGGCTATGTTTTGGCCCCCTCGTTCCTCCGAGAGTAGAAAGCATAGGAATGACCATGGGGATAACATCTCTGCGCAGTTGAGTGCATGAACCGACTTTCGCGTTGTTTAACGTTTTGTTTAAACTGGTGCTTCATTTTTAGGAGAGCTCGTGTGAATATAATTGTTCAATATCGCAAAGAATATTAGAAGCTCACTTTTTTAAAACTTTTATTCGCTGTACTAACGCGTTTGCAGTGGGAAGATCAACGAAAGTTGTTCACTTGCATTGTCCCGTTCGCTGTATATATCAAAACCTTTTTATTTTTATGTTATGTTCAAATCTTTGTCCATCGTAACTTTTTTTTTTGTTGTTTTGTTAGCCATGTATTAAAAATGTTTCCTTTGCAATTGAGTTTTTGGAGTCTCCTGTGCACTTTCCTATGTAGGGATCATAGTTTAAAGTCAAGTCAAGTGTTTGTCTCGATAAATCGCGTATAAATATATTTCTTGTTTTTTTTTGTTTTTTTTTTTGTGTGATTGCACCACCACCTTGCCCCCCAACATATTTTCTGGCTACGCCACTCCTTAGCCCGGGGCCGCCATCCTTGTCAAGTTGCATCACCGTGTGCAGCGTTCTGGCGCCTTTATAAAGTGCGCGCTGCTCCGCATTTTCAGTGACCACCGCCCCTAAAGACGTTTTGGTACTAACAACATGGCTGCTCGGTTGAGAAATCCGCTTCACTTTAGAAGGGCCAATGCACACAGTGTTTGCTTGGTCTTGGCCCATTTCCCCTCACACCGTTACACAAAACTATGGGTACACTTCGGCAACGGGAGGAGGACATCTAAAAGTTGGCAGGAGATTCGCTGGGAGATAAGTTGGATGACGTCATATTCAAGATAGCTTGCATAGAGCGAGTTGGTGTGAGTTTCGTGTTTATGTTCTGGGTTGCCCCGGTGGGCCTGTCGAGTTCAGGTATGCGTTTCCCAATCATCTTCTAGTCTGAGGTCTGTTTACTTCTTCCCGTGCTCAAACACGAGACATGGTCAAAGACAAAAAGTTCGAAACCTTGTCTACGTCTGCTATCTAGGTACTCTACTGCTATCACAGCACTCTGGGTCGTCGAGGTTTGTATCTCGAGGGGAACTGATTGACATATATACGTATATTCTGACCTTTCTACGAAACCAATGAACAACAACTTGATTCCTTTGGATAAGCGCAGCAGCTACGACTCGCGAAAAAAAAAAAAAAAGCCTTCTTGTAAACCGTTATTTGGTTTCGTTTATTCGATCATTTATTCGATGCTCGCTTCAAGATTATACGACGGATTGAGGCTTTTGTTTACTGACAATGTGTTGAATTTGTTCATGTTGCCAATCCGACCGCATAAACGTGAATCATATAGAACAGAGCATATCCACGGGTCAGAAAAAAGTGAGCTACGGTATCACACGGGTATGCCTAAAGCAGTGTGTGCGTACATGGTGATTATTAGTGTGCAGTACCTGCGCCGCACATTCTTTGTTCTAAAGCCAGCAGCAGCGATGCTTCCGGTCGTAATGCTTGACGCACCGGGCCTGCACACCGCCGAAGGTACAGGTAGTGCACAAAACGGCCTCACTGTCGCCGTCGCGGCGTTTTATTGTTAGGTTATTATGAATGCCTGTACGTTTTTCCTGTTGCAATGAGTAAGCGAGATGTAGTGACTGGATCTCCAAGTCACATCATGGTACGTTCCTCCCGTATGCCGCTGATTGTGTCCATCGTGGGTGTCCTCTGCTCAGTCCGGCTGTGTAACACCGAGGACACCATCACCGCTCCGAAACAGTGTTTCGGAACTTTCCACGTTCACTCCACTCAAGTCACGCTGTTCATTCAGCAGAACGTGACGTCACAGGACGATGTCATCGACTGCCAGTACACCTTCGTAGCCCCTGGAGATTCCGGTCTCCTTTTCTTCGTCAATGACATAACGGCCATCGACGATGGAGAGATACCAGGATGCCCCGTCCAGATCTACGGCAACGTGGCGGACCCGCCCGTGACGTACACTGTGCGGCCATTATCCGACTCTGGTTGTCCCGGTGACGTCATCGAAAGCCGTTGTCTTCTACCGCCCTGTGTACCAGGGTAGCCCCTACACGCTCACCGTCGACCTCCAGGTTACCACGAGCGATGATGTTACCACTCCGCTTTGCGCGGATGCTGAACTGTACGCCGTGCCCTCTGTTCCGCTGAAGTACGACATTGTGTTCAGAGACGACGGCGGTTCTCACGATGCTGAAGAATTCTGCGAAATCAAGGTGTTCAGCAGTGACGCAAACGAGTCCCTGAAGACACGGTGCCTGCTCACGAGCGACGGAGTATGTCGCTACGAAGTTCGGCTGAACAACGGGAGCGTCCTTGCTGAGGCCGATCAAGTTGTCGGTATTGCTGATGCCGGCGGAGAAGTAACTGTAAGACTTTATCCGAGTGGATTAGCCGGCGTCCTAGGACTAACCTTACCCGCGGAGTTTGAACCGGTCGATAAGCTTGAGAGACCCCCCTCGGCGCCAACCGAGTCGTCTGCTAACGTCACTGGAAGTGCAGACGTTGATTTCAATGTGACGGACAGCATCGTCACTGACGATACCACTACCGTCGGTGGTGACGCCGAAGGACCGAGTGGTGATGGTTGCAGCAGCAAGGAGACTCCGTCTACGATCTGGGGAAAAACGAAAAAGTTCTTCAACGATGCCGGATGCGCAATCACCTCCGCTTGGAACACGGTTACATCGGCAGTCGCTGGTGCTTTCAATGTCGTGGCATCTGCGGTTACGAGCGCTGCGAATACTGTTGCGTCTGCTGTAACCAGTGCTTGGGACTGCGTTACGTCCTGGTTTACGAGCTGGTGGTGAGATGGCTTCGTTGACTTTGCCGGTGAATTTCCTGACATTTCATGCTGCACTCATCTAGAAATCCTTCTGGGGAACGTTCATGTAGCGCATTGCGTTTGCCCGGCTGAAGGCGCAAGCTTTGGACCGCCATATGTTTGTTTACGTGTTTTTGGTTTATCCATGCTAACCGATGTTGAAAGCCCTCATTTTGTGCAGTACAGGTAAAAAATTCCGCTTGTTTCCCAGGAGAGAAACCAGCTGTTTGATTATGTTGTCGCTAAGCCATTACGTTTTGTTTTTTTTTTTGTTTTTTCTGTAGTTTTGGTGTTGTCGTGGTAAAATGTTTGGCTCGTCTACAGTCGCAGCCACACTAAACTAGAGCGCTAACTGAGATGTAATAGCACTTTGGCGTATCTATGTGAACCAATGATATAGCCTAGATGTTTTGGGACACTATAGACTCCTTTAAAAATTACGCCTTCTTATGGGCGATCTCAAAGTGCTGGAAGTGACGTGCGCAAGAAACACCAACAAGCTGGCAAGTCCATGAATGACTGATTTATAATACTCCCTGGAGACTGTAGACAATTGATAGATTTGCCATGGCGTCTTGCGCGCGCCCCTGTGCAGTAAATTCAGATATAGACAATAAGAGGCGTAATTTTCGAAAGGGTCCATACACATGACCTGATACTGCTACGAAAGCATCGAGCACATAAAAAATGTCCACTATGCCGAAAGTAGGCTGGGCATGTACGATTGGGACTGCTCATGTTCTACGACCTCAGCTAATGCAACTCGTGACTCGTTCCTTTTTTTTTTTCTTAGTTTCTTTTTTTTTTTTGTTTTAGTGATATCACTGAGGCTATGCTGTAAGTGCTCGAATGGACAGAAATAAATCAGAGGACGACAGTTTTTAGTTTGTTTGTTTTCTAGATGTGCTTGTTGCCCGATAGGCATTTTGTAAAACTTGCAGCTCCCTCATGCAGGTGCCGAGACGCAGACAACGGAGGCCAGTGGGCAAAGGCAGGCAGGTAAATGCGCTGCCCTCTCTCTTCCACTCTCCCCTGTATCACGTGGTATATGCTGCGGAACCAAGAGGAACCCTCAGCTCACTCTCACAATTCGTTGCGGGCCTCGCGCGAGGGCTTTTCGGATTTTCGCAAATGGTCCATTGGCCAATGAGAAAGCACGTTAGTTGTTCGTCTGCAGTACCTGCACCGCGCATTCCTTTTGTTCTCTAGTAAGCAGCAGCGTCGTTTCCGGTCGGATTGCCTGACGCACCAGGCCCGCACACGCGGAAGGTACAGGTTGAGCGCAAAACAGCCGCGCTGCCGTCGTCACGGCCGTTTAATTGTCGGGTTATAGGATCGTCTGCTCGTTTTCACTGTCGCAATCAGTGAGCGAGATATGGTAGTTGGATCTCCAAGTCACATAATGGTACGTTCCTTTCGGATGCCGCTGATTGTGTCCATCGTTGGTGTCCTCTGCTCAGTCCGGCTGTGTAACACCGAGGACACCATCACCGCTCCGCAACAGTGTTCCGGAACCTTCCGCGTTCACTCCACGCAAGTCACGCTTTTCATCCAGCAGAACGTGACGTCACAGGATGACGTCATCGACTGCCAGTACACCTTCGAAGCGCCGGGCGATTCTGGTCTCCTGTTTTTCGTCAACGACATAACGGCCATCGACGATGGAGAGATACCAGGATGCCCCGTCGAGATCTACGGCAACGTGGCGGACCCGCCCGTGATGTCACTGTGCGGCCACTATACGACTCTGGTTGTCCCGGTGACGTCATCGAAAGCCGTTGTCCTCTACCGCCCGGTGTACCAGGGTAGCCCCTACACGCTCACCGTCGACCTCCAGGTTACCACGAGCGATGACGTGACCACTCAGCTTTGCGCGGATGCTGAACTGTACGCCGTGCCCTCTGTTCCGCTGAAGTACGACATCGTGTTCAGAGACGACGGCGGTTCTCACGATGCTGAAGAATTCTGCGAGATCAAGGTGTCCAGCAGAGACGCAGACGAGTCGCTGAAGACACGGTGCGTGCTCACGAGCGACGGACTATGTCGCTACGAGGTTCGGCTGAACAACGGGAGCGTCCTTGCTGAGGCCGATCAAGTTGTCGGCCTGGCTGATGCCGGTGGAGAAGTAACTGTAAGACTTTATCCGAGTGGATTAGCCGGCGTCCTAGGACTAACCTTACCCGCGGAGTTTGAGCCGGTCGATAGGCTTGAGAGACCCCCCTCGGCGCCAACCGAGTCGTCTGCTAACGTCACTGGAAGTGCAGACGTTGATTTCAATGTGACCGACAGCATCGTCACTGACGATGCCACTACTGTCGGTGGTGACGCCGAAGGAACGAGTGGTGATGGTTGCTACAGCAACGAGACTCCGTCTACGATCTGGGGAAAAACGAAAAAGTTCTTCGACGATGCCGGATGCGCAATCACCTCCGCTTGGAACACGGTTACCACGGCTGTATCGAGCGCTTGGGACAGTGTGACTTCTTGGATTACGGGCTGGTTTTGAGGTTTCCTGAGGTGCCTCTAAGGAGCTGGTGGAGTGTCCCCGTGAATTTTCTGAAGTTTCCCGTCTCATTCGCCTGGAAATCCTTCCTATGACCGTTCATATATGGTTCACCGTGTTTATAACTTTGTACCCGGCCGCACTAGTGCGGGCGTTGCACCGACAGGTGTGCATTCGTTGTTTTCGTGTTTATTTTTTGTTTTTCCTGGTTAACCGCGGTGTTGATCTCTCATCTGTTTTGGTTGTGTAATATCCGCTGAGATTGAAAGGAGTATGTACGGTAAAGGTAAACACGCCGTTTGTTTCCTGCAGAAGTAGAACCCCCGTTTGAATGTATTGTCGTTATGTTTCCCTTTTTTTGTGTTATTTTTTTAATGAAAACTTTGACTCATCCGGGGCATATGTTCGTGACTCACCCCATTTGCTTTTCTCCTCCCCCCCCCCTTATAGTCATATATATATATATATATATATATATATATATATATATACATATATATATATATATATCTCAATGAAGACGGCACCAATTTGGCGTGAGTTCCCCACCGATTAGTGACATTCGCGAGCCGTGTTTTCGCTCACAAAATGGTGCGGCGTTAAAATGTTCCTCTCAAAGCCGATATAATTTTTTTAGCTTCGGTAACGTTCGTTTTTGTCTAATGATGCCCCAACCCTTACTCTAAATAAATAAAATAGCTATAAAAATGTACACATATAATTTATTTGCTGGCTCTTTCTTTCCTTTTTCGCCATCACATTGTTGTGTACTATGATCGACTTTAGTTTTTACTGATTCAAGTTGTATTTCGTTCACATTTTTTTTTTTTCAGACGAAATGGGTGTGCGTACTATGTTCCTCTCAGGGCTTTTTTTTTTTCTTCTTTTTTTTTCTCCAGTAACGATTGTTTTTGTCGTATGATGCTCCAACCCTTGCTCTAAATAAATATAATAATAATAATAATTTATAGATGTAATTTGTTTTGCTGGCTCTTTATTTTCTTTTTCGCCATTATTTTGTTGTGCACTGTGATCGACCAGTTTTATTGATCCGAGTTGTGTAGCGTTTAATATTTTTTGAAGCAAAATGGGTGTGGGTATTTTTCGACAAATGAATTTTCGAGATCAGAGTTGTTTCGCAGTTAATCCGTTGAAGTGTTATCTGCGTTTGTGGTAGTGCTACCAAATACCATGTAAGCCAATACTGGCAACTCCCGCGGAGCGCGGGCGAAAAGGGATCGCAGCGCCCCTGGCGAGCTCGGAGTCTCCGCTAGCAGACGAATTCTACACAACGCGTTGGTTTTGCCTGTCTCCGTGCGAGGTGACCAATGAAAAAACATTGTCACGGGTATTCGCTGCTTTGAATGTTAAAAAATATGTGCCACCTCATGACTGAAGGACATTTTCTTCGCGTGGGAAAGATGTTACAGCTTGTAGGGGGCTATTGTCGGGCTCTCCAGAAGAAAACACTCTGTCAGAACTTGCGTAAGTCAGGCAAAACACGAATGTACCTTCGCCCTGTTTCTTAAAAAAAAGCAATGTAATTTTTTTTTTTTTTTAGAACGTAGCTACGTTTTGACTTTACTGTTCTTATCGATCAATTCGTTTTGTTGTTGCTATTCCTTTTCTCATGTCATGTATTGCTTAAAACCGTTCCGTCGAATAGGCGAGTTGGCTAATCCCGATCGCCTTCGGATGAGGAAGCAAAAGGCAACTTCGAACCACGTATCTTACTGCGATGTCAGTATGCTCTGGAAGAAGCCGATTGTGCACATGCAAATGTGACGCAATTACTGAAACTAATAAAAGCGGAGTTACAAGAGGAAAAAAAAAAAAGCATCCGCTGAACGGTCGCGCATCTCCTACCATTTTTCAAAGTCTTTCTTTTTATGTTTGAGGCGACGCTACTTGTGTTTACTTGACGTTCGCGTATTCTGCTTTGCCTTGTTTGGCTTAGTTTTTACTTTCTTTCCTTCGCTTGGTCGCTTACTACTACTAGAGTCACTAAATAAAGCTACGCTTTCAGAGTACCGAAACTCCCAAACCACGCGCCTGAAGCGCGTCAGGCGCCGCCATCTTGGGTCCGCGGCGCAGATGGAGGGGTGCCTGTAGCTAAGCCAGTCCGACCTGTAGCCGTCGCCTGCGCCAGCTGCCGTAGCCGCAGCTGTGGCAGCGAATCAAGGTCGTGTTGTTCGTATCTCGTCATAAGAAGGAAAAAGTGCGTGCTGAGCGACGGACTTCGGCGTGCGCGCGCAGTAACAGTAAAACAGCAGCAGGCAGCGGATCGCTGGACCCAAGATGGTGGCGTTGAAAAAAACGCGATGATGATGATAGCGACTCACGTGACTGCCGCTGTCCAATGCCGCCGCAGCGAACCAGAATATTGTTGAATAGAGCGACTGTATTGTCGGCAAAGTGCCAAAGAAAAGGAATGCGGTACTCTGAAAGCGTAGCTTTATTTAGTGACTCTAACTACTACCGGTTCGTCTGCTACGCTATGCCCGGACATCTGGAGGGCCGTCTGGAACTTTGTTGTTATTGTTTTTGTTTTGTTTTTCCACTGTCGTCTGTGATAACCTCCTGGCTATGTTCCAAATGTTACCCGAGTAACCTGTCTCCTACGTCAGCGGGTAATACCACGTGACATCGCGAGTAAACGATCCGCGACTTGATTTTGGAACGGCCGGGATAATCACCTGGATAGGACGCGGATTGGCTTCGTCTTGAGCTACGGCAAAAAGAAAACAGCAGCGATGGCGGAAAATAGCAGACGATCTCTTTCGATCAAGGAGAAACCAGATAGAGACGATAACGTTAACCGCTTCAAAGTTTTTCTTTGACAGTGACGACGCGTTTTTTTTTTCTGAGATGGCTCCATCGGTTCCTTTTGCTCACCTTCCTTTTGGGTTGAATATTGAGATAAAAGTTACTTATTCCTTTCAGTTAGACGTCAACATTTTTGTTTTGACTAATCTGCGCAATCGCTGTAAGTCTAGTCCAGGTGCCATAAACAGCCTCAACTCATCGTCATTAACACCGATTACGTTTTGCGGATATTGCTTCCACACGGTGTAGCGGTAGAGCGCATGGGGCTTTCTCAACAGTGGTATGTAACTTACGTTCGCTTTGACGCGAATATGATTATAAAATCACAGAGAGCACTTCGAAACCGCTATAGACAATATATTAGGGAGGGAGATGTGGTGGGGTTGTTGACTGGTCATAAAAATAAAATCTTCGATGCCTTCACTGCTTTACAAGCGTTATCCTCTCATTACACACACTCTGGGGAGAAAAAAAAAAAAAAAAAAAAACCTCCAAAAACCTTCCACATTATCTACTGCCTTCGAACATTTTCATCTTTTAACGTAAGAATACGGAGTTCCCTCCAACGCCGAGAACGAGGATGCGGAGAAGCTCCTGTTTACGCTCGCACTCTGCTAATAACAAGTATATCTTCCTGAGGGAAGGTACACGGTCTGGATGTGGTGCAATCAATTCCTGCGTTGAAAACAGCAAATCGCAATAACCAACCATAAATGGCTGCACCTCATTCTTTGTTATTTCGAACGTCCGCCGCCAAAGCCAACGGAGCAAACGAGCTTTGACGGCTGTCGGCGCAGGAAGCAGACGACGAACAGATCACGTGACGTATTTACTCGATTTGATCCGGCGTTACCCCCCGATCGAGGAGGGTAGCGCGAGTAATTACTCCGGAGTAAACAACCCGCTTCTGGAACGCGAGTTCTGACGTCATCGAGTAAGCGCGAGTAAGTTTTGAAACGCCACGGTACGAAACCTTTACTCCGGAGTCGGATCGAGTAAATTTTGGAACACACCCCTGTGTTCACCTTCGATTGTGTTTCTGATCCGAAATCTTTATCTGTACTTTTTGATAATATAAAGCAGACGATTATGACGACTCTACGGAGATCGCTGAGAACTTCACGGACGACAGACCAGATGCACTACTGAACACCCAGTCTTATGTAGCCGGGTGGGCAGCCAGTCAGATCTGTCATCATGCTTGCTTTCAGGAACATGAAACACCTTGAAAGACATTCTGTTGAAGAACAAGAAATACTCTCACGCGAAAATGACACCACCTTAAGACTTAGCTCGTCACCTAGCCGGTAACATCAGCCGTGCCTTCGACACACATTTCACTGATATATTTCACCAAACAAGAGTTCAGCTGAAAACGTACCGGAGGCCGCTGATCGACACTCAAAACAAAGGCACAGTGTACAAGGATTGCCTGGACATGTAAGTGAACAAGTACTTGAATGTACTTTTGAACTGCTTCGCTAAGCGAGCAAACAAACAACCTGCCAAAGTCACTGGGAAAAGAAATGCGAAAGCAAAAAAAAAAGGTCACAGACTGCTATAGTCGGATGCAACCTAAGAACAATCTTTTAGCTCCACCCACAAGCGCATTGCGCCCATCTGAAGTGCCTGCGCCGTCGAGAAAGTAGTTCGCTAGCAACGTTGCTTTTTCTTCCTCCAGTAAACGTGTCTTAAACTACTACAATATTTATTTATTTCATTCAGGACGTTTAAATAAGTTAGAATACGTTTTTGTCAACGAAATCGCTGTTTAGTAAAGAAAGAAAGTCATGTCCAATGTACCGTCTTCCCAATTCATTTTCTGTCCAAGATACTGTCTAACATACCGTCTTCCAGCGCCTTCGATTGAGGGAAAGCGGCGAAAACAAAACCAACCTTTCTCTCGCCAAAATTATAAATAACAAAGCGCTTATAGTTCCTGCAAATAATAAATATTTAGTGATTTACTTAGTTTTGTGGGCTTTGCGCACGAAATGTGTGCCTTTATTTTGTTGGATGAATAGAAAACAAGAATAATTATACTGAAAGAACTTGAGATTGGGCGAGTTGGTTATTCATGCTTGTCGACGTAGCGCACTCGAAAAACTGTCACTCAAGCATCCACACACCCAAAGAACACACCTTTCACCCAGCGCTCACTAACAACTTTGTATTTCGTGTGTAACTTCGGCTTCTACTTCTACTTCAGTTTGAGACGATTTGAAAAAAGACGAAATATGAGTCAAAAATTCCCGTCTAACGCTTGGGCTAATTCACGGCTAAATAATTAATCTCTTTTCGTGATAATGTTATCGACGGCGTACTAACACATTTGTCCTCTAGTCGTATGATGTTCTCGGCTTCGATGATTTCCCTTGTTAATTGGTTTACACTTTTGCCCAACACGATGCTGTTGTTGAAATCTGCGACACACCCACAATCCCGACAGTGTATCCCCAAGTGGCCAGAGTTGGCGTTTACGATGTTGTTTTTGTGTTCTCGAAGGCGGTCATTTAGACAACGCCCAGTTTGTCCAACGTATTGTCTTCCGCAGGAAAGGGGGAATGAATACACAACGCCCTCAACGCAAGGCACAAAGTTGGTCCTATGCTTCTTGGAGCAGCCGATAGCAGGATTTGAGGGTGTGGTGACGTGTTTGCAAAGGCTGGACAGTTTTCTGGGTGCTGAAAACACGACATCAACATTGGCTCTGTTCGCTGTTTTCTTAAGGCCGTGGGAAAAATTGTGGATGTAAGGGACGATGACTGGTCTTCTTGTCCTGTCGCTGTGTGTTTGTTTGACGCCGTTCCCTTGCTTCATTTCTTTAAGAATAGTTTCGACCACTGACACCAATAAGAAAACAGGGTACCCTGCGGACTTCAGTCTCGCAATTTGCCCGTCGAAACTCTTTTGTATGGAATGTGAGCACGACTTTGTGATTGAGCTCTTTAAGCATGACCGCACGATGCCTCTTTTCACGAGTTTTGAGTGCGCGGAGTTGAAAGGGAGGAGTGGTTTTTTACCCCTGGGTTCATAGAACCAGCAGACGTGGTGGGGTAGCACCACCAGTCGGAGATCCAAGAACCTTAGGGTACCTTCAACCGGCAACTCGTGGGTGATTTCTAGGGGTCTCATGCAGTCTTTAAATGCCGAGAGGACGTTGTCCGTCAAGCGTGAACAATTGTGTTCATCGGTGGCTAGAAAAATTAAAAAATCGTCCACGTATCTAAACACTCGCACTACTTTTGTGTCATCTAACCTCTGTTGTAGAATCCTATCGATATGTGCAAGATATAGGTCGCTGAGTACAGGTGCAATGCACGAACCTATCGTAACCTATCGTTTACGAACAACATCGTAAACGCCAACTCTGGCCACTTGGGGATACACTGTCGGGATTGTGGGTGTGTCGCAGATTTCAACAACAGCATCGTGTTGGGCAAAAGTGTAAACCAATTAACAAGGGAAATCATCGAAGCCGAGAACATCATACGACTAGAGGACAAATGTGTTAGTACGCCGTCGATAACATTATCACGAAAAGAGATTAATTATTTAGCCGTGAATTAGCCCAAGCGTTAGACGGGAATTTTTGACTCATATTTCGTCTTTTTTCAAATCGTCTCAAACTGAAGTAGAAGTAGAAGCCGAAGTTACACACGAAATACAAAGTTGTTAGTGAGCGCTGGGTGAAAGGTGTGTTCTTTGGGTGTGTGGATGCTTGAGTGACAGTTTTTCGAGTGCGCTACGTCGACAAGAATAATTATACTTTTCGGGTTTTGACAAATCGGCACCCTCCCAAGTCATCGACACCACCACCGCGCCCCGCTAGAGTGCCTTCATACAAACGCGCGCTTTTGCTTGAGTGGTGACATCTCAGCCATTTTTACGCCCAATCGTTTTTTTATGCATTTTGAAGTACGCGCAATCCGGTGTCAATCAGCTCGAGCGCGTAGCTGAGAGCATCACGCGCTGAACATTCAGTGCAACAATGGATGTCTTCACCCTGAGACAGACAGACATGTAGGCACCGTATATACGCCCCGCTCTCTTTGTCTTCCGTCATGGATCCCACTGAGGTGCACGGCAATCTCAGCTCACCCGCGGAAACCACAGCGAATTGAAGCAGCGGTGCCGGTGCTATGTTGAGTAGCAACGTGGGGCAGAGGCGACAGAAATCCAACGAAGCAGACGACGTCCGGCGTAGCTTCTCACCTCTCAGCAGTGCTAAGCCTCGCGCCCGCTTCGAAATTTTCGTTGGCGATAGCGTCGCTGGATTCTCACGTTGTCGCGCAAAAACTGCTGCAAACGCAAGCCGATACCATTAAGATTTCGTGGCGTAACCTCGGGCACGTAAAACACGGTGCAAAAAAGCAGAATAATTGTCACGAGAAACTAGCGTCGCGTTGCTAAGGCCAGCAGCCATGTTGAGCTTTTTTTTCAAAAGGATCGCGATTGGTCCACGGAATCGTGACGTCATGAAAACGATTGGCTGGCGTTTCTCGGCGTAGGAATACATTTTCCTCTGAGAGGCATTTCCGGTTTTTTCTTAGCTTGCAATCAACTATAGCAAGAAGCAGATTGCGGCGTGCGACTCTTATTTACCGGGAAGTGTGAGCTGGACTACGCTATTCCGTTCCTCTGTTTGGTTCTTAGCTCCTACCAGCTAAAAAAAAAAAGAAAGTGAAGCTCTTTTTTTTATATATATATAGTTTCGTTGCCTTGCTTCCGCTTTGTTTGTTGTGGACTCAACACCAACGGCGAGCGCCACCTGCTAATTTTCAATGCTCACCGACGCCCCGTGCGAACGTCGTCGTTGAAGGAGGTCATTGCTAAGTGATTTGCATCTTTGTGTTGTCTGCTAACTTTTTTGTCTCATTCGCCGTTCTTCGCTACCTGTTCCCCATTTCTTTTTATTTTTGGTCTGGGATGGGGACCCCAACTTTTCTGCAAAGATTGAAAAGTGTTTGCACGGTCATTTTCCTCGTTACTTTTTGTTTTTGTAATCCTGCTGAGGCTGGTGCACTTGCTCTGGTAACTGTAACATGTTTTAGGGGCGACGCTCCTTAGGGGCTAGCCATGTCCGTATGTCCGTCCGCCGTAGGCCCGGCAGCGGGTGCTCGTGCTTCTGCTCGTGAGATCACGTGCTCACGAGCACGTGAGCACATGCTGCACGTGCTCGTGTAGGGCAAAAAAAATTGGAAAAAAAAATTGGAGAAAAAAATTATGAAAAAAGAAAAAGAAGAAAAAAAAAGAGTAGGGGGTTCTGAGATGCCATCCCATCTGTTTGCTTAAAAAAAAGAAAAAGAAGAAAACCACACATTCTCCTACTGACACGAATGAAAAGGCTTAAAGAAAAAGAAGAAAGAAAAAAGGGTAGGGGGTTCTGAGATGCCATCCCATCTGTCTGCTTAAAAAAAGAAAAAAAAAGAAAACCACACATTCTCCTACAGACACGAATGAAAAGGCTCAAAGAAAAAGAAGAAAAAAAAGAGTAGGGGGTTCTGAGATGCCATCTCATCTGTCTGCTTAAAAAAAGAAAAAGAAGAAAACCACACATTCTCCTACTGACATTAAAGGGCCCCTGACACGCCAAAAAAAATTTTTTTTTTTTTTCACGCTAAACGTTGCAATGGCATATCAGGACATATCAGGAACACAAAGTACGTATTTTGTCTAGAGCATGAGTAGAACTTGTTTACTGGGTGCTCATGCGGCCGATGTATGTCTCTCAGAAATGCATGCAGTGTGATCTCTTCTTCAGTTGCTGAAATACCTGGACAGTCCCTCACACAGCACCTTCTAGGCATTGTAGTTGCCTTTACAGCAACATTAAGCGATGAAAAGCAAATAAAAGAAACCTTGTCTGCTTGGATCGCTCGTGGAGGTGCGGAGAATAACAAAAATATTTAAAAAAAATATTACACGCGCTCGCGGTAAGCACGAGGAGGGATACAACTCACGTGACTTCCGGCGATGCCTCCCTTCTGACCGCCCCGACACCTTGCGGTTACACTGTTACGTCACAGTGCACGGCGGGAACTTTGAATTGGGCCTCGTATTTCTATTTTTTATAAAAAAACTACGCAACTCTATAGTGAAACAATTTTTTTGTAATGTCCTGATATGCCATTGCAACGTTTAGCATGAAATTTTTTTTTTTTTTTTTTGGCGTGTCAGAGGCCTTTTAATGAAAAGGCTCGGCATGCTGCGGCTCGGCGTCTACGCAGACAAGCACCACCAGAGCTTCGCCCCAAGCAACATCATTCGCCACGTGGAGATGCGGTCAATTTTTTGGCGCACCTTTTAATAATCACCTATTCAGGCAAGAAATTGTGACAACGCAGTTTGTAACGAATAAACAGTAACCTCTTACGACCTAGTTTAAATAGCTAAACGCCTTTTTTTTTCCGCTTTCCAGGTGTGCTTCAAACGCGTGTGATCCCCCTGAGTGGTGTTTGAGACCTCTAAATAAACTTTTCCGCGCGCGTTGTTATTTGATTGTCATTGCAGTTGCGATCAGTGGATTCCGCTTTGCAGGCGCACTGATCGTAATGAATTGTTCCTGCTGTTGGGGTGACGAGATGGGGCACGCAAAGCTCGAGGACGTCGCGGAGCGTCGTCTGCTTCCGTAGACTCCAAGTCCGCTAGAGGCGCCACTGTCACGTTCGCCGCTGCTCCCATAGGTTTTCGGAGGAGTTTCCAGTATTGGCGAAGCTATATCGTATTTGGTGCTACATTATATCTTTATAATAATTTATAATTGCTATCTATCTCAACTTGCTAATTTTTTATGCGTGTGCGCATTCGTGTGTTGTCTTCCGTCAGGGTTGCAAATCCTCTTCAAATACTTTTTTTTTTAACCCAGTTAGCCAAATTGTACCTAAATCCCTTATATATATATATATATATATATATATATATATATATATATATATATATATATATATATATATATATATATATATATATATACATACAGGGTGTTTCAGAGAACTCAGACCAAATCGCTCCTGCGAAAACTACTCATCGCAACGAAAAAAGGCTTGTGTCATTTTGGTCGGTATGGGAACCCCCCAATATGGAGGAAATCTGATCATTGATCATGAATACACTAGATGGCGCTTCTTTTTGCATATGGTCGTACATATTCTGAAGGAGCACATGACTGCATGGGCAGAGGAAGAAGGCTTGCTTACGGAACTTCAAGGAGGTTTCCGACGAGGTCGCCGGTTGGAAGATCATCTGTTCACTCTAACACAATGTATTGAGGTGGCCCGCAAGGAGCAGAGGACCCTAATATGTTGTTTTCTCGACGTCGCCAAGGCCTACGATAGTGTGCCACATGCCCAGTTGATATGTCGACTACAACATCTTGGCATGCGACCTGAGTGGGTCACCCTCATCCACCGCCTATACAGTGGAAACACGGTTAGGACAAAGTTAGGTGAAGCTAACTCTGAGGAAGTGCTGGTGACAAGGGGCTTACGCCAGGGGTGCCCGCTCTCTCCACTATTGTACATGCTTTACGTAACCGGACTCGAAACGCAACTGATCCGATCTGGACTGGGCTTCTCGTTGGCTCACTTAGATGGACTGACCGTCGAATGGATTCTACCCGGACTTACCTACGCAGACGATGTAGTACTGACCGCGGCATCAGTCTGCGACATGCAGAAACTCCTAGATATCTGTACCGAGGTAGCAACAGGACTTGGATTGAAATTCAACACCAACAAGTCAGCAGCGGTGCTGTTTGCAGGTCCACAAGATCCAACATTTGGCAGTCTTCGACTCGGGGTGGACTGTGTACCTGTAATGAGCTCGTACAGGTACTTGGGCATTACACTCACAAATACAGAGGACTACTTGCAAGAGCACCACGCCCATCTCCGCCAAGCAGCCATCAGAGGAACCAGCATTCTGCGCAGACGGAATCTCTGGAGTTGCAATAGATTCGTTGTGACCCGGGAGCTGTGGAAGGCGGTGGTGGTACCAGGACTGACTTTTGCTAACGCTGTGGTGTGTGTCCCTGGAGATATCCGAGCTCACATAGAACGTAGGCAGAGGGAGATCGGGCGCCAAGCGCTAGGCTGTCATGGTACAGTAGCAAATGAGGCTGTCCAGGGTGATTTGGGATGGTCCTCTTTTGAAGCCCGTGAAGCTACCAGCAAAATCGCCTACGACGGACGTCTCCGACATATGGACACTTGCCGGTGGGCCAAAAGGCTGTTCAGGTACACTCAACTGACTGGGCTGCAGACCCGCTGGCAGAAACGCCTATACCAGCTCCAAAGCAAGTACGGTTTTTTTGCCGACCCTGTCCAAGCGTCGTCGGCCAGAGAATGGGAGAGAGAGGTCCGGAAAAAGGTTCGCGACCAGGAAACACAGCAGTGGCTCAAAGATGCCCAATTGAAGACTACGCTCGAGGTGTATGTTGCAAACAAGAGGACCATCGGCTCGGAGGCTAGGCTATACGATAATAGCTTGGGTAGTCGTTTGCTATTTGAGGCACGAGCTGGGGCACTAAGGACTCTGTCTTACAGACGACACTTCGATTCTACCGTGACCACGAGCGTGTGCCGGGTGTGCGGGACCCACGACGAAACAGTAGCACACATTGTACTGGAATGTGCAGGACTCCGGCCATCCCGGTCACTAGGCAACGACCGAGACCTTCAAAACCCTCTGGAGCTTGCCGAAGTATTGGGCTTCACTGTTACTAGAGATGGACACCAAACCATTGAGGTTAGGCCAGCCGCACCAGCGGACAGGCCTGCCTCGAGCGAGACTACAGCCTCCAGCGGCCCGCATAGGCCGTCTGTCGAGGCAACAAAGAGACGATTAGAGGACTGGTATAAAAAGATCTACCTTAGGGGGCAACAGCACGCAAGTGCCCCCAGGCTTGGGCATGAATATTGTTCGAGCCCGCCCGATCTAAAGGGAACAGCCGCATCATCATCATCATCATCATGGTCTATAGCAAGGCAAAAATTAGAATGTTCCCCGACCTGCAGCCGCGAGCGGTGGCCATGAGAAACACGCGGCATGACGTCAATGGGGGTCTTGTAGAAAGATAGCAAGTTGTGCGAATACCTGCTCGATAAAGGTAACTTCTCTATCAATCTTGTCGTTCCAACATAAATATAAATGCGTCAAAAACCTGGTATCATAGACAAAACTTTTATTGTGCGGAGTTTTAGTGGCGCCATCTATCCTAGGTCCACAAAACCGTCAGCACAGGAACAGCCGCCAGAGGCCGGAGGGGGAGGGGTGAGACTTTCCTCCTTTCCTTAATCCTTAATTTCCCATGCCTTTATGTAGTAATCTCATTCTGCTTAGTTTCCAATCATTGGGTACCTCTCCCCCTATTATTATTTTATCAGTTGCCTGTCGTAACTTTAATTTGCTTTTTTTTTTTTACTTAGTGTCTTCACTTGTCTCATTCCTATGCCACCTGAGCATGTTGCCATTCCACAAATACTTTACTTTTTTTTTTTACACCTTGTATTATGTTACTGTTGGGCTTGTGTCAGGGATATATTTCGACTGACCTGCCTCATCGAAGTACCTTCAGTCAATTTCGGGCGTTGTAACGGTAATATTCCGTTTATAAGCCGCACCGTCGTCTTATTTCTTAATTTCTCCAAACTTGGCGGAATCCGATAGCAGTTTCGGTTTTGCCAGTACGCTTACACTCCACCCCGTGGCGCCATCGTCGTTTTAAAGGGCGCAAAAGAGCGCATGAGCGCGCACGTGATAAATTTTGTCGCCTCTCTTTTTTTTTTGGGGAGTTCCTTCTGCGCGGTTCGGCTTGTTGGTGTCTACCGTTGCCGCAGAAACTGCAGCGAGCCGAACTGTCGGCCGTGTCTATTTTGCTCGCGTCCCTAGTTTGTTTTAGGACCGGCGCCGCGCGGACGTGCGATCGCGCAAGTGTTCTTCGCACGCGTTTTCTTCGGAGCTCGTATCGCGCGATTCGTCGGTGGTTCGGCGGCGGCAGCGTCGTCGACGTCGGCGGCCCGGGTGGCGGTTTTCTTCCCGATGGTTTACCTCACCTGATCGACTGTGTGTGTGTGTGTGTGTGCGCGCGCGCGCCTTTCGTGCGAACTCCCGGGAGCAGCGGATGCCGCCACCGCGGCTGGAGTAACGGTATGTGGTTTCAGCGCTTCTCCTCGTCTGCTATGTTATCCGCCCGCTACGTTAATCCGTCTGCTATGTTATCCGGCTGCCGTGTCACCCGCCTGCTATGTCCGACGTCTGCTATTGACTGCCGTCTGCTATCTTTTCGAGTTTTTTTTGCTGCTTGTTTCGGTGGGGTGTAATTTGGTCGATTCATTGATTGGTTAACTTGATTGCGAAACAATCACGTCTTGGTCGGCTATTGCCTGAGCTCGCCGTCTGCGCTTACTCCAGTTTGCTATTTTATCAGGTTTGGCTGCTTGCTTCGTTGTGGCGTGATTCTTCCATCGATTGATTTGATCGATTTGATTGATTGAGGAACAATTACTTGCCCGGCTACTATCGGAGCTCAATGGGGGAAACTCTAGAAAACTTCAAGTAGCTTAATTATTCACTCGTCCTCATACTGTACTTTCTTAAATGCTTCATTAACAAATTATTTATAGTCTGTAGATATGTTATCTGTCTCACGGCGTTGCTGGGCTGGATCGGCAGGAGTCTGAAATAATTTTAATAATTTTCATAACCTTTTTTTTTTTTTCTTCTTCTCTCTCGTTTTTAATTAATTTACGGACTGTTGTGATTAACCTTTTCTTGCTTGCGAGTTTTAAGGGGTGTGGCTTGAAATTAAATTTCGTTTGAGTCGTTGTGTAAAGATATATTTTGTAATTAAGTAAAAGAAAAACAAAGTTTAAAGAAAAAAGTGCATAGCTTTCCCAGGGCTCCAAAATTCCCCAGAAACGGGCACGTTAAAAACCTCTGGACCCCCCCTCGCGTTCTAGTGGTCGATGCAAATCTTGTTGTCTGCCTCAAGGCGCCGGCTCAATTAACTTAATTGCGGAACGTGGTCTGGGAACCAGTCCACACTTCAAACCGCCGGCGCACGCTGTCTTTTTTCATCGCCTTTCAGTTTCACGTGGAGTAGCTAACGGCAGGGTGTGTGTGCGCGTAAATGCAGAGTGTAGAGGTCTGGGAGCGGGGATTGCGCGGCACTTTGGCTATTTGCTTCATTTGCCCTTCGCTGGGCCCTCCGTAAAAAAGGGCGAGATAAGATAAGGGCGCCGGCAGCAACCGGCTCGGTTATATGAGCTCGCACGTCAGAAGAAACTGGCAGGATCGTTCGCTGAAATCGACTGGCCTGTCGAGATTATGAACTGGTGGAGCACGTGACGTTGTTTGCGCAGCTTTACGCGAAAAAAGCTAAAGATTTATTCGAAAGTAAAAAAAAACAAAAAACACGCCAACGGCCCATTTGTTTTTTATCATCGTTTGTTAAAAGTGAATCGCGCAGACGTAGCCGAAAGGCGCAGATTTTGAACTTTATTAGAACACATTTGCGCAGAGTGCCTGCCAAAGTAACGATGGGCATCTGGCAGAGGATGCCCGTCGTCGGAGGACTCGTTTGGACCACCTGGGGATCTTTTTGACGTGCAGCCGAAAGCTCGGTTCCACGGCGCCTTCTCCGAAATAAGCCTCCGTCAGATTGCGGGCACCTCGGCTGGGGTTCGAACCCGCCACCTGGGGAGTCGTAGGCCGGCGCTCTGCCTCGAATACCCACCGAGGCGGCTACGGTCGCTTCCATGTGTAAGCGCAGCTCGTGGCGTTTGATCCCCTTCCTCAAAACCCCTAATCGCACGCCTTTTAGCCATATCCCCTTCCCATGTGGTGAAATAAAGAAATAAATATATGTCAGCCGAGAACGAGTAAGAAACGCTGGCGAAGGGTATACTCGTGTGCTTCTTTATTTGCTGACGGTGAAGAAAAGAGTGCTCGAGAAAGAAAGGAGCCTGCAGCTGCTGGCCCAGCTCGCCGTCTTTTCTATTGCTTGGGTCTGCGCGTGCAAGCGCGAGCACAGCTGGGTAGTTGTCAAACGACACCAGCTATAAGGAGTATTCACTGGGCGCCATATATGTGGGTGATGTCTAGAGCGCATGCTCAGAACGAGCCCACATTAATAAGCTGCTAAGACCGGCAATCTTGAGGGTGCGAAATGCACTTTACAAAAGAACTGTGGAAGCTCGCCATCAGCACGCGCTCAGTAGTCGCGCCCACAGCTATGGCCGCCAGTGAATACTTCCTATTGGCGACGTGAGCGATCGAAAGCGTCGCTGTGGTCGGCCCACCACAATTGGCCGAATGCTGACTATGACGTCAGCAAAGGATGTCTCATCGACGGAAATAAAAGGAATGTAAGACCTTCACTTTTGACGGTGCTGGCAGTGTTGCTTTGAGAGCGCTATGATTTCAGGCTTCCACCTGTTCATTACAAACACCATTGAACTTCTCATTCACAAGGTAATGACGTCACGAAAGGTAATCAAACGAAGGCGCCACCGAAACATCTCGCCGCTAATAGAAGACAAGACCCGCGCGTGACGTCATCGTAAGTGGACCACTGACCCGCCCCCAAGCAGAAAACACGCTGAAGCGCTTCGAGAGTCGCCGCAAAGCGTCAGACACGTCCGACTTGGCGTCGCCGCCTGCTATGCGGAGCGCAAGCTCGTCTGCTTCTTTTGCAGGGACTGTGGTGACGTCAGGAAGACGCCGAGCTCTGATTGGCCCTGATTGAAGGATATATAAGCTGCCTTGACGTCTACCCACTATCCATCGAGCAGAGCCAATCAGAGCGCGGCGTTCTGACGTCACCACAAGCACGCGCGGTGCGTGGGTCCACTGGTGGTGACGTCGGGGGGGGGGGGGGGGGGGGGGGGGCGGGGGCTAAAGCCGCAGGCCTTCTCTTCTATTTTTTTTTTTTTTATAGTTGGTTGTAAACAGGCACACGACAATACACAATTATCGCGAAGGCCGAGCTCGCGCGCTGGAGTCGAGACACTGAAGAGACGAGATGTTTTGGTGGCGCCCTCCTATGGTTCCCCCTTGTGACGTCATTACCTTGCAAACAACAAGTTCGATGGTGTTTGTAAATAGCATGGTGGAAGCTTGAAATGATTGCGCTCTCAAAGGAACACTGCCAACACCGTCAAAATTAAAGTTCTTTCATTCCTCTTATTTCCGTCGATGATAAATCCTTTTCTGACGTCATAGTCAGCGTTCGGCCAATCGTGGAAGGCGGACCACAGCGACGCTTGTGTTCGCTCTCGGGGCTAATACTCCGTTTCACCTTATGTTGTACCGCAACGAAGGCTAGAAGCGCGAGCTCATAGCGTT
This sequence comes from Ixodes persulcatus, assembly GCA_013358835.2. Taxonomy (NCBI): domain Eukaryota; kingdom Metazoa; phylum Arthropoda; class Arachnida; order Ixodida; family Ixodidae; genus Ixodes; species Ixodes persulcatus. Next base: position 446,355 of record JABSTQ010011147.1, read on the forward strand.
GGCAGCTGCCCTTGGTGCACGAGAGCTTGTGGCGCCGAGATGTGCCCTAGAACAAGGAGCTCGCGCTTGTAGCGTGCTAAAGGGGCGAGCTAGTTGCTTTGTATCAAGCCTCGGCGGCTGCACGAGCGCTCGTGCAGCGAGTGCCCCAGTCAAGGCAGTCAAGGCTAGGCACTCGCGCAGCGTTCGCAGTTAGTCCATGCTATACTTCGTCTCACCTTAGTATGGACTATTGTTAGCCACGCGTGCTGAAAGCGCGAGCTAGTCGCTTTGAATGAAGCTGCGGCGGCTGCACGAGCGCTCGTGACGCAAGTGCTCTAGTCAAGGCAGTCAAGGCTGGCCGCTCGCGCTAGCACAGCCTTAGCGGTTAGTCCATGCTAGGGTGAGACGAAGTTAGTCCATGCTAGGGTGAGACGAAGTGTAGAGACCCGTCATCCAAAATAAGGAGCTCGCGCCATTGCTGTGTGCCACTAAATACGCACGTTAGATTGGTTAGCCTAGGTTGCCTCATGTGTCACCTCTCCCCCGCACGCACACACACACACAGACGGCATGTCTGAATACTAATATAGTAACCAAAACCGAAATTAACGAAACAAAACAAAGAGAAAGAAGGCCACACACACTACCATTTTACAGCCTTGAGGGTGTGAATGAGCTTGTCTCACGTCAGGGGTCGCCCAACAGCCTAAAAATAGGGTGCTGGGAATCTAACGACATATTTTTTTGACGAGCAACGGGTTTACAAGCAGCGCGCATAAAATGCGCAGAAACCAGAATACGGGCGCAATGAAGCACACCGAAATCATCACGACCGTGTTGTTATGTTGGTATGAAAACGCATCTTCAACAATAACACTCGCACTTCTACCGCGCAATCCGGGAGTTACGAGTAATGTTGATTTGTTCTCGTGAATATTTCACGTAAATCGTATAGTACAGGGTTCAATTGAGAAAATGAAGCACGGTTTTTCGACCCCCCTGAATAAACCATGCAACGCAGGGAGGTGAAACTCCGTGAGCACGTGTGACGCTAGTGGTGGTAATAAAATGCGAAAGTTTGAGCAGATTACGTTACCTGGATCAAAAAAGATAAGAGAGAAAATCGCAAATTTCTCCTAGCCGACGGCCACTAAAGCCTATAGCATTCATCGAGCCAGAAACTGACATTATGAGCGCCTATTACATTATTTGCAGTGAAAAAAACTGTCAGCGAGGAAGACGATATTGTTTTCTTTCTTCCAGACAAGCTTTTTTTTTTCTTTTCTAAAATAAATGCTACAGGCACCCGCAATGTCATTTCGTGGTTTTATGAATATTTGGCTTATAAATGCACCTCGGCTCATACTTTTTTTTTGTATATTTTGATTTGGGTAACGTCATGCTCCCAAACTTTCGCATTTTGCCGTCACTGCTGCCGTCACGTTTTCACGGAGTTCCAGCTTTCTGCGATACGTAGTTTATTTCTATACGCGCCCAAAAACCGCGTTTGATTTTCGCGGTCGACCCCTTTAGATCTAAGTGCAGGGAATGTATGTCTACACATTGGCACACGTATTAAGTCTTTCATGTAGTCGATAAAACAAGCTCCTCTACTAAAGCTGTGTATGAAGCAGGCATGTCGTTGCTTTCCCGCATCGCACCGCGGCTCTTTTTCTACTCTGCTTTTTACACACATCGGGAAATGAAGGCCGCTCCATTTAACAGCGCCCTACTCAATGATTGCAAAGCGTGCATTACTCGGGAATAACGGTGCCGAAAGGGTGTAACGATGCGTGCCATCTCTGGAACGCCCCTGTTTACACCCTTGGAAGTTGGGAGTGTACATATTTTGAGTGTGTGTAGGCCGCCGCATTCACAAACCTCCTCTCCACTTCCTCAAAAAAGGCGCGAGGGCCTGCGCTGGCCAATCGCGACGACGGATAGGCGGCCTAGGCAGCCTATCCGTCGTCGCGGTTGGCCAGCGCAGGCCTTCGCGCCTTCCTTAATTGAAGAAGTGGAGGGGCGCCTCAATTGGAGTGAGGTTTGTGAATTCAGCGGTTAGCCTCTAAAATAACTTTGGCCAGCCTTCAAACTGTGTACACTAAACACAACAAAACTTAAAGAAAAAAAAAACAAAAAAACATTGCAAGGTGGGGACAGAACGAGTGGGTTGGTAAGGATAATTAAACTTGAGGAAGAAAACGAGAAGGGACGGACAAGGTGATTTCTTAGGTTCTTGTGTCGTTTTTTTTGCCTGCACTGTCGTGGCTTTGTCGTGTTCCATGTACACCGGCTCGTTTGCGCACATTCAATTCGTATGCACTTGTCCGATGGTTTCACTTTCTTGATGATACATTTAAAAATCAGGCGTCGTTCCACTGGATGACACTTTGCTCGCGTTTGTCGCTTCTACCGAACTTTACGCTGGTACGTCAACGACTGTTTCGAGGGCGGTCAGATTCCAGGGCACCACGTGATGAATATTGTCGCGATTAAAAACGAGCGAATGAAATAGGAAAACTGAAAACAACGGTTCAGTGGGGGCGAACTTGTGCCAACAATTTTATGTTGACCCGAAGCAGCGCTCAGGAATGCTCTACGTGAGAACACGCGATGACTGCCGAGAATGGGCTAGCTTAGTTTTACCGCGCATCCACTAGGCGGCGGCTTCCGGCACCCAATTTATCATTCGGCCGGCTCGATCTCAATCTTGACTGTGTATATAGTCGCGTTTGCAGTATGGCGACATCCTATTTGCGGGACGTGACGTTGTTTCTTTGGAATAATTTGCGACGCCGCAACGGAACTGGTTGGAGAAGAGCTAAGCTGGCCTTGGGTTTTTTTTTTTTTTTTTTTTTGCGCGATGCTAAGGTTCCGGAAACTGTGTATTCTACGGAAAGTAACGTCACACGCGAACGTTTTGGCATTCGTGAATCTTTGTCACCGCCGGTAGCGATGTTTCAAGGTCACACCCGCATTCGATGTTCGAGTTCGATGAGGTTCGACTTTTTCCGAACTTTTCTCGACAAGTTCGAACTGAAAGTTCCGTTCTTGTGCGCGTGCGCGGAAATTGAAAACTGTTGCCACCCGGCAGAAGAGAGTAACAGGCTCTCGCGACTAATAATTTATTTACTTATTTATTTTATATTCAAAATACTGCCAATCTCATTGAGGTCTTTGCAGGTATTGGGGAAAAAGAAATATACATCAAGAGGCAAATATCAATAAAAACGGAACAGCAAAATGTCGCGTCATTCTTGTAACAGGAAACAAACATATCAATTCATAAATTGACAAAGTAGTTGTTTTTTCCACTGCATCATTAAACAATTCAACACTTGTACAACTAAAAAAGTGTCTATCTAAAATGTTCGTCTCTTATGGCTGAAGGAAAAAGTGAGTGTTTAAAACTGTTGTTATTGAAGGAATACTCAACGAGTGTGTCGCTATGTTTATGTCGTGTGGCTCTCGCTTCCGATCGCTTAAGGTACTTGGTTTTGTCTATTTTAAATGCATCGTTTAAGAGGAGGAACATAAATTTCAGTCGACTGAGTCTTACACGATCAATGATATTCAATAAACAAGTTTTCTTTAATAAGTAGTTCTGTTGGTGAATCGAAACGACTGTATTTGTGGTAAACAAATCTGATTGCCTTTCTCTGGACACTTTCTATAATACGTATGCGTATGTGGGAACCAGGGTATATTTGCGTATTCTAGTATTGGGCGCACAAGAAAGGTGTATGCTTAAAGCTTTATTTCAGGAGTTGAATACTTTAACGTTTTCCTCGGAAAGAATTGTTTTGGCAGGGCTTTGTTTGTTATATATTTAACGTGTGCGTTCCAGCTCAGGTCGGATGCTAGTATGATACCGAGATACTTATATTCAGTGACCCTTTGCAAGTCTACACCATTAACACTGTATCGAAACTCGAGAATATCCTTCTTTTTCCTCGTTAGGCACATAGTAACGGTTTTGTCAGAATTTAGAGCCATTTGCCAATTGTCGCACCAATCGGTTGTCGTTTTTAGTGATTCGTTTAGTTGAATTTGGTCCACTTAGATTGTTATCCCGCGATAGATAATACAGTCGTCGGCAAAAAGTTTTATATTTGCATCGATACCATTAACAGCGTCATTTATATAGAGAAGAAACAGGAGTGGTGCCAAAACAGTGCCTTGCGGGACACCAGACAGTACCTTAACTGGTCGAGAGATGTGTCCTTCATAGCATACAAACTGAAACCGATTTTTTAGGTAATCTTCTATCCACGATACTATAGGGCCCTCACCCATGATCTGTGTAAGTTTGTTAAGAACTTTGACGTGTGAAACACGGTCAAACGCTTTTGAAAGGTCTAAAAATATTACATCAATCTGGCTTCTATTATTTATACCCGTCGCGAAGTCATGGATGGTCTCGACCAGTTGCGTAACAGTTGATAGTCCACTCCTAAAGCCGTGCTGCTGCGCGCATAAAATATTATGTTTATCAATAAATACCGTCATGAATTTAAGGATGATGTGTTCGACAAGTTTACAGCACGTGCATGTAAGAGTTATAGGTCTACAGTTTGAGGCCAATGAGTATTCGCCGGATTTGTGAATAGGTACAACTTTTGCCATTTTCCACTCAGTTGGCACAGAAGAACAGCTGAGAGACCTGTTAAAAACTAGCGCTAAATATTTACTAATCCATTCGGCATACCGTTTTAGGAACATACATGGAATTTCGTGAGGACCGTTACTTTTTTGTGTGTGTCCAGTTCAAGCAGTAGTGCTAGAACACCTGGCTCGGTGACTGTTAGGCTTCCTAGGCCTTCAGAGTCATTATTTGGAGTTAGAAAGGAAACTGTGTTGCCGTTCTCAGTCGAATAAACGGACTCAAAGTAGCTGTTGAATTCATCTGCCATTCTCTGTTTCTCTGAGGGTCTCAGACTAGCGGTTTTCGACTTTTTGGGGTTAATGTGGTCCCAAAATTTTTGGGGGGATGCTTGCAAAAACTCGCGAAGGGTTACGTTGTTGTACCTTTGTTTAGCTTCTTTAATTTTTAATTTAAGCACATTCGATTGTTCCGAAAGCTTTTTTGTTTTGTAATCTGTTGTTCTGCAGTCTGTAATGGGATACTCTTAGATTACTTTCTAAGGCGTTCGATTCGACGTTTCAGGTGGATAATCTCACGGGTTATCCATGAGTTACGTTTCCTTATCACTTTACGTTTTTTTGTGTGTTTTTTTTTTGTGTCGATCTGAATAATGCAATAATTTACAATTGCTTTGAACCTGTGCCATAGATCATCTATGCTAAAAGAATTACAATCACACATTTTGCGAAAGTCAAAGAATTCATGCGCAAGGTAAGTTAGGACAGACCTTTCATCAGAATTGTTAAAATCGAAGACATAGGTAGTACAACCACGAGACGGCGCAGAACCGCGTGCAGGTATTGCACATACAATTGTTTTATGATAGGATATCCCATTTACCACATCTACATCTGCTTGGGCTTGTGGAAAATGGTCACTATAAATACCAAGTCTAGTAGACTACAAGACGACCCCCTGCACGCGGGTTGGCTCCCTGGTGATTTGTGCAAGGTTAAATGTAAACATAATATCAAGAAAAACATCTGAAGTAGACGTGCCTGGGTGCAGCAAATCCCAGTTTATCTCTGGTACATTAAAATCTCCCATCATGACGATTCTTTCACCCTTGATATGTTGGTGCATGTACTCAAACAAGCTATACAGATATTTTAGATCCGAGTTGGGAGGCCGGTAAACCACACCAACAAAGACAAAATAATTTGCCAGGTACACTTTACACCAAAGAGACTCAACTTCTTTTACTTCAGGCAGAAGTGCGTAAGGGATGCCTTGCTTTAAAAGGATAGCTACACCCTCACCTCTGGATGTTCGGTCCTAGATATTCAAAGTAGTATTACCCTCGAGGGTTTGGGTCTTCTGTGGCGAATGACTATAGGGACCTAGCTGCCAGGTCCCCAAACGTTTCCCGCTGTAATTCCTACGATCGCCAGACCCAGACCACTAAGGGCAATACTATTTGAGTACGTTTCTTTCTATATTGCGTAAACATTCGTATTTAATTATATTTTGAAATAAAAAATAAACTATGGTAAGTTTTTTTTTTTTTTTTTTTTTTTTTTCCAGTATTTCCAGTAGCATCTTCGTCGAATTTTTCCAAAACTGGCAAATTTCGCAGTGGTTCACCGAGGACGGTCATCTTGACGGCAAATTCCTTCGTTTACTCCCCGACGAGAGCGAGCTTGCCAGCTCAGCCTTGGGTGCTCTGGTGCGTTTGAATTTTTAATGGGCGTTAGAACGCTCGACAGATACCGATTCGATCTCTAAACACCCGACATAATGATCGCAGCGCATCATAAAATAGTCGCCTTCGAGCACCGCGTAGAAGCTTCAGTATTCCTACTTTTGCGCGTTTCTCCCGTAGACTCGCATTCGCATATGATGTATTGCCTGGTGTCAAGTATAATGGCCGCCGGTGGTGCCACCTTCGGGCTCTTGATCCGCGATCCTGCTGTACTACAATAGAGATCAGTGGACAGAGTTCCGCTACTGCGCTTATCGCAGTAGCGCAATTGTGGTCCATGCGCCTTTCTGATCATCGGAGCAAAGTATCGCGTGGTTTCTAACTGACTCGTGATTGGACAGCAAAGTCTCACGTGGTTTCTAACTGACTCGTGATTGGACCTGGCGTCCCGTATACCTTATCCAATGCCGTAGTTCATTGTATAATGTGCCACGAAGCGCAGTTTTTGACGCGTCACTCCGCCGAAAGATGCATCGTCGTGATCGTCCTGAGCGCGACCTTTCCTGCAGCCGATGCCCGTATACGGTTCTGCGTCTACGGAGTTTATTTTCGGCGAAATTCTCAAGCTGCTTTTCGGCGTTGTGTTCACGTTTATCTTTTTTACTGGGAATTCGTGGCTTTCTCGGGGATTTTGCGAGAGTTTTCGGGAGCTATTGAGTTCTCTCGCCGTTTCAGAAATCGCACTCGCTACTTCAATTATAATAATAAATACTAGTAATAAAAGGCTCGTAATAGATGGTACTAAAGTTTTTTTTAAGACTATACCTACTCCAGTAAAGGTCAGTAAAACGTATTTAGCATTGTAAAGGTCGCTTTTTGTGAAAATCAAAATTCCAAACGCCGGAAGAGTGTGTGTGTGTGCGTGCGTGTGGTGTGTGTGTGTGTGCGTGTGCGTGTGCGTGCGTGTGTGTGCGTGCGTGTGCGTGTGCGTGGTGCGTGTGTGTGTGTGTGTGTGTGTGTGTTTTGCTTCTGACAAATTTGAATTGTAAAATTGCTTCCAGCGAACTTTTGATGTTGCTTTCTATATATATATATATTAGAAAGCGGAGTTGTACGCAACCGGTTTGTATTCATTCCGGGTACCTCCGTACGCCGTATCAATCATCGGGAGGTTTTTGAAAGGAAAGCACGAATATGGGGAAACGAAGTCTGGCTGTAATTACGATCGCCAAATCTTACACATGCGTGTCGACGCAGGCAGTCTTTCTCAAGATACGAGGACGGTTAATGATTACGGCTTTGTTATACATCAGACAAAAGACACGCTGGATCGCTGCAGTGAGCACGGCGTCGGAAGTGTTTATGAGACGAGGAACATCTCCTCCCCTCCTCCAGATTTCTTTTTTTTTCTTTTTTTTTTTTCGATGTGTCCGACACGTTTGAAAAGTCACGGCCACTGTAACAAAAATTTGCATTTTTTTTTTCGGCAACCAGATTTGTTTTTATTACAGATTAACATTGCAGTCTGCAACGTCGTCTTTCGAATAAACCTATAAGCCCGCAAATAATCGCCGGACTGAGAGGGTCATAAATAAAATCGAGATAAAGAGAGAGAGAGAGAGAGAAAGAAGCATGGGAACTCGGTCCATTAATTGTCATCATCGCCATAGAAAGTTTTTTTTTCCTCGTATATTTTTATATACTTTTTTTAAATATATATATATATATATATATATATATATATATATATATATATAGAGAGAGAGAGAGAGAGAGAGAGAGAGAGAGAGATTTCTCGTCACCGGCCTATTTGGGAATTCCTCGGCCATTCCGTTCATTAAATTTTCGTCCCGGGAGGACATTCAATTTGGAGCGCGAATCGACCAGCAGCACTCGGCGAGCAGCGAGCGATCTGCCAGCGTCGGAGTCGCTTATTTCATTTCCGTGAGGAGAACGAAGGGTCCGTCTCATACTCTCCGTTTTCACGTGACGATGAAGCACGGGGGACGCTACCAGACATCGAAACCAATCCGATGGCCGCGTCAAGGTCACGTGACCCTCGAGAGCGAAGCATGATAGGTTCGCCACGCTGGATTCTTTTGGGATGGTTTCTAGCCGGGTAAATAAAAAATATCGTGACTTTTTTTTTTTTTTAATCAGATAAATCTGATTAATTTGATTGAAATCAGAATTATAGGATTGAAATCATCCTGTCTAGAAAACCGTTTTTAGAGCGCAGCTCTTAGGCGCCCGTTTCCAGCTTGAGCGGCGTCGCCGTCGCCGTCGGCGTAACCGCGCGGTGCATGATGGGTAAATTTCCCCGCTAAATTTAGCGGAAAATTTTCCCCGCTAAACTTAGCGGAAAGATTTTCCCGCTAAATCTAGCGGAAAATTTTCTCCGCCTCCCCCCCTCGAGGTCACATGACCCCCCCCCCCCCCAGGTCACGTGACCCCCCCCCCCCCCCCCGTGCCTTCCCCTCCTCCTCAAGAGCTGCGCTCTTATTCGGCGTTACAGGGAGTTGTAAACGGCTTTCATTTTTCTTTCTCATTACTTTTTTTTTAAGGGCCGGCAGATTGATGTTTTAATCTACACTGAGAGCAGTGTGGAACAGAAATTCACCGGCAGGTGAATTACGTCGTGAAGTACAGTGTTCTAAGCCACGGCAAACTAAAACCAAATCAGCTTTTTTTTTTTTTCTTTTTTTCAATGAATGAAAAAAAAAAATACATATTTATTGTTATGTTCAGCAAGTCAAAACAGATTCCACTTTGAGCTTATCGAAAACTTTGTAAAAACAACTTCCGTTCTTTTTTTTTTCTTTCTCATGATTTGAATCGCCTGGTTTTTGTTCTTCACCCGTGGTTTGTAGCGTCCGCTGCGGGCAGTGCTGTGTCACGTGACTGTGCGTCCCGCTGCGGGCCTTCATTGAAGCTTACGTGACGCTAAGGTGGCATTGGATTGGCCGGGATGGTTGGTAGCCTTCCGACGCGGTCCATGTTAAGGGGAAACGGAGCGGTGTACGTAGTATTGGGGGGTTGTACGCTGTCCTTTTTGTGTTTTGTCGTCCTATATTGCCTCGCCAGAAATGTCTTGCGGGCCTCCGCATTTCTGAGCAGAAATGTCATTACGGGAACTGGAGAAAGCCTGCTCTATGAACGCAGAACGGGGGAGGGGGAGAAGAAAAACGAGCAGTGGGGGAAAGCTAAACGCATCTTCGAAGGAACTTGGAAATTCGTAAAGCACCTACAACACGCAAAACAAAAAGACATACAAAAAAGTTGTCGTGACGTCATTACAGCGAATTCAGCGGAATTCCTGGTCGAGTTCATCTTTTCTCCGCTAGGGGTGCGGTTCTACGTGAGCCAGTTTGAATATGCCGTTTCTTTTCATTAACAAACAAACGAGCGTGTTGGTAAAAGCTGAACATCCGAAAAGAATAAACACGAAAAAAAAAAGGGGGGGGGGGGAGGACGCACAGACGCAATAGCTCTTTCAAACTCTCAACGAACAATTTATTCGAAACGGCGTCCTAACGACCGCTGTCCAGCGCTTTTGGGAAAAGGGATAAGAGGAAGGAGGAAAAGGGGAAAGCGGTGCGCTCCGCGCTCGTTCTAATACATCAAAAAGCCCCTTATTTATTTTTCCCCCCAGAGTTTTGGACATTAATATTAATTGTTTTACTATCGTATTTGCCTAACTCTAGCCCGCTGACACGTTGAAAAATTTTATTTTTTTGGCGGTGTGGACTATACCAAGATTCCTTGTTGTTGTTGTTGTTGTTCTTGTTGTTGTTTTTCAAGATTGTTTATTATAATTTATAACGAGGACTGACAGATTTTGTGAATGACAGTATGTTAGTGATGATTTACGTATGATTGCACTTAAACTTCATTGTGAGCTGCTAATGCAGGCGCCTGCCAAAATGTGCCGTGCATTAAGACTTTCCACGTGCGCACTACGCAGCGAGTTTAAAGAAAACCTTTTTGTTCGGCCAGTTTGCGAACAAAAAGGCTAAGGAAAAAATATTTTTTTTTTTAACCGAAATTTGCTCGAATTGTGGTTCGAAAAAGACGGTATACTGCGATACGACCGCGAGACACCGAGGTTCGTCCGTGCTTCGACCGTCGCGTGCCAATTAAGCTACTCCTCGAATGAGTGCATGGTTAGGTTTCGTACCAAGCGCGGATGTAGCGGTCCTTACTCGCGGTCGGAATGAACCGTTAAGGTGACAGGTGACGCTGACACGGGTACGACACGGGTGAATCATTGACGGGAACGAAGCATTGGTAACGGCGGGGGCTGTAACCTTTTCGGTCGTCGAGTACACGGGGCGGTTAGAGCGTGGCGACAGGGTCGTCAATCTGTTTCTCGTACGTCCGCATAGTTACGGTTTCTGGGCACCTGTGAGACCCGTACATGCGGTGCGTGTGGCTCGTAAACTTGTTTGCCACGTGACCCGATATCGCGTGACGTCAAATCACGCGACGTCAGTCTCACGGTGTCGCGTCGTGGTGCAATGTAATGTCGACGTGACGCCGGATCTCGTGACGTTCGTTTCCCCGCTACATTTAGACGAGAAATTGACGTCGCGCGGCGTCAAGTCGTGGTGCCCCACGTGACGTCAGTTGTCACGGGCCGTTTCATTTCCTCGTTACATTTTGGTGGGGAAATGCGCGGACGGACGGGCGGACAATTCCCCGAATTAGAAGATTCCGTTCAAAAGCGTCCCGTGCCTTTATAGAAAATGGACGGTTCGTTTCCTCCTTAGCTGCAACGCGCTTATGCGTGTCTCTGTGTGTGTGTGTGTGTGTGTGTGTGTGCGGTGTATGTGTACGTGGGATGGGAATGGGAGACGGCACCGGCTAGCCTTGAGCAGTTACCTCATCGTCGTCTTCCCGCGTCTTTTATTCCGTTCCTCTCGAGGTACTACATATACTATACGGCCTTTCTCATCTCGACGCCTTTTCTTCACCGCCTCCAGTTAGAGGCTCGCCACCGTGCACGCAACTCACACAGTTGGTGCGGGGGCGAACAACTCGGCCGCCATTTGCTTTTTTAGATTCGCGTATGAATGCTGTTGGTCTCGTTATAGCGGCGTGTTGTTTTCATTGCGTTCGTCTTTTTTTTTTTTTTCTCCCTCCTTGGAAGATTCCTTGGTACCTCGTAGGTTGTTTACTTTTTGGGAAGCCGCCAGCTGCAGTTGCTTATTTGAAATTTTTTTTTCTGGAGCTTTATTTTCTCGCTTGTTTGTCTGGCACTTGTTTTTCGTCTGTATCTTTTTTTTTTTTTCTCTCTATCTGCAGTTTCTTTCTTGTTCGTTTTCTTTTACTTTTTTTTTGTACTTCTTTCTCCGTCTCTTTCGGCGGAAACGTGGGAAAGTGGGCGGGGTCGGGTTTTAAGCCCGGCGGCGCCCTCTGGGCCATGTCTTCTCAATTTGTCCCATCTTTATTTCTTTTTTTTCTTTTTTTTTCACTTTCTTTACCGAGGTATAGTAAGGCTCGTGCCATGATCCCATTCGCCGTGTATAACTGCAACTTCGTCCGCGCCAACTAAAAAAAAAAAAAAAAAAGCTAATTGTTTTAAATACGTTTTGGCATCAACAACTTTAGCGGCCTCAATGCAAACAAAGGCGGAACACAAGCCTGGTTGTATAAACTTGTGGCATCACAACAGGGCCATAGATGTCGTCGACGGCCTGCATCTTTAGAGAGGTTGGTACGGGTCGGGTAAGGTCAGGCGGGGCCGGGCCGGATCGGATCAAATCAAATCGGATCGGGTTCGTTGTTTGTCAAAAAAAAGAAACGGATTTTTTTTTTTTTTTTTTTTTTTGCGTTGAAACACGAATGATTTGATAAAATAACAACATGCGTTACCATAAACTCACGTGCAATTATCTTAATTCTCCGAATAAACGGGGAACATTTATGACGCTCCGCGAGGAACCCAATAATTTTGGTTATTTGAAAAAGAGTGTTTAGGTGTCGAGTATCTTGCTGTCGAACCTCGGGCTAAATTCGGCGAAGTTTCGATTTCTCGAACGGCGTTGCCTGACTTCCACGAAAAAAAAAAAAAAAAAAAAAAAAATCACAATATTGTGAGCGAAAAACGTTTTTTCCGGAAATATTCGGTCTCGGATTTTAGAGAATATGGTTATTAATGACTTCACGATATAAAGGGAGACATATATCAGCTTTCCTCTCCTCCGCCAGTATGTTAATTACCGCGTCCAAAAAAGTGGTCCCTCGATTGTCGCCCGATGACGTCATAGAAGTGTCACGTTGTCGCCGACCGCGAATTTGCCGGTGTTTAGAGCAGTGGTAGTGGATGTTGCGGACGCCTGTTCTGCTGCTCCTAGCTCTCCCGCTTCACAGCCCACGGAAACTTCGGGAGCCAGGAGTTGGGACGGGACGCCGCGATGGCAGCGACACTCGCGGCACGAAACGGCGACGCAATGCGTCGCCGTCTCACTGTAGCCGTGTCGTGGCCGCTTTCGGCGCATGCGCGGAATAGGGCCCTAAACACACTCGTCGTAGACGCGTTCCGGGCACAGTATGTATGGTTTACGGGTATGCGTATGAAAGTCGTACTTCTTTCGAACTTTGGGTTGAAAGTTGGAAAAGGTTGAACTAGGAGCGGAATCTAACATGGCAGTTTCGCCACATCTCTAGGATGCGACACCGGCGAGGATGAGGGCTACTAACAGGTGGTGCTTGTCAGACACATTTTGTTACTTATTCTTTTTTATATTGCGGCGGAACCGCCACCATCCCCACCGTCTTATTTCGGGCTTCCAAAATAGCGATAATCGTGAGAAAAAAAAAGAGAAAAGAAATCGGCGGTGTGACTAGCGAGGGAGGAAGAAACTGGGTGACGGGAGGAGAGTCGTAAAAATAGAATGGACGAAACGGAAGTCTTCTGTTTTCTTCGTTTTTATTGCGGTTGAAAGGTTAGCTCGACTTGTGTGCCTGTATGCGTATACGAGCAAAGCTTGCTCTTGTGATCGTGAAAGAAACTGTCGGGTTGTGTGTTTGTTTTTTTCTGCGTGCGCAGTTGGGTGGAAGCCGCCATTTTTAAATGTTCCGCGTTGCAGCTAGACAGACTCCCGGATTCTACGTCCAATTCTCGAAGAAGAGGAAAATATATTTTTTGTTGCCGAGGTAGTTAGTACGGTCAATTAAGGAGTTCGTTATTAAAGCCGGTTCTAGGTACAAGATAACGCCCCAAACAATCCTTGCGCTTAAAAAAAATAAAAAAGAAGTTATTTGGCGTTTAAATTAAGCGAGATTAATTTTTTTAAGTGTGATTTTATTTGAATGCGGCCAAACTTGTCGAAGGCGAAAGCGACATATGTGATAGCTTAATTCCTGTTTGTCAAGATCGTGACTGTTTTAGTCAAGGTCGTGACTGGTTTAGAGAAAAATACGATGTGCCACGTGGTGGAATGCGTCAAAAACTCAATTTGATCGTTTCGCAACTTTGGACGAGGTTTTCAAATTGTTCATTTTGCTAGGCAGCCAATATCTTTTTCACGTATATGCTTCGTTCCACGTCGAGTCCGGACGCGGCCGACGCCGCCAGCTAACACGAACCAATCAAACAGTGTCAAAAGTGCAAGTCACTGGGCCTTCCCCGTTCACGATTGGTTCAGCAATGGATGCACTATTGACGCTTTTTGACTGACCTCATCGTATCGTACTGCGCAGGCGCACTTTGTACCCGAGGGCTCATAGTACCGTATCGGACGTGCAAACGGGGTTCCCTAAAACTGTGAAAGGGCGCGCTGACCGAACGTAAACTGGTACTCTAATTTTTTTTTTTTTGTCTTGTTTTTTACTCGCAGATTAGTTTCTTTGTGCCCATTCAACTTCCCACACAATTCCTCTCTCGTTCATCTTTGAACTTAATTGTGGCTTCAAATTTGAAGGGACTTTTAACAACGTTCACGCTTTCTTGAATTCGCCTTTCTTTTCGCCCGCGTAATCGCGCATACCTGCGCGATAAGGGTCATTAAAAGGGAATGGTAGAACGGATCTTTCTTCTTTTTTTCCCCGCCGATAAGCTCGCTGAATGTTCCTTTTCTTCTTTTTTTTTTTTTTATTTCCCCAAATAGAGACATTACTGCGGAAGAGGCCAGGTTCTTACAGTATATTGTTTCCGTTGAAAGCTAACGAAATCATGGAAAGCTTCTATCCTTGGTTTTAATATTGCTCAGACATTGGTAATTATTGCTTAAAACGCATAACTTAAATTTACCCCCCCCCCCCCCCCCACACACACACACTTCCCCCGAAATTTCCTTCTTTTTCTTTTTCTTTTTTTAATGTCGAAGTTGGGCAGCGTTGTTTAAAACGTCGAAGGACCGCAGAACCGGTTGAACCGCGAGGTTCGACAGAGGTTCGTGACATCCCTACTTACCCCCTAGCCGACAGCGTGGCGGAAGCTAGGAGCTCGTTAGACCAGTCACATGACCCTGTTTCTGTTTTCTCACGTGACCACGCCCTTGCCTCGCTGACAGCGAGGGGAGAGAGGGTGATGAAAGGGTGGTGGTTGGTTGGCCCGGCGAGCATGTAGTTCCCACCACGCTGTCAGCTTATGGGGTGAAGTTGAACGGAGTGTACAAGTGTAGCCAAGTCCAAGAACTCGCATGTCTCACCCCGCGATGGAACCCGAAACTCGGTGTGTGCGCTCCCGAAACCCAACACCCCGAGATAGGGCGAGCACGAGATCGGGTATTCGCGCCCATGGCCCCAAGCGAGCAGATCTTTGGCCCTTCCAGGACTTCCCCTCCCCGTCAAAACCAAACTTCCGTTAAAAAAAGAGAGAACATGAGCTCGCGTCTTTTCAGTAGTTACCACGCCCCCGTCTGGTGGCTGCGGGGAAGACCTGGTATCTCGACACGCCCAGGGGCCATGTGTCGAACTAGAACCACGTGTGCCGCGGTGGAAGAAACGGCGGATGACCGATATCTTGTCCATGTCGCCGCCATGTCACCGCCGTGCGGCTGCTCTTCGTGTTTTTTTGTGTTTTTTTTACAGCGAAGCTGTTTACGACACGTTGGTTTTTTTTGTTTTTTTTTTTCGTGTCCATCGACAGAAAAGCTACGCGCGCGCCTTCTCTTTTATCATGTGGTTTTGACACTTGTTTCAATAAGAAAACCACAAAACAAGTGTCAAAACCACGTGATGGATGATAAGCACGTAGCGCTCCCCGCATGCGTTTCGCGGTAAAGATTGAACGGCAGCGTAAGAAGTCTTTCACATATATATATATATATATATATATATATATATATATATATATAAAAGTATTGGTACAGTGCATTTACTTTTCTTTCGTCAATCATTTGGTATAGACCCTTTTGCCGTGTACAAACATGAACTGCCGCTTGCGTCCCAAGCGACTTCCGGTCGCACCGTCTTTGCAAGCCTGTTGAGCTTGTTTATGCCACCGGTGCTAGAAAGCATAAATGCTACGCGGACAACAAAGTTGGAGATTTAACGAGGGCCTTCGGCTGTACAACATTACATCTTGGAGGGGGCAAGTTGGTTTACGAGAATACTCGAAACACTTTAACGGATCTCGCACTCCTTCGTTTTTTTTTGGCATTCACCTGGAGAATTGGTGGTTAAGCGTTTTATCTACATCTCGAGTAGCGGTGTTAAGGTGGCCTTTGTTCAGTCTTTTTATAAACCGGAAGTTCTTTGGGACGTCAAAGACTGGAACACCACCTGGTGGCATTTCCCGTAAAGAGGGTCTACTACAGTGCAGATGGGCAATCGTTGCGGGTGATACCACAGCCTCGCTGTCCGACCATCTTCACAGCGTGGATTAGAGCCTTAATTTTTCATCTGCCAATTCGCACCATTCTAAAGTCTATTTATTTTTCAGATATTCCGGACAACACACACACATAGATATTAGACACATACCAACGTTACTAAAACACTCAGTTGGGAAACTCGCCGTCGAAACCTGGGCCGCTGGCGTCCACCGAGACCGAGCTAAATGCGACAACAGCGCCACTCTTTGTCATTTGTCTGTACTGCGGTCACCTTGAGCTTATAGAAAGCCTTTTTTTTTTTTTTTTGCGAAAAAACAAACGGAAAAGACTCTTTTTGCATGAAATTTATTGGAGTTTAGTACAAAATGAGGGGCGCGTGATGTTCTTAAAATCTTTAGTTTGCAAGGTTTTGTGGCACAATTAATATTGTTTTTATACAACCATGCCTCAGCGGTGCTTTCAGGTGGCGCGTCCCGACCTAGGTGCATTTTAACTTCGGTAGCAAGACGCGGCGCGTCCGCTTGGGAGACGGGGGTGGCACCCCTGTAACCTCTTCCACTGTATCTGTTTCGGCGCCTGAATGGCCGAATTAAAGCCAAAATAGAAGTGACGTGCGGTTCCTCGAATGGCCGCTGCGGGAAAAATGGTGGCGTTGTGTTCGTCATTAGCTCGGTGCTGGAGGACAGATCGGAGACACTTTTTGAAGGCAGTCTCTATGGCAGTTTCCCAACTGAGTGGTTTAATAACGTTGACACATACTTACCTGCATGATATGCACACGCACACAACCTTTGTTTCTTTATTATACTTCCGAATGCAGCCGACGCTATATATGACTCGATGGAGTGGCTCCAAAAAGTGCATCGTCACACCGCTCGTCGCCTTTGTGCATCTGCTACCGACATCTTTACCAATCACGTGCGGGAAAAAAAAAAAAAAAAAGAGCGTAGGATTGTTTTGGATTCACTGCACACGCGACTGGTTTGGTCGGCGATGTCAAACGAGCAAAGACCGGGAGCGCCTTGGCGTTGCACTTTTGACCCTGCTTGCTTGATTGTCTGCGCAGGGGTCCTAACGTTGTCTGCGGAGGTCGGACTCCACGTGAAACGGAGTGTATAGTCCAGCGGCTCCAGCCGATTCGTTGACTATTAAAAAGATTGAAATGTCGGCTGTTGGGGGCGCATTCGAGGCATACTCGCTACGTAAAACGATATTCAGAATAGAAAAAAAAAAAAATTGCAGTGGTTATATTGTCGCGAAGTTATGCGTTCGCGGCTTTGTTGTTTTATTTTTACTTTGTTTCGGGGGCCCTCCGCGGGTCCCCCAGTGTAGTCGGCCGCTGGTCGCCGCCGCGAGGCGCGGATGGGGGCTTTCCCTCGAGGTGGTTCGCGAAGACCCCCGCTCCGGGTATCAAGTGACACGGTCCCGTGTCTTTCTTTGACACGTCGTTTACGGCCCCCTGCAGGTCCACGGACCGTTCAGTACCTCAAGCTCTGGTCGTCGGCAGCGGCCGAAAAGAGCCAGGTTCAAGGAATTTTGGAATGGCTTCCACGTGTTGAGTGGGGGTTTGCTTTTGGTGCCATATAGATTTGTTTTGTTGTTTCTGCACTCGCGTACTTCCTTTTGGTTACTGACTTTTTGTTTATACCGCGCCTGGTCTTGTGATCGTGCCTTCGTGCGTGCTTTGTCTCGTTTTCACTGATCTTGGGAACTTCCTTCGAAATGTGTTTTTTTGTCTCGTGTACGCGCTTATTTTTGTCACGCTCGTGTTTGTTTTGGGATCCGAGCCTTTTGATTGGTGCTAAGAAAACCCTCTGGGATTGGTTGATTGGCTCCAGAATGCTGCTGAATCCAATCTAATCAGCTTCCAAGGGTAGTCCGGATGCCGTGAACATCACCCTGCCTCTAGAGACCAACCTGCACGCCCGATCCCCTTTCTGGAGTCGTGGAGTCTCCCGCCCGCTAACTCGCAAACTGGGGACCCCTTACGGCTGTAGAGGAGTTCCCGCCTTTGTGTGGATGATCCTTGTTTGTGTTTGTCGAGTTTGGCTGTGGTCGGGGCACCCGCTGAAGGTGTGTGGTCGAGGAAAACGGCAGGAGAAGTCGCCAGAGATAGTATTTCTCCCCCAACATGTATTGACGAATTGTCCATATCTGTTGCAAAGGAGTCTATCTGTTTATTCCTTAAATAAACCGTTATTTGTTGATATCAGTATCTTGCTCAACGGAGCAACATTCCAATCCTCTCCGCGACAATATTTTATCTCTACACGAAAGCCCCGACCAATATCGTTCCTCAGTCGTTGCCGTACCGTGTTTCGATATATATATACCGCTACCTCTTTGGGCCAGGAACTGCGCGTGTTGCTTTTTTGCGGTTGCTCGTTCGAAGGAATAAGTGTTGGACCCGTTTGTCGACCTCTATTTACGTATGCGCATGGAGGGAAAGGCCCTACCCTACGGTGTTCTACACCACGCTCACGCAGCACGAGGAAAGACCGTTTAGTTTTCGAACTCGAAAAAAAAAAATTAATAAGAAATACGCGACACTAGGGGGTTATTTTAAGCATCGCCTCCTCGAAAACAGTGGTAATAAGAATAACAATAATAAACAATAAACTCTCGGAGAACTTTTTAACGCGCCAGCGAGGGAGAAGTGTGCATTGTTCGGTATTTCACGGGCGCTTTGTCACGTTGCGCGGGCCGTCTCAATTTTCCTACAACAGCACTCTCCTCTCTGTGCCGGCTAGAACACAACTCTTACGTTGGGTTGTTTTTTGTTCTTTGGAATGGAGAGGAAGACTTGGAAGCAAGACACACACAAACGAGCAGCAAACAAAAGAGCGTCGGTGAGCGCTTGACCCGACGGGTCAGTCTCCGATCGGTTGGCGAGCGAGAGCAGCGCCGTAGAAGAAAGTGTTCCGCGCCAGTTTGGCGAAGAACTCGTTCGCTCCGCAGCGATGCCGGCGTTCGGTCCAATAGAACACAAGGCCTGTATACATGACGTTGGCAAACGGGCGCTGAATCTCGACGAGAGTTGTGCATCAGCGTGCTCGTTGGGAGACGCGTGCGAATCACGCTGACGGTTCTACCAGGCCTTGTCTTCTATATTGGTGGTGGTGTTCGGTCGCCGGAGAAAGTGCTAATGACGGCGCAATTGCCCCGTTATTAACTGCGTCATCGGCGGTCCAATAATAACGGGTAAGGATTAATGCTGAGTCACGATTAGGAATTGTCACGAACCCTGCCGTGCTTCGAGTTCGACGTTTCGACGACCTTCTTCGAACTTCTATAACGTCGCGAAGTTCGACAAAAAAAAAGAAAAAAAGTGAAAAAAGCGACAGTGGGAACTAAAGAACAGTAGGTGGGCGGGCGAGCTGGTGGTAATCATCGACATGAAAGTTAATATTCGTTTTTCTGCGCCATACTCTCAGGTGTTATATTATGATTGACAGTGGGCAAACAGGCTCAGTGGATAGGGTATACGCATGCGCAGAGACTTACTGGAAAAAGGTCCATTACGTATTTTTGCTTTTAACTTGAAACGTTTCTCTGGGTGTTCGCCTTCCGTGAAGCCTGTATAGAAGCGTGGCCGCGAGGCACGGCACTGATTGGTCGACGGGTGGGAGAGGAGGACCGAGGTGCTCGACGCCGATTGGTTAATGGGGAGGTCATGTGACCAGAGGTGGAGTGAGGAGGAGAGGTATGCGAGAAGTTGAAGAGAAGTGGGTTAGAAGGTTCTGGAAGATCACCAGGTTTATCATGCCAAGTGTACACAGTCAAGTCATTGTTGTCCGTCCCCTTCTCTGTGTTACCTTCATAATTTTTGATACGCAAGTCAAGCGTTAAATTATCCGATGAAGAGCGCCGTAAACGTCGGCGTCTGGCTGAGCAATCTAGACGTACTGTTAAACGATGATAAACATCTAGTATCATTAACGAAAAAATTGTCAAGGTGCAGGAGAGCTGGTATCATGCTAGAACGTATCATGCTAGAACGTTTCACATATTCAACGAAATTGCCTAGCAATATTTATATTGTAGGAACATCGGTAATCGTTTTGCGAGATATAAAATAAACTACTTTGTAAATTACTCCTTTCCCTTTTTTTTTTTTTTTTGTGCGTGTGTCGAGCAACAGTATCGAAAAAAACCATCGATTTTTTTTTAATATTTCGAAGGTTCGCTGAGCAAGTCGAATCTCCAGTTTTCGAAACAAGTTCGCATGAACCCTAGTCACGATTCAGTAGTCGTTTCATTCCGGTGCCACGATGAAGTGATTTCGTTCCGCGTACGCTTCGACCCCGCGGCCTTCTTTATCTCTTTCGAGTTGATTACCCGTATCACGCTGGTATATCATTAGTTGAAAGACTATTAGCGTCGTCTTGGAGCGTATAAAAGTGCACCGATCATCGTTGATTAAGTGTTTTTCTTTTCTTTTTTTTTTTAGGCCACCACGCGAAAAGAAATGCGGTCGAAACTTGAGCTGTTTTGGTTCGCCGGCCGTGTAGCTTTTTCCGTCGTCTCCTCCGAGCAGACGACGACGAGACGCGTGCGCGCAGAGACGGTCGAGGACTAGGGAGCCTGTAGGTTGTAGAGAGGGGACAACTTAAGCCACGGGGAGCGTTTGCAATTTAATGGCGGACGCCTCCTCCGCCGATTGATCGCAAGGGCGCATGCGCTGCGTTGGCGGGTAGCGAGGAGGCCTAGACACTTGCAGACGATCAACGCATTCTTCGCGTCCCAAACGCTGCCCATAAAACCACGTGACCCCCCGATCGAGCAGTTTGAAACTCCCTGAACTGGGGGCTCTCTCTGGAAAGCTCGTCGATCGTTGGTGACGTCACTCCGTGTGACTCATGTTTCGTCTGCTACTACTGTGTGAGCGGAAAAGTCCGCGCTCGCTTTTTCGTCGATGTTCTTGGGTTACGTCTGAGCTGAGCGGTGACGTCATTCAGCCGATGGTTTGGTTTCTTCGGCGAGGGCTGGAAGATCGATGTCGCTTTTCTCTAAGAGGCCCTAAATCGACATAAAGATCTGTACGGCGGTACACTTGAAAGGACATAGAACGACCCTGTGTGGTCGTGAGCAGCTAAGCCTTGTAAGCTTTACCGATTAATGGTCCATTGTAAGCAAAGAAAAACAAAAAATAAATGAACCTTTTTTTTTTCACATTTCTTGTGGTTAGTTTTCCTTTAAGATGCCTTAGCGACCCAGTAGATGTAGACCCTAACATTGTTTTCGATTTTTGTCAAGTTGCTTTTTACATATATTAAAAGCATAATATTTATACGTTGTAATTATTACTAATAATGGTATTCATTCCTGATATAGTGAATATATTTGACCATAATAACCGCAAGTACGTGCTGTAATTGTAGAATAACAGTGAACCAGTTCGCAACCCGCGAAATACCGCGTGCGAAAGCTGTACTGTCGTTTCTTTGTACGCCGTGTGACGACAATGTTCCGTTTGAATAAGGTTTAAAACGCGTGCGGTGTGCGTCTGTTTCGAGGAAATTCTTGTACGGGTATTACCCCGTATCGTTTGTAATGTACGACCCCCAAGAACGGGGAAGTGAGGCACTTTCACCCGCGCGCGAGGCACTACGTGTTTAAATGTTCCGATGCGTGTCACCTAAAAAAGTGTTTTTTTTTTTTTTTTGGTTATTGCAGAACTAAAGAGGTTGTTTGGACAAAGGGCGGACTGGGCTTTTGTCGTCCGAATGGGAGAGACCTCCCTGCCGCAAATAAACGAGACAGTGCGGCACCGCATCGTCATGACTTGCACGTTGGCGGCCTCGCAGTCTTGTCTCCTGCGTTTCCTAGGAAACCATTGGGAGCTGTTTCGCTCTGTCGGTTTCCTTTCTTTGTTGTGGGCAAAGTCTGTTTTCTTTCTTTTATTTTTCTTTCTTTTTCTAGGGGGAGGAAAAGGGCGGGGGGGGGGGGGAAGAGAGATGGAGAGAGCGATAGAACGGTTGTTTTTTTTGCAATAACAGAGCGCGATATCAGAGCAAGTCATGATCCTTAAAATATCGATCATAAGTTTAAATTGTGAAAAATCGATCACTTTCTTTTTTTCTTTTTTTTTGTTTGACATGTATTTTGAAACCATATGAAACTATACAATCACTACTTATTTATTTGTTCATTTATACATACTGCAGCCCCGCTGGGGCTATGTTGCAGGGTGGGGACAATGAGAAACATGTGATCGTACAGAGATCGAAAAAAGGCACACAGCGTAAGACAACATAAACGTGGACATCAACCGCTGTCGACCGCACACAGATATTCATCGGGCGAAGGTAATAGAATATTTCCGGGTAATGAGTTCCAAATTTCAATTGTTCGGGTAAAAAAGCTGTGATCAAAAATATCGGTGCGCACGCAAAAAAAAAAAAAACGGGGGGGGGGGGATATTTAACGCAGAAAGGAGACTCGGGCCTAATGTGGTAAGGTTAGAGGTGGGTGCGAATTCGGAATCCCGGACAAAAGCTCACCCATGTTTGCACAGACCCGGACAAAAGCTCACCAGAAGAAAATTTAATGTTGATATTAACACGAGTGTGGACAACTTAGGATGCATGTGTGCGACACTCAAATGCAATGATAAATTAAATCTGACAAGCGCGTTTTTTTTTGTTTTTTTTTTTTTGGTTCATTAGAGTGGAAACAAGTTTATTTATCGATTGGTTAGTAGCGAATGCAGCTCCCCTACTACGAGCTCCAGCATTGGTATATCTCGGTGTACCTGGAACCCTCGCAATTATTTTTCAGACGGTTCTGCAGGCGCGGAGTGGTTTTTCGCTCCCGCTTCATTGGGGGCTCACCTCTTCGGGCTTGTGGGCGTGGCCGACAAACTTCTGGAACCCGGAATTCCATCCTTCGCAGGTGCTGTTCATCCGGTCTTTAACTTGAAGAGTGGCGTCGTACATATTTCACCGTTCCGGCGAAACTCCGGTCGTCGTCGGCGCACAGTCAGGCAAAAGGAAGAATTCGCTCTGGGTGCCGGCGCAGAAGGAGCAGATATATCCCGGAAGGGGCCTTTGGCATACCTGCAATCAAAGTAGTCCAGCATGTCGCCGATGTCACCGGTATAGACTTTCCCCTGATGTACGCTGGTCCTTCGGCCACAAGCTGTGGTGGTGGAAAGAACGCCAGCCTATCCAAAATCCCGCACAGCTTTCTAAATTGGACATCTGTCTTACGCACTTGTTCAAAAGGCCCAGCTCCCGTTCCTTAAAAAAAAAAAAAAAAAAAAAAAATATATATATATATATATATATATATATATATATATATATATATATATATATTGTAAGACTTGAGCAGGGCTGATTTAATGGGTCTCAGGCGAACTGACCTCTTCTTCCACTTCCTTCACCACAATATATAGATATATATATATATATATATATATATATATATATATATATATATATATATATATATATATATATATATATATATATTTGTTTAATTCGAAATTTAATTGTTTGTATAATCTAGTTTTGCTTCAGTTTCCTTTTCACGTCACCCTTAGATAATCCTTGATTTCAAACACATTTACGACGCGCAATGACGGAAACAACTTAATTTGTTTCAGCCATTCACTTCATATATTACCCTGAACCCCGAGAAAACCCAGGCATTAGTAATGAAGAGACATTGTCCTCTACGTGCGCGTTTAGCCATAAGCACGATGAAAAAAGCGAGGTCACCGAAGGGTGACTTGGCTTCTTCAGTCACTCTTCGAGTTCAAAAGTTCACGGAGTTTCTTGGACGGGGCACAAGGGTGCTCCGGCATACCTCGATTCAAGCAAGCTTTCTCTTATCAGCTTCACTCAGTTTAGATAACCGAAATTTTGGCACCAAATTGTTGCTTTTCTGCCTGTTAGGGCCTATCTGTCAACACCTTTGCAAGGGGTGGGGTACCATCCGCACTTTATCTCAGCCCGTGTTTTGCCCAAATAACCCCCCCCCCCCCCTCAAAAAGAAGAAGAATGAGGCGAGTTTTCTTTTTTTTTTTTTTTTTTTGGGTTTGTGAAAAACCGGGTGAGCTTTTGTCCGGCGAGTTTTTGTCCGGTTAGCGAGAATTCGCTGTCATAGCGGCTAAAAATGAAACGTACTGCTTTCTTCTGGATTGACTCGAGTTCGTTAACATCTCATTGTTTATAGGGATTCCAAACGACGATAGGGCGGATTAGTGTTATACATGTAAGAAGTTTGGTATCTCGCGGAGCAACTCGTAAAGTACTCCGCAGGTAACAGAGTGTTGTTTAGTGTTCTGCCGCACATATCGTGTCTGAAGAAAAGTCCAATGTGCTTGCATTCTAATACTCTTTGCAGGGATGAAGCGTTAAATGAACAAGGAAGGGGATGGACTCTTAGAAAAAGAGAGGAGGACGGTTTTAGATAAATTTATACTAATTTGCCAAGTGTTTAACCACGTGCAGAAGCTTGAAAAAGAATCGTGAAGAAAAGTATCGTCATCGAGGGAGTTAATCGTGTTCCACAGAACGCATTCGTCAGCGTAGAGACGTATTTTTGCGAGGATGTTAGGAGGCAAATCATTTTTCTCATAAAGCAAAGTTGGCATAAAGTGTATGGCATGCATTCAGCTTCCATATCTCATTCCCGACGCATCCTAAACAGATAAGCTGTCGTAGCTCTTGACAGTGGATTGCTATTTATGTATCATGATTTGTAATAAGAACCTCTATTTGTTGGTCTACGCGCATTATTCAGTATGTCTCCGATGTCCTGTTAACACGTTTCAAGTGTGTGTGTGTGTGTGTGTGCGCGTGTGCGTGCGTGCGTGCGTGTGCGCGTTTTGCGTTTTGCTGAGTGTGTCACCAGGGGCTGAGCGTTCCGTCAGAAGACAGTTTGGTAGGGCTGTGGGAATAGATGGTTCAAATGGAATAGTGCTGCGTCATCTTTAGCTTCGTGCTCTTCCCCTTGCACTGTGAAATCTGTAATGATACAGCACTGTTCGAATCGCGCATCCCTATCATATAACCTTTTGCCCTTCAAACATTTTTTTTTTTTTTTTTTTAGGCGAAGAATATGCAAAACAATACAAACGTCTGCGTAGATGTCACGGATGACCGAAGCCGCCGTAAAATCGTTGCCATCATTTTAAATAATTTGTATCGCGCGTCCGCTCGCATATGTAACGAGTCGAAAAAGTATTATCACGGTCTTCCAGGGACCATCAGACGACTGGAGTATTAGGAGGGACCGCACAGGACGTTAAAAGCCACCCCAACTAGTCCGGTATCCCTTGAGCGTCACGTGATCTTGGAGAGGGGCGCTGAGATGCGCGCTGGAATGGCCCATCCGCTGCGGTCG
Organism: Ixodes persulcatus; assembly: GCA_013358835.2. Lineage (NCBI taxonomy): Eukaryota > Metazoa > Arthropoda > Arachnida > Ixodida > Ixodidae > Ixodes > Ixodes persulcatus. The sequence continues at coordinate 471,757 of JABSTQ010011147.1, forward strand.
GTCACAAGGTGAAGCGGAGTATGGCGATTGTTGTTTAGGTGAATGGTGATCTACTTATTCGGTGACGGGGTGATCACGGGGTGATCAGGTGAGTTGGGAGCGCGGCTGTGCCGAATATGGTTATTCAATAACTGTTCTCACCACTGCTCTCCGCATTCATTCATAATGATATTGCCGGGGTGACAAACGTAAACGTTTAAAGAAAATAAAATAGAAACTGGCGATATATAGTGTAGTCGCTGACATTTAAGATGTGTTGTGGCTTATGTCCCACTTCGTGATTCGTTTTCGGGTTTTCTCCTTGTCTAACACTGCAAGCTCATTGGCTAGATAACAAAATGCTCGGGCAGCTCGCGCAGTGCCCACTCCCGGTGTGGGAAAACGCGGGCTTGTTTATAAACAGCGCGTTGGGCGATAGTGATCGACGATACATAGGATCATTCTGTTTCAATTGACTTGGCTCTCCGTGCGGTGCGTGCAAGAGCCACCCGCGCACCGCGTCTCGCCGGCATAGTGTAATGCAGGCCTCCGTTTTAAATTCAGTAAGATGACTAATCAGCCCGCAAACAATGGGCTACGGAGTAGAACGGTGCGGCCCAGACGGTTTCGTCGTCTGCTAATGAACCGAGGCTACTTTTCCCCGTTCGTTTGCTCTCGCTTATCTCGCGGAGTGATCTGCTAAATGAATTGAAGAGAAACTGTTGCGGTGTCTAAATTCGACTAGACCTTTCTGTTTTTGTTTTACTTGGCTGGCCTTGGTTGCGGGCGTGTTGGCTGCGTCGGCAGAATTAGCTTTCTATCTTCTTTAGTTTTTTTTTTTGTTTTGTTTTTTATTGGTCTAGTCGTAATCTTTTTTTTTTTTTTGCATAATTTTCTGCTTTTGCCTTCGAGCATTTTTTTTAAACTTCGTATCGACTTGTTTTACATCAAGCTTTGCAATCTCCGCGGTGACGATATTTAAATGTGACTCATACAGTGGACAAAGTACAGGGTGTCACAAAAGAAAATTTACACGGCCTTCTTTACTGCAAAAATGAACTAGGCACGTCGAACGCTCATTCTCCGCCCAAAGGTAGAGCTAGAGGTCACAACCAGATACCAAAATTTCAGCCCGATCCGATAACTTAATCAAAAGTTATTAGTGATTTTCTGAAAATTTCAATGGGAAAATGGAGCCCATTTTTGCCCATTTTCGGTTTCTGGTGCCATAGAGCCCCATGTGTTCGAAAACTCCGTCGGCCGCCATTTTTCCATTGAAATTTTCAGAAAATCAGTTATAACTTTTGATTAAGTTATCGGATCGGGCTGAAACTTTGGCATCTGGTTGTGACCTCTAGCGCTACCTTTGGGCGGAGAATGAGCGTTTGGCGATGCCTAGTTCATTTTTGCGGTAAAAAAGACTGTGTAAATTTTCTTTTGTGACACCCTGTACTTAATGCGTGACCATTCGATTTTTACCCGGGTCAATCGATAGAAAACTTTAGAATAATAGCCCCGACGCTTTGGGTGTTCCAAGCCGTTGAAAGCCCGCAGGCGTTGCCCCCCTCCCCTATTCTAAAATTGCCTAATGTCTCCACATGTATTCGGGTAGTGGCTCGAGCTTGGTTAACGTTTTCTTCGTTAGCTTTTTTGTGTCTCGTGAATCTTTCGATGCCCGGTCATTTGATCTTTCGCGAATCTTTTCTTTCAGATGTCGTAACATGGCGGACTGAGCAACTTCGGAGGAATGGAAAAGACATGCGGAAAAAGAGGTTAAAGCCAAGTCGGATGCCGACGAAACTGGTAAGTCCGGCTGATACCTTCCCTCCCCTCCCCGCCTCGTTAGTAATAATAAAAAGGCCAAAAGATCAACAAGAGCCAACGCGCGATACCAGACGAGGTGACGTCGTCAAGCTCGAGCGGGTCTTTTTTTTTTCTTTTTTTCACTTGGGGCGGGTTGGGGAACCACTAAAGATGACGTCATGAGCAATCCTTGTCTTCCAGGCGGTCTTGCCGCAACGCTGTGTACAGTTGACGGGTTTCTATCGATCATACATTTCGTTGTTTTTGGCCGTCTTTTATTTTTTTTTATTATTTGACTGTGAGAACAACAACAGCGTAGGCGAAAGTGGGCAAGGGTTGTGGGCAGGTAATCGAATCTGCCCCTGGAATCCCATTACTGCTCTTAATGGGATCATGGCCGCCGAGATTCCTTTTTGATGCGCATGTGTTCGGCGGCGCCTATACACCGCCGCAGCATCCTTCCGTTGTTTCTGATTGGGGTCAAAGTTCCGGCTTTTCTGGGTGTGTGTGCGCGGAGGTTGATCGCGTCACCGGCGTTGTTTAGTCGCCGCTTCTTTGTTCCCGTGGGATGTCGCGTGCGTTGCCTTGGCCGCCACGGCCTTCTGCATTCTCATTTGGCGTCTGCAAACCGGGCAAGAAAGACGTCGTCTGCAACCTGGTCTTCGAATTGGTCATCTGCAAACAGCGAAAAAAAAGTATATTGTCTGCAACCTTGTCTTCCGATTGGTCGTCTGCAAACCGGGAAATGGCAAATGGTTCTAAGCCCTCGCAAATCGGTTTGTCCCTCAATAAGGGGAAAAGGTTATTATTGAATTATGATTATTTCATAGGTGATGCCAAACTAGTCCGTGTAGACAAAAATAAGTATTTAGGATTACCGTTCACGAGTGATTAACGATGGAACACTCGCGTCGAAAATGTACCCACGAAAGCGAATCAGGCACTCTGGTACCTTAGAAGAAATATCTCAAGTGCTTCGCCAAAAATACAAAAAAAAAAACCTGGTTTACAAAAGTTTTGTGAGATTTGTTTTCGAATATGCAAAAATAGTACAGTAACAAATTTGTCAAAACTCGATAAAGTCCGACGGCTCGCATCCAGGTTCATTTTTAACGGACACCATCGTTCCCATTCACCCACTGAACTTTGTGAACTTGCCGAACTCCCTGCTCTTGAGCTAAGAACGAACTGTGGTCGCCAAAAAATTCATTTTCCTAATCCTTCATGGTTTAATTACAATCGACAAGAATAATTGCATGGATTTTAGGGAGTGTACGCGACACCGTGATAGCATGTGTTTATGGAACCAGCCGTTAAAGGGGTACTCCGGCGATTTCTTCATGGTCCCCGATTTGCTTGAAATTTTGCTAAACTCGCCAAACAACATCGCTAAAATAGTATCCCAAATATTAGGTTAAAATAATGTTTTTTCACGAAGTTGTTGAATTTACAATTTTGGTCCTCACCGTGATTTTCAAACTGAAAGTCTCTACTGGCAACAACGAAAAATGACGTCAGTGGAAGTGCAGGGGTTTACACTTTGGACTGTAGAATTTGTTCCCAACTGATTTGAAGCAGTTTCATGGTGTCAAATGAATGCTTTGGAAGCTCGCTCCAGGATCCGCGCTCCAGCACCGAACAAATGATTGGCATATTCTATTTTTTAGACTGCTCGCTCGACTGGCAAACCTGCCCGCCACTGACGTCACGGCACGGAAAAGTGCGGGTATATTTGAATGTTGGTTTTTGCATCATTTTCATTTGACGATTTCGCAATAACAATTATGAATTTTGCGATACTAAATAGCATACCGGAAAGGGTAAAGGCCGGGGAGTCAGAAAATATAGTTAGTTGAGGTAGCTCAAAAATCGCCGGAGTACCCCTTATATGGTTTCTTTCCAAGGGTCATTAGAGAATGGAATAAACTTTTTTAATGAAACCGTAGTTTTAACAAAAGTTCGTGATTTCGTGAAAAACATGAATAGCGTAGCTCAATTGACAATATGCCATGAATTTATTACTTCGTATATGTTTGTACACAATCATGTGTTGTTGTTTTTTCTTGTGTGTACACAAAGGTTTCCCTTTTTATAGCACATTATCCACTCCTGTAATAGCCCTGCAAAGGCTGACAGTATCAATAATTAAAAGAAAAGAAGAAATACATTGTCTGGAATCTGATTTAGTTGGTCGCCTGAAAACCGGGGAAAAAATGCATTGTCTGCTATCTGGCCTTCTGATTGGTCGTGTGCAAACCGGATAAAAATATATCGTCTGTGAACGACTCTATCATTATAACACCCGAAAGCAAAATCACGCGCGCGCGCATTAATTAAATTGATTACGGATTTGTGATCAGTGAGGCGAAAGCTTCAATGGAACGCACAGAGGCCGTCGCGGTCGTGAAATTACATAAACAGTGTTCGCCTGTTAACGGGCATCAGCAGCTGGCAACCTACTAAATTTAGCCACAAACTCTAACCACCATAACGCTAAGCATCGTAACTCTATAATGATCGTAACAAAAACCATCGTAATGGGTGTGTTTGAGCTATCAACACCTTGCTTTTTGCCTTTGCCCCCCCCCCCCCCCCCCCTTTATGTACATGCTAAAATTATAAAATAAATTAATTTGAATTCTAGCCATCGCAACTTTAGTCGTAACTCTAACCACCGTAAATTTGTTCACCGTACTCTGATCCTCTTACCATCGTAACTCTAACAATCGCGACTCTAACCACCTTAGCGTCGTAACTCTTACCATCGTAGCTCTAACGATAGTAACTCACGTGACTGTATAGCCTAAAGGATGTCATCTCCTCATGGGTGACACTTGCCGACTGAAACATGATGTGGTCCAGCGTACTGCGAGTTTATTAGCGTGGTAGTTGGTGCGAAACGCTGAAGCGAGTCACCCGGAGCGGTCCAATACCCCCGCTGCCATCCGCCATTGTTCCAGTCCTCATTAGGAGGCCGATTTATATCTCCATGTGTGTTTGTCTGCTTCCTTCACACGGCACTTCTGTTCGATGCGCCCTCTGGCCAGGTTTTGATTCATGGCACCTCCACTTCCGCGTGCCTTTGGGGGGCTGTTTCGTGAGTGGAAATGACTAACCTCGGAAGCTCCGTGTTTCCGATTCTTCGCGGCCTGACCAATTAACGATAAGGCCCCCTCGTTCAACGTCCTTGATAACGTGTTTGGTGTGTGTGTGTGTGTGTGTGCGCGCGTGCGCGTGTGTGTGTGTGTGTGTGTGCGCGCGTGTGTGTGTGTGTGTGTGTGTGGTGTGTGCGTGTGTGTGTGTTTCTCGCGAACGTGATTTTTTTTTACTTGTTTTGCCATTGTTAACTCGTAGGATAAACTGCGAGAGCGTTCTAACAATGGGGCCAGCTGCAGTTTCCCCGATAACACTTCCAGCGGGGTAACCTTTGCGTGTGTATGTGGTCAGCTGCACTACTTGAGCTTTAGTTCGCAAACTGACCGCATCTCACACATTGGCGCACTGTGCCGTGCTCCGATTAAAAGCTTTAGCTTGGCGGCGCAAGCCGCCTTCCGGTTAGTAGGGTTCATGCGTATTTATCCATCCATTCAGCCGACCATGACTCTCCAGTCCAAATGTATAATCACTGATTAGATAATTCGCGATAAAGAATCCGTGACGCGTCAACTTCACGTGCGCGTCCGTAATGGAGCCAGCCAATCAGATAAACCAGCAGTCTACTTACTGCCTGCCGGGAACTCGTCCACCTAACCTGGTCCGTTTGAGATTTTTTTTTTTTCTTTTGCGAGGAACGGATACACATTGAGACACGACGTTTTATCTAATCATCGGGATTGAAGAGCGTCTAAATGTACTCTAATCAGTGTCTGCCAAGTTCTGGCCGAGGCCGCCAGGGGGCGAGACCGTCCGCGTGCCGTGGGAACGTAACGGCGCATGCGTGAAAAAAAAGGAAAAGAAAAAAAAAAAAAAGGTATTGCCGATTTTGCAGACGACGACAGGCGGAGGATATCACGGGACTTGGATTGTTGCCGGATCGTTTTTACATACACGCAGCAACGTCGTCCGGTCGGTCGGTCTTTTTCTGTCGTCTGCGTTTCGCGCTAAAGCGAAAAGCGGCGGCGGAGGTGTTGGTGGATCCTGTGTTTGTGTCCGTGCTCCGAGGGGATTACTATGGTTCGATGACGAACGGAGACGCCTGGATGTCGTCACGGGTGACTACAAACGTCGCTGGGAGGAGGAGCGAGCGAGCAAAGGAGACGACCCTTGACCGGAGATGGGACTCCGTCGTCTGTGTCGGTAACTAAAAACAAACAAAACAACGTATACGACAATGGAACGTGTCGGTATTCGAACCATCTCAATGCCGCCGCGTCGCGTTTCGGTGTAAATGCCCAGGTGTCGTTTCTAGGCCGGGGGTCGGGGGGCTGCAGCTGTAGTCGAGGTCTGATCGTGAGACTGCAGGCCGACACTGACGGACATTTATAAACAGCTGTGACTCGTGTGTTCGGTTGCGCAATGGCCAACGTTGGCAACAGGTAAAAGACGAAACAAAACAGTCGTCTGATTCATCCGCGTGCGTCACTGATTCGTCGGGGTCTAATTTTGGGTAACTAATGAGCCGTGAGTACCTTGTGGTTCCGAGAAAATGAAACAGCTCAGAAAGACAAAAAGAAGTGTAAGGAATACGCAGGCAGAGCGCTAAATATTCGGCGGCCGTTTTATTTTCTCTCATATACAAATATGTAAAAAAAAAAACGCACCTTCAAAGAAACGTGCCAAAATGGTTATGGAGTGCAAAGTCGCTTTCGAAAAGAATAAGTGACTCAGCACTAACGCAGAATATCATAAATGTATTGCCAAATGTAGTAAGTTTTACGCAATTAGTTTTTACTACGGGCTCGAAATAATTCGGTCAGTGTTATAATCGACCATGTATCATAGATATAATGCGTTCATTTGACCTCGGGTCAACTGCAGAATCTTCGGTCTAGTTCGGGAAAGATCGGAAGTGGGTCAGGGCCGCCCTACAGATGGCGCCAGTGTAGCGTTGTCTGGTCGGAAGTGTGTGGGGTTGACTTGCCTACTTTGTTAATCGCTGCGATTGGCTGTCCGAGTGCTGTGCTTTGGAAAAGTACGGTGTAAGGGCGGGAAAGTAATCTTTTTGGAATGTTAGACTATTCCTGATGCTGGTTCCGTTTGCACGGGAAAACATTCGTCCATTCCTTCGCCGATTTTTTGTTTACTTCGCGTCAATTTCCTTCCTTGGTTTCCGCGTTCGTTCGATGGTGATGGCCGGAGAAAGCAGCGAGAAAAAAAAAAAAAAAGAAAAATGGAGGCGGCAACGTGCGTACGGATGTTCCACTCCTTATTATAGCTCATCTTTTATTTATTTATTTTCTTCCCTTACAACTCAAACGTGACTCGCAGCCGTTAACCCGCATAATGGCTTACCCGCCCTAGAGTAACTGTTTTATTTTTGTTTTCTTGGTTTCGCGGGCGTTCTTACCGCCTAGTCTTCCCCGTGTTCAAATCACTCCTTTTACCGCCGAACCATCCGAAACTTCTTTCCGGAACAAAGACTTCTTCCAAACGTTTGCCGCTTTTGATTGTTGGTCTAGGAAGAGAAGGATTTCTTTTGTCTTCTGTCCCGGGGCAGTGACTAAAAGATGAGTTCGGCCTTCTATAGTTCTTCTTTTTGTACGCGTCAGCAATCGCTATCGGCTTGGAGGAGCTCTCGGCGACGGGTCACTATCGGGCCTGTGGTATGCAGCGTGTCTTCCTTCTTTTTTTTTCTGTGGCTAGTTGGCTGGCTGGCTGTGTACCTATGTGTCCTCGACCATTGTCAGGGAAGACAATGGAGGGCTTCGATGCGCTCCATTAAAAGCCGTCGGGGGAGGGTGGAGAGGGAGGGGGTGCTGCGAGAGAGCGCACACACCTTCTTTGAATTGTTTGGATGGCGGGCGGGCGGCGCACTTTGCCGACGTGCCGAGTAAACTGCGAAAGTGACGCGCGCACGTACTGTACATCCAGCCACTCTGCTGCTGCTCTGTTTGCTCGTCTTTTCACTTTTTTTTTTTAGTTTTCTTTTTACAACGTGTACCATTTGTCTAACAATTTTTTTCTGCTTCGAATTTTATTTTATTTTAACGAAGGTAGTGCTGCTGTTACTGCTGCTGCGATGACGGCGCATTTTTTTTTTCTTCTGTTCAGAATCCTTTGTTAGGAAGTCTTTGTTCTTAGTTAGGCCCGCCCGCCTTTGAGAAGGGGAAAAAAAAAAGAGGAATGATGGTCCATGTCAGATAAATATGAGTCGCTCTCATTGGTTGCTGGCGTTCTTGGTGGCGTCCAATCGTAGGGAAAGTAATTGTACTAAAGGCAACATAAAAAAAAGCGCCCTTTTTTTTAGCGGATTTGGTCATACGCGAGGGTTTGCACGAAAAAAAAATTCCATCGCTTTGACAATTGAGCTTATCACTTAGGAAGTTACATAACGTTCACTTGTGCGCAAATGTTTTAGGGTGTCGGCTAGAGCCACTAAAGCCGCATTCCCGTTGCTTATACATCGCACACAAGACAGGTTGTTCGCTGCAGGCAGTGTTTGTACGAACAACGTGACGGGACCGTCGTGCCAGGGCGCCTCGGACAGTGTTTGCAGAACGTCTTTTGGACACTCCACCAGCCATCTTGGGTGGCCGAAAATCGTTGTTGCCAGAATGGTTCGAAGCTGCGTTCGAAATCGCGGGGACACGCTTTTGCGCCCTCCAGAGGTGTGAAACCAGCGCCGCGATGGAGCAAAGCGCTATCGCCAGACTTCTCCCGACACAGTATTCTATAAAGGGCGGTCCAATTTCCAAACCAGCCCGCATAACGTCGCCCCGAAATAATAACCCGGGAGGCGGAAGTGACGTCGTCTGTGACGTATTTCCTGCACCCAAAGCCCAGTTTTTTTGTTGTTTTTTCCTGCGAATCACTTTTTATTCAACATTAAAATGGTGGTGCCCGCAAGAAGACCGGGGTTATTTAGTGTCGATGCTCCTCCTTATTTACATTGACCCTAGTGTGGGTACACTACAATGTGTTAACGAAATTCCTTATTAAAACACAAATGCCACTTCTGGGTGCAACGTTGCTCGCCATACTTTTGGAGCGAAGAGATGACGCTCGCGCACGCGTCTGGGTAACTTCCACGCGTTTTTTTTTTTTTTTTTTCTCGTCTGTATGACAGTACCACATAGGCGCGCAGTTCCTTCACAGCCCGACGTCAAAACGTGGTCGGTGGCTGTCGGTCGTCATTCACGAAGAGGTGTGTCGTTCGAAGTCGTCCGGCACATGACACCGATATATTTTACGAGCCTCTCGTCCCGCGGCCAAGCTTTCGCACCGCCCCCGCTTGATTATTCTCACGTTGACATTCCAGGCCGTTTGTGTATGGGGCACCCCGTCCGGTGTGTTTACCACGTCATCAAAAGTGGTTCCTCGATTTCCGCCCGACGGCGGCCCGTGCCGGGACTCGTAGCAACCACCGCCGACAGGATCGCGACATCCGACAGCATGGCACGGCGGCTTTTGTGACGTCATTTGGGGCCACTTTCGGGACCGCTCTCGATAAGTGGGAGAGGATCTGGAACGCCGAATACACCGGTCGAAGACGCCGTTGCAGACTTGCTGAGCATGCGCGCTGAGACTGTTTATGCACTAACGTCGGCACGTGACGCCAACAACACGCGTTTGTGACGTCACCAACTTATGTCCACGACGACATGTGCTAAGGCGCTGGCGTGGGAAAACGGGGCTCTCTCAAACACTTCGATCTACCATTTTGCATTTCACTGATCCACCTTTTGTCTTTGCGGTACGTGCTAGAACTTACGATATATTGATAACCGAGGCTACACATTAGGGAGTTGTAGACTAGCGCACGCTAAAGCGTTGCTGTCCGCAAAGAATAGCGTCGTCGTTACTGCACATGCGCCGATCGCTAAGCACGTTTTGTGTTTTGCGTGCGCTATTTGAGCGTACGCTATTTTTCGGAAATTGCGCGTGTATATATAGACCTTTGCAGAAATCGCCTCCTGCGCGCTGCCATCTTTGTCTGCTGGGCTGTGGAACGGCTTCCAAGCATGCGCTGTTGATCTGCTGTGCGGTATAGACCGGCACGCGGCCCTGACGTCACGCAGCTGCGGTGGCGCTGTCGACGGCACTGCGCAGGCGCAGACGCTTCACTTCGCGCGCATTCGGTTTCTGCGCACGCGCAGTGCCCACACCATGGTGTGGGCAAAGAGGGCTTGTTTGTAAACAGCGTGTCGGTCTATAACGGACGCTGCGGATGCGTCCACAGCTCAGTGACTCAGCATCTTTTGCCCGGTCACTTCGTTCGAGACTGCCGCTGGAAAGGTCTATATAGACCAACACGCGGTGGCGCTGTCGACGGCACTGCGCATGCGCAGACGCTTCACTTCACGCGAATTCGGTTTCTGCACACGCGCAGTGCCCACACCTTGTGTGGGCAAACGCGGGCTTGTTTGTAAACAGCGTGTCCGTCTATACGCAAAACGTCTTTGCGTTCCTTCAAGAAGTTCGCTAAAGCCAAGACGAGCACAGGTTAAAAAATGGCGGCCCCCAAGACCACGCTCAGTTTCACAGCTCCGCCTGTGACGTGGGTTCAGTGGCGGTCACAATAAAGGTCACGAGAACTAGCAGCGCTGCAGTCGAGTCTTACTTCCGGATTGTCTAGCCCGCGAAGCTTCAATAGCATTACTTGAGTTTGGGCGACTTCACAGCGCAAGGAAACGGACTCGCACAAAAATAAATTTCAAACACTCAAATAAGAACTCTCATACTGCGCTGATTAACTCAAAAAAAAAAAAAAAAAAAAAAAGCTTTTAGCGCGGTGGTAGCAGACGACGCGCGAGACAGGGAAGTAAGATCCGACTGCAACGCCGCTAGTTCTCGTGACCGCCACCTGGGCCGCTCGCCCCCGCAGGCGAGATAGGGAGCTGCGATACAGGCTACAGCTTGCTCCAGTAACGTTGCCCAGGACCATGACTGCGGCTGCTTTCGCGGCGTCGTGAGCGCGACGTCGGCGACCATCATCGCGACTGCGATTTTCAATACCGTGAACGACATTGTACACGCTTTGGAAAACGCAGTAAGATGGGCAACGATCACCGGCAAGTTGATGGTTACGACGCGCGAACATTCCTCGGCGAAGACCTCTCTTGCCGAGGCGACGCAAGCGGCCATGACCGGTCGACCAGAGCCGTATATTGGGAGAGTTCGGACAATGGGTGGAGCAAAGGCCGCCGCCAGCGCCGACATTGTTGTTGCGATTGGATGTGGTATCGGAATAATCACGCTTGTGGTATAAGCAACTGGAACTAAATACAGATTTATAACACCGGGAGAGCAAGATAACACGTCGGTACCTTCTGTTTACCTCCTGTTTCGTCTTTTGATTCATATTTAGCTAAACCATTATTTCCGCTTATTTTTCTCTTTTTTTTTTACTTTGACAGTGAACCAGTGCCTGGGTGTTACTCGCGAATACTTTTTCGTTATATTTTCGTCTGCTTCTTGTGTCCTTGGAGCCATTGTCCCGCGGTTCCATTGACGTCCTTGCGTTTCGCGGTATGTGTCGAGAGTGGTCGGAAATTCGTGACCTTATGTGTGACTGCGCAAGGCTGGGGAAAAAAAAAAGAGAGAAAAAGGGATGAGCAGTCTTTGTCCGTCGTATTCCATCGTAAGACTCGGAACCAGTGACCAGTGGCGTCACGAGGGTCAGCGGCACCCGGGGCGGTAGCCCGCCGCGACTCCCCCCCCCCCCTTCCCCCCCCTTTCCCCCCGCTCTCGCGTGGTCCGCCGCGACACCCCCCTGAGCGCTGCACCCGCCCCCCCCCCCCCCCCCCCCCTTGTGACGCCACTGCTCGGAACCATGTTCCGTTCCCAAACATCACGTTAGAAAATGGTATGCGGCATTCATACGTGCGTGGTCCCCGTATGCACACCGCTGGACCCTGTTAATCGGGCAGCGGCAACGTTTTACAGATCTCGGTAGCGGCTAACCCTTCGATAAGGCTTCGTGCTCTGTCGGCAAATAGCAAAAACGTTTTTTTTTTCTTTCTTTTTTTAATGCGAAAGGAGTAATTGCTTTATGGAGTGGAGCCGGCGGCGTGTGTAACTGCGAAAAACGACGTGACATCAGAGATGCTTTGTGACGGAAGCTCCTCTGAAGTAAAACCCAAAGAAAAGCAGAGTAACGCAGATGCCTCGTCACTGAAGCCGGTGTGTGCGCTCAAGGTCAAAGCGAACGCGCTTCAGAAAAATACGAAACAAAGAAAAGCGCAGCCACGCAGATGCTTCGTCACGGAAGCCGTCGTGCGTGAAGCCAGCGAGGTTCGCCGGGCCTTCTCAGTGGGGGAGCCTGATGGTCACCGCCGCAGCGCCGTGTGCGATAGGAAGACCTGGCGCGCTGCTTGTAGGAATGCTCTGTGCGTAGGCGAAATCCAGCGTCGTTGTCGAGTCTCGGAACACACGGCGGGGCGGTCTGTGCGGCGCACCGCCACGCTCCCTGCCAACGCTGCGGCCGCTTCTCTCGGCGCCGGGAGTGCTTTTTTTGCATTCACAACTCGTAAAAAGTGTTTAGGCGTCCTCGGAATTTTTATTTTTTTATTTTTTTATTATTATGTTGGGTTTACCAAACGGTAAGAGGTCTGATATGAGCAGGTGACGGAATCTTTTCAAAACCGGGAACCCTACGCCTTTATCACGGTATGAAAGCGCCTTGAGCTTTCACACCATTGAGCTACTCGATCGCAATTTTTACCCGTTTTTTTTTTCTTTCTTTTTTCACGGTTTGTTTCGTTTGTATTTCACAATGTTCGCTGATGAAGGGCTCTTGAGCATGAGTGCTATTAACGGTGCGTCTCGTAAATAATCTCTCTCCGAGAGGGGTCGAGCTTATATACATATTACTGAAAATAATAAAGCGCACAAAACGGCCGGAATGCGATCTGCGATGTTTTGACGTCGCGCTGTAGTGCTGGCCGGCACATCCGCAGACGCGCTTCACCTCGCGTGAATCTGGTGGTTTCTGCGCACGCGTAAAGCCGGCTTGCTCGTAAACAGCTCGTGGGTTTATAATTACTGAGCGGGTGCGAAGGGGAAAAAAAAAAAAAAGTTTCTTTCGATTTGTTTAGGTAAATAGATCGTGACGTCATTGACGACGTTGGGTCAGGAGGTCGTTGGTCGAGTGCGATGGAATCATTGTGGTCTTCCTATTGAGGACGTACGTTGAGCGATTGTTTTCTTTTTTGTATAGACTCGCGATTGTTCCGTGCACCCACGGTCAAAATATAGCGAGTTTTAAGAGAGGGTTTTAGTATATATCGTTCCGATGACTCCGATAACGGAGTACTGTTGAGACCGGGGTTATAACGAAGTGAACGGGAACCGGAAATCACTTCGCTATATCCGCTATTTCGTTATAACCGACTTCGGTTAGAACGAAGTGCAAAATGGAATGGGAAATTGTGATCGCTTCGCTGTAGCCGCTATTTCGTTATAACCGGTCTCGACACTCCGCCGCCGTCGCCTTTGCGCGTGCATCGTATCGTTTTCTGGTATCGTTATCGGGGGTTTGTCGCAACCGTGTATACTGAAACTCGCGCGAGCACTGTGCGTTAGCGTTGTGTGTTCCGCATTGCGCGTGCGCGGAGCCCGCAAACGTGAGTCTCGGATTGGCGCGTGGCGACGACGCGCAAATATGCGCGGCGTAAAACATGAAACGCTAACGAAAAAAAAAAAAAAAAAACGCGGCGTTTGCGTTTGTTTTCCGTACGCAATACTAAAACTCTCCGCTTTTACGCGGGGAAATGGCGTGTGCCGGCCGTTTCCGCCAATGGGGACGTTCTACCTTTACCGTTCTACTGTTCGGTCTGCCTTTACCGATGAGGATTGTTGCTTAGCAGTATACGGAACTAACCGCGGCGTCGTTAACTATGAGCATTTTTTTTTTTTTTTAGAGCGCAGCAGGCGCCTTTTTTTGGGGTTGAGCCACCGTTACTAGATCAACTCAGTTATGGAACTTCCCATAGACGCTGTACATTGGAGGGGGTCCGAAACCGTGTCCGATTTTTTTGCAGCTAGGTGGCGCTGCCGGCGCATTAATCCACGCGTTTTCGTCTGCTACTGCTCCGCGGCTGCTTTTGAGTCCCGACTCCTCTCGAGGTTCAGCATGGTTTTGGGTTAGTTTTTGCCCTTTCGCCAGTAAAAAGTAAAAAATGTGACTACCAGCAGCAGCAGAAACAATTTGAAAGTTGTCTGCTGCTGTTATACGTGAGAAAGGCCAGAACAGCGCCGTCAATGATGATGATAGCGAGTATTAATGCGGAGCGCGCGCCCTCTAACAGGCGCCACGCAGAGGGACCCCCCTTTGGAGCAGAGTTCCAGAACTGAGTTGTTCTAATAACGTTGGGTTGAGCAGCGTCGGCGTAACCGCGCGCGCTGCATTATGAGACGTTTCCCCGCTAAAGTTAGCGGAGAAATGTTTGCGATAAATTTTGCGGGGACATTTTTCCGCTAAATTTAAGGGGGTAATTTCACCGCTAAATTTAGGGGGGTATTTTCACCGCTAAATTTAGGGGGGGTAATTTCACCGCTAAATTTAGAGGGTTAAGTTTCCCCGCTAAAGTTAGCGTGGGAAACTGGGTGTGTGTCTGGGTCACGAGACGCGAATTTTCCCGCTAGCGGGTGGTAACTGAATTGGTTGGTGCGTAGGTCACGTGCCGTCAATTTCCCCGAGGTGTGTATCGGTGACGTGAGGGCACTTGCCCCGCTAAATTTAGCGAAAAATGGACGGGCGGGCGGACGGACATAATTTGGGGTTTGTTGGTAAAGTTAAAAAGCATTTGATGCTTTAAGAGCGGGGTGTCCAACCCTGGCCCGCGGACACTTTCCGACCGGCCCGCGGCTCCGTGGTCCTTCCTGTGAAGCCCTCCCTGCCCGCGGCCCGTTTCCAGCAAGCTTGCTGCTACCGACGCAGAAATAAGCGCGCCACGACGCGCACCAAACGCGTACGTGATGAAATCCGAAAAGACAACTATTGAGCATTTTCTACTTTACATTTCCAAGCATATATATTCCAGCCCTCGAAACTGCGACCGACCCCTTAGTCATAAAAAAGATAATAGCGCGAAAGACAAAGGACAAGGGAGGACAGGAATGGACAAGCGCTTGTCCTGTCCTGTCCTCCCTTGTCCTTTGTCTTTCGCGCTATTAATGCGAAAGCATTAACTGTCTCATGGAGCGAGCTGACGTCATCCGTTTGAAGCGCGAAAACGGCTCCTTGTTTCCGCGATCCCAATAGGAGCGATTCGCCTTCGGTTCGATTGGCTGGCGCGCGTCGACGGGGCTCCCATTGGCCTCTGCGCCATGGCCTCCGAGATCCCGAAGCGCGCTAGTAGGCAGCAGACGACAAAGGGAGCGGACCAGCAGACGACAAAGGGAGCGGACGAGCGGCTTGCATGCTTTCGCATTCACAACTCATAAGAAATGCTTAGGTGTACCTCGAGCTTCTTATTTTATTATTGTGTTTAACCAACTATAAGCCACCAACTTATTTTGTCCGGCCCGTTAGCCTGCAGAAATTTTGGAGACACCTGCTTGGGTTATCTCTAAAGGAATGTTCCTTGCTGAGCCCGTTACCCGTAAATGCGACTATCAATGCGATGTCGGACTGTATCAAATGCCAAGGAATGAATAGCGAGTATCTGGAGGAGCGCCATTCCTATCTACCCGACGCAATCCTGTCGGTAACTTCTGTCCGGTCGTCGCCGGTCGCTCATCGTCGGGGCAATCGAGTGGAACAAATCGGGCGTCTGCACAGAATAGGTACTTGCGGGAACCTTTAGAATTAGATATATGATGACGTCAGTTCGTATACGGATATGCGAGACGATGGCAGCTGTCGGGTACTTTTTTTTTAGGCTTCAGACTTGGCTATGATGATCCGTTGAACCTGGGCATGAACAGCCGGGATTTTTTTTTTTTTTTTTCCGATATTTTGATTAGACGTTTGACAAGTTCGACTATTTTGCAGTGAGTTCTTAGCATGAAGTATTATAAGCTTATATGCTACGTTTGCATTTGCACGGCGCATATATTGGGAAACTCCGTTAATTTCAAAACGGGCTATTTTATAAACAATTCTTATCCAAAATGTACTTTTCCTTTTTTTTGGACGTTGCATGTTGGTTTGAACCGGTGCGTCAAGCGCACCGAACCGATCCAAAAATACAATTCGATTCGCGTTGCATCTCTCGATCGAAGCTTGGGGAAAAAAAAAATATATATATATCCCACACTTTTTGTTTGACAGCGAACCTGAACAAGAGCCGATCGCGTAAGAAACCTGCCCCACGAGAGTATACGTTTTCTGGCAGACCATACAATCAGAGGACCAGTCACGAGGCTATCTCTTGTCATCGCCATGAACCTTAAGCGCTCTTTCGGATGCACAGCGTCGCTACGGTCGGGTCAGGAAGCCACGCCTCATCTGTCAAATTTTCCTTCGAGGTTCTTTTTTTCTTTAGTTCAGCGTTGTGAATATGTCACGTGCAACTCAGGCGGCACGTGATTGGCTGGGGCGACTCGGAGCGTCCTCCGCGGTTCATCGTATGGTCTACAGTTCCGTAGTACCCGCTTTTTAGCTTGGCGTCCTCTTATTTCTTGATCCTAGGAATGGGCACTCGATATCTTCGGAGCAGCGTGCATCCGTCGCGCCCTCCGGACCGTGACCCTGACCAAAACGAAACGAACTCGTAACATGATACGGAAGGGTATAGATCGGAAGGATCACTGACGGCAAATCAAGAAAAAGAGAACAAAGGAGATTGAGAAAAGGCGTGGGGTTTGCGGCGGTGGAATGCGAGCGATGTCACGCTCGACGGCGCCCGAGCAAGTTTTGCTGCGCAGCTAACGTCTACTCGAAAACGCGCCGCTGCCTTTTTTTTTTTTTTTTTTTTTTTATACGATGATTTTATTTATTTATTCGAGGGGATGGCGTGACGTTGAGTGACAGCCGCCTGCCTGTCACGGAGTTGTTCGCTGCTTTCGCGTAACGTTTTTCCACCTTGACTTCTTTTTTATTTTTTTAAAGTCACTTTTGAGTAAGAAGTTTCGTACGCATAGCTGGCATTCTTATTAGATATCCACTTAAAAAAGCCGGGTTAAGAAGAATAAAATTGACACCGTCAATACGCCGACTGTTCGGCGGTTATTCTTTTTTTTTTTCTTTTTTATATCGTACCTGGTAATTTGATGTCGGAACTGTACAGCCGTTACCTTCGAAGACGTCGACGTGTTTCCTTTATGAACGCATCAAATTGGATTTCTTCTTTATTTTTTTTTTATGGAGGAGAGAAATAAAAAAAATTGCTTTATATAATTTAATTTTGCGTACGATTTTTTTTTTTTTTTCTTTTTTCGGCTGATTGAGCGCGTTTGTTTCACGTGCTCTTAGGGGGTAGATTTGACCCGGTGAAATTTTAAAGGCTCAGTCTCGAGGCACGAACAGTTAAATTGACACGTTCTAATTTTTTTTTTTTTTTAACGCGGGAAGTCGTGCAGCCCGTTAATTAGGTTTTTAATCGTGTCGTCGTCTTGTCTAACGGTGAATGGGATCAATTTTATCCGTCTCCCGAAGGCATGCACGTGGGAACTTCCTTACCGAGAAGGCGCGCGTGCGTGACGTGAAATAACGAGAGAGGCGTTGTGTGTGGCGTGTTTCTGTTTTTCTGTCGTTCGTTTTTTAATCACCTTCCGAGCAGATTTGCTTAGCTCTGTCTTGACAGTTTCTCTTGCGTCCCGACCTCGCTGTCGCTCTTTCCGAACGCGGCTGTGCTCGTTGGACTCCCTCGATGCTGACCGAGCTCGTGCAGGGCTAAGAAAATGTTGACGGAAATGATCGTTCGTCGAAACCTTTTGTATGTGCGCGAATTAATGGAAGTGAGCAAAATATTTTTTTTTTTTTTATTTGTCCAGTATAGGGAAGCGAGTGAGCACAAAAATAAAACGAGTGGCTGTAGTATCTGTTCGTTCCATTTCCCTGCGGTTCTTGATCTCCCCGTGCGGAATTTCAGCTTTAATAACTCTGGAGCGTTTGTACTCGTATACGGAATAGAAATGAACACCGGAAAGTATTAGTATTAGTCTAAAGTAATCCCTGGAGAAGGGGAACAAGGCAGACAAAAACAACACAAATTCCAAACACAGCTATAGGTGACTGGTGCGCGACCGAAAAAATCCGCCTGGGGCCCTAACTCAAAGTAGGAACAAAAGTTCACGGAGCGCACCGATTGGACTATCATGACGATGACTTGGCGCTTTTGTCGCCGGCGTCCAATCGGCGCGCTCCGCGAACTTTCGGCCCCAACTTTGTGTTTGACGAGTTTAGGGCCCCTGGTCTGGGTATCGAACTTGGGACCTCTCCATTTGTGTTTGTCCTTTGTGCCTCTTGTTCCCCTTCTCCAGGGATTACTTTAGTCATTCTTGTCCTGCTCGCTTGCACCTTTCAATTAATTGCATTATAATTAGTATTAGTGTTCGTGGCGTAGCCAGGAATTTTCTTCCGGGGAGGGGGCTGAGGGGGGGGGGGGGGAGGGGGGGGGGGGGGGGGAGTCAAAATGCATTCGCATGCATGTGCATGCGAAATCCAGCCTAGGGTCGGCTGAATTTCGGGGGGGGGGGGGGGGTTGAAGCCCCATAAACCTCCCCCCTGGCTACGCCACTGTAATGTTAAGGCCCGTTCACACTCTTGCGACCGAGTTCGACCGAGAGGGACCAGACCGGTTTTTAGGCCTCTTGCGGTGTCTTAGGACCAGCTCCGCAGGCAGGCATCCGGTCCGAAGACGTCGCAAGAGGCTTAAAAACCGGTCTGGTCTCTCTCGGTCTTACTCGGTCGCAAGAGTGTCAACGGGCCTTTAGTATCAGGGGTGGAACGGCTGCGCCATTTGCGCCATTTTGCGGAAATGCTCGAAATCGCACGACGTGCGCGAAAATAATTCTATTTTGTCTTGGTTTCGGTTTTTATCGACTCGATCGGCAACAATGAGCGCGCAAGCTTGGTCGGCCTTGCAATTTTTTGTTCCGTTTATTTTTCCTGTGTATCCCGAGTCGGAAGCACGCGAAAAAACTCGGGGGTCGGATTCCAAGCGCTTCATCACCTGCGAATGGATTGTTATTCTTCAACCATAAGCGGTTAAGCAAGTCAGCCGAGGTGAGGTCGAGTCGTTAAGCGTCAGATAGCGTGAGGGTTTGCGGCCCGGGTTCCGGACGTCAGCCAGTTGAAAACACATTAGCGAAATATTCCTTTTAGTGCTTCATCGTTAGAAGTTAGAACTGTATTCCTGCAAGGTAAATCGTGACTTGATTGAACTGAAACGCTGTCCGATCCGAATCCTTGCCGGCCAGCAGCTCTCATGCGAGCGGTAGATCTGCTCGGTGTACTTAATTTTGCTCCGGCTCATCGCTTCGATTGTGATAACTCCCTTAATCGTAGTCCGATGCTTCGATATTGAGTTGTACAATAGGATAAACTCAAAATGTGTTGCTTTGTTCCTCCGCGCTACTGCGCGTCCGTTGCTTACGCACGTCACGTGACTTGCACATGTAATTACTATGTCGAGCACGTGTGGCTGGTTTGCATTTTGAGCAGCTGAAAGCCACTCAGAAAATATCAAGGACACTATCTTGAGGAACATATGGTACGACATGCTTTTTGGTTCTCACTAAGGCCAAGTTTTTGCACCTGTTACACTGTTATCCCATCTACATAGGTTCCTAACCACTCATGCTAATCTGTGCTGCTAAGCACAATGGACTACTTCCATAAACCCCTGCATGCAACATGGCGCGCGTTGCACTCTGGGAACTAGTTGGCCAGGGAGGAGAGTGGCATGGTTTCGGTTTCGATCGACACGTCGACAAGAGATTATACAGAGCGTGGACTACTAACGGCCGTTATCTCACATTTTCTGGTCCCGAGAGCATCTTTTTTGGTCTCTAAACTAACCTAAATGGCCAGACCTCGAAGCTATAGCACAAGCCCGAGACGTATAGATTGTCTTAACACATGCTTGGTGTATTTTTTGTACACGATTGAGCCTTTTTGTTAGCGTTTCGAGATATATGTGAACGAGCCAGTGCTGGGAATCTCGACGCTGCATAGCTCGGATATCTTGCTTGTGTACGAGTCAACAAGCTCTAACGACCAATAAGTTCGCATACATCGAGCTCGCACCTGGTAAGGAAGTTTGTTTGTTTTGCGCGTCCATAGACGAAATATAATTTTTTTGCAATTACTGTTTTTCTTAATACGCCTGAGTACGTGTAGTGAAACTCGGAGGCGCCATTGAAAAGCTCAATTTGAACACACTTCTTATCTCTTATCTGTACTGACCCACAGCACTGCACGAAGCTAAGTCCCCACCCGCTTGCATTCCACTAATATTCAACATCGCGTATGCACATAAAGTTATCCTGCAATCATATAGGCACATTCGCACATACAAACCGTTTTAAGAAAGCAAAAGTCGAGCACTTGTGAAGAATGCCGCACCGTTCGCCGGAAGTGTGCTGGACGGGAGTGAACCCCTATGCGGTGTGCCAAACGAACGAAATTATTCAAAGCGCATTTGACGGTTGCTAATGGCCGTAATATTTGTTCTGCGTTTGATTTCTTCCTGACCGAGTATGCCGAGATAATTTCAGACCCACCGTGCAGACACAGATCTTGGGCGTCAGTAAAAGTTCGTCCAAAAAGGCTTAACGAGGTGTAGGGGACGTTTTGGTTAGAGCCTCCGTCGTAGCTAGCTGATCTCAGCGTTTGCGAAAACCTAATCTCCTATCAGCATAAAATTTGAGTGGGCGATATATGATGATACGAGGAAGACATCATAGTAACTTTTGTGCAGTAGCGAGGTCGTATTTATTGAGTTTCCTTAAACGCTCATGCGTCAACGCTGGGCTCAACTTCGATACTCCTGTGAGGATGCGGCTTGCCTTTCGCCCAATGAAGTAACAAGAAGCGGACGTTTGGAAACAAAATACGTCTAAGGCTCAAGGCGACCAAATTTCATTTGTAGTTCACTGGTACTAGACGGGATTTTTGAAATTGAGCTCAAAGATGCACCCGTGGATAAGGTGACTAAGCAACGTCTTACTACGTTTGCATACGCACGCATCCGGTGTTTCGGGAACCAAGGAAAGTGCCCCTGTCTTCGTTTTGTATCGCTCGAGAATGAGTGTATTGTACATTTGTGAAAACTCAGATAATCGAAAACTCAAGCGGCGCATTCGGTCACGGCGTGATAGCATGAAATGAAGCTGCTCAATCGAAACCGAAACTGAGGGGCCAACTAGTTCCCAGAGTGCACTGCGTGGTATTTCGCCGCGATGGGGCGCGTCGGTTTTGGAAGAAGCAGAGCCGTTTATACTGAGAGAGTTTGGCCAATGGGCGGAGCTTGTTGGCCGCTAGAACAAGCGGATTTCGCGGTAACACAATATGGCGTTACTTCTTTGTCTTGTTCATTCCTGAGAAATCGCGTAGAGTTGCTATGAGTCAGAGCCACAATATGGCGGACGGAAGTAGTCATCCCCCGGTTGTCAGACTACGCTGCTGTGGTTGTCAGGCTGTCAAAATCTCCTTAAGAAGGCCAAACTCTCTCAGTATAAAGGGCTCTGGGAAGAAGTCTATTGAAATTGCTCCCGTGCTCGTCTAAGACACAAGCTGAAGTGCAATGAAAACTGATTTGAGCTGCTCCTAGCCTGCTCCAGAATGTAGTTTTAGCTGCTCCCAGCCTGCTCCAAAACAGCAGTTTCAGCTGCTCCCGTGGCTGCTCCCAAGTACATTTCATGAGTTCCACCCCTGTAGTATTGATATTAGTATGAAAACTAGTGTTGGTGGTGGTATTATCAGTGTTAGTATTATTTTGTATAGAAAGGTAAGTATAGCCCATACGATGAAGGCCTGCGGCGCCGCATCTAATGACCAACTAATAAGCAACATTTCTTGGATACCTGCACGATGGCGAACAAAAGACAACTCACACCACATATTGCATGTCCTTCTTTTCTACGCGTTCGTGCCATAGTTCAGTTTAGCGACCCGAATATCGATGAACGGCTGCTCGACATTCTTCCCAGGGGATCTTGGTGAATCCTCAGGAGTCAGGTGGAGTTGTTGTTGGTACGTTGGAGGCGAGAGGTGCACATTCCACGGCCCCCGGTCGTGTACGCCTCGGCGCCGTTCGCCTACGTCGCCGCCAACCTTACGAGAAATGCCGGAGTCGGATGTTGCGAAGTTGGAGCGCGAGGTGGGTAGGACCTCAAAGTCACTCGGGGGGCGAGTGTCGCGGATGGAACGCGCGCGCGCATCTGCTGGCAAGAAGTGCCCACGCATCATCGCGTCTCCCTGCGCCGTTTCGCCCGCTTTCGAAACGTCATTTGCCGGTTTGGATCTGGCACGTGTCCCCTTGTGTTGCCCTCCTTGCATTTTTTTTTTTTTTTGTGTGTGGTTTTGGAAGCGGTTGTACGGGGAAAGACTCTCTCCCGAAATAAAATCCGCCTAAAATAATGTAGTAGGCGAGGGGAAAAAAAAAAGTAACAGCGTTGTCGGCTGCAGCCTCTGACGAAACGATTTTTTACGCGAAACATGGCACCGAATGGAAAAGATAAGCGTGGGTGGACTAAAAAAGAAGTGTTGACGGGAAGTCGAATTTCGGCAAATCGAAAGGGATGCATTTTCGTGGACGGAAGTGCTTCTAGCTTGAGTAAGACCGGTACAAAATCGGTAAAAAAAAATGTATAAAAACAAGTGGAAGAGGAAAAGTCGAAGCATTCTAAAAGCGTAGTTTTGGTTTCGTTGATTTTGCGGCATTACCATTCCTGTCGTCTGCTACTCGCGCTCTACGGTACGCAAGTCGTTTGTGTCGTCTGCTTAGTTTCGGTTGTACTTCCTTAGTTTTGTGTGGTTGCGTAGTTTTGTGTGATTGCGTAAGCAGCAAATACTGCACCCGCAATGACTGTGTGCCCGATAGCTACGTTAAAATATCCGCTTTTACGAGCCGAGCATGCGTATCGGTTATACGATTCCTCACTCGCGAGGGGTTTTGAACTTGCTTTTGGTTTTCTATGCCTCGGTCCTTTTGCGCGTGTGTTTCTTCCTTTGAGTGGGTGAAACTTGAGTGGAGCGTCAAATTCTGAGCGTTTCCTAGAAAGCTTCTTTCACTTCTCTTTCTTCCCGATTTCCGTTTTTTTGGCTTTCCTCTAACGACGTTGCTTTCCAACTTTTCCAAAGTTTTGTTTTTGTGCGTACTTTTTTTATCGTCTCGCTTTTACTTTTAAGCTTTTTTTTTTTTTTATTTCTTTTCCTCCGCCTGAACCCTATTTGCACTCAGCCTCCCCATTTCTCCTATTTGGTCCTCTTTTCCCATTAGGAAGATGGGGGAAAATACGTAGCGAAGAACCAGAAAACTTTGATAACTTATATACAAAAGCGAAGTGTTTGGACGTTTCAACATCGTAACTAGAAAGCGTTAAAAAAAAAAAGTCAGAATTGAACATTGAACACCACGGTGTTTTTATTTTGTTTTTTCATCCTATATGTATAACGACCGATTTTTTTATTATTATTATTATTTTTTTTTTTTTTTTGCAGGGGCAAATATTGAAAATGAACCGCCGGCCTTTTTTTTGAGATCATGCACAAAAAGAATAATTCCATTCCCCAGAGATACCTGTAATGTTGATTTCGTCGATCGAAACCTGCTGTTTCTTTCTCGCGTGCTGCGCATATATAAACACCCGAAAACGAAATCGCACACCAACATCAGAACGTAAACATTCCCCAAACTTGTTTCATAAACTCTCATCCAAATTTCTTTTATAAATATAGGTGTACCACTTAATTGCGAGCAAGCGGTCGCTAACAACTCGGCGCTGGACACCGTACGTTTCTGTACCGTGTCATTTTATCTCCCACGTTTCTCTTTGAGAAGAACGCTGTCATCGTCTGTTTGAAGATCGTTATCGGGAACCCCGTTATCGGCACGTCCTCGTTTCGCCCTTACTCGAGTCATGCCCTCCCTCTGATAGTCCTGCGAAGAGCTCCAAGCAGCAGCAGATGCGTGCACGTCTCTTGCTCCAGGGTCGCAACCCTGACTTCCTTTTTCACTTATCTTATTTCTACTTTTTTTTTTTTTCTTTTCTATTAATATTGAGCCGTGCGACAGAGAGCTCCGACCCTGGGCGGGTCTGCCCCATCTGTCGCCGCCGTCCTCGCCGTCAAAAGAACGGAAGAAAAAGAAAGAAAAAAAAAAGAGGGGCGGCGTCGTGAAGGCAAGCAGCGACACCTTGCGGAAGGCTTCGACGTGACCTTGGTGGGAAACGCACCACACCGGAAGTGGGTTTTTGTAGGGGGGAGGGGAGGAAGGGAGGACACGGAGACTGAGTAGACGATGCACTTTGCACCCGACGTCTGCTGGTCTCTTTACCATGTCGTATTCCTCCTCCCCACTTTCTCAGGGATCACGTGACCTCGCCCTTTCTGCATACCGATCGATCCTCTCGTTTGTCGAGCAGCTCCTCGTTTTTCTTGCTGCCTTTGGGGAGTGGAACGAGGGCAGGAAATAAAGGTTGCTCGCTTATGCTTCGATTGTTTTGTTGGGCATCAGCTGTGACCTTCAGGCTCGTATCCAGGAAATGGGCCGTATAAATCAGGACCATAGCCAGGAAAACAAAATTCCTGGCTATGGGCCTGATTCATACGGTTCCCTATCATTTCGTCGAAACTCGTTTCATGGACAATTTTTCGCGGACACACGTTTTGTCGACACGATCGTTTCATTGATACAGTTACACGAATGGCACGCTGTAGGGACAAACCGGCCTCTCCACCTGCGTTCACGCCGCTTTGCGGCGACAGTCTGCGGCGGCTCATTACAATAATGTTAACCCACCTGACTCAGAGCCGTATATTAGGAGAGTTTGGACAATAGGCGGAGCAAAGGCCGCCGCCAGCGCCGAATATTCCCCCCACGCTTAGAGCGTAAACTAAATTTGTGACACAGCGTCGACCAATCAGGAGACCTCTACTCCATCTCACAAATGTCGACAGTGAAGACAAAGGCACAGGCGCGTGAGCCTAGCTCAGCGAAACGCTATTGTTTGTACGAGACCTCGTGCATAGGAGGCACTTTCCAAAGCCACGCGCTCGTGCCCATGCCTTTGTCTGCACTGCTAGAACAGCGTCCTGAGACTGGCTGAAAGAAAGCAGTGCAAAGGGTGGGGTGCGCGAGCGTCTTGAGACGCGGAGTTCCGCTCGGCACGGCTCAAATTATAGACCTTTCCAGAAACGAGCTTGTGGCCGGTGCCATTGTGAGCGTTCGTGCGTATGGCGCGTGCTTTGCTCGCTTTCCGAAGCGACGAACACGCACGTGCTGGGCTG
Organism: Ixodes persulcatus; assembly: GCA_013358835.2. Classification (NCBI taxonomy): domain Eukaryota; kingdom Metazoa; phylum Arthropoda; class Arachnida; order Ixodida; family Ixodidae; genus Ixodes; species Ixodes persulcatus. The sequence continues at coordinate 497,039 of JABSTQ010011147.1, forward strand.
TGAAGATCGCACGCTGGACTGTGATTTTGTAAACATTGGAAAGGTCTATACTTCGTTTCACTTTACCAGCGAGCGAAGCCAAAGCTAGAAGCGCGAGACCAGCGCTTTTTGCATTTCTCCCCAGCTCGCGCGCTCGAGCAAAGCCTGAACGCACGGAGCTTCCGCGCTCGCGCTTCCAGTTTTGCCTTCGCTCGCACATAAGGTGAAACGAAGTATAGTCGTGGCACAAATTTAGAGCACGCGACCACCGCTAGGGGCTGTTTCGCGGCCTGTGGTTGGCCCGAGATGCTCGCCTATTCAAACCAATGTATGGCCAAACTCTCTCAATAAACGGCTCTGACCTGACTGACCCATACACGCCGCTTCGCGGCGACAGTCTCTTGCAGCTTATTACAGGACTAGGATAAATATACGATTGTTATTGCTAATCAGTATTCATGTTCATCATGATTTTTTCTTTTAGCCTGCATTGGTGTTTTAGGCCTGCCAATCCCTCCACAACTAATTTATTTTCCCTCTCTCTCACGCTTTTTAGGGGCCATGCGAGAGTTCTCGTTTTTTAGAAGCATGCTTCTACAGCACGGGCTGGCATCTTCCGAGGTGCCCCTAGCCTTTGTCATGCTCCAAGCTGAGGAAAGCTTATACCCGTGCCACACGGGCAACTCGAATGCCATTTACAACGAATGACATTTGAGCGGACGGCCAATCAGCGCGCGACAGTCCGGGCGTGGCGCATTCCACGCGCGACAGATTGCGAGCCGATTCGCCGATCACACAAATGTCATTCGTTGTAAATGGAATTCGAGTTGCCCGTGTGGCACGGGTATTAGTTCTGCCATTCGCCCTAGCACACATGACAAGTCCTAAAAATGTACAAGATGTCGTCCCCCCCCCCCCCCCCCCCCCAAAAAAAAAAAATACCGTAAATAAATAAAATTAGTGTGTTTTAGTTGCAGAAATAAACCATGAATCGTCGAACACACCCAGTCTCTGCTTAAATGTAGCACTAGTAGTCTGAACCAGATGCCAAAGTCTCAGAACGAATTGGTATTCTACTTCAAAGTTATCGGCGATTTTCCGAAATTTTCAGTGGGAAAATGGTGGGTAATGAGGCCCACGAATACATGGGGCTGAATGGCGCAAACTCATTTTCTCATTGAAAGTTTCAGAAAATCGCTTACAAGCTTTGAAACAAGATAACGGTTCACTCCGAAACTTTCGCGCCTGGTCCGAGCCCCCGTCCCTGCACTTGGGCAAAGGTGGGCGGTCGGCGCCGCATAGACTACTTTTGCAGCGAAGAAACGCCGTAAATATTTTGGGGGGACACGCTGTATTTGATGATTTCATTGGCCTTTCATAACAATCGCTCGTTTTCTCTCGTTTCCGTTCGTCCCCGTGCAGTGAGCCACAACATGTCGCTGAGCGAGCGGCTCAGATCTCGGCAGTCGCCCGATCCCCCTCCCGGCGGGGTCCTGTCCCGGAGCCGATCGTTTGCCGGGATGCTCGGCCACCGGCGAACCGCCTCGGCCGTGGGAGCGACTCCCACGCCCGCTTTCGGCACGGACGGCGGCAGCAGCCTCAGCAGCGGCGGCAGCTCAAGTTCGAGCTCTAGCACCCTGTCCAAAGGTAATTACTAGAGTCGCCAAGTAAGCTGCCCTTGAGGCTCGTTTACATTCTTGCGTTTGCTCACGGCCGAGCTCTTGTGATATCGTACTACGAGAAAACACGCCGGCACGCTTGCGCCACCTGTGGGGTGGCCCTGACACTGCATTTCACTAGAGCGAAGGTTTTGCGGTATTTGAGAGATCAAAGGTACATATACTCGGGGGCCGTACAGCTCCTTGATATCCTTGAATACCCAGGACTTTGATAAAGGCCTTTCGAGGGCCCTTAAATCTCCCTGAAGTATGCGATGCTCCTTTCGCATTTCACGAAATTTCGGAAATGATAATGCTTTTGCAAACCACATCAGTTCGAGAAGTTCGCCCGCGGGAGGCGTACGCGCAAGCACAAACTCCGCAGTGCAAATAGTCAAATAACATTACCGCAAAAGAGAGCAGGGCACTCTTTTTTGAAATGTTGATTTACATGAAAGTCGATCACTTCTCGTCTCTTGACTTAGCCAAGCCGCGACAATGCGTGTAGTGGTGCGCAACAATACCGCGAGAGAAAAGTGCTTGGCCAGTTGCCTTGGCAACTGACGTGGCGGCCTACTTTATTAGCCGCCGGATGTATTGCCATCGGCACTCTGGTCACTAAGAAGTGCATCGTTTTTTTCTCCTAAATGTGCCTGCTCCGTGCACGGAAAACCCAGTATTCATTGCAAAGCTGCCAACACTCGCAAAAATCGTCGTCACAATTGCATCGTGCAACATGCGTTCGTTTTAACCGGTGCTTCGATCTATAATCCAAGACGTTCCATGTCATTGCCACTTTTGCTTTGTGTTGCCTTGAATTCTGTATCTTTCTGATGCCCTTGAAATCCTTGAAAAGTTGTTGAATTTCGCATAAAAAATTCTGTACAGACCCTGCATGCTCTCCTTGTGGAATGGTCATTTATAACATTGTCAAAAGCTTTTCGGGCTGCAGAAAAAAAAAAAAAGATGTGCGAAAAAAGGGAAATATATGGAAATATTGAATGTTCCTCGGCCACCCAATAGATGGCACCAGCGTAGCTTATTTTCTCGTCGTAAGAGATTTTAAGGCGCATGGTCGTAAGCAGTCGCAAGTGCGTGGACCAGTCTTCAGCTAGTAAGCACTCCATTCCTCGATTTCCTTCCGAGCACTACCATTTTGGAGCGTAATACAGAAAGAATGCAATTGGCAATCATTGTATTCGAAAATGCGACTTCCCGAGGTTTTTTTACAGTGTTGGAAAGTTCGGACGAGGTTATCTTGCTCCGTGGCGAATTGTTTTCAAGTTTCTGGGGAACGGAAAATTTGAAGCCTCTAAATCTACTAAGCCAAGAACATTAACGTCGGTCTTTACGTATTGCTCTTGCTATGTTCTGGGGGTGGACTGTGCACAAATGAACTGTGGGTGCTGCGACCGGCGGCGTCCTTCTTCCAGGGTCTGTGCTGGGCCAGCACCATAGTCCGCATGCGCCTCGGCGCATCCTCCAAGGCATTTCCTCGACGTGGTCTGGGAAGCCGCCCAGGTCCCCCCGACCTGCCAGGACGCTCCTCATCTTCAACGCCGTGGAGAGGGGACTCAGGTGGGCACTGCACTTTCTCGACTGTATGCGTCGTCCGCTACTTCAGACCTTAATGCCGGGTTGTTGGGGCCACTGCGGAGCATATGACATACATCGTTCATGTTTGGTCAACCGCATGCAGGATGTAGCCTGCAGATATGTGCCGATGGCCTCGCATAACACGATGGGGGAGTGGAATGGGCTTCCTAGTGACACGGTTGAACAGGAGGCTCTAGACATGCTTATTGCGCATCTTCTTTCAACTGTTTGTATTTTTCCCCAATTATGTACAGAGAGTGTTTCTTTGTCTGGTATCATTCTTTGTGAATTGATAGTATCTTTTGTTGTATACCCACCTGCTAGAATCTCCTTGCGAGATTAGCAGTATTACTAAATAAAATAATTTGATGTTTGAAGACAATGCAAGCAGGCAAGCTGGTTTAAGTCGCACATATTAGAATAGAGAAGAGAGAGTGGCGTATATAATGACAATAAAATTTAGTTGGCTGTATATAAAACAACTGTGTATTTCTTTTTTTTTCGGTCATCTTTGGTTTTAGATGTGTTATTTGAGGAGTTCTTTTATTGGGAAGGCTGAGATGTGACAGGGCCCTTCATGCATAAGATCAGGCTGGGCTCTTTAGAGCTTTACTTCAATCACCTCTACAGCAGAGCGAATAGAATGTACAGCGCAGTAGGTTGCGTGATCTCAGAGATCCAGAAACATGTGACGAAACCTGACGAAAATAATCCCTGGAGAAGGGGAACAAGGGGGACAAAGGACAAACGCAAATCTCGAGGGATTATTTTCATCATTACTGTCCAGTTCGCTCGCACCTTTGCATTTAGTTGCATCATCGACAAAACCTGTCAATTTGAAAATCTCTAACCTACCACTTCCCATGCTTTCTTGGGCAGGAAACCTTAGTACAATTGTATCAGAGTTTAACAGGCTTTATTGGGTAGGGAATATGCAACCAGGATGTGTGAACATTGGAGGACGCAACCTTCAAATGTAAATACAGGCCTGGGCAGAGACTCTAGTGGGTTATAATTAGTTTCATGTTTTCAGGTAAATCCGAAAAAGTCGCAAAAACGCCCGCCGGTAGAATTTTCATCAATTTGGATTTATCCGATAAACTTTAAATTTCAAAATACCAGCGAAAAAAAAAAAAAAAAGACGGCACTATTTTACATTTAAGTTTGGTCAGCGCACAGGATCAATGGTCCTGAGAAAATGCCACCCTAGTTCTTTTTCAAATCTCGTACCATTGACAGAAGGGATCTTGCCAAGGTTCATTCGAGACAACAGGTCGTTCAGTGTACTTTCAGTTCATGACAAAAGCCACCATTACGGTTTCCAGTCTGGGCCGTACTGTTGTGCATCTTAAGGAAGGAAGGATTGTTTTTGTAACAGTGAAAGCTATGAACCATATAGATTTCATAAAAGGGGGAAGAGGGGGTGGGCAGTGGAGGCTTCTATATTTACACCCTTTACCACTCCACCCCATGCAGCCGTGGGTAGGTTGATGGATAGGATGGGGTAAATACTAGCTTCCCAGTGACTACCTCGAGGAGTTTATTGAGTTTAAGCTATCAACGTTTATCGAAGCAACACTTGTTTGCAACTGTTGTATGACAAATTAGTACTGCCAATGCTGAATCCAGCTGAACAATAATCAGTTGACGCAAGTGCATTGTTTTAAATCTAGCACACTTTTACACCCGGATTTTTTTTTTTTTTTTTTTGCTTTGAATTTTGGATTTTGGATTCAAACAAAAATACTTTGAGTAACTCTAAATTTTTGGCAAAAACTTAACTCCGAAAAACGCCCCTAAATTTTTGAAAAATAAACTCAGAAAACACTGAATCCTGTTACAATTGGCAGAAACGTTTGAACGGGAGTTTGAATGATGTCGTTTTTAGATAGTTGGATGCTCATTTGACCCAAGTGTTTTCCGCCTTGTTCGTTGGCTTTTTGCAGGGAATGTGTAGGTTTAGCACAAGAGGACATCCTCAGTCTCAGGTCTTCTGTGGATAACCTGTCGCTGTCTTCTTCGCAGGTGAGACCCTTTTGCTTTCCACTCTCTCTTTGCTTTGGGTGTCGTTCAGGCGAGGGTGAGGTGACATTCGAGGCTTCGCTCTTTTTCTCTTTTACACCTCAGTCTCAGGGAAAGCTGTATGATTGCGAGAAGGTGAGGAGGTTGCGGAGAAAGCACGTTTGACGGTGTCGCTACGTACACCCTGCCTGAACCTGTTAATTCAAATGATGTTTGTCATGTGGACTGCTCCATGTTTTCTTGCACCTTGCGTTTTCCTTTACCGCTTTTTACGTCCCCGCCAATTCCTTTGGATGCTGAGCTTCTCTATTTACGCTCGTGTTGGCAACATTGATGTGCGTACCATTGAACTGTGGCTCACTAACCCTGAAGTGCACTCTGGCAGGTTTCTGTGTGATTTTTGGAGCCTCGGAAAACATTTTGTTTGTTGTTTGTTACGTTTTCCAAGTCGCTGCCCAAACTGTGAATGCCTCCTCTGCTTTCTGCTGTGAAGCTTTGTAGTGTACTAGATGAGCATGCTGCTTTATTTTGTTTGAAAATCTTGGTTAATCTTGATGCTATGTCTTGTATTGCAGCAACTGAAGACAGCTGAGCGATACCTCAAGCGACTTGAGTTCCAGCTCTCCAAGGTAAAGCAACCTGCCACTAGATAGTTTTGCGGCCTTAATGGTCCGTAAGTAGTTGGAAGAAGTTAACATACTTTGACTGTACATAAAAATAAAATTTGTGAGCAATCTTCAATCAGGTCCACTGTGAAAAGAACTGAGCTGCTCGTCTGTTAGAGATAACCTCCAGTTTAGCAACTATTTATAGTCAATGTGTGAATTGAAAGAGGTTAAAATCCCAGGCAAAAATCAGTCCATTTCCAGCTGGATTATGGAACTGGAAATGAGGCGGTCCAGCTGGGTCCAGCTGGAATCCAGCTGGACCACCTCATTTCCAGTTCCATAATCCAGTTAGAAGTGGACTGATTTTCACCTGGGATGCTTAGATGCAGTGGCGTCACAAGGGGGGGGGGGGGGGGGGGGGGGGGGGGGGGGGCGGGGGGGGGCGGATCGCCCCGGGTGCAGCGCTCAGGGGGGTGTCGCGGCGGGCCACGAGGGGGGGGGGTGGAGTCGCGGCGGGCCACGCAAGAGCGGGGGGGGGGAGTCGCGCAACACCTCCTAGAAGAGAGCCGCGGAGGGCCACGCGAGAGTGAGGGGAGGGGAGGGGAGGGGGGGGGGGGGGGGGGTCGCGGCGGGCTACCGCCCTGGGTCCTGCTGACCCTCGTGACGCCACTGCTTAGATGGTAACTCCTCTTTGAGACTCCCTAGTGAAAATTCCAATAGGAATTTCTATAGGTTCGTTACAAATTCCTATCTGACCACTAGAGATTTCTAATAGTCCTATAGAACGTTCCCAGATCAATAGAAATGTCTTTAGGTCCTATAGAGATATCTCTATTGGTCCAATGGAAACGGCTATGCTCCTAAAGAGATTTCTATTGCACCTGATAGAGCATTCTATAGGTTAAACTGAAAGCTCTATTGGTTCAATAGGAATGCCTATTGTACCTGTAGGAGCTTTTTTTGTCTAATAGGAACTTGTATTGATTTAGTAGAAATGTCTCTCGGACCAAGTGGACTTGTCTATTTGAGCAGAAGAGATGACTACTGGACCAAAAAGGATGTCACTGGAACTGACTGTGTTAGTCTATCGGAGCAGAGGAGATGCTTATTGGATCCTTAGAGACGTATATTGAACCAATTGGTTGGTCATGTTTATCGGACCAATTAAGCAGTTCCATCGGACCTCTCGGACCACCGCGAAATTCGTTTTCAGAACAAACTAATGCGGTGTGCAAGTTTGTTTGCTTCTCGCTCAGGGGTTGCGTTGACAACAAAACGACGCCGAGCTCCGATTGATTTTGATTGAAGGAATAGTGAGCGGGCCTCAATGCTAAATGCCTCGAGGTCTACCCACTAACAGTGAAATCTCGGTATAACGAACTTCAGGGGGCCGCGGAAAATTGTTCGTTATTCTGAAAAGTCGTTATAGTGAAAACCGCGAAATTAACCATAATTACTTATTTTCCAATGATTAAAACGTCCTACCTTTACAAAGGTGGGTCCTTGAACTTGTTTTGCACAAAGATGCACAAGCCAACATCAGACAAAACACATTTATTTAAAGTAATCGGTGATTTTTCTTTTATGCGTGCAGCACAAACTTTGCAGCACAAAAGATCGTTCTATTTTTTATTCTTTTTGATACCGCAGCACCGCAACACGAACGCTGGCTTGCTTTGTGGACGGAATAAACACCGAAAGAAGCCGCGTCTGACAAGGCTCACAGCACACGCAGAAGTGAGAAACGAAGATGACAAAGATAAACCCGACGCGTCTCCGGCGACTCAGCCAGTGCGGTGCCAACGTAGACTGGCGTGCTTTGTAAAATAGCAGTCAACAAAAAAAAAAGAAAGAGAATCGCAACGCAAAAAGAGTTCAGGGTCTATCCACTATTTCTTTTCAATCAGCCAGTAAGAGCTCGGCATTCTGACATCATCGCATTCTGCCATCATCGCAAGAAGCAGACGAACTTGTGCTCCGCATATATCCATAAAGCATACCAAAGAGGTCCGCATAATCAATGCCAAAAATAGGTCTAGGTACACTGAATGTCTCGAACGACCTTTGTTGCGCGAGCGGACTTGAAAGTTGTGACGTCAGGACTATAGTCTGTTGCAACTAAAGAAGGTAGGGCGAGGGTGAGATGGGCCGGGGAGGAGGAAGCAGGCGGAACACTAAAGAGAGAAGGTTTCCCCCTCTCCTCTCCAGTGTTCCGTCTGCTTCCTCCTTCCCGGCCTTCCTTTCTTTCGCCCTACACTGCCTTCTTGAGTTGCAACGGACTATAGTCTGGTTGTGCGCTTGTGTGCCCAGGTGGAGGAGTTGCGTGAGCAGTACGAGGTGCAGCAGAGGATGCGGGACGGAGTGCGGAGCATGGCGTACGCCTACGTGCTCTCCCCGGGCTGCGAGAAGGACAACGCCCTGCACGGGGTGCGCTCGGGCTATCGGGAGTGCGTGGACACCCTGTGCGTTCTGGAGGCACACCTGGAGCAGCTCATGGGCACCCTCCAGTTCCAGATGAAAGGTGGGCGCTCCTGGCTTTTGGGGCCAGAGGTCACCCGCCGACGTTTACCGGTACTCGCTTAATTCTTGCTTTTCTTGCGACCGCATTAACTTTTGTACTAAGTGAAGTTTTTGACGTTCACACACAATATGTTCTCTGAGTGAATGAAAAGAAATATAATGTAGGACACATACTCTGGGGCCCTAATATGGTCACTTGGCGGAAAAGTTTGTCGAGAAATCCGGCGGCTATGATTGGCCGGCGCCAAGGTCAAGTGCAGCGTTGGCCAATCACGGCCGCCAGATCTCTCGCCGACTTTTCTGCCAAGTGTCCAGATTAGGGCCCCTGGTCGCAGCATTATTTACTGGCCACTTTGCCTCCTAAAATGATGTCTATATAATGAGGTATTCCGGGCTTTGCATTAGCGAGACATCCTTAGCTGTATATTTGGAGCTGTGCAGCTTCTGACTGCTTGTGTCTGTTCGCTCGCCTGCTTAGGTATCCAGGGCTTTGCTCGCCTCTGCGCTGGGGACAACTTCGAGATCAGCGTGAAGCACGGGGAGCAAAAGTGGAAGTCCCGTGGTAGAGTCCAGAAGAACGGGCAGCAGGTCTGGGACAACCAGCAGATTATCGTCAAGGCCCTTCTTGGGGAGTTCCTCTTCATCAAGGTTGGTGTTTTTGGCATCAGTGATCATTGGTGATAGTGACAATGATAACGCACAATTAATAAAGATCTGCAGAAATCTTTTTTCGACCAGTAAACTCGAGATCAAGTGGGTAAGTTCAAAAGGGACTTGCAAACCTGGCTTATGAAAATAGAATGTCCGAATGTGTTCGAAGGATTTGGAACTTCCTACTATGCCGAACAAACTATGAATCTTGCAGAACATCTTCTGGTTAAAAGAGTTCTTGGTGTTTGCAATGACTGGGTTCCTAGCGTCATTGCACATATTGTATGAACTTTTGGGGACTAAAAGCTTTAGAGCAATGCTTTCATGCTCTCAACTTCGTAAGGACGTTCCCATAGATTGAGCATGACAAACCCCCCAGACTTCAGGCAAAAAATGACTCGAACACTTTTCATGTTCGTGTCGTTTTTTTCCTGCCGTCTCGGGGTTTATGTCATGTTCAATCTAAACCAGCTCGTTTGCATCCTTACATTCACTTCCTTTAGATGTTGTCTCCAATGTTTTGAACCCACCAAACCTGAGTTTCTATGTGCTTTCACCTTGTCAAATGCATTGGAAATATTCCAACTTTCACTGACTTCCAAAATTTTTTCAGCATTTAAACATATACATCCCTAAAAGAGTGTATTCTTCCGAGCTATTCTAAACTCGAATCTAAGTGTTTGTGACATCTCCAAGAGTGAATTTACAATAGTTACAATTTTATCGCAGCTAGTATATGATCCGAGCTTCAATACAAAAATAGACCTCGGAGAGCTGTTCAGAACGCTAAAAAGGTGATCTTAAAATTTAATATTTTTTTTTATGCTATCATACTTTAGCAGTTGTTACTGTTGCTGTGTCATGCAGGCCGTGGAGGTGCGGGGTCTGGGCAAGAACGTGCTCCTGGGGAACAAGTCGTGCGAGATCAAGGAGCTTTTCAGCTCCCACTCGCAGCTAATGACCGTCAACCTCAACTCCAGCGGCTCGCTCAAACTCAACCTCATCATCACCTGGAAGTGAGTAGTTCTCGAATCGGCACTCCGATGGAGTCAATGTTTCACAACGTGCCGTAGCATCCCCATAGACGGCCCACCCAAAATCGAGGGCAAATCGGGTGAAAACGGGGAGTGGGGTAAATTTTGGTGTATAACCAAGAAAAGCCAGAAAGAAAACTTGTAGCAAAATAATGCGAAGGTACGTTTACGCTTCGTTCAGTCACCCTCAAAACTCTTAAAACGAGCAGTCGCTATTACTGTTTAACGAAATGTTGATCACTTCGGTGATTGTAAAACTCGATGAAAACAAGTTCAGGTGAACGGACGTACTGGCAACACCCGTGTCGAGCAGTCTAAAATCGTACGGTAGTTGCCGACGGCCTCGCAACGTGTAAAATCTTGCGTGGAAAGTTCTAGTTGTGACCGCGGCGTCTTTTCAAAACTGTCTCCGAAGCTACCATAGAGAATGTTTCGATTCAGTTGTGTTCCTCATCGCAGTCCTTTGCACGGCTGCCTCGAAGACTCTGTGGCAGCGAGCAAGCAGTCGCCTCCGGTCCTCGGAGTGATGAGCTCACCCTTCACCAGGCGGCGAGGAACTTCGCCCTTCCGGGGTGATACTATTCTCGAAAGAACAGGGGTGAGGCCTACATTTTTCTTTTTTTTTTTTTTTTATACGGAATGCGTATAGAGTTAAGATTGCATCAGAAAATGATGCGGAAATTTAAAGTGTAACGCGGAACTGGAATCCGTTAGTGTAATGCACTAGTGTAACTTGCTAAACCAATATTTAGTGGAAGCATTTCTTTTCTAAATTTGGCGGGAAAATTGAATCATATAATGATACAGGTTTTCTGCTACGGTTAAGGAAGTGGGACGAAAGAGCGATGAATTCAGCGGAATATAGTGCGTCTCCCGAGCTTTCAAGTATGGGGAGTATCCACTGGCGGCCATAGCTGTGTGCGCAGCTGCTGAGCATGTGCCGACGGCGAACTTCCACAGTTCTTCCACAGTCTTTCAAGATTGCCGGTCTTGGCAGCCTATTAATGTGAGCTCGTTCTGAGCATGCGCTCTAAACATCGCCCTCAAATATGGCCTCCAATGAATACTCTCTATTTGATTAGGCAGAAGAATGAATGAGAGCAAAGTTGGAAACAATTTTGTGCCCTACCTTTTTTGAACCCTTTTGAACTTTTGAACCCTTGGCTTAAAATTAATGAAATTTACAGGGTCGGCTGGTGGTCATGCTAGAGAGTGCATAACAAAATTTCAGGTCTGTCGGTTAAGTGGGAAGGAAATTAGGGCAGCTTCTATCAGCAACACCTCTACATTGTTTAGTTAATCTATCGTCGGAAAACTATCACAATATTCAAGATTTTTATTCGCTAGATATGTAGCAGAATGCCTAAGAGGTGCGCCTATGGAAAGCTTTTTGTAAAAAGTCATTGATTTCTATCATTTTTCTCTTCTGCAAAATTGGTCAACTTTTTGGTCTTCTGTGTCTCCGACAAAATGTCAACATTTTTTATAAAAGAAATCCGTAAAGTGACAAACAAACTCCATAGGCGCATTCCTTATTAAATTTCAGTCAGGAAAAGTGAAGCCTTCCCTGTGTTGCCATTATCAAACGATAGATTGACTAAAATGGAATTTACACCAAAAAGTGGAACGGAGAAAAATGTGTTCAAAGTGCTCCAAACCCTACCTTTTCTTTAGCTTCGGTGGACAGAAAATAATTTATAAATATCCATCTCTGGATGTAGATGGATGTAAATATGTAATTTTTCAAAATCAATGTTTTTTGCAGAATTTTTTTTTCTCTGGGTAGTGTACCCCCTTAATAAAGGCTTCACTTTCTATTGAGTCATTGGTAAATTTTATTTTTTTATTTGTATGAAGAAAAGGGTTTTTTTTTATTGATTTTGCATTTTTGACATAAATGAATGTTCATCAGTGTTTTCAGGTGAAAACCAGAAAGTGTACGACCTAGCTATTAGTTATTTTCATCGCATTTCTTTTAATTATATACTTACATCGCTTCGTCTTTAGACCGCCAGATGCTGTGAATATACAGGGTGCTTGATTTTAATTTGAACAGATTTATTTTAAAAATTGTGTGAAAGGTACAGTAATGTGGTTTGTGCAGGTGAGTTATACGGCCAGGGGGACATCATATACAGGGTTATTCCTCACGTTATACGTCAAAGAATCAACTAAAAATTGTTAATTAACTTTTAATTAGTGCAAATGAAAAATGGTTCCAATTAAAAACTTGCCGAGTGTCCTTGAAAACTCCCAGGTGGACTCGAAGTACATGGGAGGCGCTGGGGTGTGCCAAAGTTAGCAGTCGTGCAACAGGCACAAGGCTAGCGGTGCGTGAACATTGATAAGCTTATGATCCGCGTTGTTGCACCACTAGCCTTGTGCCGGTTGCATTAGTGGAACTTTGGCACACCCAAGTTCTTCGTACATGCTTAGAGTCCATCTGAAATTGACTGATTTAGGGGTTTTCGATGACGCTCAGCAAGTTTTTAATTATAACCATGCGTTTATTTTCACTAACTAAAAAGTTAATCGACAAATTTCAGTTAATTATTCGACGTAACGTGAGGAATAACCCCCTATACCATGTCCCCCTGGCCGTATAAGTCACCTGCACAAACCGCACTACGTACCTTTTGCAAATTTTTTTCAAAAAAATCTTTGAATTAAAATTAAACACCCTGCATAGGATTCGCTTAAAGTGACACTGACTGGTATTTTTGCTCGCCAAGGTTTTTGTTTGTACATGACATATGACAGACCAACTACCCAGAACAGAATTTGTGGCTCAAAATTTGTTTTCTTTCCACCCGAAAACCGCCGAACGAGAACTGGTCGGTTTGAGTCACGCTCACTCTCTTCTCCGTAGTCACGTGCCGTTTTCTATGGTTTAGACACAACCACCAAATATAATCAAAGTTGTGGGTCATCGAAGGCATGCACTGAATACTAGAAATGGACCAAAAATATGATACCCATTTTTTGTGGCTTCTAAAAAACTGCAAATGCGTTGATTGAAAAAAAAAAAAAAAAGAGTCTCACAGTTACGTAATTTTTGGTATCTTTCTCCTCCTCTATATTTCGTCTTCCTCCCCAGTCCAGTTTCGATTTCAAGCTCCTGCATTTTTGGCTTTATTAAAGATGTATGTGGCACTGTCGCAAAATATTGATGGGGTAGCCTTCTGACAACATAATGGATTGCCTAGAAAAAAAACAAAAAGAAACATAATTTTGGGGGGTGTCAGTGTCCCTTTAAGAAGTCTGGTGAGCAAACCTGCTAGCACAGCTCTCCATTCTAGCACTAGGTGCCGTAGATTTCGCGGCAACTGCCAATACCCTCTGTAATTGTAATTGTGTCGGGTAATAGCTCCTGCCACCCAGCAAACAACTGCGCAAAAGGCGCGAGGTGGCCACACTTTTCCTCTCGGCGTCCACTGTCCCAAGGGGCCGCTCTCGCTCACTTCCGCAGAGCCTCGCGCACGAGTTGGAGCAGAGCCGGGACTGGCGGCAGCACTCCAAGGACTGGGACGGGCGCTGGCGGCTGCCCCCGGCCCAGGGCAGCGCGTCCGCCCCCGGCTCGGCCCTCACGAGCCCCAGTGAGGAGTTTCCCCGCGCGGCGGTGGGGCAGACCCTCCTGGTCAACCCCTACCTCGCAGGGAGGGCGCAGAGCCCCACCCTCAGGGCCCTGGAGAGCACCACCTCCCAGAGGTGAGGCTCCCGATTTTCCTTCTGCACACGCACTCTCGCTGAGGTCGCCCGAAGCACGCCTCGTGCAGGGTGCCATCAAACAAAGCCCCTTCGTCTGCCTTTATTAACGCAAACAAAAAGGTATGGCAGCGGGTGCGGCGGAATTAAATAAATCAATGTACAGAGTGTTTTATTTTAGCCTGAACAGATTTGTTTATGAAAAAAGCCACGAAGGATAATGGGGTTTGTAGTGGTGAGTTACGCAGTCAGAGGTACGTAGTATGGGAGATAGTTGCCGCGACAAGTCATTAGTGTAGCTTTCGAGGATTTTTCTAAAAAAATCTGCAAAGCCTAAAAGATACCACTTTGTATGTGTATTAAGAGGCATACTGAGCACATGGAAAAGCATATGGTGGGAGTTTTGTATAACGAACACGGGCGACAAACGAGCCTTATGAGCCAGGCTCTCACGTTGCTCGCATAGTGGGGAGGGGCCCCATCCTGCTGGAAGATGCAAACTTCGCGTTGCATATGTGCAGTTTCGATCTATAAACCGACCTGTATGCCCTCTTACCTGGTCGCACCACCGCTCGGCGCATCTTCTCAGGTGGTCCAACACCGCCTGCGACAGCAGCTCGTACAGCTGCGGCAGCAGCCTGGACCTGGCAGAGTCTGGCAACAATGGGACGGGTCCTCCGGCCGCCCTGGCCTCTTCCCCCCTGCGCGAGTCCGTGCAGGGCCTGAGTGCGTGCCTGGAAGACATCCAGGGACACTACCCGGAGCTCCACTCCCTGGAGCAGAGCATCGCGGAGCTGGACCGTATGCTCAGGGTGAGGAACCTCTCTCGCTCCGGCAACAATGTGCTCTACTTCTGAACGCTCGCCCCGCCACCCCGTCGTGCGTCCTCAATCGCCCGGCGTCGACCTCCCCCAAAAAAACTGTGTTTTCTTCTTGTTTTTATTACAAAAATAAATTGTACATTGATGAATGCCCATTCTTCACCCGGATGTAGCGTCAGGGCTCCAAACTAGATGCCAAAGTTTCAGAACTAGCCGTTATTTCGTTCAAAAGTTGTAGGTGATTACCTGAAGATTTCAGTGAGGAACATAGGGCTTGTTTTTTGGGTAACTGGTTCCATTCGGCTCCATGTATCCGAAGGCTCCGTCAACCGCCATTTTCCCACAATTTCAGAAAATCGCGTAAACCTTTTGAATGAGATGACGGTTAGCTCTGAAACCGGGTGCGGTTCAGATCACTAGCACTCACTACATTTGAGGCCACGGGGGGCAGGACCTCTGCCCGCCGTGGGCGTGGCTGTTGTTCTGTTCTCTCCCAAACATCCGGTACGCGTTAATGCAGCGTGGCACTCTGTAGGTGGTCTTGGGATCTGTTTCAAGTGGGCCACAGCTTGATTGTTCAAACGAACATTGTGAAGGCACTGTTTTGTGGCTTTAATGTATGTCTAGCTTTATATTCCTTGAAATACCTCATCTTCAGATATTTTTTGTTTGGATACATTTAAACCTTGGGTAATAAGGCCCACACGAAAGAGGTCTCTGACCTTTTCTAGTGCAGGTAGGGCCCCATGTTGCTTGTGAAGGGTCTAAAATTATGCTTTTGTTTTAGTGTTGCAACAGGCTGCAACAGGTAGCTGACACACGTGATGCACATTCATTGCTTGCCTCTGTAAAATAGGCTACATTGCTTCAGTACAGAATTTTTTTTTTTTCTTAGGCAGGAGTAGATAGTTTAATGCAATTGGCATCCCATCTAATTGCATTTTGTGTGTGCAAGTCCACGACTTTTCTCCTATGTTGTTTATTTATCAACTCATGTTTCACCCTTTGGTATAGCTGTGCACATTTAGCACACTGTTACATAAATTAAGTACAAATGCAGATTTTGTATTTATGCATTTATGTTTGTTCTCAGTGAAAACATGGGCTCATCCTTGGTTTAAATGATTGTTTCTTCATAGTCATGTATGGTAGTAGCCTACTTTGGCACTACTGTAGATGCACGTTAGATGTATGTATTTCTGCGTGATATATTGCATTTTTTTTTCTTAGTTACCTCCAGTTGAAATCAGTCTCGAATTTGGGGCTCTGTACTATTAGAAACCAGTTCTTGGTGGAGCCGGAAAAACCTGGGTAAATCAAGAACAGGATGGAAAGATGCTGCCACAAGCTCTTAGCCAATCTTTGAATAGCAAACTAAATGGTCAGAAAAGAAGTGTTACTGCCGATTTGGATGTGTACATTCACCGAGGCATGAAGTTCTAGAAGGCTCCCAAATGACTCTGTATTTATGCCACAGCAGACCATTTTAAGCATAGGGCCTATAAGCACAGATGATAATGACAAGCGACGACAAATTCAGATCACACTATTATGATGATTTATACATTGTTAGTACTTGCGTTGCTCTGTTCAAGTGCACGTCTCCGTTACTTTGCGTCCAGAGGGCAAAGCGGAGGGTTTGAACCCTGGATGGTTCCTTCCGCAAAGATCCTTTGGGGCATCGTTTTTTTTTCTTTTTTGTTTGTGTTTGTAACATTTGTTGCATATTCTGTGTTCGGTTGTGCCACCTTCTCTTTTTCTTCTTCACTCTTTCTTTCTTTCTGTGCTCCGTCTGTGTCGGTTAACGTCTTCATCTCTGTACCTCTTTTCGTTCCTTAATAAAGCGAAGGACCACCGTTTCGTGCATCGCGGCATTTATTTTCTTTCTGTTACCTCTTTTGACATAAAATGCCTAAGAAAGCAACAAAAAAGAAATCTCGAAGTTCGGGGTAAGTGTAGCGCATTACCTATACGTTGCTTGATTTCTTTAAAGCTCTCTGACCCCCAAACCTTACCGCTTTATCTAGATGTGTTGCACGTGCTGTGCGTGGTTGAGCATGTACGCATAACCAAGAAACTTTCCACTGAGCATCTATTAATGCATCCTTTTGATCTCATACTTTTCTGGCATTGCACCTCTTAAGAATTATTTGATTTGGCGTCTTGACTACACTAGTTTAGCCGAAGCACTTGGTTTTCGCTGGCTTTGGTTGGGTTGACTTCAGTTTTGCTCACTAATAATACTGCTGTTACTAGCTAATGAAGGTGGAGCTAAGAGCAATGATTATAAATCGAAAGACAGTATTAATTTGTAATCTGTGCTTTTAAGCCAATGTGAATGGCCGCTAATTATGACAAAGTATGGCTTAACAAAAGCTTGAATACTCGAAGTAACAAATACAGCTGTTTCCCTGAATGTGATAAAGTTTTTTAAATAATAAAGTTATTTAAATACTAGTAGTATGGTAGTAAGGGATTGAAATGATATGGTGCACCTAATTGTTGAAAGTTGGGATCAGATTTGTTTGGAGAACTCAGTTGTGAGGGATCCGAGGTTTTAAGTTTCCTAGGTTAAGGTACACAGGCTCGAAGTGTGTATGAGGCCAAAATAGACAAGTCCGAGTTTGGTTTGTTGCAGTTTATATAAAAGAAGGCCCGACGCTACCAAATCTTGAAGGTTAGCGAGGAAAGGTTAGGACGAGTGTGTGCCGATTCTGCGTGCTCTGACCCGCCACATTCCTACCCCTCTTTTTGTTTACAACGAGCGAAGCCTAACATCCGTCTTTTCGTGGCATCGGCGCCACTTTTTTTTTACTTGGAACTCTAACCGTTCGGCATATTTGGCGCGCCGTTTTTGATTGTGCTTCTTTTTCCAGAAGCGGAGTCGGCAGCGCCGCGCTTCGACGGGTTCCAACGCCAGCATCTCCATCGAAAGCGCCCTGGGCTGCTTCGACTTTCTCGACAGCGAGGAGACCGAATCGTCCGAAAGCAGGTGGGTCTCCCGCATCTGCACCGCAGTTTCTAAACTGGCCGTCCGTTCTGTTTGCAGATTCTTGCATTTGATACGGACCTTTTACTCCTCTTAAGTCGTGATCACACTTCTGATACGTGCGACAAACGACAGTCTTCAGACCCCAATATTGCCTTCTTACCCGAGTAGGTGCTAGCGAATGTGGTACTCTGCGAGTATTTACCGACTCCGATCGTGATTGGGGGAGAAGATCCGACCGTCACTGCCCCAGCGGTAACGGACGACAGTAGCTGTTTGGAACTTTCTGTCATAGCGGGGTATGACTCGGCTTTGCAGCCCGGTTCGTCAGACGACTCCGTACCGGACCCGAGAGTCCAAGAAGAACGGCGGTACGGCAGACTCCGGCGTGGCGTCGCTCCGAGACCGCAGAAGCCCCAGCGCCGGAAGTTCCACGCCGAGCCCCGTGATGGCCTCCACTGGGTCGGATCAGCTGGACTGCGCCATTGCCGTGCACTGCTGCTACTGCATCCGGCTCGTTGAGGTGGGAATCCTTCGTTTGCGGGCTTCTCTAAGAATCTTAATGCTCTGCAAATGAAGGAGCTTTATAGCATTGTTTTTTTATAGGCTTGTAAAGCTGCGATTTGGGAAATGTGACACCGAAATGAAATGTTGGCAAGGTCCGAAACATTGGCGTAGCCCAAAATCTTGGCATAGCCGAAAATGTTAGTATAGTTTCGTTGGCATAGCCTGAAACGTTGGCACAGCAGTTTTGCCACAGCCTGAAATGTTACTATAGCCCAAAACATTGACACTGCCCAAAATGTTTGCATAGTCCAAAAAAATGGCACAGCCCAAAATGTTGGCTCAATCCGAAATGTTGGCATAGCCCGAAATGTTGGCACATCCCAAAACTTTGACACAGCTCAAAATGTTGACACGGACCAAAATGCTTGCTTAGTCCAAAATATTTGCATAGTCCAAAATAGTTCACATAGTCCAAAGCATTAGCCCAAAACATTTGCACAGTCCAAAATGTTTGCACGGTTCAAAATGTTGCATAGCCGAAAACATTGGCATAGCCTGAAACATTGGCTTGCCTGAAATGTTAGCTTAGCCTAAAATGTTAGTATGGCTTGAAACATTGCTTTTGTAAAAGCACACACTCTCCTTTCTTCGTTTTAATGTGAAAGCATTAAGGGGGGACATGGGTCTTTGAAGCCAAAAACTTCCTAAAACTGCTGTCTTTTGAAAATGGCAATGGCTGTTGTTCTTCTGAATCTACCAGGCTTCTAATTTTGTGGACGAATATTTGAGCTATAAATCAATTTATGATGTCTAAGCAGGCTGAATGTGCATCGAAGTTGACTCTAAAACATTGTTTTCACAAAACACAATTTTTGGACTCGTTGAAAGTTTGCAGGAGGGATATCCCAGCATCTAGAGCAGATAGAAATATAACCTCTCCTGAAATGTATAGCTAAATGTGTGAAGCATACAATGCTGAGAGGAAATTTTTTAATATAAATCTAGAATTTTTTTTTTACTTTACCTTTTGTTTTATTACTTGTTAGCCATGCATTGATCACTTAACTTCAATATGTGGTAAAATGACTAATAGTGGGTTTATATTAAAAGTACTTCCAACATTGTATGCTCTGCACTTTGTAGTATCTAGCCTTGTGTTAAAAAGGATATTTTTTTTAGCAGTGTTTTCCCTATCCTTTTTCCAAACAAAGGCAGACAAGTTTTAATTATCTTGAGGACAATTCTACTGACCGATAAAATTACCAGATATATGAAATCAGCACAAAAAACTGAGCAAGCTTGTCCAGTTTCATCCAGTTTGGTCATAAAATAAAAAAAAAAGCTCCAAGACCAGTGTTCCCCCTTAACTGTCCCATGGAGCGAGCTGACGTCATCAGTTTGAAGCGCGAAAATGGCACCTAGTTTCCGCAATCCCAATAGGAGCGAAGTAAAGCTGATGGATTTCGCCTTCAATTCCATTGGCTGGCGCGCGTCAACGGGGCTCCCATTGGCCGCTGCGCTCGTCAGTTTCCACGACTGCTCACCCCATGGCCCTGCGTGTCCGTCAGTGCGCCGTTAACACAGAGCTTCCAAGGTCAGCATGCCCAGGAGAGCACGCGCACTGACCGGTGACGAAGAGTACGCAGCATACGAAAAAGAGAGCGGACGAGCGGCTTTCATGCTTTCGCATTCACAACTCATAAGATGTGCTTAGGTGTACCTCGAGCTTTTTTTCCTAGCCCAAGAGTTTGAACCCTCTAGCGAAGAGCACGGGGAGGGACCCAGCATTTGTTCCTTCGCAGTTTCAGAGCCCCCTGATATTTCGTCCGATCTTACGCTCACTCCAGTTTTGCATCCTTTGCTTAGTTTGAAAAGGCACCTTCCCAGTGGCCTCAGAGTAGCAGACTGTATTCCACTAAGGGACTAGACAAGCTCACTAAAGTCCCTTTCACACACTTGCGTTTGCTTGCGACAGAGTTCTTGCAGTTTCTTACGACGAGAGAACGCACTGGGAAGCTGGTGCCACCTATAAGGCGGCCTCGGAACTGCATTTCACCAAAGCAAAGGTTTTGTGGTAGTATGTCCTAGATTGAGTGCACATATACGATCTATGAGAGATGGCCTTTCACATTGTCGAAAGTTTTTCGAGCCAAGAAAGCGTGGTGCAAAAGATGATAGGAAACATACTGCTATGCCGAGTGATTCCTGGCTACCAGACGGGTGGCGCCACTCTGTTGTTCCGTCGCAAGAGATCCCGAGACATTTTAAGGCACTCGGTCGGCCTTTATTTAGTCTTTAGTGAACTGTTGTCCGTTACCCCGAGGCTTCCAGAATCTGTTGGAGTCCTTCCGGCCGGCTTTGGCCCCCCCGTGTTCTGTCGACTCGCGTGTCCTGGCGTGTCGGAGCGAAAGTTCGGAACCTGAGGAATGACTCTCTCCTCTTCCGCAGGGCCTGGGAACCTTCGGCCCCCTGCGGTCTCGGGAGAGAATGTCTCTCGAGAAACTGCAACTCCAGGCCCGCGTCCTCCGCAGGCTGCTCTCCGTGGCGCGTCGTTTTCGGAGGACAGGAGGCCCATATACGGTAAGAGCGGCGGTTGCATCCTCGTGCCGGAATTGGAGCGCGTTTCCGACTGGCGTGGTCCCTCGATTTCCACCCGACGACGACGTAAAAATGTCGCGCTTTTGCCAGCCGAAATAGAAGCACGCGAGTGTACATTAAACGGCATGAATACATGGTATAGGTATATATTAAACGTAGCAACTGCATGTCTATTAAGGGCACCGTTGAAGGGTAGTGACAACTCTCGTGCGGCGTCCAGGGTCCCAGCTGATCGACGAGGACGAGGTCGGCCATCTATGGGCCCAAATGGGCTCTGGGGACGGGCTGGTGACCACGGTGGGGAGGCTGAGGGAGCCCCTGGCACACCTTGTCCACTCCTGCGTCAGCCAGGCCGCCTTCTGCGACAGGGGTAAGCAACCAGAGATGCTCAAAGACGGTGAAAATCTCGCCACTCACGTCCTGCAGTAGCGCCTCTGTGCCGAAGTTGGTCTACAAAAACGTGACATCTCTGCTACTATCTTAGTAAATAAAAAGTACCAGCGTTAGTTGACGACAGTTTTGCTTTACTTCAAGAATCATTGTGTGGCAAGCTTGGGACGTTGGAACAAACACTGTATTTGTTTAATACCGATTTTTTTTTTTTAAATACCTTTAAGGTTTATTTGACATTACCATATTTTTAAACTATATAGTAGTCCACACTTGGTGTATTGTCAACAGAGGCAAAGTTTGGCAGGAAAAAAAATGGGTTTCCTTAGAGTTACTTTTTGTTAAAAAGGAAAAGGTCTCCCCTTTTCTCGAATGAGAAGGCATTGAGGGAGAGTTCACTCCTTTTTGGTTGCTCATTGGCCTTTAAGAAAGAAAACAACTTGGGTTCTAGTGCTGTATGGTAAAGCTATTATTATAGTGAAGACAAGTTGTAGTATCAGCACCAATACAGATACCTGAAATCTTGGTTTATTGACACAGGGAAGAAAGGAGTAGTCGTCCGATTTCACGAATGCCAGCTTCTATTTCCAGTGATGCGATTTCTGCGCCATTTGTGCCAACCTGCGCCAAAGTGCTTGCCCTGCTACATCCTGCTACATTTTGCCAAAACGCTAGGAATTCGCGCCAATGTTGAGCCAAAATTAATTTCACTTTAATAATATTCAAAATATAACAACTCGGGCCTCGCTGCCTGTCCAGACCGTTACGACAAGCTTACGCGAGTTTTCAGAACTTTTGATTATTGTCTGAAATGACCTACTATCCGATTGCATTGCATATGAAACGCTAACACTACTGGGAAGTTTGGCAATAATTGTCATGTTTGTCGTCTGTTCTGCTGGAGGGTTAGGTAGTTGATGTCGCTGAGTGCACTTCTCACTGCGCACTGGTGTATTACAGAGAAGCAAAAACCGCGATGTAGGCATCGCGATTTTGCCCGTCTTGCTTCGCCGCAGCACACCCGCATGCTAAGGGGAAAGCACTCCTCCAGAGCGAGACGCGAAACAATTTCTGAATACAACTTCGGCTTGTATATATGCGATATCCTTGCGGTACCTTTTTTAAGTTCGAGATTTAGCGAGGATACTTCGGTATTGCAACAACAGTTATATGCATTCTTTTGTATGTTTATTTATTAATGCCAACTCATTTGTTTAGTTATCACTTTTATATAGATCTGAGTAAATTAGAACTAAATTGGCAGGAGTAATGGCTGCAAGCTTGGGAAGAGCCTTAATGAGGTCAGCGGGATTCTTTTCAAGTTTCGTTCACATGCCGTTTTTGTTATGGAGTTCTACATATAATATGTAACTGACGTTCGTAATCAAATGACATGTGCTTTGTTTTTTATCTGAATTATAAATCGCAGTTTTATTACAACCTTGAGAACTTCAAGAAAACTTCAATTCATGTGGTCCATATTATTGTACATTTCAGTGGAATTCAGTACCTAAAATAACCGTTCACAGCAGTTTGTGCTGTCCTTCATCAGTCACCTTCTGGTGCTTCTCCACGCAACTAAACGCCAGTTTTGTGTTTGAGGGAATCGCTCTTGCTGTTTAACTGATGCTAACAAAGGGTTGCACTGCAATTGAGAGGGCAATGTGGACATTGCCTTTTAGTTGGACAGACTGACACATTAATCTTAACATAATGTTAGCATTGGTTTTGCCTGCTCCAAGAGCTGCTCCAAAATGACTTGGACCAATCACATCACTGCATTTCATGGTCCCCGTAAAGCCGGACTCAATATTACATCCAGTTGTTGCACATTGCACGTCATCAACCAGTTTATGTTTTTGCACTTGTGATTTCCAGTTACCTCGTTGATCCTCTACAAGATGCTGGACGTCACGAAACTTGAAGCGGACATGCTGGTCACGGCGTTGCAGTTCCAGTCTTACTTTGCAGACGTCGGTGCGGTGCTCATCGCCGATCACATTGAGCGGCTCGAAGCCGAACGTGAGTGCCTGTAAAAACTGCAATGTTTTTTTTTTTGTTGTTTTTTTTGTTTTTTTCCTCTTCCAAACTTTCAAGTATGGTTAGAAAAAGATACATGCTTACCTTGATCAACCCTGGAGGCGAGAGAAACGTGCATCCTTGATGTGCAGGGAAAACAAAATGGTGTAGAGACACAGGGACAAACTGTTAATTTGGTGCATGTGTTGGATTTTACGGTAGAAGTTCATGCAATTACATTGCATTGATGTTCAACCTTGGAGGCGTTGATTCGCTAAGCTCTCGTACACATTTTTTGCTTCACTGTGGTGACTGCTAAAGTGGTTCTAGTAATTCAGCTTGTCCGTGCTTTTTATTAAGAAATTTCGTAGAGTGACAAGGTCTCAGTAACATGATACGCTTTCAAACAAGAGTGATGCCAAGTAATGTCGTCAAGTTGAGCTAGATGGCCTGAGAAAGTGAGTTCCAATGTTGTCAGCATGGCAGCAGCTTAACGTAGGGATGATTTGACGTCGGTGACGGCGTGGATCGGCGATACGAGAGCGTTGCGGTGGTGCTTGCAGTGAAGGTCCTGGATTCCTTGTCCTCCCGAGAGCTGCCCATCGTGAAGCGGACGCTGTCGGCCCTTAAGAACGTCAAGGTCTCCAGGGAGGTTCTGTTCTCGGTCTCTCAGATGCTGGTCTCCGGGGACAAACACCTGGAGCATCTCGCTGGCAAGTGTCTTTCACCTTTGTCCGAGGATGGCAGGTGTCTCGCCCCCCGCTTCCCGAAATCCAGCCGACCCTATAATATACACGTCCATTATTTTCTTGAATGCAAAATTGTTAGTTGGTAACTGCTGTTTTGTTCAATTCCAGAACAATACCTCAAGTCGGCTGCAAGGCTGCTGTCAAAGGCAGAGGTGAGCACCTCCTCTTTTTTCTTTTTTTTTGCTTTTTTTTATAGTTTGAAAAAACACTGGAAGCCCATTGGGGTTGCTTCACTTCCTGCAACAACGTGTTCTTTTTTATTTTTTTATTTTTTTGATTTGATGCGTTTTTGACGTTTTACCTGCATAATAAAAATAATTTTTTGTAGATTTTATTATACTTTTATTAGTGATAATGCGCCACAGATGGCTCGTTACTCTTTCTAATATTTCGAGTCTCCCGTCGCCGCTGCATGTAATCAAGGAAAAGGGATTTGGGAAAAGCCCTGAGCAGCCAGTTTCTTTTTGTGTCTGAAAACCAAGTTTTCCAAGTTTTATGTAGTACCTAGTTTTTTCTCTACTGCTAAATCTTTGTGGGGCAATATTTTCGTAAAAAATCTAGGCACTCGTAAACGTCTAGTCTCCTTGAGAAGGCTTCGCTAATGCTGATGCTAAAGTGATGTCAGGGTAATCGCTGGTACGTTTTCTGCTTCAAGGTTTGCGGGACCCTGGTTGAGGGTCTGGAAGCGGAGGCTGCCCTGACGCGACAGGGCTGCTGCAAGGGACTCTCCCTCCTCCAAGTGAGTCGGATAGACGTGTGAAACATAACAGTGCACAAGGGACAAGTACAAAGGAAAGGAACACACAAGACTAAGCGCACAACCAAGACGCACACGACACACAACCAAGTCGAAGAGGCTTGGCGTCAATTGCGAGCTCTACATTCGGAAGCAGCTGCTTGGCGGCGTGAGAACTAGAGGATTTTACGGCTAAACGAAAGCTGCGCCCAAAAGAAGGCCTAAAGAAGACGACCAACAAGTAGAGGAAACGTAAACCAGGCCCAGTTCATTCGTATCTTCTCCTCGTCCTTTGTGCACCGGTTTTGTTTCACCATGCATAGCCAACTCAATTTATGCTTTTCTAGAGAGAAATATTGTTTCTGACTTGTTGAAACGTTTTATTTACGTGAAACTAAATTGAGCTGGGTCGCTTGACAGCAGTCACCTGAAACAATGGCGAGGGGGAAAAACGGGGGTCTGATCTGAAACAGGGAATTGCGGTTTCTGCCCACTGCGGGGAGAATTGCGGTTTGTAGGAAACGAAAGGAGAATTACGTAGGGATTTTAATGAGAAACAAAATTCCTAGGCAGAAACGGCTAAATGGTGAACTTGATCCATAAACTGGAAATCCAGTCCTGGAGCTTCTTGTCGGAGAATATTTTTGAAAGATGTTTTGTTGGCACAGAAACCTAAATTATTGTGGCCGGGGCCTGGTGTTTCTAGTGTATCCAAGCCTGTGTTCTAGGTATGCACGGCTAGCTCTTTATAGCTCTCTTACAGCATTATTGCTATAACTGTCAGGTGTATAGAGGCCAATGTCGAAACTGCAATAAATTGTACCTAAATGCTAAATGTCTGTACATTTTTTTTTTTTTCACTTCACTTATAGCGAGTTTGTTTTTACTTCACTTATACCGAGTTTGTTTTACACGCACTGGCACTGTGCAAGTTCTCTCCCAAAATGCATTGCACTCTCAAAGTGCCGCATGGAGAACCGATCCCCAACAAACTTGCCGAGTGCGAACTGATGCTGTCACCATCTATGTTGTCGCAAGAGTACCAACCTCAAACAGAGAATAGCGTCCTGCTGTTCGACATGACAGGCGGCAACGCGAAACAGTGCAGCCACTGCAATGTTGATATTTGCGATGACTTAAAGAACTCTATTGTCGTGGAGATATTTACAGACGACGTACTTTTCCGCCACAAGCTGACAACAAAGCAACTGTAAGAAATAACTAAAAGTGTGCAAATCTTTCAATTCTTATGACAAGTTCACACTGGAGAAAATACCATTGATACTATTCCTGGAAAAGCTTGATCAAACCATTTAATGAGAGCAGCAAGGTTGAGAGCTTTCTCTAACAAAAAAAAAATGAGGGTGCGATGTAACTGGTGTAGGTAAATGTTAAACATTGTGATTTTACCCAAGCCTCGGTTAAAATCATGTTTAGGCACTCTCGGCCGCTAATTAGATGCATCACAGGTTCTACTGGGCGAGCCTTCTTAAAAAATGGCCACTCATGAGTCCACAATTGGCCATATTTTGGGCAGTAACTTTTCACCCGTACAGCTGTGAGAGAGAGAGAGAGAAAGAATAAACTTTATTATTATTTAATGATTTAAATAAGTACTGTAAACAACTTATTTTTTGCGGGCTATATTTCGCGATCGAGGTCAAAGCTGAAGTTTTCGAATAATTCGCGGGTTCTAATTTTCGCGACGCGGTGGGATGTTAATATAGATTCCAATGTGTTTAGATTTTACCGGAATTGTTCGCGGGACCTATTTTTCGAAAATTGTAGGCGATTCGCGAAATTCACAAAAATTAGGTCCTTGCAAAAATTAAGTCGTTTACAGTATAGTAAATCAATAAATAAAAAATAAGCTTTATTAAATGGCCATGAGAGTGGTCTTGTCACCGCCGAAGTGTTTGTCCCGAGCCTTTTTACTCTTGGGTAGATTTCAGCGACCGTACGGCAACAAAACTTGCAAAAGTATGGGTTGTCGATCGCCCCCTTCATGAAATAGCAGAAAGTCGCAGTTCAAGCTCGCGTTCAATCCCGTCTCTCGTAGGACGCGATTTCTAGCAGAAAATCCACTTCCTTTCTGTTCCGCTTCGTGAGAATGGCAGCTCGTAGCAGGTCGGTAGCAGACGATTCCCCGTCGTCTGCTCCCGCACCCCGCCTGCCACACCTAAGCGACACACGACGAGATTGCGTTCTGGCGCACGCTCGATTCTCTCGGTGCAGCGAGTGCATGCACGCGTGGAGTGCCGGGGCTGAAATGAGCTCAGAAAGTGTGGCCACAGGTGGGCACGAGTGCAGAGAAACAAACTCGCTATTCGAGTACAGGGTAATTACTCTCAATTTTTTTTTAGCATTATTTGATTCTACAGTTTTGCTGAACTTCGACCAAGGTCGCCACACTTGGGCAATTGTTGTTTCCTCCCAACTTCTACACGATTGTTTTGCTTCACTTTTATTACTTTTATACGAGCATAAAACATGTGAACAGATTAATAGGACGTGCATCTTCGTTGTTTCATTGTATTTTAGTTGCAATCTTTGTTTGCTTCCCGTGCAGGCCCATGAGTACATGGAGGAGCTGGTGCATCTGTCGTACGCGGACGAGGTGGCCAAGGTGCGACAGCAGGCCAAAGAAGCGCTCTTCTCTTTTGGTGAGCTCCTCTTTACCGCTTTTCTTACGAGTATTTTATTGAGAAAAAAAAAATATATATATATATCAAGTTTGTTGCTCAATGCCAGGTCATTGAAGCCTTTGTCAAAAATATGTTTTCTCTGAAGCGACACTGTAGTTGCCGACTAGATTCGTGCTCTATGGTTTGTGTGCTGTCTTTGGCGTCCTTAAAGGGACACTGACACCTCCCAAAATTTGTTTTTTTTTATTTTTTTGTCAGGCGATTTATTATGGTGTCAGAAGACTACCCAATAAATATTTTGCTACAGCATCACATCTATTTTTAATAAAGTCAAAAAACGCAACTGCTCGAAACCGAAACCGAAACTGGACTGGGGAGGAAGAAGAAATATAGAGGAGGAGAGAGGTGGCAGAAGTCACTTGGTTGTGATACTTTTTTCTTCCCAAACAACTCATTTGCAGCTTTTTTTAGAAGCCACAAAAAATGGGTATCGTATTTCTTCTCTATTTTTAATATTGTGTGTGCGCCTTCGATGATCTACGACTTTGATTATCTTTGGTGGTTGTGTCTGAACCATAGAAAATGGCACGTGGCCACAAGAAGAGAGTGAGCGCGACTCAGACCAGCTAGTTCTCAATTGGCGGTTTTGGGGCGGAAAAAAGAAACCGAATTTCCAGCCGCAAATTGTGTTCTGGGTAGTTGGGCTCTCATACGTCACGTACAAGTAAAAACCTCGGCAAGCATAAATACCCTGTCAGTGTCCCTTTAATGGCTAGTGCTAAAGTCTCATTGGCTGTGCAGCGAATAAATAATGAGACGCTCAGGACCTGATGCGCCCTTCTGTATTAGCTCTCAGTAACTATATAGCCCTGTTTCTGAACTATATCACTACGCTTTGGAAGTTTATGAATTTTTTTTAGATCAAGTTTGTGATGTTTCTTTATTTGGTGGAATCGGTCAGGCACGCTGTAGTCTATGCAAGTGCATTGCCGAAGAATGCTGCAAAGAATCCGAACAAATGTTCCGTTTAATTGTTGTGTTCCCCCCTCAAAAAAAAAAAAAAAAAAAAAAAGTTTGCCACAAAAATAAACTGCATTGCCAAATACTCAGCCTCCACCCAAACGGGTCACTACTAGTGGTCCGGTCCAGAAACCAAGGTTTCAGAGCTAACCACTGTCTCATTCAAAAGTTACGAGTGATTTTTGTGAAAGTTTCATTGGGGAAATGGAGCCCATTTCTGGCAGTTTGTGCCATTCATCCTCGTGCATTCAAGGCCTTCGTCGACTGCCATTTTTTTCAATAAAACTAATTTTTAAATCACTTTTGTAATTTTTTGGTTCTGAAGCTTTGGCATCTGGTTCAGACCACTAGCGTTACATTGCGGCAAAGGCTGAGCGTTCAGCTTTGCGTAGTTCATTTTTGCGGTGAGAAAAATATCCCAAGATTTTTTAGGTACCTAAACAAAAGCATGTTCTTCCATCTTGTGGGGACTGTTTAGCGCACTATTTAAGTTTCCAATTATTTTCTCGGTTGCCGAGGCTGAACTTGCGAATTCCCGTTTCAGGCGAAGACGGCCGAAGGGAGTTCCAACAGTCCCAACTGGTCGTGCACGGATTCCAAGGTCTCACCGTCAAGTAAAAACGACAAGAAGGAGAGAAAAAAAAAAAAAGCTAAACCGAAGACGAAAATGTACCACGAACAAAAACGCCCCTTCGAAACGTCTCCCGGGCATCTCCCCCGGGGTTTGTAGCGACGCAGTAGTCGGGTACTTCTGAACCAAAAAAAAGGAGTCGGATTTAGCGTGTAGCCAAAACTAGCCGAGACAGATAGCAGCCAATTCCCAGAGTCTAACGTCAAGCCCGCTTCGCGAACGTTACGGCGAACCTTTCCGTTCCCCCTTTCCCCTCCACATATCCACCACTCTGCAGTTCCTAAAAGTTTGACTTATTTTCTATTTGCCCTTTATGTGTATATATTCTTTTTAGCTAGGGGTTAGCATTGGTTTCTTTGTAATAGTGTGGAAAAGTTTTTTTTTTTTCTGCAAAATCTTTCTAGTGTTTTTTTTATCTTTATAATTGGTGACAGGCCAAGAACCATGTAAGATGGTCTGCCTCGAGCGTAAGCTTTCTGCATTTGGTAACTATTTGTCATGCTCACAACCAAGGTCCGGCATGAAGGCAAAGAATGTATACTGGAGGCAGAGCTTCTGCTGGGTGCATAGCCTGTCACTGACTCTATAGAGAGCAATTCGATCGCTTTAGGAAAAAAGTAGGGGTACCTCTTTACATGAGTGTATGCTTCTTTTATCATAAGTGATTTTTTTGTCTCACGTTTACACGCATCGTGTGTCGGTGCTGTGCACAAAAGAGCCGTTTCGTACTTTGCGGTAGAGCCGTTTATCTCGATTTCTCCGTCGGCAAGACCCATGCTACGTACGTAACTTATCTACCGATGAAGTCCCTTTGCGGACGTGATAATAACCACGAGCTTCTTCAACAAGCGTGCCATCGCCGTGGGCAAACTTGAGTGCAATTCCCTCTGAACTTC
The DNA here is from genome assembly GCA_013358835.2 of Ixodes persulcatus. NCBI lineage: Eukaryota > Metazoa > Arthropoda > Arachnida > Ixodida > Ixodidae > Ixodes > Ixodes persulcatus. The sequence goes on from JABSTQ010011147.1 coordinate 526,813, forward strand.
CGTACTAAAGTTCGGATGGAGATACCTGCAGCAACGGAGGACATATCGCTGTCTAGTCAAATGGATTTAGCCTTTCAATATCATTCCAGATATATATATATATATGTATGTGAATGGAAAGCTTGTTGCTTTTTAAACTTTGGCTCAAGTTTGGATTTTATTTCCTAGTTTGTTTTCCTGCGGAAATTGATTTTAGAGTTGGCTTTCCGTCGTTTTTGATTTTTTTTGTTGCAGCTACAATGTAAACACTTGCCAAATCTTTCTTTGCAAGATTGAAAAAAATAATGAATGCAGATTTTTAAATAAAAAAAAGAAGTTGGTGCATGTACGAAAAATGTGTTGTTGATTTCGTCACCCCCCCCCCCCCCCCCAAGAAAAAAAAAAGGGTGTAACTTGGTGAATGTACTCCATCTCACAAATGTCTGCAATGAAGACAAAGGTGTGAGTGAGCACTTTGTTTTTATAGGTATACTGCCCAGCCGAGGGAATTTTCCAAGCCTATACTTCGTCTCTCCCTAGCATGGACTAACCGCGAAGGCTGTGCTAGCGCGAGCGGCCAGCCTTGACTGCCTTGACTAGAGCACCTGCTGAAAGAGCGCTCATGCAGCCGCCGCGGCTTCATTCAAGGCGACTAGCTCGCGCTTTTAGCACGCGCGGCTAACAATAGTCCATACTAAGGTGAGACGAAGCCTAGTGTTTGCACTGCAGATGTTTGTGAGATTACAACATTTTTGTCAATGGTGAATCGAGTGTTCTCCCGTCAGAATAGTGTATTTTCTGTCATTGTGAGAACAGTCAAGGTAAGGTACCTTTCTGCACCATTAATGAAATATTGGGTGTTTTGTACATGTTATGTTTTCAATTCAATGTTTTTGAGGTATCTGCCACCAGATAACCTCATTACACTTGTTTGTGGAGCGGCTGATTATGCAGAAAATTGCCCAATCCGTAAAGCGCAAAGAAGACTTTCTTTGGAGCGATTTCCCTCAAACGTCTTTACCTCGAAAGTTCATATGTTAATTTTTATTATTTTTTTTAAAGCGAATGATATTCGAATAATGCTTTCATCGCGCTCAATTTTTTTAACCTGTAAGTAGGTGGTGCAAAAATTTGTGGGGAAATAAATTTGTTTTTTAGATAGCGCTCATATTGCGCCGATTAAAGGAATTCAATATCGCCCGCCCGTAAGGCAGGCGGTGCTTGTTACCCTATTGTTTCTCTGGAACTTGGCTGCTTCTAAAAAAAACACTGGTAAAATATTTTCGGCCCAAATTGGCAAGACTTGATAAGCGCACCGTCACATGCTCTGGCGGTCGGGCTTCTGTGAGATTCGGCCTGCTCGCTCAAGTCAATCCTGACAGAAAGAGCTATAGAGAGCCGGGAAATACATGTCAGACTGAAAACCTAAAATTCCTTTCGGTGCCTACCAACAACCTATTCGGATGCGTAATTAATCACGCCGATTAACGTGGATTCAATATTGCCCTCTCGTAAGGCAGGCGGAAGTTGGCTTCTCCAAAAAACCACCGTGGGAAAATTTGTTCGGCCCAAATTAGCAAGATCTCCGACTCTTCGTTTGACATTCGAAGCGAACGGATGTATCACAATGAGGTCCGTCGGAGCGGTATCAACTGCTGCTAAGTGCTGATAGCCGCGGTTTTTCTGCTGACGAAGGATACAGGGTAGTTCTGCCCCCTTTTCCGGCGGGCGTTGACGCCCTAAACTTGGCGTTTCTGCACGGGGACATCGGTGCACTCCCGTTCCGCGTCGAGGACTTCAAGGCCGGTCTGGAGAAAGCCGGAGTGATGGGCATTGCTGTATGTGGTTCTTTCCAAATGAATCGCGTGTAGATAATGACTCAAGTCCCTGTCTGCCAAGCGGAAGTTAGTGAGCGCCGGCGCCTTTGAGGCCAAGGGGAAACGTTGCCTATTCATCGACCCGGACAACACTGAGGTGAGGGTCAAGCTCCACTGGATTTCTTTCCACCTGTTAGACGACACTGTGAAGAAGGCCCTTGGAACCATACGGCAAAGTCGAAGAGGGTACCAGGGACACGTGGCGTCAGCCGGTTTGAAGGAGTCCAGTACGCAGTGTCGAACCGGAACCGAACCAAAATCTTCGCCGTTATCTTGGAACTGAACCAGAGCTGGCTGAGCTAGAAAAAATAACGGTAACCAGTTCAAAGGGTGCCTTGTTTTAGAGCGCAGCTCTTAGGCGCCCGTTTCCGGGTTGAGCGGCGTCGGCGTAACCGCGCGTTGCATTATGGGGCGTTTCCCATAATGACGTCACGAGGGTAAAATGTTCTTACTAAATTTAGCAGGGAAATTTCCCTGCTAAATTTAGCGGGCGAATTGTGCCACCGAATTTAGCTGGAAAATTGTGACGTGTGACGTCACAAGGGTAAAATTTTTTGCAAAATTTAGCGGAAAAACTTTCCCGCTAAATTGGCAGGAAAATGTTACCCTAGTGAGTAACACGTCAAAATTTTCCCGCTAAATTTAGCAAAAAATTTCCCCGCTAAATTTAGCAGCAAAATGTTGCCCTTGTGACGTCACAAGGCACAATTTTCCCGCCAAATTTGGCGGAAAAATTTCCCCGCTAAATTTAGCGGGAAAAGTGTGACGTCACGGGGGCAAAATTTTCCCGCTAAATTTAGCCTCAAGAGCTAATTGTAAAAACTTATTTAATTTTTTTCTATATTTGCATTTTTTGGGTCGGTAGGTTGATTGATTATTCCTACAGTCATTGCTAATCTCTTTGTGTTAGTTATGTAAAACGATAGTTAAAATGTGTTTTGTTTTTTCTATTAATTGCATCTTCTGGATCTGTACTCGGAGCTTAAGGATATTTTGACAGTCTGGCAACCACAGAAGCGTAGTCTGACAACCGGGGGACGACTACTTCCGTCCGCCATTTTGGGGCTCTGACTCGCAGGAACGCTATGCGATTTCGCAGGAATAAAGAGAAAGAAGTAACGCCATTTTGTGTTATCACGAAATCCGCTGGTTCTAGCTGGCAACAAGCTCCGCCCATTGGACCAACTCTCCGAGTATAAACGGCTCTGTCTGCACTCACACCTGCAATGGCCTAATCAAGGCCTGCAGTATAATAAATAAAACGCGGTTCTATCACAAAATGAATATTTGAAGAAACAAAAAATGGAAGCTGTATTTTTATATATTATGATCAAATCTTTGTATAAAGAATTGCAATGTATATATGAGAAATTGGGGGGTTTCATGTGTCACGTGGTCACGTGACTCCCCGCATGAAGTCGGTTTAAACTGAGAACGTCATAAGATTTCTTAGTTTTATTCATACTCTGATGCCACATGACAACACGACTTCGCACCGCGAGTCACGTGACACCGTGACGTGCTCGAACGTCATGAGTCCGTGTCGAGTGATCGGAATCATGAACCCGATGACTCGGACTCGTGACAATCACCATCTCCAATCATTCGGGTAATTACTCGTGTTCAATCAGAGATCAGAATAGCCGAACATGCTCTATATGTTTTGCCAACTCCAGCGCATGACTACGAACACTGAACAGGGGCGTAGCCAGGATTGTATTTCGGGGGGGGGGGGGGGGGGGGGGGGTGTTCGACCCCCTAAACCCCTTCTCTGCCTACGCCACTGACACTGGCGGTATATAATTTGCGTCAGATCACGTGACCGCTTGTTAAAGCCGTGAACCCGAACCGATCAAAAATTCGTTTCGACACTCTGCACAGTGCTAGGAAGAGCGGAGAGAGAAAAACTGCCCTCCCTCTTTCACCCCGCACGTCGTCTGCTCAGCCGAGTGGGCTGTACCTAACATCCGGCTGGCGTTCGAACTCGGTTTAAAATCGCGTCATTTTGGAAATTTCAAGGGCAAATGCGCGGATTTTGATATGCAAGCTATATCGTGTAATATTCTATGCTCGATAAAAAGACTAACCGAGTCTAATTGCGATGTTACCTGCGTGGAAAAGAAAAATGAAAGCCGTTTACAACTCCCTGTAACGCCGAATTAGAGCGCAGCTCTTGAGGAGGAGGAGGGAAGGGTACGGGGGAGGGGGGGGGGGGTCACGTGACCTCGGGGGGTCACGTGACGATGACGTCATCAGTGATGATGACGATGCGGCTGCCGATGACGTCACTGATGACGATGCGGATGCCGATGACGTCATCAGTGACGTCACGTGTCCCATAATGCACCGCGCGGTTACGCCGACGGCGACGCCGACGCCGCTCAAGCCGGAAACGGGCGCCTAAGAGCTGCGCTCTAAAAGGAAAATCTTTGTCAGAGTGACCGGTCGCTCCGGCGAGAAGTAAATACGGTTTATGTAGCTATTTTACTATACAAGTTCGTACTGGTGTAGGCCTTTAGCGACAATGAGTGGAAGTCTGGAATAATCAGTAAAAACGTGCTCTCCTGGCGCAATAGACGCAGGTTGAGTTGCAGGAGTAACGGAACAAAGATACGCTAGTTGATCATTTACTGAAATAAAACAACATAGCGCTAAAGGCTGATTTTGGAGTAGCCATAAATATTCTAAGAACGCGAACCACTTCATAACGGCAGCCACGAGCTAGAGTTCGATGTTCGGTACAGCCCGCCGGTACAGCCCAAAGATGGAGAACGGCAACGTCGGGCGCGTGCCCTCTCTCTCTCGTTTTACCCCGCCGAACCAGGCCGAACCTGCTGAACTTCCTGGATGTGTGGAGAGGGTGGTGCGGTCTAGCAGAATGGCGCCGCCCTGAGAGCGCTGAATGCCTTCAGTGCGGTGATGCTCCGTGGTGATCTTGGTGCGACTGGATTAGAACGACCCACTCGAAGCTCCCAAGATTTGAAGGGGCCGAAATGGCGATTGCCGTAGCAACGGAGACCGATTAGCCAATAGCCTTGCGAGGTTTGGGTAGTCTGCATGTTAGTATTTGTTTTGTGTTCGGGAAGGCAATGGGGGCGCTACTTTCCCAGGATCCAATGACTTTAGCTGCAAGAACACTGGACACAAGGGATGCCTTGCACGTGGCACCGTACCATGCTGCCACGTGCAATCGGGTTACCTGTATTCAAATTAAAAATAGCTCAGACTGTATATGCAAATATAAAATAACAATAATAATAATGAACCCTTTCCACCAAGTTTATTTTAATCACCTACAAGGCGTGCGAGGGCTGCAGATAGTCATAATTTTAACTGACCATCATGTAAAAATAATTATGGTCAACGACTCATTGAATTTAGTGGTACACTAATTTTGAATGCAAAACTCACTTTTTGGTAACATGAAATATAAAATTTCGGTTCGCAGGTGTATTAACTACATCTTATCCCATAACGTAATCTAGCCCCTTTCTCTGTTGCAAAAACGTTCAGCCTTTCCACTCTCGTGAAGAAGGAAGACCAGCGGAGCTGTACTCGATACACTGTGTGCTTCAATTCTTCGTCGTCGTCTGTTTTTCGCACTGTTTCCTACGATGAATTCCTACAAACGCGCCCAACTATCCATTTTTCTATTATAGCTGGAAAGGTTGGCGCCATCTACGAGCGACGGCGGAAACCATACTGGTTGTGTGCTTGCCGCCGTCGCTTATAGATGGCGGTAGCTGTCTAGGTAGGTTTGTGTCGACATACACGGACACGATCCTGGGGAACCTAGCCCTTAACAGCTCCGCTGTAAAATAGTTGCATGCGTGTCGCGTTGTAAAACTTGCTTTGTGTTTGGACCCGACATCAGCCTCTATGGCCATGGGTCCAAATAAATTTTGTGCGTTTGCATCGAATTTTTGGAACAATTCGAATAAACTTGAATCTGAATTTGATTCCTAAACCATTCCGTCACTCTGCAGCTTTGTTGATGCGATCAGCGTGCTATTGTTTGCCGCATCAATTGTTGTGACTTTCTTAGTGCGGAAAAGCTACCTTGGAAATTACAGCGCTAACCCGCTACAACGCACAACCAACACAGCGACTGGCAGAAGTTCCCCGATGGAACGGACCCGTTTGCCGCTAGGGGCGCCCTGGTCGGGGCCTGAATTAGATGTACACGGTTCTGGGGAAGCGAGCATGCCGGCCGCGTCGCGGCGGTCGCCTATTGTTTGCCGCATCAATTGTTGTGGCTTTCTTAGTGCGGAATAGCTACCTTGGAAATTACAGCGCTAACCCGCTACAACGCACGACAAACGCAGCGACTGGCAGAAGTTCCCCGATGGAACGGACCCGTTTGCCGCTAGGGGCGCCCTGGTCGGGGCCTGAATTAGATGTGCACGGTTCCTATGCTTTGAAGACCGGTGGCTTCGCTGCGTTTTCCATAGAAGCTAAGCCTTTTTCTTTTTTACTTTTTCTCAGGTAAGCTCGCTCTTTGCGAATTTCATAGAAAAAATGCACCACCTGTGGCCAACGCTACACAAAATCGGAACGCGATAGGTTAAGAAACCGAATTTTGCGGTCGATTTAAAGAGCCTGGCCGCCCCTTGATACACCCAGTAGTTCAAATAAATAAATAAAAAAAAAGACAGATTTTAGTGGTGTACAATTGGCAAATTGTTTATTACTGACTCGTGACTGGGGTGAATACATACGCTATTTAGGAACGACCAACCACACTCATTAGCAGAGCGAACGCTAGAGAGGAAGGGACCTCCTCTCTAGCATTCGCTTTGCTAAAGGGGAAAGAGGTGGGGGGAGTTTCCCTGTCACCGACCATAAACAAAAAGACAGTAGACATGCATTACACATAGCTAGCATGTGTTGTCACTCTTTCTGCTTTTTTATATTTATTTTGCAGCTGGCAGATACGCAGAGCTTATGTGAACAATCAGTGTACTGTGACAACTCTGAATGCCTCGTAGCCAACGTAGGAGCCGATCCTCAGAATCCTCATGTTCCTGCTGCTGAAGAGGGCGTCACGAACGACCCGGCAGCCGTTCCACTCGTACGGACAGAAACACCAGGCGAGGAACAGCGTTCTCCAGAGGTGAAACTGAGGCAGTAGCTAGAAGAGAGGGGAATTAGAACACGCGTATAAGCTTCCTTTACGCGGTGCTCTCAGATGACGCTCGTGGTTTTCTATACCTCGAAAGCCTCGGTCACACTTCTCATTCATCGTACAACAGACAGTGTGCAGACACTGTCTGTGTTTCTCGCCTGTCTCACGGTCCCATTTAGCGGCGTTGTACACGCCGATGTTCCCAGCCCTCATACTATGTACCACCGGCCCTACAACTCACCTGCACAAACCGCATAAGTGTTACTTTCACGGATTTTTTTTTTAAACAAATCTGTTAAATTAAAAAGAGAACTCCCAGTATAAGAGGTGGGTACTGCCATCGGGCATTACCCAGTGGCGTATCCAGTGGGGAGGCTTATTAAACTACTACAACACCCCCCCCCCCCCCCCCCCCAAAAAAAAAAAAAAAAAATCCTGGCTACGTTTTGGGTGTGACCTGACTGGAACATAGAATAGAGCAGTAATTTGTGTGAAAGAGGTAAAAGCATCACTGATAGACTTTGCAAGAGATAAAAAAAAAGTGCTGCTGACTGTTTAATAATTATTTTATGATTGATACTTCCTCTAGATTCGGGAGCCTAGTTATTTGACCAGAGATTGTAAGGAAGTTACCAGTCAAATTGTGACGGTTTGTCACTGTCTAAGAAGACCCTTTTTAAGAGTCCATCGAGCAACATTGGCAATCGCCATTGCTTGGACGCGTAGCGTGTGACAGGATCCGAGTCTTCGCCGAGCGATGACGTCACACTCGGGTCCACTGAACGCTCAGAGCTCTTGCCCAAGAGCTGATGACACCGACTTTTAAAAAAGCTCCAGTGTGCATGTCATAAAAAAAAAAAAAAAAATTCCCTCGTAACATAAGCATTATTTAGTCAGGCTTTTAAAAGAATGATACAAAGTGCTCGTTGAACCAAGTTATCAGTCATATTTCGTTTTCTTATAATAACTGCATAGAAATCGGTTTCTGTGCAGGTATAACACTGCTGTAAGTTGCGCGACATTGACAGCACAAACAAACAATCGCCGTTTTTTGTCTTGCAGTTTAACTAACAGCTGTCATAAAGACCGTGGCGCTAAACCCTCAATTAAGGCACTAACACAGGCGGTAAAAATATTTGTGCTCGTTAATAATCAATCTGAGCACAATGAAAAAATAAATAAAAGCGCCGATGTCGTGTTTGTGGTAACAGTATATCGCACACTGTTGTTTAACCCACTGACTGCCACATTTCTCACTCCAACATAACATACCTTGGATATCAGAGGGCACATCATATCCGCCAAGTTGACAAAACCAAAGATGATCCAGTACGTAATCCACTTGACGTAACGCTGTTTAACGTTGGAATCGACGCAGATCAGAGACACAACCGTCGGATAAGGGACGCACAGGAGGTTGCTCATATGCCTTCCGAAGACGCCAATCAAAAACGACAGCGTCATCAGCACCAGCAAGATGTACAGCATGAATTCCCTGCAAACCATCGTGTGAAAGAGTGTACAGAAAAGTTATATAGGAAGAACTATAGTACATACTATGTAGCATCAACACGTACCAAAATACTCTGTTGGCAAACAAGTTTAAGTTGGGCACCGCGTGCGCGCAGAAACCCGATTTGCGTGAAGCTTTTGCGCATGCGCCGCGCGGACAGCAGCGCCACCGCAGCGCTGTGAAGTCAAAGCAACGCGCTGGTGTATGCTCAACGGGCGCATTATTTGAGTTCGTTGTTCACACCTGATCTGCCTAAGAACGACACTATTTGTTGATGCGAAATGTAGCACTAGCGAAAGCGTTATAAGCTTGCCGTAAGCGTGAACCCAGCAGGGACTTGAACAGAGTCTTACACAAAATAATCATTAATAATGCGGGGCCTTTTTGTGACTAAACATTGCACGCCATTACTACAGGCTTCCAGACACGTACCATCGAACTTGCCGATCGCAACTGTTGATAAGTAGCTAGGGTCACAACTCGTGACGTCATCGTGAGGCAAATCCTGGTCGTGACGTCACGGATAGGAACCGCAAGAGGGCGCCGCCAAAACATATCGTCGCTGGTGCCGAGAAGAATGAACAAATTCGGTGGTGTGGAATGTCTGTTTCATAAGGCACGCGCTTAGCGGCAAGTTCATCACCATGGTAACTGACATCTGATCTTACGTCAGTTCAAGCTATGCATGGACAACTTCCCAGCGAATGTCTTTTAAATAACATAAAAGTTCTATATTCTTTCAAGGCCGCACTTTACTGCGATATCTTACCCGCAAACAACGACAAGAAAGCGGGGATGTGCCTAGCTCTTCAAGGTCACTTTCGCTTACCTTTGTACTCTTGTCACCGTCTCAAGGTCGGACAGTGATCTCCCCAAGACAGTGTCTGCCGAAAGGTGTGCCCTCAACGCGCAGTGCAAGCGATACATCAAGCGGCACAGCAAGAATTTGTCGAACGTAGCAGACATCTTTTTGCCGGGAAGGCTCGTCCCACTCGATGATGGCGTCCCGGTTGCATCCTTCGGAGGAGAGCCCTGCTCGCCTTCAAACGACATCACGCTCAAGACCTTGGGGTGTTGGACCGGTCGCTCGTGTGATCACGACGCCAGGAGCCTTCTACCTGCATACGATCGTCCCCGTGGTTCGTCATGTCCGGTCATGTCGTTGCTGTAAAAGCACGTACCATCTGTGACCGTCATCTTCTTTTGACTGCTGAGTGGCACACGCTCTGCACGCGCGGCCGCGCGGTGCTGTTGGAGCACTGCGAGTTGAAGCATGTCCGGCTTGAATCGGCTTTGGATTTTTGCTGAGTTGGTTGATTACATCTTTTTTTTTTCTTTTTTTTTTCTCAATCGCACTGAAGGCTGAGGGGGAGGTGTGTCAATTTTGATTAAGGAAATCATTGAGTGTGAATTATTGCCTACGTTTTGCGTAATCACTAAGGATTACGAAGCTTTTTGTCACTGCGAACTAAGCACGATATTGTCTCTGTCATTTAACGACCTACCAGTGGCGTTTTGGCTCATTGTTTGGATTTTTGAGGTGCTCGTTTTGAGTTTGCAAATGAAAATAAGCTCAGCATTATATGTGGTGCTGATTTTAACGTGAGCATGCTAAATAAAGGGAACTAGAGAATTTAATAACCATGAATGGTTGTCAGAGCGTAATCAGTTTACCAACTAGGAAAAAGGTTACTTCAGAAACGTTGATCGACTTGTTCATTACAAAAATTACGAGGAAAGGAATGTAAGGTCTGGAGTAAAAAGTCATGATCTTAGCGATCATCTTCCTATTTTCATGTGTGTTAAAACCAGCTGTATAAAGAAACAAGTGCCAGTGTCTTCAGTGTCAGTCCAGTGTATTGCGCCGAACGGTTTGAAAAGGTTTGCGCAGAATGTAACCAACACAAACTGGGATGATGTTTTCGAAAATGGAGACCCCGATGCGGCGTACAGATTATTTTTGGAGCGCTTTAAAAGCCTTTGCAGTGTAGATTTTCCAAACTAATTGAAGTAAAAAAAGCGGATTCGGAAAGCTTGGATAATGGTTGACTTACTGGGAAGAATAAATATTAAAAACGCTCTCTATAAAAAGTTTACGAAGACTAGAGATCCCAATGACCTTGAAACATTTAAAAATTATCGTAATCAACTAACAAAGGAGTTGAAAAAGGCAAGGGAGCGTTACCATCATGAATCTTTTAGATCTTCAGTAGGCAGCAGACCTTATATGGAAAAGTTTACATGCGGTTTTCGGGCGTGGTTGGCGCTCCCATGGCATAGAAGGCATTTCTTCTTAGCAGATGTATTTAGTGTCTATTTTATAAATTTGCCTCAACGTTGTCTTAGCGGCGGCTCATGTAAAAATGTCACGTTTAGAAACAGCGACTCTATTATTATTATTTTTTTTTTTTACGTCCAGTCACTGACACAGAGGTGTTTACGGTTTTTATGGAATTAAATAACAGTCATAGTTGTGATGCGGATGGCATGCAGATTAGACTAGTCAAGTATGTTTTACCTTTGGTCACTCCCTGTATTACTCATATTTTTAACTTGTGTCGTTCAATCGGTGTGTTTCCGCAACTCATGCAAACAGCTAAAGTGTCTGTGCCAGTGGCGTCACAAGGGGGGGGCGGGGGGGGGGGGGGGCGGACCGCCCCGGGTGCAGCGCTCAGGGGGGTGTCGCGGCCGGTCACGAGAGCGGGGGGGGGGGGGGGGGGGAGTCGCGGCGGGTCACGCGAGAGTGGGGCGGGGGGGGGGGGGGGGGGGGAGTCGCGGCGAGCCACGAGAGAGCGGGGGGAGGGGGGGGGGGGGGGGGGTGTCGCGGCGGCCTACCGCCCCGGGTGCCGCTGACCCTCGTGACGCCACTGGTCTGTGCTGTACAAAAAAGTGAGATAAAAACGACATAAACAATTACAGGCCTATCTCTGTCCTTCCGGTCTTCTCAAAAGGCTCAGAAAAAATGATACATATTCGTATATCTCAGTTTTTGGATGAACATCAAATAATTACTAATGCTCAATTCGGCTTTCGGAAAAATCGATCTACGGAACTTGCATTGCTTGAACAAAAAGAATTCATTTTACGGAGTTTTGAGAGAAAGAAATTGGCCCTTGGCATTTTTGTAGATTTTACGAAGGTGTTTGATTATATAAGTCACAATTTACTGCTAGAAAAGCTTGATATTTCCAAAATTAGAGGTCAAGCACTTCTGTTGTTTAAATCATATGTAGGTCACCGTAAACAGTTTCTTCGCCTTAACGGTTTCGCGTCTCCAACAAAGACAATTATATTCGGTGTACCACAAGGAAGCATCTCAGGGCCGTTACTGTTTAATATGTGCATTAATGATATTGTAAACACAAACCCACTGACTAAATTCGTAATATACCCGGATGACACGAGCCTCTTCTTTCATGGCGAGGCTGGCGACGAGCTTATCAGCTGCGCAAACGTGACCCTAACAGCGTTGCAAAAACGCTCCTCAGATAACGCGCTAAACATCAATGTGAGTAAGACGAAGGCAATCATCTTTCGGCCTAAAAACAAAAAAGTTTCTGCAACTAAGACCCTTGTCTTAAATGCAAAGTGTATAATCATTTTAAGAGTTTAGGTGTAATTTTCAATCAGTACTTGAATTGGGAAAATCACGTAAATGATTTACGCGCTAGATTGTCAAAGGTCATTGGACTCTTGTAACCGTTTTATTATACCGAGAAATGTTAAGCTTCTTTTATACCAGACTTTATTTCTTTCTCACCTGATGTCATCCAGTTTGGGCCAAAACCACCCGCAGAAATCTAAAAAAAAAAAAAAATACACATATTAAAAAAAGATATGTGACTCCTCATTGAGAATGTTTACTTCCTGTTTACACCGTGTACAAGTATAGACTCGCGATCATTTTCAAGTTAGAAAATGAAAGAAATGGGTATGGCTAAGTAAACCTTGCGGGGCTAAAAAAAAAACGTGCAACTTCCTACCCAACTCGGTCGGCGGAACATTGGACTGTGCCACCGCGTCACAACAACTATCCAATGCAATCACTGAAGTACACGCTTCCTACTATATTGAGCACCCTAATAAAAAATAACATTGATATTATTTCTATCGCGATTCGGGAATTACGAACTGAACTAATGTGTGGCGAAAATGAATTAATCGATTATGAGACCCGTTTGATTTTTGTATTTTACTTTGTTATGTCGGGTTTTTCAGTGTTTTTCGCTGTTGCTTTGTTTTGACTTCTGAATATGCCACTACAAGGGACCAAGGGGCTCCGTCAAGCTGTTCTCACAGCTTTTTCCTCTTGTTTTCTTCACTTATCAGCCGCTCGTCCAGGTGGCAGCACATATTTGGAAAAAGGTGGGCTGAAAAGGTGTTTAGTGCAGCGGACGACACGTTCACACAGAAGCGAGGCAAGATATCCGATCAGACTTTTTGAGAGCCAGATGCTGCTCAAGGTCACAAAGCTGCGAGTTGCAGCAACAATAAACGCTTCCATAACTGTTTTGTTTCTTACCCTAGGACAGTAAGCTTAAAAGCAACGCCGCGAAAGTAACGGCTTACTTATTAAAATAACGGTCACTTACTTTTATGGAAGTGTAATTGTAAATGGAATTCCTTACTTTTTTCTCTTATCAACGTGTACAAATCTGGAAGAGTTATAACCTTCGCATCTCTATGAGATTTATTTTACGTCCATGTAATACGACATTATAAACTTCCAGGGAATGAATTCTCATTTTTGATTTTTATAATGAGGCCTCTACCAAACGGTAGTGGCCTTCCAAAAATTGGCCTATAGGCTCATTGGAGTGCCCCTCCCCACGGTAATCTTTAGTAAAAGGCGAAAGATTAAGTCGTCATAATGAGGAGAGGCCTGAGCGTTAATTCTCAATACGTTGGAAAAGAAGAACCCACTCGAAGCGTGCGACCTGTACTCCGCAGTGGTGCGGTTGCAAACGTAGACTTTATTGCTTTTATTTAATATATGAAGTCGCCAAATAACTAACGTGTGCCTCTTATTCATAGCTTGGACACCATCTCTTAAAAGTAATATAATATTGCACAGCGCTACATCTTTCTATTCGGCTTTTACTCAAATCGCGAAAAAACGAAGCCACGTCTACGTCATCATCATCATCGTCAGGGCTTCGCGCATGGCTTCGCCGCTTCGTTCGGCTGGGGATTGTTCCGGGTCAGAAAATCCCCATGTACCTAGAATGTCCCCGTTTGTCCCTACCCTATATTATACGCTTACGTTGCCTGGTATGCAAAATGTATGTCTGTATGATTCATTTGATTATAATTTATTTTTTCTGAGTTTTCTATTTCCGGGTTATTTGGACAAATTTGCGCTGCAGCACTGCACGGGTCCGACCAGGCCGGGTTGTACACATTACTCCCGCTCGTCCCGCTCCCGCGTCGCCCATGCAATTCGAGAGGTGCGGCCCATATTACGTGCATGCATTTGTGTGCTTCCCCTAACAGTCCGACATCAAAAATTGAAGCAAAAGAATGCAGAATTCGTAGGGAAAACAAGCCCCGATAAAGAAAAACAAAAAAAAAAAAAATCTCGGATTCAAAGAAAAATGAATCTAAAAAAAAAAAAACCTAGTAATAACGTGCTTCTTACGAGGTCCGACCGAAAAGTAATGAGAAATATTTTTTTTTTTTTTTTTAATTTCGAATTGGGTGACTTTACAGGCTCTGATCATTTTTTTTTTCCTTTTGAAGTAGCATAGTTCGCATTAAATATTTTGGTTAGAATGTTGAAAAAACAACGTAAAGAAATGTTCAAGAATACTTTGCGAGGTGACTTCCAGTGTTGCAGCCACCATAAAGATATTATAATGTACGCTACAGGTTCAACTGGTACTAGTGTCTATGCAATTTCCGTGACGCAAATTGAAGCAGACAGCAACCAGTCTACTTTTGCGGTGCTCCTGTGCATTCCTACGGGTAAACGCGCGTGCATTTTGTCTCTTCGCCGGAAAATAACACGGAACAGTTTTGTTATTTGGGTCGTACCAAATACAGTGATGTCTCGTTAATATGGACGCCTCCGTTTCCCCCAAAAATCGTCCATAATATGAGTTGTCCATATTAACAAGGCAGAAATGCACGTATTTTCTCAGTTCGTCCCCGAAAATGGTGTCCATATAGCGGGGTATCCATATAACGAGATCTATATTAACGAGACATGACTGTAGTATGTACCTTGATTAACGTTGTAAAAGTGTAATTGCTTTGGTTAGCGCATTTTTCTTCATCAGTGAACGATGTTGAGCTTCGCTGTATTTCAGGCCCAAACCTCCGTTCCACGGCAGGTGTGTCAGGACAAGCCACGATTCTAAGCAAAATAACGATCGAAAGGAATATAGAGTGTGTTCAAGGCTCGCCAGCATTCCGGTGACGCTTATATATTGATAATATGCCAGTCTTGTCACTATATGAAAATGGCTCCGTCTGGGATGTTTATGAGCGGATAAAAACACTAAAAACTTAAAGAATAATGTTTGTGGGCTATGAAAGGTGTCTCTTTTTATTATTTTTTATGCCGGGTAGCTTTTATCAGGCACTCGTTCTAAAATATTTCGAGCGTGCGGGCGATGTTTGGAACGTAAAAGAAACATCTTCGCGTAGAGCAGAAAGAATAAAGCAGTACAGTACATACTTATTGAAAATCGGACTATATTAGCGTGGCCTTCCATTTGTTTTGATTATACATGCACAGGGAGTTACTGATCCAGTGATTACTGCGTAGTTCTTGCCGTCTCTCTTAATTTCCAGATGTCCTTCGCACAGGGGCGGATCCAGAACTCCGTTTGTTTTTTTTTTTTTTTTTTTTTTTTTTTTTTTGGGGGGGGGGGGCGGAAAATTTGTAAGGATACTATTCTCCCATTCTTTCTTGTGCAAGGGGGTCCACCCATGTCAAATTGCCCTCCGAGAAGGGGGGAGGGAGGGGGGTCGACTTTGTTTAGGGGGGGGGGGGGGGCGGCCCCGTCGCCCCCCCCCCCCCCCCCCTTCTTGGATCCGCCACTGCCTTCGCACGACGTATATCGCTCATGCTGAAAAGTGCCGACGTCGTGTTCGAGCTAACAGTGTCCGACAGTGTACATAAACACGTGCACGAAGTCGTCTTAGCAGCATTTTAAGTGCGATAAATTTGAAAGAAAAACACCATAACTGACCAATTATTTCTTCTGCCTGACCGAGAAATGTTCCAAGCTACTTAGTACGACGAATCATTCGGGATATTCGCTCTTTTTATAATCCAGCGCAGGGAGAAAATGCACCGACTTTTTCCCATAGAAACGCACTACCGGAAGTCAATTTTCCGACTGGTCGCTGTCTGTTTCAATTTGCGTCAGCAGACTAGCGCCAGTTGAACCTCTAACGTACATTATAAAAAGTTTATGGCTGCCACAACTTTGTTAAATGCATTGAAAAAAACAACAAAAAAAAACTTCCGTGCAGCTTTTTTTTTTAAGTGTTGAAAATGTTTTGGGGTCGTACGGCGATACAAAAAGTGTTACAATGTTGTTATTGCTTAAAAAAAAAAAAAAAAAAACACCAACCACGCATCTCTGCCATATTCTCACAAGGTCGTCTTCGTCGCCTACCACGACGGCACGTACTACGATGCTAGCAACGCCGCGAAAGTAACGGCTTACTTTTTAAAATAACGGAAATAACGGAATAACGGAAGTGAATTGTCAATGGAATTCCTTACTTTTCTTCTTTATCAACGTGTACAAATCTGGAAGAGATAAAACCAATAAAACCTTCGCATCTCTATGAGATTTATTTTACGCCCATGTAAGATGACATTATGAACTTCCAGTGAAAGAATTCTAATTTTAGATTTTTATAATGAGGCCTCTACCAAACGGTATTGGCCTTCCAAAAATTGGCCTATAGGCTCATTGAAGTGCCCCTCCCCACGGTAATCTTTAGTAAAAGGCGAAAGATTAAGTCGTCATAATGAGGAGAGGCCTGAGCGTTATTTCACAATACGTTGGAAAAAAGGAGCACACTCTACACGTGCGACCTGTACTCCGCAGTGATGCGGTTGCGAATGTAGACTTTATTGCTTTTATTTAATATATAAAGTCGCGAAGTAACTAACGTGTGCCTCTTATTCATAGCTTGGAAACCATCTCTTAAAAGTAATATAATATTGCACAGCACTACATCTTTCTATTCGGCTTTTACTCAAATCGCGAAAAAACGAAGCCACGTCTACGTCATCATCATCATCGTCAGGGCTTCGCGCATGGCTTCGCCGCTTCGTTCGGCTGGGGATTTTTCCGGGTCAGAAAATCCCCATGTACCTAGAATGCCCCCGTTTGTCCCTACCCTATATTATACGCTTACGTTGCCTGGTATGCAAAATGTATATGTCTGTATGATTCATTTGATTATGATTTATTTTTTCGGAGTTTTCTATTTCCGGGTTATTTGGACAAATTTGCGCTGCAGCACTGCACGAGTCCGACCAGGCCGGTTCACGGTTCAACTGCAGGTTCGGGCATGTGGGTGCATATTACTTCCAGAAACGCCAGCGCAACATTGCCTGGCTACCCCATTGCAAAGAAAAAAAAAAGGAACAGTCTCAGTGCTTCTTAATCAGACCTCGCATTTGGAACCCCGGTACCGACTCCGCACTTTCGCCGCGAGTGCCTCACGTCCAACTTGAGGGCCGGCTTGTCGTAGGCATTGAGAACGCGCGCCTGCTTCACTCGTGCCCGTGCCGGCAGCTTCCACTGTGAGTGACAGAAAGGAAAGAGAGTCAAAAACACTTTCCATCCACGACCGACATCTTTAATTCATTTACTAATTTATTGCGGAAACCCCTCAGTGCCCCCAAGGGCACTATGATAGGGGAGAGGCAAACAAGACATTTGACGCCACTGAACAACGGACAAAACAAAAAAGGGAAGGCAGCATAGAAAAATACCGCGAACAACATTACGAAACCAGAGATTGTGCGACAAAACGAATATGTCCCAACCTCTAAGAATTTTAACAAACGTAAAAAAAAAAAGAGTTAACATATTGTGTGTGTGTGTTTTTTGTTTTTTTTGAGCCAAGAGTTTCAGTGCTGAATAAAGTGGGAAGAAAAAAAAAGAAAAGAAAAAGAAAGAGCATTGAATAATAAGGGCTTTGTGTATTAGCGGCGAGAAGATTTGGTGGCGCCCTCCTGTGGTTCCCCTTTGTGACGTCATTACCTTGCAAACAACAAGTTAGATGGTGTTTGTTATTAGCATGGTGGAAGCTTGAAATCATTGCGCTCTTAAAGGAACACTGCCAACACCGTCAAAATTAAAGTTCTTTCATTCCTCTTATTTCCGTCGATGAAAATCCCCTTTCCGACGTCATAGTCAGCGTTCGGCCAATCGTGGAAGGCCGACCACAGCGACGCTTTCGGTCGCGCACGGGGCTAATAGAGTGATCACACCTGCAACACATTAATACCCGTGCCACACGGGCAACTCGAATGCCATTTACAACAAATGACATTTGAGCGGACGGCCAATCAGCGCGCGACACTCCGGGCGTGGCGCATTCCACGCGCGACAGATCGCGAGCCGATTCGTTGGTCACACGAATGTCATTCGTTGTAAATGGCATTCGAGTTGCCCGTGTGGCACGGGTATAAGATAGTCTGGAGTACATATTTCATTTGATCGACGCCGCGGCATTCATAAAAAAAAATGCTACAAATAAGTTTCAGGTGGAAACATTGACAACAATTCTGTAGAGGCTGTCACTGAGTTCGCGTTTCAAGGCGATCGCACGTTGATCAAACCTACAGGCCTTTTGAATATACCTGGCAGACCAATCCCATAGCGGTTCTGTATTTTTATTGAGGTACTGCCGGTGTGGATCACAGGCTACGACGTTAGACATTACAGTCACCGAGAGCTCAAGAGACGCATGATGTCGTTTATTACGTTTCAGCTTCTTACTCCGTGTCTCGTTTTTTGCAATCTTCTTGGGTGCGATAATGAGATGCTCGGTGCGCACCACGCCCTGCGAGGCGGTCGGTAAAGTGGAGGAGAAGAGGAAATGTCGAGTAGTGAAAGAGAGAGAGAGAGAGTGATCACGTGTGCGACACGTGAAGCTGCTCCTTAGTCCAACGCAGACATCTCAAGCGCCATTCACACACTTGCAACTGAGCAGGACTGAGAGAGACCTGACACGCCAAAAAAAAATATATATATATTTTTTTTTCATGCTAAACGTTGCAATGGCATATCAGGACATTACAAAAAAATTGTTTCACTATAGAGTTGCGTAGTTTTTTTTTTTTTTTTTATAAAAAATAGAAATACGAGGCCCAATTCAAAGTTCCCGCCGTGCACTGTGACGTAACAGTGTACCGCAAGGTGTCGGGGCGGTCAGAAAGGAGGCATCGAGCTACGTCACTAAAAGTGGGTTAACCGGAAGTCGCGTGAGTTTCACTCCTCGTGCTCTCCGTGACCGTGCCTAAGACTTTTTTTTTTTTTATTATTCTGCTCTTCGTACGAGCGATCGTAGAAAACGAAGTTTCAGTTCCACTAGCTCTTTATCCCTGCACCGTTGGTTAGTTTGCGTGCTGTAAAATTTGAGGACGAAGAGTCAGTGGATCGACGTGATAGAGGTCAATGATGAAAGCGTTGCGAGTACAAGCCAGTGTACGAGTGCATGCCGTCAGTCCGATGATGCAGGGCTATACTGGGCGCAAAACAAGCTATCAAGTTTTGAAAAAAAAAATTTTAGAACGCTCGCAGAAATTAGGATTGCTAGCATACGACACGCCCGATCGCATTGCTGAAGGTTGAGACACCGAGGTCGTTGAATCATCGGATACTCTCCAGGCTGAAGATGCCTGCCGTCTAAAGAATACGAACTGGTGAGTGTACCAAGTACAAGTAAACGTCGAGCACAAACAGGGGCGGATTTAGGGGGGGGGGGGGGGGGAGGGGCGGGGGGGGGCGACCGCCCCCCCCCCCCCTGAGCTCCCCAAGGTCAACTTTTTTTAAATAAAATCATTGATATACACCAGCCAGAAGTTTAGTTTTTGGCGACATAGCAAATATTTGGTCCACAAAATAGACCTGGGCAACGTTTGGACCGTGTCATATCTCAGCAGACTCCCGACTCCCCCCCCCCCCCCCCCCCCCCCCCCCGCCGAAGGTCTACCGCCCCCCCCCCAGGCCTGACCCATAAATCCGCCCCTGAGCACAAAGCACGTATTTTGTCTAGAACATGAGTAGAACTTGTTTACTGGGTGCTCATGCGGCCGATGTATGTCTCTCAGAAATGCATGCAGTGTGAAATACCGGGACAGTCCCTCACACAGCACCTTCTAGGCATTGTAGTTGACCACGTCAATTCACTGACTCCGCTTCTTCTACCAAATAAAAGAAACCTTGTCCGCTTGGATCGCTCGTGGAGGTGCGGAGAATAACAAATATATTAAAAAAAAAATATTACACGCGCTCGCGGTAAGCACGAGGAGGGATACAACTCACGTGACTTCCGGCGAGGCCTCCCTTCTGACCGCCCCGACACCTTGCGGTACACTGTTACGTCACAGTGCACGGCGGGAACTTTGAATTGGGCCTCGTATTTCTATTTTTTATACAAAAAAAACTACGCAACTCTATAATGAAACAATTTTTTTGTAATGTCCTGATATGCCAATTCAACGCCTAGCACGAAAAAAAATGTTTTTTTTTTTTTTTTTTTGCGTGTCAGAGGCTCTTTTAGCGTCGCATGCTATTATAAAAATGCGTCCGGCATGCTATTGTAAAAATGCGTCCGGCAGTCGTGCCTGGCGGGTGCTCTAAATGGCTTAAGTCGTTAAATATGTCAAAATGCAAACTGGTCCACGTCGCTCGCAAAAAAAAGTAACGTCTGAATTTTCCTATTCTCTATACTATAGGATCCGAGCTAACCAAATCTGTCTCCTCTTATAAATATAAACAGTCACGTGGAGACCATCGCAGCAGAAGCTTTGTACACTCTCGGAAAAAGGAACCTTAAAGCCGCACCTCCCCATTTATACGTATAATGGCCTACGAAACATGCGATCGACCCAAAAATTAGAATATGGAGCAGCAGTGGGGAACCCTCATCAAGTTGCGTAAAGAACCAAGTCCATACTCGTTAGTGAGCGCGCCCAAGCTTCGCAGCTTGGGCGCAAATGTGAATGGAGAGTTTTATAGGGAACCGTGTTTGCACATTCGATACCATACGATACGATGGGCCCTCCGGTACGTACTGCGCATGCGCTACCACAGAAGACTCACGCATGCGCAGTTCGTGCAAAAACGGTTCCCTCAAACTCCCTAATATGTGCGTACTGCCGCTCCGTGTATGCGAGGCGCGGGTTTATCTGTTAGCTAAGACGACGTCGAGAATGACGTCCTAGAGGACGACGTCAAAATCTACCTCTAGGTCTAATTCAAGGACGACCTCAAGCACGACGTCGAGGAAGACGTTATAGAGGACGACGTCAAAGGCGACGTCTAGGACGACCTCTAAAGCAATCATTAGTACGAGCTCTATGATGACGTAAAAGACGACCTCTCGGACGACCTCTAGGACGACGTCGAGAACGACGTCCGCATACGTGCGGCGCCTGCGTATGCGGTCGTCCTGCGTATCCGGACGCGCCGCGCATTTGAAGCCAGATACCGTACCGCGAAAACCAAGTGAAGATCTGTTCTAAAAAATGCTATCGATTTAAAAATTGATTGTACAGGGTGTCACAAAAGAAAATTTACACGGTCTTTTTCACCGCAAAAATAAACTAGGCATCGCCGAACGCTCATTCTCCGCCCAAAGATAGAGAAAATTCAAAAGCGCAAACACCAAGGAAAAGAAGAGGTGTTTGCGCTTTTGAATTTTTATACAATGTGTAGCCAACTAGCCCAACAGTTAATTATGATTCAAAGGTAGAGCTAGAGGTCACAACCAGATGCCAAAGTTTCAGCCCCATCCGATAACTTAATCAAGAGTTATAAGTGATTTTCTGAAAATTTCAGTGGGAAAATGGAACCCATTTTTGCCTGTTTTCGGTTTCTGGTGCCATAGAGCCCCATGTGTTCGAAAACTCCGTTGGCCGCCATTTTCCCATTGAAATTTTCAGAAAATCACTTGTAACTTTTGATTAAGTTATCGGATCGGGCTGAAACTTTGGCATCTGGTTGTGACCTCTAGCGCTACCTTTGGGCGGGAAATGAGCGTTCGGCGAAGCCTAGTTTATTTTTGCGGAAAAAAAGACCATGTAAATTTTCTTTTGTGACACCCTGTACTTTTGCAAGTGGAGTCGCACCATTTCAGCATTTCAGAGCGCGGAGAAAAGGGGGGAGGGGGGGGGGGGGCGGGGGGGACACGGTAGATTTCGGGTTTGGACGGGTATCGCATTAGATAACGTTAAACAAGCAGTATCAAACGTACGCAATAATCAAAACAATTTTGTTTTATCTTTATTTAATTTATGTTGTGTGTCGGGAAATGAGTTGTGTAATGCAAAGTGCAAAATAAAAATGCGAAAACAAAAAAAAAAAAGCGGTGCCTGAGAATTTATTGCGTTCCCCCCGCGCTCTGAGATGGACCCGCCGCCACGTGGCCAATCGGTACCACCGGCTGCCGCCAGGTAAGCGCCCCGCTGAAAAAAGACCCTTGGTCGAGCTGTACATTGTATTTATAGTACGTGACTTCAAGTACACTGAGCCCGGTGTACCTACTACTTGAGGTACGTATAGGGTGACCATATTCCTCAAGGTAGAAAACGGGACATCCTAGCGCAGGAAGGGGGGGGTACTAAAGATTGAGATTGGGAGAAAATTTTTAATGAAATAACTGCTATTTCAAAACATTAACATACTACATGCGTGCTATATTCAGTAAGTAAAAAAAATATGTCTACACACGAGTCTTCGCGAGAGAAAAAGTGTTTGTGGGCGAGAACAGTTCTCTAAAGTTTACTGCGTGCAAATAATTTATAGTACCTACGGCCATTTTTGTAAAATTTACTTGTAACTAATAGGTATAGCTTCGGTTTGCTTCAACTCGCTTTGTGCCAATTTCGAAACTACTATGCACTCCTGCGAAAACGAGACACGATTCTTTATTGGGACAAAAATACGGGACGGCAAAAGCGGACCTCAAAAACGGGACGTCTGGTCACCCTAGGTACGTAACTTCTCACTTACTTTGTATTTTTGTATTATATAAAACAAGACGAACGTATTTTTGCACTCAAGTCGCAAATCGGGTTTTGTTCAAGGCATATTCACGAATGTCGTACCGTAGAAACCGACGCGTGGTCCGTTTTCCAACTTGCGTGGAACTTATTTATTTTTTCAAGCTCAAATTCTCGTTCGAGGTTTTATTTTTTTATTGTTTTTTTATTGTTTCTTTTGAGAACTTATGAAGAGGCGTCTTGTTACTATCGGAAGAAACGAAGATAAGGGGAGAGCCAGGCCGCATACGCTTCTTGGAAGAGGTCCCACCGCCAAGACGAGCGCACGCAATCGCAACCGGTGCATACATCGGTCAGAAGTGCGTGGTTCAACTCGTTCTATCCACTTCCGATCCGTGGACTTTTGCAGTGACTCGGTATTTCGCGAGCGGTGCCCCACTCGGAAACAATGTTTAACCGCCGGTGGGCGCCGTCCTTCGTTCCACTTCTCCTCTGCTTGCAACAGACGCCTTGGATAGCTGCCAGGAAGCCAAACATCGTCATTATGATGATGGACGACGTGAGTTGACTCGTTCATGCGCTAGGTGTTATACACCAACTCGACTCTTTGACGTCACGGCACAACGTTGGCATAATCTCACGCGAATCTGCGCGAGAGATTCTGTGCACGCGTACCACCTACACCTGGTGTGAGCAAACGCGGACTTGTTTGTAAACAGCGTCATACTCCCTCTCAATTTAAAGGGGTGTCAGTTACCGAGAGCGGGCCCACTTTTCCCAACGAAAATTTGAGGTCCCTTATAACGTTTTTTTAATAAGGTAACGACAAGCTCCGCAACTTTGGCTTCTGGTCCGAACTGAAGTCACTGGACTGTGGAGAGTGAGCTTACGGCGATGCATAGTTTATATTTGCGGTAAAATAAACAGTGTAGTTTTGTTTTGTTTCTTGTTCGGGGACACGGTGAACTTGCAAATGACAAAGGTGTATACGTTGGCCAGTCGGTGCTAGGCCCCTATAGTATTCCCAAGTCATGCGTCCTGTATACCTCACAACGTAATGATGAAGTCGTGGAGATTCGGCAGTGAAGAAGAGTGT
Source organism: Ixodes persulcatus (assembly GCA_013358835.2). Lineage (NCBI taxonomy): Eukaryota > Metazoa > Arthropoda > Arachnida > Ixodida > Ixodidae > Ixodes > Ixodes persulcatus. Next base: position 550,609 of record JABSTQ010011147.1, read on the forward strand.
CCCGCTGACCTTATTTCCAGATGGGCTGGGGAGACCTGGGAGTTCTGGGGCAGCCAGCGAAGGAGACACCGAACCTAGATCGGATGGCCGCAGAAGGGATGCTCCTCACGGACTTCTACACTGCGAACCCGCTCTGCTCACCCTGTAAGTCGAACAAGTGTATCCGCGGGCGCACTGCTCATATACGCCACACGAAAAACAGACTGCAGACATGTCCCAAGACATGTATGAATCAGGTATGATTTGGACACGCTCGAGTCGTATCCGCACATAATTCTGTCATCGCGTGTTTGCCGCGAACTTTTGTTTACGATACTGCGGCTGTCTTTTGATTACGATACTGCGGCTGTACGAAGAACCGAATCGCGAATTCGAACGAACACTGCAGTCACCAAATAAATGACGCCCTGAGGAGTGTTTATCAGGTATAGAACTTTAGATGTATTGATAGACACTCTACGAGGATCGATTTCATTTAAAGAATCTCAGAACTGTGCTTGAATACCGGCTGCAAATCATAAAAAAAAAAAGATTCATTGCTTGGTGTATTTTTTGTTTTTTTTGTAAGGCGCATACTTTATCATTTGTTTTTTACAGCGAGAGCCGCTTTACTGACCGGGCGTCTTCCCATCAGGAACGGGTTCTACACTACCAACAACCACTCCAGAAACGGTGCGTGTGTTCTAGTAGCCACGGCTATAAGCAGCAGCTGATCAAGGCTTCTATGGCACATGCAGCGTACACGCCGCAAGAGATTGTGGGCGGTATTCCGGACGAAGAGCTGCTCATCCCTGAACTTCTTGCCACCGCTGGTTACAGGAACGCGATTATCGGCAAATGGTAATTACGGTACTTTCATCGCGCAAGCTCCATAGATGGGAGCACAAGAGAAAACGAGAATCAGTTGGAAGTCCTCAACGACTGGAGCCGCTAAACAAGACACGCTTAGGGTATCGGCATAATATCCGATTGTCTTGTGGACAGTGGCGTAGCTAGGCCATCCGGCATCGGGGGCTCTAAGTCTTTCGTAGCCCCCCCCCCCCCCCCCCCCCTTGCCTTCACTCTCCAAGGTCGTAACCAACCAGTAAAGCAAGAGGGGGGGGGGGGGGGAGAGGTGGCACCCCCCCCCTCCCCTTCCCTATGTGACTGGGACGCCTGGTACCCGGGGTCCAGGGTCCAGGGTCCCCCGGCCCTCCCGGTTGCTACGCCACTGCTTGTGGACGCCGCCATTGTAGTGCATGGTGCAGAACGGGCGTAATTGGCAATTAATTGTTACAACTCGCACGACTTTCTGAGCTTTAGATATACTGTGAAGAAACTGAGGCGGTATAGACCATATGCAAAAAGAAGCGCCATCTAGTGTATTCATGATCAACGATCAGATTTCCTCCATATTGGGGGGTTCCCGTACCGACAATTTCGCCCGAAAAACAATAGTCCCGGCAAAGTGTAAGTCGTAGAACAAAAATATGATCACCTGCTGCAAGTCCAGTACGAACCCTTCACAGGACGTCTTCGAGAAATACCGTTCATTGACCTGGATGGCCCAGTTCACTGGGGGGCTATGTTGCGCTTTTTGAACTCCCAGGAGACTAGGGAGAAGGAAATGACGTCAACAACGCAGCAAATGCAGATTGGATGTTGATTTTGTTTTCTTCTGTCAACATCCAATCTGCGTTTGCTCTAGTCGTTGACGTCACTTCCTTCTTCCAAGTCTCCTGGGAGTCCAAAAAGCGCAACATAGCACCCGCTTGAGTGACGAGTCTTGCGGCCTCGTTGCTGACAATTCCTTTTCCTCAATTTGGCGGCCGTCTTTCTTTTCTTCTTTGATCCGAAACTAACCAGCAACCCATTGAGTGTACAAATAAACTGCCCTAATATCATGAAAACCGAGTTAAATGCAGATGCGCCTCGTCCACAACTGGAAAATGTGATAAACCCCCCAATATGGCGGCTCCTAATGGCATGATGATGATAGCTGGCAAGGATTTCGCATATGGCCTATTGTTTCGCCGACTGTTCTAACATTCCTTGAGTACGAAAAAGCGTTTCGAACAATGATTTTAGGCACCGAGATTGCCCAAGTGTCGTTACTCTGGAGAGCATAACCTATTTAGTGGCTCCGAATTTGACTATCGCGTTGCAAGAGTCTCTGCTCGTGCGAGCAAGCACGTCCAACCGCAAGCCTGCCGAAGTTGCGACCACGCTCATGCTGCACGTGCTGAGAAATCCTTTGCTGACGTCACAGTCAGCTTTTGGCCAATCATGGCAGGTCGACCACTGCGACTTTTTCAATCACTCACGTCCCCAATAGACCATTGCAAGCAGGGCCAGAGCCGTTTATTGAGAGAGTTTGGCCATACATTGGTTTGAATAGGCGAGCATCTCGGGGCCAACCACAGGCCGCGAAACAGCCCCTAGCGGTGGTCGTGTGCTCTAAATTTGTGACACGACTATACTTCGTTTCACCTTATGTGCGAGCGAAGGCAAAACTGGAAGCGCGAGCACGGAAGCTCCGTGCGTTCAGGCTTTGCTCGAGCGCGCGTGCTGGGGAGAAATGCAAAAAGCGCTGGTCTCGCGCTTCTAGCTTTGGCTTCGCTCGCAGATAAAGTGAAACGAAGTATAATTTGAGCCGTACCGAGCGGAACTCCGCGTCTCAAGACGCTCGCGCACCCCACCCTTTGCACTGCTTTCTTTCAGCCAGTCTCAGGACGCTGTTCTAGCAGTGCAGACAAAGGCATGGGCACGAGCGCGTGGCTTTGGAAAGTGCCTCCTATGCACGAGGTCTCGTACAAACAAAAGCGTTTCGCTGAGCTAGGCTCACGCGCCTGTGCCTTTGTCTTCACTGCAGACATTTGTGAGATGGAGTAGAGGTCTCCTGATTGGTCGACGCTGTGTCACAAATTTAGTTTACGCCTTAACCGCCCATTCACACTGGAAGCGGATCCGCGTTCGCAAAGCGGTTGCGAACGCGGTTGTATAAAGATCCAGTGCAATTGCAGGCGTACTCGATGACATTAAGTGCGCGTGCAATGGACCTTTTTCACATACCGACGGCACCAGGCGGTGGCTGCACGAACTAAAAATCGAGGAAGTGACCTACCTGCGCTACCAATCGATAATGGGAGCTACGCTACCAGTTTCTTCGCTCTCCGAGTAGCGGCGCGTGCCCAACGCGACTCTAAAGAGGGGGATCTGTGGCGTCCAACCAAACGTCATGTTTCTCTTTCCGTCCACTTTCTTTTTTTGTGTAACACAATTATATATCTGTTGCAATTACGTGTTCTACTCGCTCATCCACAGCCTCCTTTCGAATTTCCTCGATTTCTAGTGCCGACTTCCGCCGCTTGGCATCGAGTGCTCACGCGTGCGCAGAACGCTTCTCGGAAAAGGTCCATTGTACGGGATCTTTATACAACCGCGTTCGCAACCGCTTTGCGAACGCGGATCCGCTTCCAGTGTGAATGAGCGGTAAGCGTGGGGGGAATATTCGGCGCTGGCGGCGGCCTTTGCTCCGCCTATTGTCCAAACTCTCCTAATATACGGCTCTGAGCAGGGCCACTGGCCACCGCCATGTCTTTGCTCGCGCGGAGAAGCACGTGCAATTCGAAGCTTGCCACGTGCTATGTTCGAGCACAAGCTGCACGTGCTTGCACTCATGGGACAACGGTCGGGCACCATGCAATGACGTTTGGTTTGACAGGTAGCGCCATGTTACGCGAAAGTTTCGCAACTCTGAGACTGCCCGCGGCTGCACTCATTAGATCTGCTATCCAGCTGGAAAGTTCGATTGCGGAGTCCGAGCGCTCGTGCCCAATCGTTCGGCATAGCATGGCCCACCAAATTGAACTTTAAAGGGATACTGAACCAAAGAATTTAGCGTCCATAATAAGTGGCGCACGTTCTTTCCACGAGCCAGCAGCCGCCGGTGTGCGCGAGCACACGCAACGAAAATGACGTCAAATACCTCCATTCGCGCTTAAAGGGGCGATGCAACAATTTTTGTACTTTGCGCAAATACCGCTTAAAACGGATCCCTGACGTTAATGACCTATGAAACACTTGTTCGTTTTTCACCCCACGCAATAGAAGTTCCAGAAAAAAGTTAAAGAAAACGCGAGCACCGTTCACCCCTTCAACTCGCAGCCAGAACAAGCGGCCACGTGATCTTGAGCCGATTATATGCCGCCAATGTTGATTCTATAGCCACGCGCTGGGGTTGGCAAAGCACAGGACACGCGCTGAGTTTCAGACATTGTTATGGCTCGGCTATTGTCGTCGTTGCAGCGATTGGACACGGGCCACTACCCGAATGCATGTCGAGGCATCGATTGTCACGAGCCCAGATCGAATGCGTAGGCAGTCTTCGCGTCCACTGCGTGAGCAGCATTTAAATATCGTCATAGCTGGGATCGCAAAGCTCGATGACGCATTCCCGGGGATCGTGCTGTTGCCATTGTCCCCACAGCTCCGTCATCAAATTTCGCGAAGGAGCAAAAGGCGGCTTTGGAAGGAGAGACTGTAAGAAAAGCTCCGCTTTCATCCTTCGAATTCCGCCGCGACGAAGACGCTTCTTGGTCAGTGGTGTTGCGTTCGAGTATTCTTGGGTCCCACTAGTGCCAGGAAGCTGGTGTAAAGTAAGAAATATTCCTACCCAATGTCGTTTCACAGCCCCTTTAAGAGGACAGTCAAATGCCTGGGCTTCGGGCCAAAAGAGAATAAATACAGGCTTTTCATCTCTACAAGTGAAAGCTACGTGCTTGTTAGACCAATTAATCGCTTACCTTTTACACCAGACACCACTGAGTAGATGAAAAACTTGTCTTTATTCTCCTTTGGCCCGAAGCCCATACATTTCACTGTCATCTTAACCGCGAATGGAGGTCTTTGACGTCATTTTTGTTGCGTGTGCTCGCGCACACCGGAGGCTGCTGGCTCGTGGAAAGAACGTGCGCCACTTATTATGGACACTAAATTCCTTGGTTCAGTATCCCTTTAAGGCCACGAGCCGCACTAACTAGCAGCCGTCCGAGATTCCTCCTGTACACTGCCATAGGGCTACGCCGCACGGCAATCAATGAACGATTTCCCATTAAGCCTCTGCGCATGCGTATACACACCCTGCTTTCGCCTTACTTCCGCTGTCGCCATTTTCGGAGGGCACCGTCTTGCACGATCAACATTGTCAGCATCTATCCGTTTCTTTTTTAAGCATCGGTTGTATGGGGCATAGAGAGCAATGAAAAAATTCGGCAGAGACTCTTAAGACTGCTTACGTGTAGGAATGCGAAAGCATTCCTACACACAGCGCGCTCCTACAAGCAGCGCGCCACGTCTTCCTTTTTTAGACGGCGCTCCGGCGGTGACATCACGCCCCCCACTGCGCAGGCGCGGCGCGCACGCCGGTTACACGGCTTCCGTAACGGCGCATCTGCGTTGCTGTGCTTTTCTTTCTGTTTTGTATCCGAGGCGCGTTCGCTTTAACCTCGAGCGGCCTCGCGGGCTTCAGTGACGAAGCATCTAATATGACGCGTCGCAGCCAACGGAACTTTAAGTGCCGTTTCGCTCAGCCAATGGCCATTTAGATGCCGTTTTTCGCTGCTACAGACAATGGCAGGCTTCGCTCCACCGGACAGTTAATGCTTTCGCATTAATACCGACAGAACGACACGATGCATGCCGATGTGTTCCCAGTCTTCTGACGGGCTGGGGCATGTTGGGTTGCCCTGCCATTGCTTTGGGCGCCAAGAACCTCGGAGGCCATGGCCTTTCATTCGTGACTCGCAGACAAACCTCCAGACGGTGATGGTTTCTCGATAACGGTCCATTGACAAGCCTGTTTCCATTAAAGCTCATTCAGATAGTTCCGTCGCGTCTGGAAGATCTGGCTTCGCACGCGATTTCACGGATGTCCCGAACTCGCGGTCGTATTTTGACGCGACGGAACTGTGTGAATTAGATTTTAGGCGAACAGCCGAACAGGCTTGTCGACTCCCGATCGTGACATGTTTCGTCTCACGTTAGCACGTTGCTCAGCTCACGCGTTGTGGATCCCTCTGCTCCTCCACAGGCACTTGGGCCACCAGGAGCAGTTCCTTCCGCTCCGCCACGGCTTCCACGAGTGGTTCGGGTCGCCCAACTGCCACCTCGGGCCTTACGACAACGTCGAGCGCCCCAACATCGCCGTCTTCAGAGATTCTTACATGGTCGGAAGGTCCAGGCTATCACCGTTTGTTCGGGGCAATATCACTGGATCCTGGAAAAGTATAGCGCCGAGCTCCCAAGATTAGTCGCCATTTCGGTCCATGGAATGAGCAGCTTTTTTTCTTGAACTCTCCATCCTCGGTGAGCCGATCCAAATTCGCGGTGACAGGTTGCTCTAGAAAGACGTTTTTTTTTTTTTTATTATTATTATCCACACACCGGCGAAGCAGACGCACATGTTCGCACCGCCACCACAAGCGGCATCAATGCTTGGAAGCACTGAAAAATAATTTTCCTGTCTTCAAATACGCACGAAGAACCATATCGTAGTAAGAGATCTGTGGAGGTCAGCATGATTGATAAGTTGATTGCATATAAAGAGCCAAAGATGCTTAATATTGGCGAGGAACGCTTGCAATACAATGACGCTCCATAGCGATCTTAGCTCGCCTGGTTCGGAATGACACTTTCGAAGATTTCGAAGGACCGAAACGGCGATTTCCATGGCAACAGGTACCAATCAGCCATGTTCTGCTTGTCTCCTGCTGCAGGCACGGAAGGTAATGGCGCTATTTTCCCAGGATCCAGTGATTTTAGTTCGGGGATGTTCATCTTGAACAAGCTAAACACTTCAACGCTTGTCTTTCTTATTTTTTAGGTACTACGAAGACTTCGAGATTGACCTCGACACCAGGACGTCAAATCTGACGTTACAGTTCACGCAAGTACTTGAGCATTTCAACCTGAAAAGTGTATCGACCGTCTCACTATGCAGACGCAAATTTCATGCTTGGAGGGAAAACAGCGTAGAATGAACATTTGTAATTAAACCCTCAAAAAAAGAACATGCCAGAACTGCATGTGTGACGCATGTTTCGTCGACGACATTTCCCCTCGCTAGAAGCGTCGCTCTAACTCTAAATATATCTGAAGACACCTGAGACACTTCGTGATAAGTACTGGATAAGTCTATTTACAGAGGCCCGAGAAGGGTGTACACCAGCGTTAAGATGCTCGCTTTCCCCTTCTTAAAATAAATAAATAAATAAAATAAAATAGAATAGCTGGAGAGTAACTAGAGGAGAGAATGAAGATAAGAATAGCTATGTGTACATCCATGTCTATGCACAAGTTCACTTGCGTGTGCGCGCCCGGGTTTGTTCCAGAAAGCACAGGTTATCTGAGTGGCTATCTAACGGCGTTCGGTACTTTGCATCGCTCCTCGGTTTCAGGAAGCGGTGGAGTTCATTGACCGACAGCACGACCGTCCTTTCTTTCTGTACTGGGCGCCGGACGCGAGCCACACCCCTGTGTACTCATCGAAGGCTGCCAGGGGGCGGAGCATCAGGGGGGCGTGAGTGTTTCACCGTTGTGCTTCATGTACGGTTGGCCACGTCCTTATGCTTTATTCATCTTGAACCTGCATCGCCATGAGGCAACATCGCAGGGAACGAACACACATGAAAGAAAAAAGGTTTTCCGCATTCGCGGCACGAACAATCTCAAACGGCAGAGTATCCTATTCCTTAATGATTTAAAAAAAAAAAAAAGAACTTTAATTATATCTTGGTACGAAGCTTGCCTATTTTGTCGATGTGATCTTTACGTCGCGAATTGTAATTGGGAGTCAAAAGTGTGGCGAACTATAGATGCCAGTGATTTTAAAATCGACAAAAACATTTAGACGAAGTTTTCTTTTTCGTCGGAGCGCCAATGAATTTTACGTCACTGACATTATTAGTGCAACGGCCGTACCGTCCCAGGGTGAAGCGAGCAGCACAGCTTTGCATTCTCTGTCTCTCTCTCTCTTTTTTTTTTTTTTTTTTCTTGTGAGATATTGATTTACTTGGAATCTTTTCTATGTCTGCAGTTACGGAGATGCCGTACAAGAGCTGGACCAAAGCGTTGGCGCCATTCTCGACACGCTGCGTCGTTGGGGAATCGAAAACAACACCTTCGTATTCTTCACGTCCGACAACGGTGCCGCTCTTGTGAGCAAGACGGAAGGTATACCTTGGGATGAAACTGAACCTAGGCGACGATGGTGTCGCCATTCGCGACCCCTGGATCATATTTGGCGTTTGACCTGGCGGTCGTGGCGACGCAAAGCCTCGGTGGCTTTGTTCTAGAGCGAAAAGGACGTTCACGGAATGTTATCACTGATCAATGAATATACAAGGTGCTTTGTTGTTTAAGTTTTACAGACGTTAACATCATCGCACCGCCGTGGTTCCCACATGCCCCAGATCTTAGTGGTTGTGGATCACGCTTTCCTGCGCCAGACTGCATTAGTGTAGATTTCACAACTTTTTTCTTTTTACAATTTTGTAAAGCCTTGAAAGAAAGACACTCTGTATATCTTGCAGGAGGCAGCAACGGTCCTTTCCTGTGCGGCAAACAGACTACTTTCGAAGGCGGCTTCAGGGAACCGGCTATTGCTTGGTGGCCCGGAGTCATCGAGGCGGGAAATGTATGCTAACTTCAATCTGGAGCTACGTACAGATCAACAATAGAAGACGTCGTCATAACAACTAAAGCCGCGAAGTTTTTTTTCTTTTCGTGACGTAGCTTTTATCGGTGATGTCGATCTGCTTATCTGCGAGTATTCACGACTATTCGCAGTCAGGGTGGAGAGCGAATGAGTCGCAATTACGCCTACTTCATTTCAATTAATCGCGTATGCAAAAAAAAAATGCGGCGGCTTAGCTCGGCTATGTTAGGATATACGTACCGTCAGCTTATGCGCACAAAATGAGAGGCGCTATCAAGCGGCTCCGGTGCAGCGTCAGACTTGGCTACTGCGCAGCGCAGGCGCAGAGCTGGGCAGGCGCCGGCGCCAGTGCGTCTGCCCCGGCTATGACGTCACTCCTCTGGAATGCGCAGACCGGCGAGGCGGGCGAGGCGCGCGCGGCGGCGGCTCCGGCGCGCCAGCTGTGCGCCGTGTGACGTCACTGCTCCTCGCGCTTGCGCATCACGGCTCTTTGAAAGCCACGCGAAACTGCTCGACCTCGGCCAGTATAGCTCACGCTACAAAAAAATATGTGAATCACAGCATTCCGACCTCTTTTGGTGGAAACCCCTATTCCCGCACCGGAATTCCTTACCTCATTAGGACACACTCCTGTATCTGTATTTTCCAATACTTCACCCGTATTTTTCAATTTTTTTTTTATACATACGCACTGCTTTTTATCGAAATGAACTCCAGGGTCAGTATTAACTGCGTCGCATTTATAGGGCCGGCTCAAAGCGCCCCGGGCCTCGGATGTAGCTTCGATGATGTCATAATGTCACGTGAAGATCGTCATCAACATGACGTTCGTCACATGACGCTGACGTCAGGCCCGAGACGTCCTGCCCTGCATACGAGACATCTGGGACGCTTGGGGAGCTTATTTTCAAGATAGCTTCACTATGCATGCATTCCGTTCCTCGTAGGGAACAAGGCAAGTGGTGACTGTTCTGGATCTGCTGCCGACCATAGCGGAACTGGCTCAAGTTCCACTGCCCCCAGGACTGGTTCTAGACGGAACAAGCGTCGTACCGGCACTGCTCAAATCGCCCCACCGTCATTATGAGGATGAAATACCTGACAGGTGCGTCGCAATACAGAAAGGCCTCTCTGCGTATTACACGGGCGCCACCGCGCGTACGTACAATTCCTCCGAGTTCCGGATCAGGCCGCCGTCGGACACGGCAAGATAATGACGTCACAATAGCCGCTCCAATCGGTCGTTAAAAATAACGTCACTCACGGTCTGGCAATGGCAACGCGTGCCTGTGCGTCTTCATGGACGAGATCGTCATGAGGGTCCGTCATGAGCCCATTCCAAGGACGCACATTGACTACCACGCAAAAGCGTTCCAAAGCGGCTGGAAGTGGCTGAGAGACGTCATTTCCGTCCGGCTAAAAAGCGTGCGCGCCGAATAACGCTGACGCGAATGTGTGGATACAAGTCACCCGAACGCTGATAGCGAGCGATAAGGACCTGCAAGGCTTCAGACTGGTTGTCAAAAGAGTAGCGTGCTTTTTTTTTTTTTTTTCTCCGCCTGTCGTGTATGCAGCATGGCTGTGGACAGCGAGCTTTGAGGTCGTGCTTGAAGTTGTCGCAGGCATCCGGATCCACGTCACCCTCACCTAACTGCGTACAAACAACGGTGAACGCAGGCCAGTCTTCTACTACAGAGGCAACGAGCTCATGGCGGTGCGTAAGGGAGTTTACAAGGCCCACTTCTGGTGCTGGACCAATTCTTGGGAGCAGTTCAAGACGGTAGGGGGCGTTCTTGATATCCTGCAGTAACTCTAAAAGACTCTTTTATTAGGGAGTTTTCGTAGACCGTTTTCCCACCTCTGCTACGCTCTCCGAAGCGAGGACTCCACTATTGCGCATACTCGGCGGCGCGGCGCTAGCCTTGCCTGCAGAGTCCCGGATCTCGTAGCGGGTTGCGGAGAACGTTGCGGGACAGCGGAAACGATCTACGAAAACTCCTTATTAGGGAGTTTTCGTAGACCGCGTTTCCCCCTCCGCTAAGCCCTCTGCAACGAAGGAGCCGCTACTGCGCCTGCGCGCCGATGGCCTTGACTGCAGAGTTCCGGGTATTGCATTGGGTTGCGGAGCGTTGCGGAACGACGAAAACCATTTACGAAAACTCCCTATTGTCATTTGTGGCAACGCGTAAGCACCCGTTCTTGTCCCACCTTTGTCCAGGGGATTGACTTCTGCCCGGGATTCCAAGTGCCGGGCGTGACGACGCACTCGCAGAGCAACTACACTGCGGAGCCGATCCTCTTCCACTTGGGCCGAGACCCCGGAGAAAAGTTTCCCATACAGTACGGGTGACGAGCAGCGCGGACACCTCCTCGCTGAGTTTTTGAGTTCATCTGGTATCACAAGAAGAGCGCACCACGGGACCTGAACTGGACACTCGGCGGGAATGTTGGCAAGATTTCTGAACCGCCATGGCCAATCGCGGCGATCAGAAATCTCGCCGACTTTCTCGTCGAGTGTCCAGTTAGAGCCCCAGAGGACCCAAGCCCAACGCGCCTCTGTGCTGGGCATTGAGATTTTTTTTCCTTCCTTTTTAATTGTTGTTGCAGTTTCTTTTTTTTCTTTTTTTTTTTTGCAACAAACAATAGACTAATTTCCGACGCGGTTCATAGTGGCTCGGTCCCCCTGGGGTAAAACCCTGGTTTTGGAACCTAGCTCAGACACCGGACCCGGAGGTTTTCTGGTTCCTGGAAAGCGGCGCATGTCACTCGCCCACACGCTCCTCTCTTCAAGCATTCTTGTAGATTACTTTAAATAATATGGGGCGCAAAAAAGAGGAGGAGGAGGACAGACAATAAAGAAGGAAGCACCACTTTCGTGGTGTTTCCTCCTTCCTTGTCTCTGCGTCCTTGCCCGAGCTGTATTTAATCGTTTTTATTATCTGCCGAAGCAACATATTAGAAAGTCAGTTCCCATACCTCCGATGACGGTACCCGATAACGATAAGGTGCATGCGTAAAGGCGACGGCGGGGTATCGGGTATCGTTATCGGAGTCATCGAAACGCCCTACTAAAGCTTCCGAATAAAAATAAAAACAGTACGAGACGCAAAACATAAAAATCTCCTTCGCGCACCATCACACATCTTCATTGTATATTTTACGAGCGGCTTATCCGCTATAAACGTCCGGTAATTGTTTTTATTTGCTCTTTTTTCGTTAACTAATAGGGCGGGGACTACCGAGTACAATGAAGGCATCGCTCCAATACTCCGAACCTACCACGCACACAAGCGCACCATGATCCCGGGCAAACCGCAGCTCAACTGGTGCGACAACTCTGTCATGGTAAACAAAAACTCTTCTCGACGGGATAACTGGGCTGGATCACTCATCTAGCTTCAAATGAGAATGTAAAAAATGTCTAGGCTTCTTTTGTCCTCAACAGTCATCGGCGGTTGGTGTCAATGTGACTGTCGTTTAAACTTGCCTTCCAGCACTGGGCCCCACCTGGTTGTGACCGGTTGAAGCGTTGTCTCCAGGCGCCACCGTCAAGGCCTTACCTCTGCGACTGGCCGCATCAATAAAGCACACGAAGACAGGAAATGCCACTATACTTCGTCTCACCTTAGCGTGGAGTAACTGCGAAGGCTGTGCAAGCGCGAGCGGCCAGCATTGACTGCCTTGACTGGAGCACTCGCTGCACGAGCGCCCGTGCAGCCGCCGAGGCTTCATCCGAAGCAACTATAGCTCGCGCTCTTAGCATGCGCGGCTAATAATAGTCCATGCTAAGGTGAGACGAAGTATAGACGCAAATAAGACTTCTTGTGCAAATTAAGTTTGAACGCTTCTGAACGGACCTTTCTACCAACTTCCGCTGTAGTACGTTCATCATAAGTTACGCCATTTGTCTTACGCCATTCCAGTGCTTTCCTTGAAACTCTTTCTTTGGGACGTACCTGCAGGGGCGGCCATGTAGGTGGGCGACCTGGGGCAATCACCTAGGGCGCCATCGCTCAAAAACTCCCCCCCCCCCCCTCCTTTTTGCTTTGTTTGAACACGGCGCCCGACACGTCGTTATAGGAAGTATTCACTGGCGGCCATAGCTGTGTGCGCGACTGCTGAGCGCGTGCTGATGGCGAGCTTCCACGGTTCTTTTGCAACGTGCATTCCGCACCATCAAGAGTGCCGGTCTTAGCAGTCTAGTAATGGGGGCTCGTTCTGAGCGTGCGCTCTAGACAGCACCCACAAATATGGCGCCCAGTGAATACTCCTTATTGGCGACGTGAGTGATCGAAAGCGTCGCTGTGGTCGGCCCACCACAATTGGCCGAATGCTGACTATGACGTCAGCAAAGAATGTATCATCGACGAAGATAAGAGGAATGAAAGAACTTCAATTTTGACGGTGTCGGCAGTGTTGCTTTGAGAGCGCTATGATTTCAGGCTTCCACCATGCTTATTACAAACACCATCGAACTTGTTGTTCACAAGGTAATGACGTCACGAAAGGTAACCGATCGAGGGCGCCACCGAAACATCTCGCCGCTGATAGAGGGTATTCTCTGGACACCATATTAGAGGGCGGTGTTTAGAGCGCATGCTCAGAACGAGCTTACATTAATAGGCTGCTAAAGCCCGGTTCATACAGTTGCGTTTGACTGCGTTTGACTGCGTTGCGGCAGCGAGACACCAGGACATCCCTGCTGCTTATATCGCGTGCCAAGAAGATTCCTTGAATTGGATTCCACGCTTCATACGAAGCACAGATGTGCCGGTGACTCGCTTTCGGTTCTCGCCGCAACGCAGTCAAACGCACTCAAACGCAAGTGTCTGAACCGGCCTTTAGACCAACGTTAGCTAAGACCGGCAATCTTGATGGTGCAGAACGCACGGTTGCAAAAGGACTGTGGAAGGTCGCCGTCAGCACGCGCTCAGCAGTCGCGCACACACCTATGGTCGCAAGAGGGGTGACAGGCCCCCGCCATGTCTCTGCTCGTGCGGACGAGTCCGTGCAAATGCAAGCTTGACAAAGCTACGCTCACGCGCACGCTCCACGTGCTTGCACACATGTGGCACGGCGAGAGGAATTTGCCAACTCCCGGTTCCTTAGAAAATTTTGTTTCACTGTTGACAAACGACGACAATGAGCTGGCAGCCTGTGCAAGCATGGTTCTGAAACCTCCAGACTAGTTTTCAGAACCATGCTTAGACTGGCCTGCAGATCATCGTCGTCGTTTGTCAACAACTAAACAAAATTTCCTAAGGAACTGGAAGTTGCCAAACGCCGGAACTATAGTCTCTCTCCACGTGCGACAACCCGGCTGGAGCTCTGTGCGAGCCGAGCACGAGACGGCACAAGCCATCTTGTGCATTGGCACCTGTCCCCTGTGAACTACAATCATGGCGGCGTCACGCATGCGTATAGAACGCTTAGCGAGATCGGTCTATCGTCGATCTGCTCGATCGTCTTTCGTTTTTGGAATGCGGTTCTCGTTTGAGAAAAAGCTCGTGTTGGGCCACTACTCACATGTTTACTAACAACGCAATGCCGTACCTAGTAGATAGGGGCGTATAAAAAGAAAGGGGGGGGGGGGGAGGGGGGCACCAGGCCGGAGTTTGCCCAGGGTGCTTGATGGTGTAGGGTCGGCCCTGAGTACCTGCCACTAAAATTGTGAGATAAAAGTTCCACTCACAAACGGAATTTCGTAGACAAAACAGTATACATGTCCTAAACCCAAGATGATGTCGGTTTTTTGCTCCGCCTGACTTATGCCCAGGAAGGTCCGTCTGTTGGCAGGTCGAGGTGACCGCGGTCTCACGTGCCAGCCGCAGGATCCAAACGGCAGCCGCTGTTGCCGCGCGGCGCTTTCAACGACGCGTTGTTTGCGAAACGGCCAGGAGGTTATTTCGGGGCTACGTCCCAGGGCCGGCAGCCCGGGTCCGCTCCCCACCCTCCCTCTTGTATCTCCTCGCAAGAGGCCGCTTTTGATTTAGGCAGACGTCCAGGCCGAAGCCAGCATGTCCGCATCGAAACGTCTTGCTTCTCACGACCGTTCAATGGTAAGTCGAAGCCTCGATGACTGACCTCAAGATCCACGCGCATCTATAGTTTCAAGGCGGACCGCAACAGACAAACGAGAAAGGTGCCTCGCGGTTCCGAGTCCAAACGGGAAGTTTGCGCTAATGCGCGACGAAAAACGACATTGTTGCATCATGCAATGCCGGATGCGTCTGGATTATTTGTCTTCGTGCGCAGGGTTGAACACGTCTGGTGCCAAGTTTCCTGACAAGGGCGGCAGGAAACAAGTCGGGATCTAGTTTGTCGGTGTTTGTCTCTTTAGATGTTAGATCGTCACTGCCATGGAAGTCGATGCGCGGTATAGCTTACAAATCCCACTGGCGTTTTACGGCTGAAGCGTCCGCGCACTCAACAGGCATATCCGCCTCGCTGTATGATTATAATCGCTTACGATGCTGATCCGTTGCTATGTCTGCACGGCACGTTCTCCTTCATAACGACGACCGATGTGCACAGTGAACAACATGTTTTACAGAACAGCGTCCGTAGTCACATGCGGTGTATAATATAGATCTAACCGCAATGTAAACTGACCTTGAACAGTTCTAGCCACACGCGCAGCCTAAGCTTGGAGGAAGGCAGCACTAGCGTGCTGGAGGCGGGGCGTCTCTATAGTATACTGACTTTTCTGCGTCCGACATCTGCTCCTTTGTGGGTTCACAGCCTGCATGCATCGTCACCTGCAAGTTCATCGAAAAATATTATCTGTTTTCCCCCGTACACGTTTGAATCATTGCTCATCTGTGATCAGATGGATGTAACTTGGGCCACGCATTCATCTGGTTCTGTCGGTCCGTCCTTGCAGGAAGCGTGGCGGTAGACCGGTCATGGACAACTCTCGCGAGCAGTCTCCGAACGAAAGCGACCCGGAAGATGGAGATCCGGACGAACCCGTGGCGTTCTGGCCCAAGGTCTGCTTCGAAGACCTGCCCGACGCACAGCAAGGTCCCTGGGCCTCTCTGCCGGACGTCCTTCTGGAAGCTGTGTACGGCCTGGTACCGATTCGCGACCGCTACTCCATGTCACAGGTTAGTTGCTGCTGCCAGAGTTGTCCTATAATTTATGCACAATCGATTGTGTTTTTTTTTTGTTTTTGTAAATTAAAGCTGGGATTGTCCAAAAGACAGTATGCATGAGACTGTCTCAGGCGTATTTCTTCCTTGTGTGACGGTCACATTGCTCATGCAAAAACTGTCTGCAGACATGTTTGAAGCATACATGTTGTATGAGACAAACATGCTTCCAACATGCTTGGGGCATGTCCGCAGATAATTCTGTCATCATGCCTGCAGCCAACACCATGTATTTTGTACGATGCATGAACAATGTTACTATGGCTCAACAAATGTCAAATTTATACCTAGATTTTGCTGATGGCGTAGCGGCATGCACGTTGCAATGGCACGAAAGAAAGAGCATTAGGCGTGGTGCTGAGAAATAGAGGAATTAAGAGAAAGGTATACGCGCCAGATGCTGGAAACCGCTGTACAAAATGCGCCTACGTGTCCTAAAACCCCAGAAATTAGGATTGTATGCGATTTATTTCTCTATTGAAGCGCTATCAAAGGTTGTGGCGCGCCCCTTTCTCTGCAGAAAATGCTTTCTCTATGTTGGATTACAATTTTAATGGCGAAGTCGGCTGCACGTGATCATCATTTTGGGCCCTCTAGGTAAAGTTATAAATATTGCATCGATTAAAAAAAAATACTAGGTTTTAACAGGGTGCTTTTTTAATCTTATGTATGTATAAAAAAAAACTGAAGACTGCAAATCGTTTTTCTAAAACATGCAGGTATGCCGCAATTGGTACCGAGTATTTTACTCACCCCAAGTATGGTCCGTCTTTGTACTCGACGACCGTACCATGACCCGACGCAAGTTCAACTACTACATGGGCTACCAGCACATCCTCGACCACTACCGCACGCAGATCTGCATGCACAAGATCGGCCGCTACATCCGCCACCTCCTGATCCCGGCCATGTCCAACTTCTTCAACCTGTACGAGTTCATGGTGATCATGGCCTACTTCGGCGAGCGAAGCAATACCCTCCACCTCCTGCGCACCTTCGACTTCACCTTCGCCTGCCACATGACAGACTCGGACGGACCCGAACAGGACAGACCTCAAGAGAACGTCTTCGGAACCGGAGGAAAGGTCCTCGAAGCCCTGAAGAGGCTGATGCGATGTTTCACGGGTCTAAGGCACCTTGCGCTCACGGACCTTCTGCTCGAACCGCAAGAAGCAAAGTTCCTCTTGGATGACGTGGCCGGGAACTGCATGACCACCTTGAGGACTTTGCGGCTCGTCAACTGTTCCAAAGAGCCTCACCCGTTCCTGCACGTGGGTGTCTTTCTGAACTTGTCTACGCTCTACTTGTCGCCGCAGCACCTTGATGAGGACGTGGTTGCGCTTCTGAGCTACACAGCCTTGCGGGACTTGCACCTGGTACAGTCGACGTACACGCAACTGGGCATACGCGTGTCCACGAGGGCTTGGAGGGAGTTACGGAGGGCGGCGCCGAGACTCAGGGTGCACCTGGCCGTTGAAGGCAGGATCGCTAAAGAGGTAATACTGGTTTCGCCCTTTTGAATATGTGGAACAGCTAGATGCCAGCAGCAAAAGTCCATAAGCTTGCATTGTAAAGAATCGAGAAATATTAAAAAGCCAAGACTGCAGTCAAAGTTACAAGGGCGAGCTAGCTCGGGCACCTTGCTATGAGACGTGCCTTTTTAACGTGAGAACTCGTTCTGTGGAAAAACACTTCAAAGCCGCAATCTCGTGTCTTCGCGCTTGTATATCCTTGGCTGCAGTCTCAGTCACAGAGTATAGCGCGGTGATCGTGCTATCCCGTGCGGCGGTGCTCGCAGGTAGAGTCGTGCAAAACATCGCTCAGTTAACACTCTACCCGATCACCTCTCACCAACCGTAAAAACGTTAGCGCATATTACCTGACGTCATATAAGCGTGACGTACATGATTAGACGTCAGCTTCTATCTAAATGGTGGTGAAGCGTCTACGCTCAATTTGTGCTCAGACATACAGCAGTGTGCGCTGACGTGTTGTGTTCTGGTGGGTAAAAAGTGCCTTGGGTTATCCAGACAGTGTTTATTAGTGGTCAGTCAAGCTCTGGGAACATGCCACTTTAGCATGTCCCCTATCGCTGCGCGTGTTAACGGGGATGGCAGGTATACATGCGGGTGCAACGAACAATTGTGAGCAGGATGAAGGGGAAAACAAATCTAGGTAGTTTAATTTCAGTCGTCATTTAAATCAAAAGACATATACAACGCGCAATTTAAAGAGCAAAAGGGTCTACTGTACTTGTTTGTAGTAAGTTGTAGCGTGGGTCAAATGTGGCGTATGCTAACGACGAACCGCTTCCAACCTCTAAGACTCCTTTCACTGAGACTAAGATAATCTAAGATAATAAACAATATTAAAAAAAAACGAAAGCAAGGGAAATGGCACGTGAAAGAAACTCACCATAGATAGGCTCTCACTAATTCAGCTCCCGTTATCATCACACCAGATTATCTGGCAGGAAGGTGCCCCGGTTCACTCCGTGGTCTACCGGACCCCGTACAACCAAGTGGGCCCAGAGTCTGCGCTCGTGGTCGCCACCTATTATCCGCAGGACCTGAGGACTTACGCCTTTCTGGGGTTGCCCAAGTTCCACATGGCCAAGCCGTTTGTGGACCGCCCAGACTCTGCCCTCGTAAGCCTCGTCATTATACGAAGCCTTATAGTCACAAAAAAAAAGAAGAGACATAAACTTTGTTAGGCTATAGTCTCTAGACCAACACGCGGCCCTGACGTCACGCCGCCGCGTGCGCAGGCGCTTCACGCAAATCTGGTTTCTGGGGACGCGTAGTGCCCACACGTGGCATGGGCAAACTCAGACTTGTTTGTAAACAACGTGTCGGTCTATAGACCCTTTCCAAAAAGGACACTTGGCAGGTTCCATTTTCAGTGTTCGTGCGTATGGCGCGTGATTTGCTCGCTTTCCGAAGCGACGAACGTGCGCGTTCTGGACTGTGATTTAACACGTGTGGACTGTGATTTTTGTAAACAGTGGAAACGTCTATAGGGAGTATTCACTGGACGCCATATTTGTGGGTACTGTTTAGAGCGCATGCTCAGAACGAGCTCACATAATAGGCTGCTAAGACCGGCACTCTTGATGGTGCGGAATGCACGTTGCAAAATAACTAAGGAAGCTCGCCATCAGCACGCGCTCAGCATTCGCGCACACAGCTATGGCCGCCAGTGAATACTCCCTATACACCCTTCCAATATTTACGAGACCTCAGCCCAGCCCGCGCATGTTCGTCGCTTCGCAAAGCGAGCAAACACGACCACTAAAAATGGAACCGGCCATAACGAGCGTTCGCCAGATTCCTTTCGCACCATCGAGGCTGAGTGTTGGTCATGGCAGACGATAAGTTGTTTTACCCACAGCTCGTGCTGATGACGCCATGCACACGAAAACGTTAATGTCATTTCCATCGAATGACATTATGTTATCAGCGAATCAACTCGCAGTCCTGACTACGAGCGTCGCGCGTGCACCGCGCCGCGCCAGAAATGGCGAGCGCCGACAGGATCAATCGATGTCATTCGATGTAAATGCCATTAACTTTGCCGTGTGGCAGTGGAATAAGACGAAGCAAGACCCATTCACCGTATGTCTGTTAGCCAACGGCTAAAGGCAGGCTCACAGATTTGCGTCGCGTCATGCAGCACAGCGCCTCCCCACTGGCTCGTCGTGTCGCCATAGCAACAGCTCGACGCAAGCAAGTGGTTGCCGTCGCACTCGAGCGCAACTGTTTGAACGAGCCTTTAGAGACCTATTGAGTCTGTTAGCCAAGGGTAACAGGCGCACAGGCTAAAAGCGCAGGAGATACCACACCCCAAGACCACACCCACATAAAGACGACGAACGCCCATGACGTTGCGCTTTTTGGCATTCCTCGATTGGCCTCGTCGAGCCTCGGCTGCGCCCGGACTTATGGTGTTAGCTTTTTTTTTGGTGTGTGTTCTGTGCTTCTAATGATAAACAATGACTCGTGCCGCTACCAAGGCGTTCTAGCCGGCACGAGCGTATTACGTGCGAAAACCCTCGTTGCAAGGTCTCCTGGATGGATAAATGGATGTTAATGGCCATGCCTTTTTTGACGGGCGGTAGCTTGCGCCACCTAGCTTAAGTCTGATAAAACAAACTTGTGATTCCTCCCGCCCTTCTAAAACCAATTTTCTCCCCCTATCACCAGGCATGTGTGAGATATCACCAAAATAACATTAAAAAAATCGGCAAAAAAAAAAAAAAAAACTAAATACATCATTTTTTGCTTCTTCCCCTCGGCGAGGATTTCGGGATTTTCCAGAAAGGTCTATACCAGTGTTTCTCAACCATTCATGTTTCGCAGACCCCTTCCAGCACAGATGATGGAGGACCCCGTGCGTATTGAATGTGTTGTGCCGCCACAACAGAGTGGATAAATGGATATAAAGAAGGGCTAGTGTGAAGTAGACTTCTCTCATTGACATAGACACGAGAAAACTCACCAAAATAGACAACTTTTATTGCCGGGCTTGACTGGTGAGTCAAGGCTTCGCGGACCCCTAGAATGCTTTCGCGAACCGCAAAGGGTCCGCGGACCCTTTGGGAGTCATGTTTCCCACGTCTGAGGGTGATTGCGCGCTTGCACGCCCAAAAAGAACGAGAAAGCGCTCCAAAACAGCTCCAAATCTACGAGTGATGTTAGAACCGTTTCTCATTCCAGGTACTCCTCTGTCGTTCCTGTCCGAGACTAGAAACGCTCATCATTCGAGAGCGCATCTCAACGGCTACGGTCCTCCTCCTGGCCCATCATGGCCGGTCGTTACGGCAGTTCGTCGTCCGTGGCAACGCAGTCGTCAAAAAGTGCGACTGGCCCCAAAACCCCGAGTGGAGCGAAGAGTTCTACGCGTGGCTCCGTCACACGTCGCAGTCGTACGACGCCGTCTGCAAGGAGGTGTCTCAGATGCTGGGCGTCTCGTGGACACCACTTACGGACAAGCAGTTCAAGGCCATCGTGTTGAACGAGCCCCACAACGAACGTTTCATCCTACCACGTACCTTCGCGGGTG
The DNA here is from genome assembly GCA_013358835.2 of Ixodes persulcatus. Lineage (NCBI taxonomy): Eukaryota > Metazoa > Arthropoda > Arachnida > Ixodida > Ixodidae > Ixodes > Ixodes persulcatus. The sequence goes on from JABSTQ010011147.1 coordinate 571,516, forward strand.
GTTTCCAGTTCCCGCCGCCAGAGCACAGGCTTTCCTTTTCGTCCATCGCTTCATCATCGCCGGTCTGAAACGCCAGCGCTCGCTGAAGAAACGCTCACGGAAACACGAAGACGGCCAAGGACAGGAGGAGGGATGAATGTGCCGTCAAGAGTTTCCGCAAGAGACGGCAAATTGCTGCGCGTGGCGTCGAAAACGCTTTTTTTATTATATATTTATAACTGTTCCGTCGAACTCGATCCAAGATAGCGAATCAAATGTTTGCGTCATCGGTAGTGCAAGGACAGGCCGCATCCTGCTGGCCCTCTTTGCACTGTGAAAACTAGGAGTGATGTTGCACCGTTCGATTCCATCCTATTTCAAATAAAGTTTGGCGGTACTCATGCTTTTTTATGAACGCTTGCACATTTTGACCCCGGATGCTGTCAAAGCCAATACGACGGACGAGCGCATAAACAGACTTTAAACGACGCTAAGTCAAGGCGCACTCTCTCAACTTCATTGAATGGCTATCCGATGATGCTCTTTCGGCGTGTCTTCATTGGCCTCTCGGCTCGTAATGTCGGATAACGATAACCGATAACAATGCGATTCCGTCGCAAAGGCGCCGGCAGCGAAGTATCGGGTGCCGTTATCGGAGTTATCAGTTCGATTTGCAGAAGCGTTCACCATCCCAGAAACGCAAGGTCACGGCCACGGTGTAAGATATCTATAGGTGAGGACACGCAGCACAGAGAACGCTGGGAGACGAACTTACAAGATAAAGTCATCTCAAAAAGCGCCCGAGTAGCCTCAGCCGTCTCCACTAACAAACCGACTGAAGGGGGGAAAAAAAGAAAAGGGTCTCGTTTTGGGCGCGCGTTTTTCGCGCTCTGGGCGTCTGTTCAGACTTTGACGGACGTTGGCTTGTAAAGTCCCTCGAAGGTTTTTTAGGGACGTTACTGGCTTAAACAGAGCAGCGCCCCTCGCGATCGCAAAATCGATTAAGCCGCGTTTCCATTGGCCGTTCTTACCTTCCCTCACCTTGTTGAAAGGCGCTATGAACGAAAACATACTTCAACGAAATTAGAAATATACCCGTCGTGTTCAAAAATAGGTTGAATATGATCCACAGTATCCGTAAATGACAATCGCACGTTTGTATTTTGGGCCTGATGCCTGTATTTTTCGTTATAAACGGCCCACTCTGGCGAGCGCTCGGAGAACAGCCAGCGAAGACCACGTGACATTCAACGCAATCGTGGCGTACTTCGTCTCGGGACGAGCAAAGCTACGGCTGCTTTTGTACGAATTTTGAGTGACGGGTTAATCTTCTATAATCTTGTAGGGGGACAATAACGACTTCTGGGACACACAAAAGAATTTCTCGGGAAGAGGGGAGTTCCTCCTTCCCCTCTTCTCTCGTCGTGGCCGGAGGCGAGACAGTTACCGTCACTAGCTGTCAAGGTTCCCAGACGGGCATTACAAACGAGGCGTTACCGACATCCACCAGGTGCTCTTTGCTAATCGTTGAATTCGTTTTAAAATTTCTTTTCGTGACTTTTTTTAACAAGATATTGGTGTGTTCGATGTAATACTGCTCCTAATCGTAATTACTCAGTGCATAGAGATAGCAATGACAAGTCAAAGGCCATTATGGGTAGCATTTTTAGACATCAAAGGGGCATATGACAATGTGAATCAGGAAAAACTCTGGAGCCAACTGAAGGGATATGGACTAGAGGGAACCATGGTTAAGTTTCTAGAACGGGTTTATACGGAGAATAAGGTGGTTATAACATGGGAAGCCGAAACTACAAGACCAGCAGCAATAAAAAGAGGTCTTAGACAGGGTTTCCCATTGTCTCCCCTGCTCTTTATGATATACCTCAGTGAGATGGAAAAAAAGGTTAGAACAGTGCAACCTAGGTTTTGACCCGACTTACATGGAGGAAGGACATAAAGTAAATCAAGTATTGCCAGGGTTAATGTATGCAGACGACATTGTACTCGTATCAGAAAGTCGTGAGACAATACAGGAACTGATTAGGATTTGCAGCAGGGAAGGGGACAATTTAGGACTAAAATTTAGTAGAGACAAGTCTGGTATAATAGTTTTCAACGACGAGAAGGGGGAACCCCTGGAGATACAGGACACATTGATAGAACACGTAGAAAAGTACAAATATCTGGGAGTATGGTTAAGTGAAGGAAGACGGTATCTAAAAGACCATGAAGATGTTGTAATAAAGAAGGGAAAACGAGATTCGGCTATCATGAAACACAGGGCACTATGGAACTTGAAGCCGTTGGGCGTGTATGAAAGGGAGTCATGGTGCCAGGACTATCATTTGGGAATGCGGTATTGTGTATGAGGTCAGAAATCCAGGCAGGTTTAGAGATACAGCAAAGGAGTGAGGGTAGGTTGACATTGGGGGCACATAAAAATACACCAAATGAGGGAGTACAGGGGATATGGGTTGGGCTTCTTGCAAGAGTAGAGAAGCGATCAGTAAAGTAAAGTTTGAACAAAGACTAGCTGAAATTGAGGATACACGGTGGGCAGCGAAAGTGTACAAGTATCTATATATGAAAAGTCTAAACACTAAGTGGACAAACCGAACCCGCAAGCTGAGATTTAAATACATTCAACGAGATGGAGCCGATCAGAGCATATCAGTAGAAAAGGGAGTAAAGGAAACAGAGAGGAAATTGTGGGAAGAGAGAATGCAGGGGAAATCAGCTTTACCAATATACAGGGCACAAAAACAAGAAATAAAGAAGGAACAGCTGTATGATAATTCAGTGGAGAGCTCTTTGCTGTTTGAAGCTAGAACGGGGGTGCTAAGAACGAAAACGTACAGGGCTAAATTCCAGGAAGAAGACACTCTGTGTGACGTCTTCGTCCCACCCTTTTGGGGGGGATGACTAGGGATTTGGAGGGGGTACTGGGTTTTCCGAACATGGATGGACGAATGGATAGGGAAAGAATTGCGGTAACTAAGAGGAGATTGGAAGATTGGTGGAAGAGATCTAGGGAAGGACAAAGAAAAAATAATGAAAAAATAAGCAATAAATTCACTTGAAAAGAGAGGAGGGGGGGGGGGGGGTCTGTTACTACAAAATTCATACAAATTTTTAAAAAAAGAAGGGATGACGAAATGTTAGGCTAGGTGGCGCAAGCTGTCGCCCGTTACGAAGGGTATAGCCATTACCATCCATCCGTCTCGCCTCTTTTGTGTGACCCAGAAGTCGCCATTGTCCCTCTACAAGATTACAGAAGATTAACCCGTCACTCAAAATTCGTACAAAAGCAGTCACTTCGGTGGCTGGAACGGTGGCAACTTGGACATCCTCTGGACGTCTGCCTCGCCGCAGCTTTGCTCGTCCCGAGACAAACTACGTCACGATTGCGGCAGATGTCACGTGGTCTCCGTTGGCTGCTCTCCGAGCGCTTGCCAGAGTGGGCCGTTTATAACGAAAAATACAGCCACCAGGCTCAAAATACAAACGTGCGATTTTCATTTACGGATATTGTGAATCCTATTCAACCTATTTTTTAACACTACGGCTATAATTCAAATTCCGTTGAAGTATCCCTTTAAAGCCAAAAATGGAAGTCACGTGCAGTTCCTCAGGTGGCCGCTGCGGAAGAAATGGCGGCGTTGTGATCGCCATTAGCTCGGTTCTCGAGTACGGATCGGCGCCACTTTCTCAGAACAGTCTCTATGGCAGCTTCCCAACCGAGTGATTCTAGTAACGTTGTATGCAACCGAACCGACCGCAACGACCAAAACACCACAACAACCGTGACTCACGGATCGCTTCGCGAAGCTACCCCTTGCATCGCTTGTCGTGCTGTGTACGGCGAACACTTGTTCCGGTGACTTTGTCGTTTCGGTTGCATATGCGAACGCGACCAACGCAGATGAGTGGACCAGCCTTTACAGACGCCGAAGCCAAGATCACGTGGTCCCATCGCGTGAACGCGCTCGCGCTCCGTGGCCGAGCGCAACAGGCTAAGCTCAGAAGCATGACAACTTTGAGACTCTTTGAAAGTGGTGCAGTTGATTTCTTGCACGACTGTACCTAATGGGTCAACCAACTTTTGATCCTGCACATGACCACACTTTTCGTGAGAGCTTACACTTACCTTTCGATGAAAAACGTCGCCGTGGTCATGCGCAGGTCGTGCCCATGCAGTTATGTATAGAGTATTTTAAGTTTTATTCTCGTAAGGCTTCCCCCAGACCTTTCGGTATGTAATTGTCTATTGTGAATAAACGGACATCCAACTTTGGCAGGCAGGTTTCTAGAAACAAGCAGTACTTGCCCTGGATTACAGCGGTTGAATGCACATTTAGTTTTTACATTAGGGTGATTAGCTACACAGCCGGCGCTACGAGTCGAGGGGACCAATGAAACAGCACCAAAAGTGCACCATCATAATGATTGGCATGCTGCTGTACGTGTTCAATCATTTCTGAGCCAATCATAAACAGAAAAGGCCTAGTGACTCGCACTTTCAACGCTGCTCGATTTTGTCCCATTACCCCGCAGCGTCGGCTGCCTCTGGGCAAACTAAGCTGAAACGAAGTTTAACCGATATGCATTACGTGCAAGGACTCGAAGGAAACCTCTAAAAAATAATGACCAGTAGAAAGTTGCAAACATTAGCCAATCAGAATGAAGGATGGGTCTTAGCAGTCGGGTGAATCTACACAGCAACGAGGCACTGTTCCAGAGCACAAGACGGAAAGCAGGAAAATCTTGCTGCAGCCCTGCTCGTCCTATGTGCGACAGTCTGTTATAAAAACCGATGATGCGTGTATTTGAAAACAAGGGCGTGGGAAGACAATAACTTAAACCTAAAGGGAACACAACCTAGTGCCAACAAGTTTTACAAATGCAACTTTTCACAAACAGCAACACGGGGGGCCCATCAGTGTCACTCTAAATGGCTTTATTTACAATATTTATTTAAGTATGGGAAGAAACAAAGTTTGGGCAGAGGTATCTGCGCACATAAATATTTTGCATAAACATATTTCTCGGTCGTAAAATGCCTGATACAGGCTGTTTCATTTTTTGTGTGTGTATGTTCCACACAGGTGGTCTAGCTCACAATAGAAAGCCACCACCCCCATAAAGCATCTCTATGTACAAATCACAATTGGAGATCGACTCTCATCACGAAATTCGCTGCCGGGCACCGGAAATTCACGCGAGACTGCGTTGTGCATCGCAAAAATGTATACGAAACACATTTCTAAATGGGAGCAAGCTCAGTTAAAAGACTAGGACATTGTTCAGACACTTATTGGGCATTGCCTACTCCACAAACATGCATGTAGACATAACGAACATTAATAAACTCCCATCATCACTAAAAAGCATCGTTTGCACAGTGGGCTCAAGGACAGGGCAGACCGACATGCTTTTTATGCCCCAAATTGCAATGCCACAGTGGTATCGGACACAATTGACTGGGTACAACCCAGGCATGGAACTAGTGTCCCCATCTTTTGGTTGAACCCTGGCATTAATACTGTACTACTGTTACTGGCAAGAGGACTGCCGACAACAAGCTTCACGAATGACAACACCAGCGACGCAGATGAGTTCGTTTTCCGGGATGAACCTGCGGCCCGATGTGCGCTTCCAACGCCTGCAGTGGTGCTGGGCCATTTTTGCACAAATGTCCTACTGTTTCCAAGTCACGGGGAGCCCGTAGATTAGTGTGGCAAGTATGACTGTGCCCGCTCCCATGAAGAAACGGCTGCAACAAGAATGTAAGTTCTTTTCAGCACAGTCCTGTTTGCGTAGTGGGGCTACTTTAGCTACCTTACCAAACATTTATTGTAAACTTACACTGCTCCAAGAACAAACTAGTAGTCAATTACACAGCCCCCAAAAATAACTGCATCATGCCTCCTAAAATAACTGCACCGTGCATCAATGCATTGCCGTGGGCTAGCATTACTAACAGACTGGAAGCTTGTGAACCGTTTTAATTCTAGAACACCCTCGGCGGTCTTTCAGGCTACACTGCCCTAAACCCGGAAGTTTAAGAACCTGTGGTCAAGTTAATATCTTCAGAAGGGTGCGTTCTACACAATTACCAAACTTTATAGAGAACACAGCTCGGAGTGTGGTATTGTGATGCACCCAATGGCTGCATTCCCTTCTCAGCCATGTTGAAGAAGAACATTAAACTATAGTTGAATTTAACCTAACAGAAAGATAGGTAGTATCCCTATTCTTTCATTCAAAATTCAACATATACGATCAGCAAGAAAAGACTGGTTCCTCGAAGTATAAAGCCAAATCTTAGAAACGATTTCAAGGTTTGTTGAATGGGTACCATCCCAGCATAGTGTTAACTCAACATAACATTCGCATTGCAATTGCTTAAAAAAAAAATATGCAGGACCCACATTATTTGGTCATTACCAAAACTTTAGTGCATTCATTGTTTAGCAAGACCACTCACCCGGTAGGTAGAAGATCGCCCAGCAGGAAATACGAGCAGAAAGTAGACAGCACGATAGAGACCGACGTGGCAAAGCCCTTGAGGATGCTGTCGGCATACCGCACCGCTAGCGACACAACCAACCCTCCAAATGTCTGTTGGGAGGAGACAAAACTCAAGTCAGCAATGTCGCTATCAAATGTATAAAAAGGGGGGATCGATGGCCGAGTGTGTTTGCGCACCACAGCTAGAAGCATGTGGAGCCAAAGCTTGTGGCGCACGTGCTAAAGATCCTGAGTTCCCACCCTTGATCTCTATCCCTGCCCATCTCGATCTGGGTGAACATCGAACTGGCGTGCGGTCATGTAACGCTACTGCGAGGTACATGTTAAAGACCCCCAAGCTGACAGTAGTATTGCAATGGCGAAATTTCTCATCTACAGTGAAGACACCAGGCACCGATTGAGGCTAGCTGACTAACTTAGTGCTGTCTAAACATATACTATGCAATACAATTATTTACTCCATACAAAAATTATCGAGGGTTCATTCATGTTTCCTTGTGGGGTCTAGTCACCTCATACATAATTTTAGTAACATTACATTGGTTCCATCTCAAAACACATCTTTGCACTCAATTTATGGAGATGGTATATCATGTAAACATGTGTTAGAAGCATCCTGAGCAATTGTTGTACCCGCTCCAAATTTTTACGATGCATGCAGCATGAATAATGTCATACAGGGTAAATCAAATGCCAAGTTCGCACTCGATTGCCTGTCGCTTTTACGGATTAGGCATAAAAAGCCGAGTTGCACAGCTCAACTTTCAGACGCACACGTGGCATTTCACCGCACCAATAGTTTCAACATCTGTTACAGCATTGTAGCAATAACGAAGAGACAGGCTATCACCCAGCACTGAAGTTAACTGCATTGTGCACAGCACACAGCTGCATCGTAGACAGGTAGCACAGAGAGAACAATGACCGGCCTGCAAAATCACACTTTTGTTGGTTTGCAGAGGTTCAAGCCGCATTCCGTATGTCAGCCGACACTTCACATCCTCACAACATGCACCGTTTTATCCATTGTTGGTTCCTCAGGATATTAGAACGTTCGCAGGTTTCGACGGCCGCCATAGTGCGTTTGCGGGATTCGCAATGAGAACTGGCTTACTTGAAGGAAAATGACAGTCCACGTGATGCTGTTGTAGCCCTGGAAAAAGCCTTCGGCAAGAAGGGCATTCCAGTCCGCCAAAAGCATGGCCAGGATGCCGAGGAGGAACCCGAATATGGCTAGGTAGAAGAAAAACAAATGCCGGAATTTTCCAAGGTCTTCTAAAACACGCTCTAATAGCCTCATCCACAAATGGGACTCGCGCTGCAGAACCCAGGGATCCTGGGTTCAATCCCCACCCCTGCCCGTTTCGATCTGGATGAGCATCGTACCGGCGTGCGGTCGTGTATCACTATACTGCGTGGTGCACATTAAAGGTTAGCGGTTTGTACTGCACTGGCTAAATTTCTCATCTAAAGCTGGGAGACAAACTACCCAATGAGGCAGACTAAGTTCTAGGCTGTATAAACATACACACACCACAATTTTGTTTTTTTCCACAAATGGGAAACTTTAAAGGTTGCATGAGAAGTGTTGATTCACAGTTAGTGGCCTACAACATGCATTGTTTTATGAAGGGCTAGACAAACCTTATGGTTGGGTGGTTTCTTCAGCAGTGTTCAGGCGTTAAGAGCACAAGTTGTCCAAAATATCTCCTTACATATGAAGTGTTACATTGTCCCTAAAAACAAACACCTCAATAAGGTTACATTACATATTCCTCAAAGGACACAATGCAGTTTTCTGATTCGCCTCTAAAAATTGAGAAATGTGAATATCACTCTTGTTGCATGAACTCCATACAATTTAAACAACAATGGATCATTCGACAATGGAGAGATAGTACTCATTCCTGTCGTTAGTGCCCATGCAAGCAGAAACCAGCAAAAATGAAAAAGAACCTCCCACAAGAGAACTGTTGTGATGGGCAGTGCGAGCTTCAGGGGTGTGAGCATGGCATCCCTGAGGCTGACACTGCCCAGTGCATTAGGCCACCAATCACCTCACATACGAACAAGACGATCCATCCAAAGCACAGTAGTAAACATTAAAAGCATAAGCGGAGCATGCTTGTCGTGCATTTCAAATCATAGTTATTGTCTGTCTGGCTCCAACTGTCCATCGCAGGACCCAATATCCGAGTCGTCTGCTAGAGATAGGTGTCACAGACAGTATCGTGCCATGGCACTCTGTTGAAAGCCACAAACTGTACAGCATAGACGTTTGCAAGTGCAGCCTCTGGGCATGGCCATCTTGTTGCTAGCACGCGCGGATCGTCGGATAGCCGATCCTTGCTAAGGCCTGCCCACAGTTGCCAGACTGGCACTCAAACGCAGCATTTTTTCATTCACGACGGCCAGACCAGCTTTTGAAGCGTGGCTGCTTGCAAACGTCTATAGCCAACAGAGGGAAACACTTATTCACACCGCCGCTTCTCGACTCAAGCTCCTATCTGTGGCAGGCGAACCGGCCGTTCCGCGTTGTCGCAATAGACCCTTTTCAGAAGTTCATCGAGCAACACTGGCAGATCCTTAGGCACGATGCATGCGGCTGGACCCGAGTCCACGTTGAATGCAGACTCTGCGCTCGTGTCCAGTACAAGCTCGGAGTACGCACCCAAACAATGGCAGATTCGTATAATTAGCGAACCAGCTAAAAGATGACATGCAGTTTCGACAACGGTCTACTGTAAAGTTCCGAAAGAATACCCACCCAAAATGAAGAGATAAATGGTTAAAAACATGGGGTGGGCTTTCTCTGGGAATGCAACAGCGAATCTTTATCAAAAATGAATGATAAACACCCTGGCACTGGCTACAAACCACGTGACGCAAAAACTGATACCGCAGATCGCGGACACCGCAAATTTGCGTTTCACGATGTGATAACCACGCGCGAATTCGCTACGATCTTCTGTGTCACGGGAAAGGATGCCGCAGATTGCGGACGCAGCAGATTTGCATCTCACGGTGCAACATACACGCGGGAACAACCCGCGTGTTACGGGAGCCGATATCGCGCGCGCAGATCGCAAACAAAAACGCGGGAGCCCGCTACGAAATCGCTTGTCAGACATGCCGGTACAGCAAAATGCGCGGTTAATGTGATTCCTGTCGGACATCGTGGGATGTCCGACGGCAATCGGGGGGTGGGTCGATGTTTCGAAATTTTTATGTCGCAGATATTTATCAAAAAAAACGGGATGGGCGATCTCTCGGGGTGGGGCAGTCTCACGGACCTTTACGGTATGGGGGGCGCAAGTTCCTCCGCTTCTTTTGCAGGGGTTGTGGTGACGTCAGAACGCCGAGCTCTGATTGGCTCAGATTGGAGGATAGTGGGTAGACCTCAAAGCGGCTTCGAGGTCTACCCACAATCCCTTAATCAGAGCCAATCAGAACTTGGCGTACTGACGTCACCACAACCCCTGCAAAAGAATCGGACGAACTTGCGCTCCGCATTGCATCATTTAGGCGGTATGCGGTCAATTCAGGTATGCCATAACTTCATCGGCATCCAAAACTTGTCGGAAAACCTTGCAGTGGCAGTACCTAGCTGGACGTTGCGTATCCAGAGTGACCACGTGGTTTCCTTGAGCAGCTTCTCGAGGTAGATGCCGCTGAACCCGCTGGAGAGGCAGGACGTCAGGACGGCCAGGAGGCCCAGGAACTGGCCGACGGTGGCCACGTCCACTGGCCTTCTGGGCGCCGGGCTTGGACGGCGTCTGCAACGGGGTCGCAACGTGCTGAACTCGCAGCGCCGTGCCTTTGTTGAGGGACTGAATCAATCCGGAACAGATCCAGAGCACTTGCGAGAGTGACCGGTCCATCTCACTAGGTGCACTACTGTCCTAACCCTAGTTATGACTAGGGTTCAGTGTTTTCGGTGAATACCGATAAACCCCGAATTCTAGCTGTCCTTGAATAAGAAAAAGTCAAGCTTCGTGGGAAGAAAATCTTCGTCTACAGCTTTATCTTGTGCCAACCCAAAACGCAGACACCAATGAACTTGGCCGCGAGGCTTCTTGCTTCAAAATCACGTATCTTATCTAGTTTTTTTTTTTTTTTTTATTATTATTGGTACGAGGAAGTTCTTTATGTATTTGGGCCATGCGTACATTCTCTGGGGGCTGCGGAATCCCATGGCCGTGTCCCATTTTCTTCAGCACGAACCCCGATTTCTCGTCCGACACAAAAAATTGGTACCAAAAATCCCCGCAAAGAAAAAAATTAAATCTTGTAAAAAAAAACACCCCTCTAACTTACAAAAAAATAAACCCCGAAAACAGAAAACCATGGTTATGACCCATTATATCTACCATAATTTCCAGCGTAAAAGTGTTTTTTTTTTTCCCCAAAAGATCTGTTGGTGTATTATGATGTGGCTTATATGCATCTTTTTAAAATATTTATGGGCCTTAAAGGGATACTGAACCGAAAATTTCAAGCTTACGAAACAAGGCTGGACGGATAGGCGGGACGCTGCAAAACCCAAAAAAGGTCACTCATGCAACGATATCTCTAACGGAACGCCGCATTTTTGGAAAAGAAGTGAGCGATTGAACACGGCCGACGAGGCCGACGAGACGAGTCACGTCACGATTCTTATTCCCTCTCCTCCTCGCTACGTTCCGTCAAGCTGGTGAACCGAAGCGAGGAGGAGAGAAGCGAGGCCGCTTCCCCTCATTCTCAAATTTTCCAGGAGGACAATGACGTCATAGCGCTCGCTTGATCGCGCCCTTCTTTTCCAGAAGTACGGCCATCTGTTTGAGATATCAATGTACGAGTGATGTCTTGGAGTTTGTAGCATCCCGTTCAGCACTTCTGCGGCCTTATTTTGCGAATTCCAAACTTCGGTTCAGTTGCAAGACGCAGGCTGTCTCAACACTTACGACAAAGAGGGAACGGCAGAGCACTCCTGCAATGGCCTGCTCTCCTGATTGTCCGAAGTATGGCAGCATAGGTCTGCAGCTGCAGCGGGGCACTGACCATACAAAGAAGTGCGACTTACACAAAGGCGCAGCCCATGCACCAACTCTTTCGCGAAAATGGCTCTTCATAGGGCGGTGCATCTTGCACGACGGTGCAACTTCTAGACCGGAAGATATACTAGTCGGTTCTGGAGATACAGAACTTTAGAGTCAGCCTCCTTAGCCCAATGCAGATCAGCGCTTATTTTGCAATATATCAATTTAATTATCAATATCATAGTGCAACACTTCAGTTGACATAAAGCCACTCCCCTCCCACATTTACTCCCGGTAGTTTACTTAAACCTGCAAGTATAATTTCTCTAATATGCCCGCAAGAACCAGCATATCCGTTAACATGTCTATCGATAAAAATGCGTACCCCAAGTTTCGCGAACCTGCCAAACTCCAAACACTAATATTAAAAACTGCGAAGACACTCCTGCACGAATATTATGAAAACCTACACTCGCACTTTAAAAGTGAAACTGCCCTTTAGTAGCATTACAACCAGTGTGAAGTCAAAGTTTGCTGCTCTTTCGATCGACAGCTGCATGGGAACTACCTTGACAACCGTATTCAATCGAACGTAGACCCGCATAATTTTCTCTTTCTCGGCGCAGCTTTTTAAAGTTAAAGACCAACCTACAATTAAGACAAAACAAGGCCTACCTGTAGTGGTACTAAGCATAATTTCAGAGCCCATCGTGCTAACCTACGCGCTGACCCATGCCAGCCGCTGCTCCTAGCGCTCCGATGCAAAGCAGTGAAGCTCGACACGCGCGTGCGCTTGTGAGAGCTGGCAGACATGATAACCGAGTGATCTCAAAGAGTACAAGACCTCGGTTCTGACTTATCACAGTAGCCGCTATCACACTATTTTGCAATTTTTCTCGCGACTTCTAGCTCCTGACGTTGCCGACATCGTCTGGAAATTTAGACGACGTCGGTGACCAACTTGCCAGCGCATTAACTGGCCAGCGTGGTTAACGAGCAACCTCAATACTTTGTTTCACCTAAATTTAAAGTGCAGCCGACGCTACGAGCCATTGGGACCAGCCAAACAGCTTCGAAACGCGATATTGTGGCATTTGTCCATGTTCCTGTAAGTGTTCTTTCGTTGACTAAACCAGTCAAGTGCAGCAAATGTCCCCCGACTTGTGCTCGTAAAATGTGTGTTTGTGGTTGTATGTGTTCGAGCCTTCGACTGTGCTCAAATCCTAAGACGAAATAAGTTACACGGTGATAAGAGACCCTGTGAAATACCTACTTGTACCATTTTTTTTCCCTGCTGCTTCTTTAAAGTCAATCGATATTAAAATATTTCTTATTTCTTTCTTCGCCCACCTTGGCGCAGGTGTGGCGCAATTCCTAGCCAAAATGGCACTTTGGCTCAAGATGCAGCAGACTTTCGTCCACGGCACAATTTGGCACATACAGCGCAGCACTTCTATCACTGCAATTATGACATTTGCGGAGACAGAAAAAGAAATCAAGCCCTCACAAAAACATTAGAGCATTAAGCTTCACAATATGAGAAACAAATTAAATGTACCTGTACAAGGACGACACCGACAACGAGAACCACCAGCCCTAGCCACTGCTGCTTTGAAATCCTCCTCTTCAGTATCAGTATGCTGAACATGGCGGTGGTGAGAATCTTCAGCTGGTACGTCACCTGCGGCCACAAATGAACGAGTGGTTTACAGCAAATACCCCTTTTTTGCGATGAGCGCGTTCTCCAGTTCAGTCAACAGCGTGCCCCTTGGTAAGCTTAGACACAACAGCCCTAAACCAAAAATTTTTATAAAATATTCATACAGGCTTAGTTTTTATCACACACTGAGGAAGGTGACAAATAAATCATGAAATTTTTATTACCAACACACAGCACATCACCACATTTTGAAATTTTTAGCACTCTCGTTGCATTCTTTTCCAATCAACGTTTTCTTCTCTACACACCCAGACTGGAGGCCCAAAGGACCAGAGACGCTGGGTAAAATAAGACTACTTTTTATCTATTCATTAATTTATCTCGACGAGCCGGGTTTGCCCACATATACATGTGGGCAAACCCGGCTTGTACTTCTTGGCTTGTACTTCTCTAGAACCTATGAGCTCATGAATCTCGAGGGTTGTCACACGTTCCTGCTCAGTGTTTCCGTAGATTGGTCAATGTGGTGCGTGGAACTTAAAGAGATACTTCAACGAAATTCGAAATATACCCGTCGTGTTCCGAAATAGGCTGAATACGATCCACAATATCCACCAATGACAATCGCACGTTTGTATTTTGAGCCTGATGACTGTATTTTTCGTTATGAACGGCCCACTCTGGCAAGCGCTCGGAGAGCAGCCGGCGAAAAGCATGTGACATCCGCCGCAATCGTGATGTAGATGGTCTCGGAACTAGCAAAGCTGCGTCAAGGCTGACATCGACAGGATGTACCAGCCATTTCAACCACCGAAGCAACCGAAGCATGCCAGCGATCTGGCCACCCCAACTAACCTAAAAGCTGGTTTTGTACAAATTTTCAGTGACGGGTTAATCTTCTGTAACCTTTTATAACAGCGATGTCTGCGACACACAAAAGAGTCCTGGTGAGAGGGGAGTTCCTCCGATGGATGGATGGATGGTAATGGCTATACCCTTTGTATCGGGCGGCAGCTTGCGCCACCTAGCCTAACATTTCGTCATCCCTTCTTTTTTTTTTTTTAAATTTGTATGAATTTTGTTATAACAGACCCCCCCCCCCCCCCTCTCTTTTCAAGTGAATTTATTGCTTATTTTTATCTGTATTTTTTTTTTCTTTATCCTTCGACCCCTCTTCTCTCATGGTGGCCGGAGACCTGGCAGGATGACGTCAGGTTCAAGGTGCGACAGGCATCGTCACTACCTGTCAAAGTTCCTAGACAGGCATTACAAACGAGGCTTCAGCGACATCCACCAGGTGCCCTTTGCTAATCGTTTCATTCATTTCGAAATTCATTTTCGTGTCTTTTTCAACAAGAGATTGGTCAATCGAACACGTATAGACAAAGTAATAAGCGCCGAAATTTTGTTGTGGTATCCCTTTGAAAACCTGTGGCATATTCAATCTTGAGGACAGGATGCGACCGAGTCGGAAATTTCGGCTTCCTTCTCACCTGATACGTGGCGGCGTCTAGGAGAGAGAGAGCAAAGAAGAGCAGGTTGTTCTGTAGCGTGTAAAGTCCGGCAGGAACGAGCATTTTAAACGTCTCCCTTTTCCGGGCCCAGACGTTGCAGTAAAGCTGCTTGGCGACTTGAGAGGCCGAGTAACCTGGGAAAAACGCAACAGATGCAGCTGACGCGTATATCTTTTTACGTCCCACTGATCCACGACGCTGCAACTGTTACAACTCGCGTCGGCGAAACGATTCCGCGAATGCTTGGAAGTGACGTCAAGGCTACAGTCTAAGAAAAACAGCGCTCAGTACGGCAACGTCGAGAACCCTCGTAGGTTATTGCAGTGTTGTGTTGAACTTCTCAACCCGCAATTTTATTGCAGATTTTTTTTTTTTTCTTTTTGCTTTGTAATTTAATTGCATTTTTGTGAAAATCTAGGTGCATAGACAAGTTGCCAGTGCTGCTTCAACAACTGCCAACAACTTTATTTTTGCAGTCCCAATATTTCGCTAACTTTGCAGAATCTGGGTATTGGGCATATTTTGCGAGCAAAAAATGTCAAGATTTATAGTGACACTGAATTAAAATTAACTGTTGGGCTAGTTGGGTAAACATCTTAATTACAAAAGCGCAAAGGACAAGGGCAGAACAAAGAAATGAACAGGACATGCGTGATCAATTTTTTAGAAGTTAAGAAATGTGAGAAAATTTAGTCATTCAACAACCATTAATAGAACATGGTGCGCACATTTCTAAAGGGTTGCTGAGTTTTTCAACCCTCGAGAATTGAGTCTGAAACAGTGATACCAACTAAAGTACACATTTTTAGGTGCGAAAAGAAGCTAGCTTCTTTCGATTGTAAAGACGAAAATGTGCGGCGGAAGATTGGCCACGTTCAACTCACCGTTCTCCCAGAAGAGCACAGCTACACAGACCAGAATCTTGAAGAATTCTGCGGTGACGACAGCACTGCTGGACAGATACCGTGGGCCTTCGACAGTTTGCGTGCGGGAGAACCGCAGGACAAGCACCATCGTGGTGGTCTGAACCACGATGAACAGCAGCGACACGTACTTGAGGATCATTGACATCTGCGTGGAGAGACGTGCCTGCTGCTGAGGGAGGAGGGGACACCTTGGCTCTCTGGTCATGCAGACGGTGCCTCAAAAGAAGTTTAGACTTTAAAATGGCTCGCGAATAAAGAATGATTGAGCAAAAGACGTCCCAATTTTCGTCAAACATAATTGATGAGTTGCAACACTATACCCTGTGGCAAGTTAAGAATAGCGGGACAAGCTCTTGCTCCCACAGAGCTCTCAACTCTTTCCAGTTTAGTAGAGCGAACGATGGAGAGAAGGAAACCACGAATCATGGAAACTAGACAGCTTTGTGGGAGAGGCTTCTCCTCACTTTCTTACGTTGTTGTTATTGAAACCTGATCGGGTATGTGAAAAGGTTCTGAAATGAAAAACCCAGACATTAGAGTTGAAAGTGATAAGGGTAAACCGACAATCTCTTTGCGATGTCTGCAAATGCTGCGATCATTCAACAAATTAATTTTTGGTGCAGCTGGATTACGGTTAAGGCTTGTGAAAAAATACAAGCATGTGCGTGAAAAAAAAAAAAGTATATATCAACGTGCTAGTCCAGCCGTTGCCCTTTGCGAGTCCTTCTAATGTGTAAACTTTTTTTCAGGCACCCGGCTAAGCGATAACAAACTCTTACTGTGTTCACCGGTTAATTTGTTTGCACGAGTTCCTTGTGTAGGAAGGAAGAAGGCCCCTTCAGTTTACAAGTTCGGTGATTTGTTATCCAGCTGTTTGCGTGAAACCCCCTGTGAATTAAGCAATATAGAAAACAGAACATATATGTTAAGGAAAATATAGAAAACGTTTCAGTACCCTTTCGTCGACACCGCCGCCAGGCTCGGGATCCGGGGAACGTATCGAAGTCATCGTCATAGCAGGCGCGAACACTTTCAGCATTAGGAGTCGGACAGCGATATCCACGCACTCCTTAAAACATTCAACAAGTCGCGAGTTTGTGGAAAACGCATCATTCAAACGCCAGTCCCGCGCGCGAACACAGGGGCAGAACTCTGACGATGTTGCGCTTGTGTTACTCTCGCCTACAGTCGCGCACAACAGACCCTTTCCCACAGTTTAACATTCCAGATAATTAAGCCCCAATTACGGATAATCTACACACATTGCGCAAATCAAACTGCCTATATACAAAAAGAGTCTGTAGTCAAACGAAGTCTTCACACTGAACCAGCTTTACACACCACAACCGGCGCCCACAACTCGCTCGGAGCCTACGGATGGCGTTCAAGTTCCTCAAATCAAACAAAACTCCCAGATAAAAATATAAAAAAGTACTTCTTGATGCTGGTAACGTGTCACTCGCAACGCAGCTGTACTGCCTGTACCGCAAAAAATTTACGCGGACGCCAATGAATTTTCTGAACCACGGAGCGGCACAGTCGAGAGTGATACCTTGCTTGATCTTTGGCTGTTGCTTCATGTTGAGAGCGATCGCTGCCGCTTCTCCAGCGAGAAATACACGATCCTAGTCCGGAAGATGGACTTCATGCTTCGTTCAGGAGCACATAGGTCAGGCGATCGATGGAACGTAGCAGTTGCACCGAATACCGAACGCGAAGCTGATGAAAATCATGTGAATAAAGAGGGAAGTAGACTTGGAAAGGTCAGAAATTAGAAGGCGGAAGCGATTGGAGCGTCACACGTCGGACGTCTGAAACATCGTTTCTCGGTGTTAAAGCGAAACCGAAACTGTGGTAGTCTGGACTCTGGAGGCCTGTTCGGTCTACGTCTTTCATTGTCTCCAAACAAAAACTGCAAAAAAAAAAAAAAAAAAGAAAAAAAAAACTTCAGTTGAACGGCACATATAAAAAAAAATAATAATGAAGTAACAAAAACAAACAAAAAACGTCGAGGTTCTGGAGTACGGAGACATTTTACAACAATCCACAGCACCTGCGAAGCTGGGACCACGGTGTTTTTCTTTTTTCATATATTTCTCTCCCGTGTATGAGCGTATTGTTTCGGCATTACTGTTTCTTGTGCATCAAACAGCATTCCCAAAGATGTTGCCTGAAGAATCGAAGATCGGGGAAGAACAGGCCGGCAGATCCCAGCAGATTTCGCTTGTCGGGTACTACACTGAAGAAGACTGGTAGCACGCTGGCAGTGTTGTCCCACTTAGTGGTCCCACTAAAGGCCGGTTCACACATGTGCATGATCTTCAGCTCAGCAGCGCTCCGAGAAAGTGCCACGCTGCTAAAGCTACTTGCACGAGCGAGTTGCTTTGCTTGGTATCTCCTTCCCGCGAGAGCGCGTGCGAATCAGACGCTAGAAAGACGCAAGACGAAGCCACGTGCTCGTGCAGCGGAGCGGTAGCACTGAAAACTACGCTAACCTTAACCAAGCGCGTGATCCTAGCTTAGCAGAATGGTACTGTTTGTAACTTTGTACGAGTACTCGTGCATAGAAGGCACTTTCCAAAGCCACACGCTCGTGCACATGCCTTTGTCTACAGAGCAGTGACGTCAGAAATCCAAGCTCTGATTGGCTCCAACTGAAAGGATAGTCAGTGTACCTCGAGGCATCTAGCAATGAGACCTACCCACTATCCTTCCAATGGGAGACAACCAAAGCTCGGCGTTCTGACGTCCCTGCCACCCTGCTGCAAGGGTCCCTATCGCTTCGTCGAAACTTGTCTAGTGGAATTACGTTTCCTGGACAAGTTTTCATGGACACGTTTTTCGTCGACACGAACGTTTCATAGAACACTCGTTACGCGAATTGCACGCTGTAGGGACATTTCGTCACGTGTGTATCACTGGGGTGCGGGAAAGACGGCGCTACGGAGATGAACGCGCAACTCTGGCTCCCGTAGGGGGCCTATACAGGAACCTGACCGACCCGTACACGCCGCTTCGCGGCGACAGTCTCATGCAGCTGATTACAGAAAAAGCTAATCTGAGCTGTCGACGAAACGATTTGTCAATGAACAATCTGTCAATGAAACATCGCGTGTAGGTGAAATGATCCGTCGATAACACGTCATTCGATGAACTGATTGCCACCGATGCTGCAACGCCTGGGCGATAAGAGCGTGAAATGCGCCAGTGCACAAGGTCCGTGCTCCGTGCGACATTTTTAACCTTGACAACGTCGCACAGAATGGTTGACGCTGAGTATGTGCAGGTCTTGCTATGCGAGGCTCCGGTCTGTCTCTGACATTTGAGGAGTAATGGCGCTCAAGTGCGCGCTGTTCCACAGACGTGACATTTCGTTTTGTAAATTATAATGTCGCCATACTACCTTTTCCGGCTATCGCAGAGAAAGGTTCTCTCACCTTTTTCGTGTCTTTTTGTGTTTGTTTTTTCTATGACGGCAGAACTGAATGGCACTTTAACGCAGCTGAAGATGGAGCGCTGCCGCACCTGTGGGAGGAGGTTCCTCCCGTTTTCGCAAATGGCGAATACAAAGAGTCCGTGCCAAAACAGCGGGGCAATTATTACGACCGATGCCTTTGTGCGCGACACATGTGGCATATATAAGTGCCTTTATTTAACATAGCGTGCAAAAAAAAAAAAAAAAAAAACAAGAATGTTAAGTTGTACGTTTCAGGTGCTCAATATAATTCCACCGTGCAAGCCGCTTTTTCCGGTTGATACCTTTCGAGGCCTCGTCATTCGCTGGGCTCGGTCCATGTTGTGGCCTTGTTGATGACCTTAATCTGCAGCGTCATTCCACACCACCGAATGTTTTTCTCGGCAAGAACTAGATAGGTATGACCACCAACGTTGTGCGATGACGCAACGGGCGCAATAAGCCACGTATTCATTCGTCGCTTTTCAAAATGTGCTGAACTGTCGTCTCGTTAATATGAACATTTTCCTCCAGAAATATCGTGGATAACGTGAGTCGTCCATAATAACGAGAGAACAATGTTTTTATTTATGCAGGAAATACCTGAGAACTTGTTCGGGGTATCGATATTGCTGTGTGATTTGCGAGTTTTTCCCTTTCCCCTGGTTTCCCCTTTCCGCCTTTCTTGTTCAGACCATATATAAAGGGACTTTGTTGCAGACTTGTGCCTATCTCAAATACTCTACTCAAGATACTGTATCTTAAATACTTTTTGGAGTATCTTGGTATTGTTAAGAATGGAACCTTCGGCAACCTTCTTCCGAGTTTCAACGCTGCGGAAACGAGTCCCGAAACGAGTCCCGACGTGTTCAGGACTGACGCCCACCTGTCGAAGGCTGCCCAAAACGTGTCTCAACGCGTCCGTGACGTCAACGGGACGTGTGTGTGTGTGCGTGTGGGTTCGTGCGCTCCGGAAGGGGAGAGAGGCCTGGCCTAACTGCGGAGAACCTTGGCTATGACTCATTTCTGGCTGCGACGCGGCGGACCCAGCTGCAAAGCACGTGGCGGTCGCACCTGCTGCCCTGGCGGAGAGAGAGGGAGAAAACGGACCCCTATATAAGGCGGGGCGTGAGGGCTCCATTGTTTTCTCTTGGATTTGACGACTGTATCGCTACCATGTAATTAAACCGTTCGTTACGTTACCAATTCTCCCACCTCCACTGGACCCCTGGGTTCTTCACTTCGGGGAATGGTCGTCGTCACGAGCCAGGAAGCTCCCGGACGTGCGGCCTAAGCCCCGCCTCGAACAACTGGTTGGCAGCGGTTGGGATCGGACCATGCGACATCGTGCTACATCTGCGGGTGAGCGTTTGGACTTTGCTTTGAGATTCGCCAGGCTTCAGATTATGGGTAATTAATTTTGAACTGCTGGGAATCCTTAGTGTTTGACTCGTGCGCTAGGTTTTGGTACAACCTCGCGACAAGTTTTAGAACAAAGCCAAAGCTAAAGAGCAGCGATCATGGATCTGATGAGGTTACTGAGAACAGATTTATTCTGTTTATGTGAAGAATTGGAGTGTGGAGGTGGAGCAAAAGATGAAGAAATCGGAGATCAGTAAAGCGATTTCAGAGAGCGCGGAAGCAGAGGAAATTAAAATTACGTGGGAACTGCTTCAGAACGCTAAGAGTGAAGCTGCAGCAAGAGAGGAACGAGAACAGGCTGCAGCGAAAGAGGAACAGGCTGCAGCTAGAGAGGAACGAGCGCAGACTGCGGCGAGAGAGGAACGAGCACAGACTGCAGCGACAGAGGAGCGAGCGCTGAGAAGGCTAGAGCTCGAAATTGAACAACAGCGATTAAACTCGCAGAACAGTAGAGTTGGGGCTCCGGTACGAGCAAGTGAGACCGAGTCGTATCAAATGAAGAAGCTCATGCAGCCGTTTAAAGTTGGGGAAGACGTGGGCCTATTCTTAGTTAACTTTGAGAGGACATGTGAGAAGTTGAGCTTCGCCCCAGAAACGTGGCCGCAACGGCTTTTGACTCTGTTGCCCTGTGAGGCTGCAGAGGTTGTCGCGCGCCTTAGTGCTGGAGACGCGGACGACTACGACAAGGTGAAGTCCAGCCTTTTGAAGCGGTACCGCCTTTCTGCCGAGGCGTTCCGTCAAAGGTTTAGAAACGCATCCAAAAAGAGCAGCGAGGGCTACTCGGAATTCGCGTACGGGCTTAAAACCAACCTGATAGAATGGTTGAAGAGCGAGGAAGTGTACGAAAGCCGAGACAAGGTAGTCGAGTGTGTGTGCCTCGAACAGTTCTTTCGTAGCATTCCGCAGTCAGTCAAGCTCTGGGTGCAGGACAGGGTGGGAGTCGACTCTGTCGAAAGGGCCGCTGAGCTAGCCGAAGAGTACGCAACGCGTAGAAAGCTGAGCGGAGAGGAAAGCGAACCAGGCCGGAGCGATCGCGCTGTGCGTAAGACCTTCCGACAGGGAAATGACTCGCGAGAAAACGGGCCCGAGAAGCCCGAAGCAGGACAAAAGGTCCCAGAAAAGAGCGCAGAACACTCGAACGGAGACGAGGCGCGGAAAAGCCCAACAGGGCAGTTCGAGGCAAGGAAGCCGTTCCTGTGCTACAACTGTCAGGAGCCGGGACACACAGCGGCCAGATGTAAGAAACCGCGGGTGGTGTTCTCGTACGTGAACGGTAGTGACGAGGACCTGAAGCTCCTTCGTCCCTATCTTCACGAGCTCCAGGTAAACGGAAAGCCGTGCAGGGTGCTTCGTGACAGTGCAGCGACGATGGACGTTGTTCATCCGTCGTATGTAACGACATCCGATTTTACCGGAAAGGTAGTTTGGATCAAGCAGCTGCTTGAAAAGCACAGTGTCTGTCTGCCTATGGCGACGGTAAGGATAACTGGCCCGTTCGGAGAGCTAGTGACAGAGGCGGCTGTCTCGCAAACAGTCCCGTTGGAATATCCTTATTTGTTTTCTAACCGGTCAGATTTCCTGCTGCGCGAAAGGGGTCAACAACTGGGAAAAGGGCTAGTACAGTCGTGTACGAGGTCCAAATCGCGTCAGGTCGCCCCTTTGTTGACGAGGGATCCAGAGCCAGAGGCAGCTGACGGGGAGCAAGCACTCCCAGAGTTGGAGGCAGAAAACCGGGATGAGAGGAACCAGGTTGTAGAACAGCCTGACCTCGTAGCACTAGAAAGCGTACGCCGTCCCAACGCGCCGGCGAAAAAGGCGGAGGAAGACGGGATCAGTGAAAGATCTCTCGTAGCTCCGGCGTCGCGTAACGTTGGTCCTCTGCTACGAGTAGACAGAGTCGAGCAGAAGAGCGACCCTAGTGTGTCAGGGTTTCGCGATACAGCTCAGGAGATTGCTAGGACCAATGTGACGGGGCATGAAAGAGGCGGATTGTTTTATCGGCGCTATAAGGACCGCATTTTCACGTCTAGAAATCACGTGAAAATCGATCACTATGACTTCAGCGTAAGAAAAAGGAAAGGCAAATTTAACGGCAATGCCGATGGGTTGAGCAGATTTTTCTGACATCACGAAAAATAGTAGGGATGATCTCAGAGGTCTTCGTCATCCACGGGAATGAGGATCTAAGTGGGGGCACTTCGTTGATACCCCAAAATGACCTCACAAATTGCGAAAAGTTTTTGTCTTTTGTACTTTTGTTCTTAGTGACCTCGTTGGAAAAATGAGTTTTTTTGGCGACAGGGGGTCTCGATACCCGGAATTGTACCAAATTTTGGTAATCCGTAATCCAGTCTGGCGGGTCTTTGGCGAATTCCGAGCGTTTGACTGCGGTGTGGCGTGGTGTTGTGGGGGACGTTTCCGCTGATGCCTCCGTTGTGAGAGGTTTGGGAGTTTGTTTGGTGCTTGCAGCGTCTTCTCAAGGCCTACTCCAAGCCCACCTCTTCAGGCCAGCGATTGTACCACCGGCCATTCGAGGTTTCCCTGGCCCCGGAGGGGCTGTTAAGAATGGAACCTTCGGCAACCTTCTTCCGAGTTTCAACGCTGCGGAAACGAGTCCCGAAACGAGTCCCGACGTGTTCAGGACTGACGCCCACCTGTCGAAGGCTGCCCAAAACGTGTCTCAACGCGTCCGTGACGTCAACGGGACGTGTGTGTGTGTGCGTGTGGGTTCGTGCGCTCCGGAAGGGGAGAGAGGCCTGGCCTAACTGCGGAGAACCTTGGCTATGACTCATTTCTGGCTGCGACGCGGCGGACCCAGCTGCAAAGCACGTGGCGGTCGCACCTGCTGCCCTGGCGGAGAGAGAGGGAGAAAACGGACCCCTATATAAGGCGGGGCGTGAGGGCTCCATTGTTTTCTCTTGGATTTGACGACTGTATCGCTACCATGTAATTAAACCGTTCGTTACGTTACCAATTATCCCACCTCCACTGGACCCCTGGGTTCTTCACTTCGGGGAATGGTCGTCGTCACGAGCCAGGAAGCTCCCGGACGTGCGGCCTAAGCCCCGCCTCGAACAGTATCTTGCAAATACCTTTGATAGAGAGTATTTAATACTCTATCTTAATTACGATTCCGAGTATCTTGTACTCATTATCTTAAATACATTTTGACATTCCGCCATTTTCCGAGTTTTTCGGTATGAAGTGGGGTGGGCGTGGCACGAGGAAACGTGAACATTCTTTCGAGCAACCGAATCCTGTTGCTAGCTCCGATTAGCTACGGTGACTTAGATTGAGCTCGTAAAAATATCGCTTTCTTGCCGACTGTGACTCATATTTCAGCCGAAAGTTCGTACAATAAAGGTTCTCTCCTCGCCTTCCCAAAGGCGCCTTTTGTTTCCCCCCAAAAAATCCTCAAACTAAAGGTGTGGTTTTACGGAAGTAAAGATGCCACCCGGAGGCGAAAGAAGAAAATGAGAAGTGGACACACAAAAAAAAGTAGACATTTTTATTTTGCTTTTTGTATATTTGACCCCGCTAGGGCAAAACGTCAAGGTTTTTTTTTTTCTTTGTGTTGTCAGTCCGGCGCTTATTGCTCTCGCGAACACTGAGCAGAGAACAGGACAGGAAACGAACTGCGAGCAGGGTGACGTGCCGTGGCTATTATGTGGGTTCTCTTTGTTATCCATTCACTCATATCCGTGTCTAAAGTTCGTTTATAGTGAACTCCCCGTATAGGGAATATGGATTGTAGTTAAACGATGCGTCTAAGGTGCGCCGCAGGATGTGATATTCAGTGATGTCACTATCGGCGAGGCGCTCTATCCCGTTTGTTGTCCCCACACCTCAGTGTTTACCCAACACAAGGCCTGTGCACGTGCTTACAGGCCTTTTGGGAATGTCCATGGGTCCATGACGTTAGGTGCCGGATCTGTCCCGAAAGAAGTCTTCAGAGGTTGCGAGCTTGACCCATTTCGGCTTTTGTGTTTAGCTGAGGACCGTGCATGCTGCATCGTTCATGCAGGCCGGAATGGTAACAAAAGAGCCCCTCCTCCCCCTCACCGGAGAACACGAACTCCAGCCAAACGCTGACGCCGCGTTCGGTTAAGTCAGCCGAGCGCTGAGCTATTGTATTTGTTGTCCTCATCCATCTAGTTCTAAAGTTAACCGCTTGCGGCGCCACGGTCTGATCTTCTCCCCAATAGCTAAAGCGACCTCTTTCTTGTTGTCCCAGAAATGTTTTGTAACATCTATCAGTGATACTGCCACGCGCGTCGCCCAGCGAGCGCGTGGCCGGATGGTTACCGCGCTTAACTCTCGCGCGGAGGCTCTCGCGCGGAGGCTCCGGGTTCGATACCAGAAAGCGGACTTGTCTTTTATTTATTCCTTCAACTTGACATTCTGGTAAGTTCGAGGATTTTGTCGTCTGATTGCGTTACGAAAGTTCTACGCGCCGAACTTTCTACGCCGAATGTTCCAGAAACACACGCGGGTACAAAAGGTGCTCCGAGTGGCGGTCCGGAGTCAGTCTCGCCCCAGCGGTCGATCCTGCTGTTTCGCTGACATGGACGCCTGCGACGCTAGCCTTTCTCTCTTTTGTTTTGGGAACAAGTTCGCCCCATTAAACGTTTAGTTTCTTCAGTTATTCGCCGCGTCATCATTTATCATTCGTGACAATATTTTGCTCTTTATAGTCGGACTGCATAAAATAGCACTACGATACTTTTTTTTTCGTTTTCTGTTGTTGCGTGCTAATAAACCATTCTGGTAACCCAGGTTTGCGTAGCTAAATAACTGCCGTTGTCAATGACGTCGATAAAAATTAAGCAATGCGGAAGTATCTTCAAAAGTAACTGAAATACATTTCTAAGTATCTGTACTCTACTCAAGATACTTTACAGTGAAAGTAACTTGAGCAGTATTTTAAATACTTTATGACGCAGGTATTTAGTAACTTAACTTAAATACTTTTATCGAGTATTTTGTCCAACACTGCTTTGTTGCAATGAAATTTCATTTGAGACTTCTTTCCTTCTTCCTGCCGTTCTCCTGTCGTCGCCGTAGTCTCGGATAATTCTACAATTATGAACTCACGCCAGCTCACTTGCGCCCTCACGTTTTGTTCGTTCGTATTAACGAGACATGACTATACCCATTTCTATTAAAAATAAAAGAGCGAATTTGTGTTGTGGTGTCCGTTCTACTTTATCTTCCTCGTTTCTGCGTTTAAAATGTCGCGTCTTCCTCCTATAAAAATGATTTTTGACTTTTTATCGAAAACTTGTTGACTTCTCGTTGACTCTGATTACTTTCTTTCGACTTTGACTTTCGGTTGACATGGTCAACAGAAAGTTTGTTGATTCTGTGTTGAAACTTTTCTGATTTTCTTCAGCCTGAGTCAAAAGAAAAGCTGTTGACTTTCGATTAACTTTATGCAGATTTTTTTTTTTTTTTCTGCTGTCTTTTTGTTGACAGTGTCATCAGAATGACTGCAGACGTTCTGTTTACTTCGTGTTGAATATGTTCAGTTGACTTGCTGTAGCCAGTGTCAATAGAAAAGCTACAGACTTTCTGTTGACTTTTTATTGAACATTGTATACACCGATCGACTAGGTGTCAAAAGTCGCCAAGTTTTTCAAAAGTCTGACAAGGTGAGGACAGGAAGCAGCTTCAGTTGTCCCGCCTCCAGCGCGAGCCTACTACCCTTGACAACGCTTCGGCGTTCTTGCACCTCGAGCGCTGCGTGCGTGCAGTCAAAGCACGATGGAAGGCATGGGCGCGTGCTGGGGGCCAGGCGTTCGAAAGACATGCCTCGCCGTTCTGACTTTGTAAGCTACTATAGTGACTTTAATGACCGCATTAAATCGTCAACTAGTAAAGAAAAGTAACTATTTGAAAGTAGAGAAACGGACTCGATTCGTTTTGAGTGGTGCAGAGAAGCGATAATACTTCTTCTAGGAACTTCGAAACACTGTTTTCCCTTTGACAGACTCCCGAGGAGAAGATCGAATACTTGGATCCCTAAACTCGTCAAACACAAAGTTGGAGCCGAAAGTTCGCGGAGAGCGCCGATCGGACGCCGGCGACAAAAGCGCCAAGTCATCGTCGTGACAGTCCAATCGGTGCGCTCCGTGAACTTCGGCCCATACTTTGTGTCTGACGAGTTTAGAGCCCCTGATAAGTGCTGAGGTGGTCACCGGCAAAATGATTACCTTCAATATGTAGGCTAGATAAGCCTCTGGAGCAGTCAATGATACTGTCATTCGGGTGTTCAGTGCTTCATTGTGTTTGTGTTCGTTTCTAATGTGTAGTTGTGTGATGTATGTAGTACCGCCTTCAAATACCTCAAAGACACCATTTACTAACAAAATTAAAAAAAAAAGAAATCTCGTTTTTTTTACGTTATTTTGTTGCAGCCAATATAAAGGAGAGTGGAAAGCCTAAGCTTCCAAAACTTTGTTGAATAGCTAAGCTGTAAAGAATTTTTTTTAACCTTCTGTAGCTTTTCAGTTGAAACTGTAGCATTTCAAGCTACAGAAAAAGCATCTTGGAGGCAACAGAAAGTCTGTTGACTTTCTTATTACAAAGTGGGCCAATATTCAAAACAAAAAAAGTCAACAGAAAAGCTAAAGAAATTCAGATGAAAAGCTATTGACATTTTATATCCTCTGATGACGTTTTTCAACAGCCTTTCAACAGAAAAGCATCACAGTTTTTTTTGTAAGGGTCCTCCCACGTTCAGCTCTCACTTTCACATACACGTGAGGCATGCATGGCGGCAAGACCGCGGTTTTCATCTCGTCGCATCAACACTCTCGAAAACACGCGAACACCGTTTAGCGAGAAACTGAATTGAGAAACCGAACTCTCTCAGCCTGCACCGCAATTTTTTCTCAGGCTTAGATACCCGCTGTGAATGTTCAGAGAGCCTTGGCGCCCTCGCACATCCTCTGCCACATGTCTACGACGTCCGGCGGATCCGTCTTGCTGTGTCCAAGGGGAACCGGTGGAAGCGCCACGCAGGCGTGACCCGCCAGAGGGAAGGGCGGAGGCCGCAGCCGAAGAACTCCGTGACCCGGACCGTCATAGAAGATTTCGCAGTCGTCGACAGATCCCTCGTAGCTCGTGGTCGCCCCTCCGAAGGACAGCACGAAGCTGTCCGCTAAAGGTTGAGAGGAACGCAAGGAACCGTAACACATCACCCGCGGCATGCCGGCGGCATCACTTAGATATCTATACACGGCTATGGTGCTCCCTCAACTCGAGTTTTGTTCAGCTATATGGGATCCCCCCTCAACTGCCCTGAAGAGCTCCCTTGAAGGTATCCAGCGGAGAGCAGCCCTCACGCTCTACAGACGTGTGTTCCCATCATCGTGCCACACGGCCTCGAGGGACCTCCCCACCGCAAGACTCCTACAGCACGCCAAGTGGCAGAGCCTACAACACCGTAGGGATGTGGCAACAATCAGGTTGCTCTGCCTCTTTATGGGCACCGGTCCGCCTGAAGTCCCCTTTCCACTGCGCCTCAACAAACGAACCGGCAGGCTGCAGCCCCCTTTATCGCGGACCCTGCGCCACAGCAAGTCGTGGCTCATACGTGCTGCAACTCTCTGGAGGTCACTCCCCCCAAAGATGACAGAAACTTTCCCCGACCACCGTGATGACATTCGGGAGCTGTGCAGAGCAATCGCATCCCCCATATAGTGCGTGTGTGTGCATGTATGTGTTGTTTTGGTACTGTACATTATGTGTGCCTGGACCTTTTTGTCTGTTCCTGACCGATACTTATCTTCGTTGCCCCCCCCCCCCCCCCGGGGGGGGGGGTTTTTTTTTTTTTTTTTTTTTTTCTTCCCTCTAGTTTCAATTTATAGCGCCGCCCGGTCGGTGTCAGGGGCACAAAACGTGTATGGGCGCATTGCCTTTCCCTGAATACCTGCACACCGGGCGGCACTGTACAATACAATACAATACAATACAATACAATACAATACAATACATTGTTTGCAAACAACCACGCCTTTAACCCCACACCAGTTGCGAGCACTACAAAGCCTGGCAGGTCGACGACGGAGCCAGAGAGTGCCCGGTCGGATATTTGGAGCGCGAAGATCTGGTAGCACAGAGCATCAAAGAGCCATTTTTCGGGGAACCTAAGGCCCCTGCGGGAACCTGGATGTCAGCGCCCAGCTTTTGTAGCGGCGACGACCCGAAACACACTTGTTCACTCGGGAGAAGTGTGTTTCGGCGTCTCGCCGCAGCGAGGCGCCAGTCACGCGGCTCCCCTCTGATCCGTTGTCTGCCGCTCCACCTTTTTCATTTCGGCGGCCGCTTCTCGTGGCGATCTGCCAGGCTTTGTCAGTATACAGGAGGCTATGGCACTGCGTGACGCACGTGTGCAGAAACTAAATTCGCGTGAGATGAAGCGCCTGCGCGTGCGCATTGTCGACACTCCACAGTAGCGCCACCGTATATCGCGTGACATCAGGGAGATGCGCTGGTAAAATAGCCATGTTCACTGATCTCTATGACAATTGATGGATCGCGCATCCCCGCTTGTTCGCTGCAGAGCGAGTGCGACAACCGGACGGCCATCTTGCATGATTTTTTTCCCCGTTTTGCTAGCGTTGCTGAGGCCGGCGGCAGCGTGCTAAAAACACGTTTTGTACTCGTTCGCCGTCATTCGCCGAAGACGTTCTTTATGATCCTTTGTGAGGCGTGATACTTGCCGTTATAGAACACGTGGAAATTTTTACGAAAGCGCAGTGCCGCAGGAAAAAAAACACAACTCGTCGAAAGCAAGTTTCGCCGGTCTCGTGGCGTGTTCAAAGCTTCCTTGGCACGCCGAAGTGCTGTGTCTCTGTGCCTTTGCACGCTTGGATACCGATCAAGAATCGGCGCCGTGTGAATATGTTATGCGAGTGAAATGTGCGTGAAGCCGTATGTAAAGGTACAACTCCTCGAAAGCAAGTGTCGCCGGTCTCGCGGCGTGATCAAAGCTTCATTGGCACGCCGAATGCTGCATCTTCGTGCCTTCGCACGCTTGGATACCGACCAAGAATCGACGCCGCACCGTTCTGAAGGTGCGTCTTTAGATCATATATATATATCGGCCACGGAGTTCTGGATCGTCCAGCTGTTCCGGTGAGCTGCTATCAATAAAGGGGGATCGTCCAGCTGTTCTTTGTTGTCCCCATCCGTGTAGTTCTAAAGTTAGCCGCATGAAGCGCCATGGTCTGAGGTCTGGAAGTACCAGGAAATGGACACAGTGTGCGCTGCTTGTGGAGAGGAGGACGAGACGGCTGAGCACTTGATACTCTACTGTAAAGGGCTTCACCCTATGCATACCGAAGACAACATAGATTTAATAAGGTCATTGGGTTTTAGAGACAGCGAAGGAAAAGTGGATTTCAAGACAGTAGAGATTACCAAGCAAAGATTAAGTGAATGGTGGCAGAAAGCGAGAGAAAACTAGGCATTTTCTTATTAACTGATGGCAAGGGGGATTTATAGCCTCACTTTCTTTTCAGTACGGAGTGAATATAGTTTTCACATTTAAATATTCTAAGCTTAAAGGGTAAGACAAAATGGCTAGGTGGCGTAAGCTACCGCCCGATCCAAAGGGCTCAGCCGTATTCATCCATCCATTCATCCATCCATGATATACGATGCCCTGCGCATCGTTGCACCAGTTGCACCCCCTCCCGGAGGTCAGGTGACACTCACATGGCAATGGATTGGCTCCGACAGGAGGCTCCGATATAGACCGTTCCAGGGGTTTCCCCAGGAATTCAAATTAGAGGGCTGTCTATTTTTTTATTTTTTATTTATTTTTTTTTGGGGGGGGGGGGGCATTGAGAATAGAGGAGTCGTTGCGAATTAAGAGGGTGCCTTCAGAAAAACAAGGAAGTATACACCCCCCCCCCCCCCCCTTTCTAGGGGTTGTGTAGGGCAGTGGTTCTCAAATGGGGGTCCGCGAGACCCTCAACAAAAAAATTTTTGTTTTTTATTTGGCACGTTTTTTGTAGTTCAGTCCGGCCGTGACTAATTTCCAACCTGCTTCCGTAACTACGACAGCAATAAAAGGCACCTGTTTCATGCTCCAGACGTGTTAACTTACTTACCAACCCCTCCCCCCCCCCCCCGCCCCGCCCCCCGCCCCCCCCCGCCCCGCCCCCCCCCCCCCCCCGCTGGAAGGGGTCCCCCATCACTGCCAGCGGTCCGCAAGGGGTCCCCGACACATCCATGGCTGAGAACCACTGGTGTAGGGAAATCACTGAACTGTTCCACCCTCCACTAGGAGGAGCTGAGAGAAAAAAAAATGCCGTCCCCCTCTCACCCCGCGCGTCGTATTCTCCGCCAAGTGGGCTGTACCTAACATCCGGATGACGTTCAAACTGGGTTTAAAATCGCGTCATTTTGAACATTTCAAGCGCAGATGCGTGGATTTTGATATGCAAGATATCGCGTAATGCTATGCTCGATGACGTTTACAATTCCCTGTAATGCCGAATTGGAGCGCAGCTCTTCAGGAGGAGGAGGGGAGGGTAAGGAGGGAGGGTATGCCTCTCCTCCCCCTCTTTTTCTCCTGCTTCCCTCCCATTTAGCGGGAAGTTTTGTTAAATTTTGGGGCAAAGTTCCCAGCTAAATTTAGCGAAAAAATTTCCCCGCTAAATTTAGCGGGGAAGCGTCCCATAATGCAACGCGCGCGGTTACGCCGACGCCGAGGGCGACGCCGCTCAAGCCCGAAACGGGCGCTGCGCTCTAAAAAGAAATGGTAAAACTGTCAGAGTGACCGGTCTGTCAGGCGAAAAGTAAATTCGGTTGCTGTAGTTTTTTGTTTTTACTTTACTAAGTTCGTACTGGTGTGGGCCTTTAGCGATAAAGAGTGGAAGTATGGAATAATAAATAAAAACGAGCTCTCCTTACGCAATAGACGGAGTGGTTGAGGCTAGTACCACCGGCTGACTCCACTGGTATTGAAGTAACGGAACAAAGATACGCTAGTTTATCATTTATTGAAATAAAACAACAGAGCGCTATTAGCCCCGTGCGCGACCGAAAGCGTCGCTGTGGTCGGCCTTCCACGATTGGCCGAACGCTGACTATGACGTCGGAAAGGGGATTTATCATCGACGGAAATAAGAGGAATGAAAGAACTTTCATTTTGACGGTGTTGGCAGTGTTCCTTTGAGAGCGCAATGATTGCAAGCTTCCACCATGCTAATAACAAACACCATCGAACTTGTTGTTTGCAAGGTAATGACGTCACAAGGGGGAACCACAGGAGGGCGCCACCAAAACATCTCGCCGCTAATAGGCTGATTTTGGAGTAGCCATAAATATTCTAAGAATGCGAACCACTTCACAGCGGCAGCCACGAGCGAGAGTTCGACGTTCGGTACAGCCCGCCGGTAGAGCCCAAAGATGGAGGACGGCAACCTCCCGGTTTGTCGTCTGCTAGCGGAATCGGGCGCGTGCCCCCTCTCTCTCTCTCGTTTTACCCCGCCGAACGGCCGAACATGCTGAACTTCCCGGATGTGTGGAGAGGGTGCTGCGGTCCAACAAAATGGCGCCGCCCTTAGAGTGCTAAATGGAATGGTCTACATAGGGACTTTAGGCTCCGATGACTCGTAGCGTCCCCCTGCGGTCGTCAGTAAAGTGAAATGGAGTACAGGAGAAGCTAGCATTAGAAACAGTCCTTACGGGAACGTTCTATGCTCCTCGCCCCCGCAGCGTGTACTGCACGTGGCTCTGAAGAGGGCGATAGAAAATAGCACAGTGTTCAATATCTGTTGTTGGCCTTCTTTGCCTCCTCTAAATTATGCTGAAACTTCAGCACTGAGGCTTTGTTATCTAAGACGCCTTGGTCTTATCCGTGGCCTCTAATGTCGCCTCCGTCGTCTGCTACAGCCGGTTCAATACAGGCGATTCCCAACATTCTGTTCGGTGGAGCGGGGGGCGTGGCGCATTTTGCAGCGGGGAAAGTAGACGCCTCACCAAAGCTGATGGCAGGAAAAGCGTGCTTGTTCAGTGCCAGCACGTCGTAGAACTTCCAGCTGCCTTCTTCTAGCACGTAGGTGCTGGAAACGCTCTTCAGCTTGCCCTTGTCGTTGGGACTGAGTCCGCCGCAGAACCACAGCATGCGCTTGGTCACGGTGGCAGCGGCGAAGGCACAGGGGAAAGGCAACGGGGGCCCGGCAGTGTATCTGCACATCGGTCAAGAGTTCCGCAGAATCGCAGTTCTGCAGTCACAGATATGGGTATACCTCGCGATGCGAACATGGGAGCTGCAAGCGGGTGAGAGAAAATATAGATCTGATCATGACGTTTCACTTGCTCGTCGTCCCTAGGGCTTGATCACTTTTTTTTTCCCCTTCTTTTATATATCTAATTGTTGTTAAAATTGACTGTCTTCGTGTTGTGCAGAAAAGTGGACTTTTACTTTTTGCAGAGCGTATACATCGAATTACCCAAGCAATCTCATGAGCCCGTGACGCGATGGAAGAAAGGTATCGGAACAAGGCCACAAAGGGGGTCTAAATTCCACTCGGGCTTTACGCATCTCCCGACAGGGCACTGTAGGGTTGGCGGTCGCACGCCTCGCGACCTCGAAAAGCGCAAATAAGGGCGGTTCCTCGAGCTCCTGTCATGCACCTGCGTCATTTCACGTCACCGGTCAGAAATGGGAGCGAACCTTGGACACACTTCGTTCCGTGGCGAGGCGACGCCGTTCGGACACACTCTTGTTCCCACGTGGTCTGCGAGATTGCAGATTCCTCGAAACGCAATCCAAAGACACAAAAACGATGCTGCACGCCAGAAGCGCGGGTACAAGGGGCTCACGTGCGATGCGCGACGTCCAGAACGAAGACGTCGTCGAGCAGGTCGTCGGGCCCCGGCTGGAAGCTGGAGTCTGCCGGGGACGACACGCCGCCCAGGACCCAAAGGCGCCTGTCCATGGACACGACGCTCGAGCCCATGACGCAGCGCGGCAGCCGGAGCACCGTCGACCAGCCGTCCGCCATGGGGCTGTACTCCACGACCGTGTCCAGATACCTAGTTGGACGGACGATACCCCGCTCCATGTGATTTTATGCACGGGCCAAGAGACAGGCATTGTAGGGCAGGAACCAAAAGACAGGCTTCCGCGGTGGTGTAGACACAGAGACCAAAGGACGTCGCTACACTCCAAGAAATCTGGAGCGTCAGCTTTCCCGCAAAGCACTACGGAGGGCCAATCGCTGCAATCTACAGAGGAAGCTCGGCCAATCACGGAACTGATAATATCTTTAGACATAAAAAAAAAAAAAACGGTCTGTGCTGTGGCACACATTTCTTGGAGTGCACGGTGGACCGAATACATTTACTTTGGAGTTTAGGGTGTGTGTGTGTAACCTTCCACGCTGGTCCCTGCCGCCGACCACGTAGATCTTGTCGTCTAGGACCGCCGCGCCGTGGAAAGACCGGGCCTCGGGTAGGTCCGTCCGCTTGCTCCACGACCGCCTGGCGGCCGAATAACAGAACACGGACTCCGACGAGACCGCCTCGTCGCTGCGCGTTTTGTGCGGGTCACAGCCCCCTGCGCAAGGAGATACGCTCACAGTCGTTGTTTCACCCGTAAACGCATGCCGCCTCGGAGATGATGCCGTCTCAATGGTTTTACCCCGTGAAGAAGTCAATACGCCACCCGGACGTCAAGGTCCATGTGTGTCGGTCGAGCGTATAACGCTGGAGTGTAACGTGTCGCTTTCCTCACGAAACACAGACCTATAACACATTCTGCAGGTTAAAAGTGGGTTTGAAGAGTCACCCGGAAGACACCGTCATGGTCGACCTTCCCTCGGTGTAACAGACCCATCTATTCACCCACAGTCTCACAGGTTGGCGGAGCTGCGCGTGCCCAGGTAACATATGGCTTGGCACGACTCGGCACGATGACTTACCGATGACAAAGACCTCGTCCCCGACGAGTGAGGCAGTATGGTAGTTGCGGGGTTCGGGCATCATCTCGAGCAGCTCCCAGCCGTTTTTCAGCGGATGGAAGTACAGGGCCAAGCGTCCTGCGCTTCAAACGAAACAATCGATCGCCACGTGTGGCGACAAATGATCTTTTTTTTTTTTTTTTTGTCTTAAAAGCAACAACCTTCGTTGCTTGGGGCCTTTGAGTTCGACACAGTTCAAACAAGTTGTAGGGAATAAAAGCATACGACGTAGACGGTGCGCAGCACAACCGATAAATACAAATGCAGTTCTTCGGTGACAGCGAACGATTCTTTTAGTGCCAAACTCAGGCAGCAGCTTGCTAGACAGTCAATCACTAACATATTTTTTTCTGAGATCGGAAAAAAAGAGAAAGGGGAAACGAGTTTGCTATGCCTTAGTGATAAACGATTAGAGAGTTTTAGTAGATCGTTTCGATACCTCTAATCAGTGGCCTAGCCAGAGGAGCGGCTTATTAGGCTTACGAGGGATAGCTTACGTTCCCAGGGATCGCGGATCTGTCTGTTTAGCGGACGCGCAGTAGGAAATAATTGAGCTGCTATCCAATGGAGGGACGCGAGAACCATTACCGATCTCGTGGCACGACGGTCTGTGCAGGTCGATGCCTCCGAAGGACAGTATGCTCGAAGTGGATGCCGAGAAGAGGTTCTTGCACGGGCGGATGGACTTGATGGCCAGCAGCGTGTCGGAGCACTTGGCACTAAGGAGGCGTCGCGCAAACAAATAAATCAAGAGTCACCGTTATCTGTAGGGTTTTATTAAAGCGACCCGTGGGATGACGATCGCCGTGTAATCTACTCAATCTGGTCGAACCTACAACGAAATTGAATGCTTCATAAATTTAAGAAAGACAAAGTGTATATCTTGAGTAGATTATTCGGCTTTATGGCATGCATATGCCATATGGCCGACAAAACGCGTGCTACCCGACCCAAGCCCGGCCCGCGGGCCGGGCCGCGCTCGGGCCTTCGGGCTGGCCCGGGCCCGTGCAGGGCTCTGACGCAGATACTCAGCACGTCACCGCTTCTGTTCAGCTGTTCGGTTCGCTCCTCCCTCCTGTTAAGGCTCTGTTATACTCCGACGTAACGCGTGCGCGCGTGCGAGCGCGTCACCGCGACGTCACGTCGGCGAAAACCAACGTTATTAGATTAACTCAGTTACGGAACTGTTCATAGACGCTGCATGCACGAATAGTACCCCCCCTCACTCACCACGACTCGCCCAGATTCGCTCGACGCGCCGCCGGACGGCTGCTTTGGTAACTGAATCGGGATACGTTCGTTTCAACGTCACTAGAAACGTAAAAACCAACGAAAAAAACTCTTTTTGTAGTACCTTTTATTGGAGATTAGTACAAAATGGGGATGGGTGATGTTTTCTTAAATTTTTAGTTTTCAAGGTTTTGCAGCACAATTAATATTGTTTTTATACAACCATGCCTCAGCGGGGATTTCAGGTAGCGCGTCCCGACCTAGGCGCATTTTAACTGTGGGGGTATTTCGCGGCGCGTCCGCAAGGGAGACGGGGGTGGAACTCCTGTAACCCGATTGAAGCCAAAAATAGATGTCACGTGCAGTTCCTCGAGTGACCGCTGCGGGAGAAATGGCGGCGTTATGATCGCCATTTGGCGCTTCAGCTGTGCTCTTTAGAATGCACAGTTATGAAACGAAAATATAGATGGCGCTTCGAACGACTCTAGGCGGATTGAGGTGAGTGAGGGGGGGTACCCCCCTCCGCGGGAGTTCCACAACTGAGGTAATCTAGTAACGTTGGCGAAAACCCAACGCTCTATACTCCGGCGTCGTGGTCTGGCGCGACCGGCGGCGTTCGACGCCGCCTGACCGCCTCGACGCCAAAATGGAGCATGCCGTATTCCGCGCCGGCCGCGCCAGCGACGCCAGACCAGGATGCATCACGCGCTGGCTCCCGGCAGCCCTCGCGCGGGAAGCGCGGCGAATACGAGCAATAGCAGACGACGAGAGCACCACTCCGTGTGGCGTCATGTTAGTAGTGCAAGCGTCATGTTTGGAGAATCGGACTCGGCCGTCGAGAAGCTGATCGAGGGAATTCGTCCTCACCCGTGTGTCTACGACTCGAGGAAGCTTGAGTACCGTAGACCATGCGCTTGTCAAAGATGTACCGTATGTACATTGACCGCCTACGCTTGCGGCGCAGGCGGTGCACCAGTAGTGCAAGCGCGAGTTTTCGTCGTGCAAGGTACGTCCACGCCATCGCTCGAACTTGGCGCTCAAGAAGCGCAAGAATTTTCGTCTGCTATTCGAAACGAAAAGGAACCGGAAGTGGCGCACTCTCGCAGGAAACGTGCCCTCGAAGTCAGATTCTGCGCATGCGCCGCGCTGCCGGCCCACCGACGCGCGCCGCGGGAGCCGGAGTATTCACACAGCGGAAAGACGCGCGTCGTGGGGCGAATTTTTTGCTCATTTTTGTATTGAAAAAAGTCGCGCGCCGAGGAGGACGACGCAGGGAGATGACGCTTCGGAACCCAATTTTTCCCTCGACGCGCGCGCTTGAGCCAATCAGCGAGCGTCCGGACGTGACGTGTCGCCCTTTTCCGGTTAGGACATGTTTTCGCTGTTTTTATTTTCGACCCACAATGAAGGCCAAAAGGCAGTGAGGTCGGGGGATTCGTGCACTCGCCAAACGTGGCTGGAAGCATTTCTGCGTGGAAAGAAGCAAGTCGATTGGAACATCTGGCTGTGATGAGTGTTTTATGTGCGTGTACGACGACGTAAAACTACTCTTCATCGTGTAGATGGTTGAGCGGGTTGGTTTCTAATTTGCGCCGCCGGATCGACGCAACCCGCCACCGAAATTCGCGGTGTGTCCCGACCTCCGACTGTGCGGGAGCGATCATTCCCAATGTGTTGTGTAGTCCTTGTGCGCACCCACCACTACGGAATACAACAGTTCTCCATCGAAAACACTCTTGCACAAGCTGCGTGCAGTGTTAAAGGTACGGACGCGAAGGCTCTGGGACGCGCCGGCGTAGCACCATGCTTTGTTTGCACAAAAACGCGGCAAAAGAGCACCTTCTGACGCTGCCCGTTCGAGTCCGTGCCTTTCGCCAATGCTGCATATAACCGGAGTGAGTGTAAACGTATATGTAATCATCGCCGTTGTCCATTCAGTGAAGACCATTGTCTCCCACCGCATATTCGTGCGAAGCAGACGAATAAAAAAATTCCGTGTTCTCTCGACAAACGCGAGATTACCCGAGAAGACGCCGCCGTCGGGTGGCCCTGTGTGACTGCTTCGTATTTTACGACGCCGGCGTCGACGTCCGCACTGGCTAAATTTCTCATCTAGAGACCGATTACCCGTTGAGGCGCATCTCCATCAAGGCTGTATAAACATAAAGAGCAAACCAATTTTTTTTTTTTTTTTTTTTTTTTTTTTTTTACGCGCGCGGCGTGATTGACGTGACGTAGCCGACTTCGGTCAGCGTTCGCTGGCGCGCTCGTTACGTCGGAGTATAACAGAGCCTTAAAGAGCGCCCCGTCCCGCGACTTGCGCATGCTCGCGACGAGGGGGAGAACTGTACATGTGTCTTACTTTCCTGCGTATGCGCATGAGCTTCGATGTGACGCCCAAATTTTTTCACGGGAGGTGGGGTGATTTAAAGAATGCATTTAAAAAGATTACTTCGCGTCTGCCTTCCGCAGAACATACGTGTTTTGCGGGAGAGTAAAAGCAAAAGCTTGTCCTCGCAGTTTTTTTTCGTGTGTGGGCGCGTGTGCTTGTGCGTGCGTGCGTGCGTGCGTGCGTGTGTGTGTGTGTGTGTGTGTGTGTGTGTGTGTGTGTGTGTGTGTGTGTGTGTGTGTGTGTGTGTGTGTGTGTGTGTGTGTGTGTGTGTGTGTGTGTGTGTGTGTGTGAAGGGGCGGATGCAGGAATTTTTTTAGGGGGGGGGGGGGTCAGGTGTTGCTCAGCGTACCATATGTTAAGGAACCCCCTCCCCCTCTCTCGTTTCACGCCCTAAATTTTACAAATGCAGAAATCAAGAGGGGGGTCAGGACATCCGGACCCCCCCTCTAAATCTGCCCCTGGTGTGTGTGCGTGTGCGTGCGTGTGTGTGTGTGTGTGTGTGTGTGTGTGTGTGTGTGTGTGTGTGTGTGTGTGTGTGTGAAGGGGCGGATGCAGGAATTTTTTGAGGGGGGGGGGGGGTCAGGTGTTGGTCAGCGTACCATATGTTAAGGAACCCCCTCCCCCTCTCTCGTTTCACGCCCTAAATTTTACAAATGCAGAAATCAAGAGGGGGGTCAGGACATCCGGACCCCCCCTCTAAATCTGCCCCTGGTGTGTGTGCGTGTGCGTGCGCGTGTGTGCGTGTGCGTGCGTGCGTGCGTGCGTGCGTGCGTTCGTGCGTGCGTGCGTGCGTGTGTTTAACATATATTGCTGAAAGTCGGAGTAGCGCAGAGGCGGCGGAATGTACTTTGTTAACTGCATGTACGTATACCTGTAAGTTTTCTCTTCGTCTTGGAGAACCAGGGCCAGACCGAGGTTGGGATCCACAGCAGGGGCCAGGATCTGGTACGAGTCGCTCCGGACGACACCCTGCGCGCACTTGAGCTCCTACGAGAGATTGTAAAAGAGTTCCTCGGCTCACTTGAAACGGAACGACCTGACTGCAGCGAGATATAAGAGACGTAAATTCAGGCAGCCTCGTGGCACTTGTGATGGTGATGATGGTTTGGGTTCGGAGGCTGCGTGTGTTGCGAAAGCTTGCAATGCAGAACCCAGGGGCCCTGGGTTCGACCCCCACCCCTGCCCGTTTCAACCTGGACGAGCATCGCACTGCAGGGCGTGCGGTCGCGTATCACTATATTTTGAGATGCACCTTGCATCTCAAAACATACATGGCTTGCATTGACGCCACATCAGCCGCCGTTCCTCCGTGCCATGCTCCTGTGCCCGTAGTTTCTGCAGCATACTTTTGGCACAATCGAATCTGTTCTTCCCGGCAAGGATTGCCGAGAAGAACAAATCCGATGGTACGAAATGTATGCCGCACAAGGTACGGGAACAAGAGCATGGTACGGAGAAATAGCGGCTGGTACGGTGACATACGACGTCACGTGCAAAGTATACGTATAACTTTCGGGACGGCTGTCTAAACATGCGAACAATTTTATTATATATAGTGGGTGATGGTGATTATAACAATATTACTTATGATCATTAAGGTTAATCTCGACCCGAAACAAAGACACATCTGTCAATCACAATCCTCTTCTGATCTTTCGAATATAGAGATTAAAGACAACTATAGTCTATTCATGCATAGTACTACCTAGAGCCACTAAATGAGCTGCGCTTAGAGTATCGGCACTCCGTTCCCCGACATTGTTGTGGGCGTCGCCATATTGGGGCTTGTGCAGAGCAGACGCAACTGCAGATCGTCATGATTCAAAAGTGTGACTTCCTCAGCATTCGATTCGGTGTCAGGAAGCTCATGTAATATTGCTTTTCTCTGTCGCGGACTGTTTAAACATTTCTGGAGGACGGAAAAGCGTTTCCTGTGATTTCAGATAAAGCTTCAGATAACTGGCAACCATGATTTTAAGCCACAATATGGCCAAGTGTCGTTACTCTGAAGCGTAGCTTATTTAGTGGCACTAGTACTACCAACCTTGTATACAACGCTGTCGGAGCTACTAGCTGGCGTGAGCGCGTGGTACAGCACACGAGAGCGCGTGCGAGTGGTGCAGTATACGAAGTCAAGCTTTCACTTCATCTTACACTGCACGTATGCAACAAAGTTTATGTACCAAAATCAGTCCTTATTACCATTCTACTGCAACGAGCTTGAGTAAACTTAGAGCGGTAAACCAGCGGCCAAAAATGGCACCCCCCCCCCCCCCCCGGTTGCCGCCATCTTGAACGTTTGCCACATTAGTGATCACGTGACTTTAAGATGGCTGCGCCCATAGGTACGCCAGATCAGATTCGCCAGATTACGATAAGCAGGGCCGCGGTTCAAAATTTACTTGATCTCACTGTAGGGTAAATATTATGTACCTTGGCGTTCGAAAACCTACCTGCGTCCAGTTGCTCTATCAGTCTTGTCACGTGACATGACCCACCGAAGCACCGAAGTAACTCTGATTCATTCGAGTAAAATTGGAACGCAGCCCCGAGCAAGATTGGAACGCAGCCTCTGTTTACCGTGATCTGACAATCTGATCTGGCCCGCCTCTGGGCGCAGCCATCTTGACGTCACGTGATCACTAATGTGGCAAACGGGCAAGATGGCGGCGAACCGGGGGGGGGGGGGGGTGCCATTTCCTCTGCAGGCCTTAGGTTGCGGTTTACCACTCTAAGTGATACTCAAGCTCGTTGTTCTACTGCTACTTTTTTTTTCTTTTCATATCGTTAGTTACTTGGGAAACCACACGTCTTAGATAGTGACACTGTTAAAGAGTTACTGAACCAAAATTTCGATCTCACAAAACAAGGCTGGACGGATAGGCGGGACGCTGCAAAACACACAAAAAATATCACTCATGCAGCGATATCTCTAACGGATCGCCGTATTTTTGGAAAAGAAGTGCGCGACTGAACACGGCCGACTAGGCCAACGAGACAAGCCGCGTCACGATTATCATTCCCTCTCCTCCTCGCTACGTCCCGTCCAGCTGGTGAACCGAAGCGAGGAGGAGAGAAGCGAAGCCGCTTCCTCTCATTCTCAAATTCTTCCAGAGGATAATTACGTCAAAGACCTCGCTTGATCGCGCCCTTCTTTTCCGAAAGTACGGCCATCCGTTTGAGATATCGATGTACGAGTGATGTTTTGGAGTTCGTAGCGTCCCGTTCAACGCTCCTGCGGTCAATTATTTTGCGAAATCCAAATTTCGCACAACGCTATATCAACTGAACTCATCGTTCAGTTGATGATCGTGCGTTTTTACAGCGGTAGCTGTTAGTGCCCTTTCCAGGCAAAAAAAAAAACTCATGTGTGAACGCCATCCACTGTGTACAGCAGAGGCACTACTCTTCCCGTCGTCCCTCACACATACACGACAACTGCGGCGAGGTTTCCCCATTGTAGACCGCCGCTGTTCCGAAAACCCCCACGTGACACCGGGGATAACGCTCTCTGCCATCTCATCGCTTCTGCTACATCCACGTACCCTCCAGCAACGCCCCCCCCCCCCCCTCCGACAGCCGCCATTGGGAAATACCAACGCGGTCGCGCTGTGGCGACACGCTCCCTCGCCTCCCCACTGTTGCCGCCCAGGTTCCGTTCTCAGAACCCATTGCAAACACCGGTACAGCACACGGACTGAAGGCGAATCTGCTTCTACATGCCTTTCCAGAACGCAGCAGCTACCGCTGTCACTCGCAGCACACTTTGTGTTGTCGTTCGCAATTCTTCTTTCTCTGTCGTTGACATTTACTCGAACTGCTGCGGCTGTCTTCTGACCGAATGACGTACGATGCTATGACATTTGGCGTAAGTCGGGGGTACGAGACAGATGGATCACCCTGCTTGAGACGAGCTCCTTCCTAAGTTGCCTCCCGTGATTTCGGAGCTCCACGGAAAGGCGCTCCTCCTTTGTTCCGAAGTTCGGCGACTGGAAACCACACCAAAAGAAAGCGCTTAATCCTGGGATATTGTATGATACAGATTGTAGATGTCAAGAACAGTGTTTTGATATTGTTTGATATGATATTATTGATTGAAATTTAGTGCAAGAAGAATATGTGTTAGGCTTCAGTGAAAAAAAAAAATTGAATAAATTATTTTCTCTCGTTTAAGGCACGGCAATTGCTCAAATATGGTCCAAGTAGGCACAAAAGATGCAAACCCTGCGTTTCTAAAAGGGACACGGAAATTAAAAAAAAAAAGTTTTTTTTTTAAATCACGTAGATGGGGCACATACTTTTTGTAATTTTTCCACGAAATAAACACATTTGTTCGCGCAATATTTACGCCGTTAGACGCAATTTAGGTGGAGGTCACGGCACGCTCTAAGCCCCGCCCATTAACACTGGATTGGCCTGGGTGCTCGGTTGAACATGCTAACAAGCCTACTGTCTTCCTTTCGTGACATCCGGTCACTGATACGGATGCATCTAGTCTGGCATCTGAAGGCGCCTGCTAGTCGTGCTAAAAGATGCGTGGCAGCATCCCGCACCGTCTGCTATTTCACCAACCCCTATCGTCGTCTGCAAAGCCATCGAGACGCGGACACGAAAGCTGCGCGTTGGTGTCCGTTTTCACCTTCGTCCGTCCGCTAGCTATTCCGCCCCCGTCAAAAAACGGCGTTCTAGCGTTTCAGCATGCACGAGCCATGGTCCAATACAGGCGTCTCTCAGCGTCTGTCAATGTGCAGTAATAAGCGACCGAGAGGAGGAAAAAAACAACAAAATAAATATGCAGCCATTGACCCCGTAAGTGATGACGTCACAACATGGCGCTCCGCTCCAAACAAAACCGTTGCTAGGGCCGTTGTTATGGACAGAATGCATAGGGGCTCGACGTGAGATTAGAAATTGTCTCATAAAAAAAAAGTAAATAATTTTCTGTAAGCATTGCATCTTCTCAATATCTAATCATGAAGACTTTTTCTATAGTCTCAGTCATAAAGCGTTGACACAAGCCGGCAATAAAGTTTTACAACCCGTTTTGCCTTGCTAGCAGAGACACAACTTCATAAGTAAGAAATAAAACCTTGAGACAAGGAAACAAAAAGGGACATAGAAATAAAACCCTGTCTCAAGGTTTAATTTCTTAATTATGATTGTTCACCAGCTCGCTTGCGTTTTGACTCTTATTTCAGGACACAACTTCACGGGTTCAGTGGTTCTTTCTGAGGGAGTATACGCGATCGCGTTGAATGAAGTTGGTGACGATCGTCGAAACTATTCTCAACTTGCTGTGGGAATTTCGGAAGCGAAGAGTGCCCATGCAAAGTTTTGATCGACACTCGAGGTGAGCGAGCGCGCGAACGGAGCTCACTCGCGATATTTGAGAAGGTCAAAACACTGTGAAGCCGAATCCCGTACGACGACGACGTGAAGTGTATCAATGTCGAAGTGCAGGCCATCACACGTTTCAAGGATTTCTGACAGCACAGTTGCGTCAGTGCGCATCTTTGTGATCAAACAAACTGTCCATAACAGATATATTTGTCGCAGGTGGAAACGGATCGACAAGCGTAAAACAGAAAATAAAGATTTAATCGACGAACTTGTGACTAGAAACAATAGAAGGATGGGCGTCGACGGCGGCAGCGGCGAGCGACGATGCATCGGCGTGACAGCTGGGTTTGAGTCGACAAAGCCGCGCTCGGTTCCTTATTTACTGCACTCGGCATCTCGAACATTGGGCCTAGAATGTTCGGTAGTGAGCTAGGGCGAGACTGACTAGGCAAGGTCATTCTGGCCTTCTTATCTTTTACACTCGGGGCAAGAGCAAACTTCGAATCTTCTAGAGGCTACGGAGAAGCGTTCCCTCTTCGTCATGCACGCCTGGGGTCCTACTTAAAACTGAAGAATCAGCAGGACTTTTTTGTTTTCTCAGTTTGATGATTACAAGGCAGGTACGAAACACACACCCATATTGCGAGCCTGAAAAAACGAAGTTTGGGGTCTCGAACCGCTCATATTAGAGTCAAAATAATTGCTTCTTGATTACAATGCACGTCGACTGCAAAATCAAAAAGAGGGCCCGACGCTGCTTTGATATCGCGTTCTAAACAGATGCTTTTCTCGCTGTATGTTTAGCAGATCTCCATGCGTGTTACGAGTTTCGTCAGACAGTACCCCGTATCGCACGGAAATGCAATTCGTTTTTATAAACCTGATTAGTTTTCTCAAGTAAAAACAAAATCAAAATCGTGTCGTTTCAAACTGTTGCAGGCAGCACACTTCAGTCATTTCGTGTGCGCTCGTCGCCATGCGTTCGTTGTCTGCAACAGGCATTTCGAGGCATATCGAGGACCGGAACTTGCCGTCGCAAATATTTCAGAAACAGCCGACTCTCGGCAAACTTCTGTCGTG
Organism: Ixodes persulcatus; assembly: GCA_013358835.2. NCBI lineage: Eukaryota > Metazoa > Arthropoda > Arachnida > Ixodida > Ixodidae > Ixodes > Ixodes persulcatus. The sequence continues at coordinate 616,047 of JABSTQ010011147.1, forward strand.
GTAAGTGTGAAATCCAGGTTTCCTTATCTATCATTTTTAGATGTTTAAATCCTACGTTCGAATTTTTTCCGATCGTTCTTTTTTGAGCGAAATCCAGTCCCATATATTCATCCATAACAACGCCCATAGCAACGGTTTGTTTGGAGCGGTGACGTCACACTTACGGGAATCAATTCGCTTTTCTGTTGTTGTTTTTTTTTCGCATAGCATCCGTGGGCAAATGGCGCACAATCAAAACGCGACAATATTGGCTTTGGCAGGTCAGCCGTACTGCAAAACTTGAGCTACTTTACTTTCGAAGCGAAATGACGGAAACATACCTGGATACATTTGATGCGTGCCGATCGCCAGATTGCCTCCAGTCAAACGGCTCGCAAATTCTTACCTGTCTAGGTATCTTCTCGGCATTGGAAGCATGGTTGCAATCACGACGGTTTCACAATTCACAGAGCAGCGGGGCAGCTTTTACGCGAACCAACATTTTTATTCAGCATCAACACGCGCGCACGAACAAATCAAGCCAGATCGAGCAGCATAATTGCCGTGGGACGCTAGGCTTAGGCCAGTCCCGCTACAAAAACAAGCATCCGCACGGCGATAGCGAAAGGGCGTACTTGTGACAATTGTTTGTTGCAAACTACGTCGGTCGAGGATGTCTCCTCGGTGAACACAACATGACTCGCTTTCATGAAGATAGGCGCGCTTGAAGAGCCGCGCCCGTTGAGCCATAGCCTCATCTATACTTACAAAGCCTGGTAGATCGTCACGATACGCGGCCGCCGAAATTGAAAAGATAGAGCGGCAGACAACGGATGGGAGGAGAGCCACGTGACGGGCGCCCCGCTGCGGCGAGACGCCGAAACACACTTCTCCCGAGCGATGGAATACCCGCTCGTGCTCCTCGCGTTCATCAAGCTACCGCTTCTTTTCTCGTCGTGTGTGAAAACCATGTTTTGGGTGCTCACCGCTGCAAAAGCTGTGAGCTGAATACCAGGTTCCCCGAGAAATGCTCTCTGCTATACTAGATCCTAGCACTCCGAATCTTTGACCGGGCACTCTATGGCCCCGTCGTCGAACTGCCAGGCTTTGTGAGTATAGAGGAGGCTATGGTTGAGCACTCCGCAGGCGCCGGGAGTCATGTTTGTTATCGTTTCACACCGATGCGGAAAAGGCAATCTTGGGATACTTTTGAAAACAAATGATGACTCCATCTAGATTATTTGTTTCTCAAACATGAATATATTGTCTATAAAAATATTATTATGGCTCCGAGAAACAATTTTACAACAAACAATTCACACGGCAATCATTTCTCCAACCAATGAAAGCCAAGAAATGGAACACAGGTAACCACGTTCCTGGGCGGGGCCTACAGGCCGAACTACCTCCACCTATATTGCGTCTAACAGCGTAAATATTAGGAAAAAGATTTTTTTCCGTGGAAACAATATGAAAAAATGTGTGTCCCAAATCAGCCCTTTAAAAAGAATGTTTTTTTTTTTTATTTCAGCGCCTTTTAAGTTGTCACTGACCACATAAGAAACGTAGGGTGTGGCAAATGATAATCATATTCTTACCACTCCTTAGTCGATAAGACTACACACGTGGTCGCACTGTGGCGACACGCTCCCTCGCCTCCCCACAGGCGCCGCCCAGGTTCCGTTCTCGTTGGCGTTCTTATCGTCATTAGCAGATAAGAACGGCCAAGAACGAATCAAGAAGTACGAACATCATAAGCCACGCCTCGCGTTTTTTAAACTGTCAGTCACTGCAGTGTGACCTACCTTATTATCTTAATTGCCGCTAAAATGATTTCACGTACAAACAGTCGCCGTATACACCACGAAGCGTTAAGCGGCACCATTTGGAAGCATGAGGCTACAAGAGGGTCGGTATACCTTTTCGCGGGAAATGTCTTGCCTCCGAATCTTGGCGTGGTCGAACGTAGAGTCTAGAATCCGAGTCGATTCGAAAACGCCAGCTTTCGGAAACTGCGAGTTTAATGAAAAAACAAAAAGTAGAAAAATCAGCGTTCAAGTAAGGCACCACCAGTCAAGCAAAATGCGGTTTTAGCAGGTCTCACTTCACATTCGTGTTGTTCGTTTCTAAAAAAAAAGTATTAAAAACCAAGAAGAGAATGTGCATGACTACCCGAATCAGGTTGAATCATCGAGGTTTTACCACCCAGATATACGCTGCGAAGCTCGCAGAATTAGCTTAAAAAAGTGCCCAGTCACTCACTTTCGGCTTGTTAAAAGTAACGCAAAGACAAAGGAGGAGAGCGAGGATAGAGCGCTCTATCCTGTCTCTACGTTCTTCCTCCCTTGTCTTTTACGCTAATTTTACCAAGATGCATAGCCAACTAGCCCGTCAGATATGATTTTCAAACTCACTCTCGGATCGAGGTCGCTTTCACGATCCCGGAGTTTCCTGCGCTGCCGGTACCGACGGTAGACTGTTCGCAGCTTGAGCTTGGGCTCGTCGTCGTCGCTTTCAGCTTCCTGAAAGTTGGTCATGAAAGAGTCCTTACGTGCAATCATAATAATTTTCTTCTAAAAGAAGAAAAAAAAAACGGGATTGAAGAGCACGCTAAAGAAGACCCGTGTGCGTATTTGTATTCCTCGGGTGCACGCGGTGTACGAGGGGCGTTCATAAAGTTCGCATTATTGTCACGAAGGAATAGAGATTCAGCAATCAAACTGGAGTAGGAGTTGAGACTTCGTCTACATGTTCGCCACCAAAAGTTACCCTCTTTTTCCAGCTATGCAGCACATGCCGGAGGCCATTGTTATAGAACTCCTCGTTTTGAGTGTTCAGGAATCGCTCCACTTCGGCAATCACTTGGTCGCCGTCCTTCAAATGCTTTCCACTTATTTGGCCACACTGGAAGCGTCTGCGCCATTTAACCAAAGTGTCATAAAGTGGGGCGTTGTCCCCGAACAACGCTCCCAGATTGGAAAGAATATCCTTGGCAATGCTTCCCTTCAAATGAAAAAAAAAAAAAAAAAAAAAAAAAAAAAACGTATCACTGCATGCGCTTGGCACCAACGAGCGGTGCCATTTTTGTTTCGACTTTCTAGTGGTGTTCCGAGCTATACTATAGCATGCGATGTTAATATTGTGCGGGAACTAGAGTTCGCGTTCTCAGCATCGTTCTGATCATCGTCTGTATTCATTTCTATTGCTCCCCTTCACTGATGATGGAGCAGAAATGCTACCGCTTTATAGCACTACAAATAAATGACACACAGAAACGAAAATGCTGGCATCTCACGGATGCACTGCAAGTATATGATGGCATCACACGTACCAAGGAACAACTCTCTGGTCACTCTGGCACTAAGAGCAATGCTTCACTGTGTCGTTATATTCTAATGAAGTGTTTAAAATGTCCGTATAAGGCAGTTCTAGTCCAGCGTACAAATATTGCATTGCTGCATTGCTTAGTGGAAACATGAGCTGTCAGGACGCATTTAAAAAAAAAAAAAAAAAAAAAAAAAACGTCCCCACGATCACTTTTCTGCGGAACACGGGAGAGACCGGAGGCCGCCAATCCCAGCGAACAATGGAAAGTTCCACGAATGACGAAGCTCAGAACGATATAAATATGAGCGAGTGAAACGTCAAGCTTTATGGGTTAGGCGGCTCAAGCTATAGCGCCCGTTAAAAAGGGTATACAGCCGTTCCCATCCATCCATCCATCCATCCTGCGCGCATCGCTTTTTTTTTTTTTAACTAATTGTGTTATGAGATCTGTTATTTACTGGAATCCTTCTACAGCTCGCTGCTAACAATAGGCCCGTAGCTCTCAAGTTTTGAGCAAAACTTGAGAGCAAAATTTGATTTTGCTCGCAAAACGCGAGCAAAATGTTTCGATTGCACGTTCTTGCTGAAAGGCGATGAAAGACACTATGAACAAAAACCCCGCCGGAAGGGGCGTATCCTTGGCCTTTCAATGGGCCTCTAAGGCAGAGAGCTGTACATTTTTGGATGACTTTGTTTTATTTTACGGGGATGAACAGACGTTGGGAGACGCTGGCATTCGAACGTGGCTCGTGCGTCATCGAAAGATAAACCGCCGCCTTTATGGTCCGCGTCTTGCAGACGCCAAAGCTGACATTACATGGTCGCGTCCTTCTGGACGCGCTCGCGCCCCCTGGCCGAGTGCAACAGGCCTATCTCCGCGTCCCGTACACTGAACTGAACTCTCGCTATGTGGGGAGAAACTGGGGAAGAGGCGAGAGGCACGCGAGGACGTCAAAACGCGGAACGCCCTACGCCGTTCGAAAGCGTTCGACGAGTGCAGTGGAGACAAAGGCTGCCTTTCTGTCCACTGCACTCGTCGAACGATTCCGAATGCGAAAGCCCTCCCAGTGTCTGCCCGCATTCTTGATCTCGGGAAGCGCGCATATTCTAGAAGTCGCAAAACAAAGCCGGTGACTTACGGAACGCAGTGACTTGACGGACGGCGACCTGCGGTAGCCCGAAAAGGCCAGGGCGCTAGCGCCAGCGAGTGGACAAGGCAGCGGTCGGGCGGCGCGGATCGTCTGGTCCGACACGTTCAGCTGGTTGTGGGCATCGGTGGCCACGCCGCGTTCGGAATCGATGCCTCCGAAAATAGACACCTGATTTCCTGTTAGAGAACGAGGGACAAAACGTGAAATAGTTTCTGTTACTTTCTATGGGAGCACAGGCTGCCGAACTAAAGCTCCGGTTCACACCCTTGCGACTGCTTTCGACCGGAAGGGCTAAAAGCCTGTTTTTAAGCCTCTTGTGCCGGCTTATGACCGCCTATATGGCAGCGCAGCCGGGGTCCTATGCAATGCTGCTTTCAAAGGCGACGAAACAGCATTGATAGATCACTCAATGAAACCTTGTCTGATATCCAATAGTCGCCTTCTGCGTGCCACTATAGACAGTTTTCGTGTGACGGTTCCTCTGTTGAAATATGTCGTGTAAAGTTGGGTTTGGTGACAGAAAATTAAAGAGATTACACACTAAGAAATTCCTTCGCGTCTACTTACCCGCAAAACACTTGAAGAGCCAATCATTGCGATCTAGGAAATCAGCTGAGCGAATGACGAGGCGGAGCATCCGTTTAGACCTAAAAATGAAGTCTGCTACTACAACTACTGCTACTGCTACTACTACTACTGCTACTGCTACTGCTACTGCTGCTACTACTATTACTACTACTGCTACTGCTGCTACTACTACTACTGCTACTACTACTACGATACAGCGGATCTCCAGTGAAATCCATAGCAAGAGTGGAACACAATGTCCCACTTTCAACGCGAACGAACCAACGGGGAAGTTTGCACAGACCTCCGATGGCTCCGCAGAAGCCGTGCCTGGGCGGGTTGAGCCGGCAGCAGTGCTTCCAGGCCCGGTGCTCGGGGCTCCAGCAGCGCAGCTCGCCCAGGGAGCGGCCGTCCTCGGTCACGCCCCCCCAGAGCCACAGCCGGCCGCCGGACTCCGTCGTGAAGGCCAGCGAATACGCCACGGGCGTCCACAGATCGACGGAGTGAAACCACCTGAAGGAAGCCCTCAAATGTTGCATTCGCTTTCGCGAAACTATGCAGGCGAGCTCCTTGGGAAACATCCCAATCTCTTCGCTGTGTCTCCCGGTTCAGGTTACACATATACCTTGATCATGCTACAGCAAAGACCGGAGGGAGCAGAATCAGTTCTGAATGACCTGTGTGTGTGAGAAAGAGACGTCACGTGAGGTTGAGGTCACATGACTGCGACGTCACGGGGTCACGTGACGTCATAATGTAATGCGTCACGATGGCACATTACGTTATGTAAGGTGACATCGCTACATTATGTCACGGTGTCACGTGATAACATGAATTAGATGATGGCTGTACTGTAATTACCTAATTTCATTACTGTCACGTGACGTCATGAGGTCACATGACTAATGTCACACGGTGTCACGCGACGTCATAATCTAATGTGACGTCGCAACGTGCACGTGACGGACTTCGTCACGTGACGTCAGGGTACCACGTGACGTTGCACCGTCATATGACACCATGGTGTCACGTGGCGTATCGGTGTCATGTGACGTCATACATCACGGTGTCACAGGATGTCACAGCCCTTCGCGACGGGTTTCTCGCAGAATTTGGCCGATGAAACACGTTAGTTAATTTGCCCTGTAGACACGGGGAAAACCGATCAGGGGGAACTATGGAAGGTGCCAATGACGGAACACGATTAGATCTAAAAAATGCGATGAGCGCAGAGACGACGAGCAAGTGTCATGCGCGCATCGTCCCTGTGCAACGCCCTTTAATTCGCCGTGTTTCCTTCGTTCTGCAGGAATGTTTGCTCAAGGACATTTTTTTACGGTGCTGCGCGTCCAACCTGCATACCACCCAATCAAGATCGCTGTTCTTGGCAGACGGTAAGTGGAGCGGAGCATATAGCAGGGTACTTCTTTTTAAGCTTCGCAGGTTTGTTTTAAAAAAAGCCGTGGAAGCTACACTCACGCGGTTTGTGCAGGTAAGTTATACGGCAAGGGGGACATAATACGGACACTGACCTTCTTTTCTCTTACCGGGATGCCGAGCCACTGAAGCGGACGTTGACGATCCTCTACAAAGGCCTATGCTGGAGAGGAGGACACGGTAGAACCTAGAAGGCCAACAGCTGTCCTCTTGTGGTAAGGATGAATTGAAGCGGACAAAAGGAAACGAAAACTGAAGATCGGTTATGGCAATGCGCATACACAGCTGCCGCAAAGCGTCTATGGGGGGCTAATCATAACGATTAGTCGACTAATTAATGAAAATACGCTGATTAACGTTTTAATGATTTGCATGTTTCTAGTTAGAAACTTGCTGAGCATCATCGAACACCACTAAATCGGTCAATATCAGAAATATTTGGAGCAGGTGGGAATCACGGTGAAGCGCTAAGTTTAGGCACTCGTGCAGCGGCAGCAAGGCTACCCCTGCGATAACGCGCCCGCGCGGTTTTTCCGTCTCTTATCGTCCGCGTTTTCTCGCCCCAACCTCGTGCCCGTTGCACGAGCGCTAACATTACAGCACTATAGACCTTTCCAATGTTTACAAAATCACAGTCCAGCGTGCGGTCTTCACAGCCCAGCACGTGCGTGTTCGTCGCTTCGGAAAGCGAGCAAAGCACGCGCCATACGCACGAACGCTCAAAATGGCACCGGCCACAAGCTCGTTTTTGGAAAGGTGAGCCTCCCATGCGCCCTTAAAGTCTTTCCAGAAATTACCGATGTAGTGGTTTTGGATGACGCTCGGCACGTTTCTTAGTGGAACCACGTGTCTATCGTCACTAATTAAAAAGTTATTTCAGATTTTTTTTTAGTTTCTTACGCTACTTATCGTGACGATTAGCCCCCTTATATTATGTCCCCCCCCCCCCTCCCCGGGGTCGTACAACTCACCTGCACAAAACCGCATAATTTTAACTTTCACGGCTATTCTTTTTTTCCTTTTTTTTTTTACATTTGCAAAAAAAAAAAAAAAAACATTTTTTCTATGCGAGTGCGCCGTGATCTTGCGTGTTTTTCTGTGCGTAGCAAACCCAGGAACACAACGAGCGGGCCGTGACGGTCTCTTTTTGGCGCTGCTTGATTGTCCATCGGAACGTCGGCTGCAGTCGGACTCAACCAGTTCGGCGAAAATCGCACCTGCCGTCTGTGAAGTCAAACTGGTAGACGGCATCCGTGACCCTGCAGTCGCTGCTCTTGGAGCGCGTCACCCCTCCCAAGACCCAGAAGGACGCCTGGAAGTAGGCAGCCGCGGAGGCCATCAGGGGACGCGGGAGATTCGGGAGATGCTCCCAGCGTCCGGTTGCCACGTCGTAGCTTTCCACCGCGTCTGTGATCCTGACGGAACAAAAGGGCATGACGAACCGTTCCAGCCAGAAGACGGAGGTCTTCGGGAGAAAAAAAAAAAATCGTTTCATAAACAGCAGCACCGAATCATATAGCTACAAGACCGAAAGAGTGGATCGCAAATTCACGAACCATTTTAGGCTTAGCGCTTTCGAAACTCGCGATCGTCACTTCGGTTTGTGTCGAAGTAACACAAAAATGATGACGTGCAGAAATGGCCTAAGCAAAACCATGTCGCCATCATTTTTCTTTTTTTTTTTTTTTAGGGAAAGAGGGGGGGGGGGTTGCGGACCTCACGAATCTTTAGGTTGCTGACTTTTCGGTGGCAGTGACCCACCTGCCTTTCTTGTCCTTGCCGCCGGCCACGTAGATGCGTCCCTGCGCTGTCACCGCCACGTGACAAGCCCTGGCCCGGTTCAGCGGTGCCACAGTTTCCCAGGACATGGCGAGGACGTCGAGTCGAAAACAGGACGCGCTAGCCGAAGGTTCAGCGTCAAACGTCGACTCCAACGTGTATCCACCTACGAAAGAATTGATGTAATTTAACGGTCTCGGCGGGGGGGGAGAGGTCTTGGACCCCTTGCCAATTTTGAAGGGCGGTCCGAAACCCCTAGCCATAGCGCTGGCGTTGGTGAAAACACAATTATAATTCCTTGTGATAAGAAATGTTATGATTTTCCCCATTGAGGTTTTGTTGAGTAGCAATCTCAACAAAGGAAAAAGAAATGTGTCATGAGTAGCCATGTCGATTTCGCGTGGAACGAAATGGCGAATGTTTCATGACACTATTGCTTATTGACGAGAAAAAATAATCGGAATTCACGTTGTTGGTCGGTTTTGTTTCCTGAAGAACATGCAGGCTTACACATGCTGTTTAATCAAGTTTGTTTTGTGCGCATTTAATAGGACCCCCATTTTCCACCGTTTTTATAAGAACCCCCGCAACTTACAGGAGACTTTGAGCAAAGATTAACGGTCAACTTCACCGCTTCCCTGTAGCCCTTCGGTGCAAACCCTTAAATGTAGGACGGTTTTCGAGTTCTATACAGCTACTAAAATAAATTCCTCGCTTCGCGTCTTCTCTGTGAGCCATTCTCATGCAATGTCACCTACAGCAAAACACAAAACGAACAGTCGGAAGATAGCGGAAGGTTTCAAGGATTATAGGGTCACCGTCCGTAAAACCGTGAGGCGACAAACTGCGTCCCACTTCAAGACATTGCAGATAGAAATGGCGACAGCTGAAGGGAGAAAACCGACTGTGGCATGGTGTGGTTACTCCCGAGCATTTTATGATCACCGTAAGATGCGGGAAACTCGTCCAGTATTTTGTTTTGTTTTGTTTTCGCCGTCTCTCTGAGCTGTGGCAGATGGCTCCGCCGGCCAATATTCGTGGTAATGGGCCGGTATTACAGGATGCAATCGGCCTCGCGCATCATGAAAACATGTTGTTTCGCATCCCTTTTTGAATGTTTATAGGCCAACGATTCGCCGGTCCGCTCACCTATTATGTACACGCTGTCTTCGACGGCGACGGATGCGTGGTAACTTTTGGCCTGAGGCATGTGGCCGCAAAGTTCCCACGTGTCTTCTTCGGGCAAGTAGCGAAACACCGCGGAACCTATAGGTACGCAAAACGCAGGTGCTTAGCAAGCTCGCCCGCTTTCATCAAAGACAAACAACCCAAGAAAAAACGTTGGGTGTCATCTGAATTATACACACTGAGCGATACTGTAAGCACAAACACGACGTTCGAGCTTTTTTTTTTTTTTTTTTTTTTTTTACGTTTTACAAGGGCACTTGCTGGCATCATATTTTACCGCTTTGGTTGGTGCTCCGAATGAGCACTTCCCACCACACTGGAAGTTTCGACAACAGCGTCTTTATTCTATTTAAATTAAAAAAAAAGTAGAAAAACGGCGACCGTTTGTATGCGTGTTTCTGCCGCGAAGCCCTCCACTTTAGCAAAGCAAAAGCCGGAAAGGAGGCGATTTCGCCCCGTCTCGCTTCCTGTCCGGCTTTCTTTCTGGGAAGAGTGGAGAGCTTCGGGGGGGGAGGGGGGAGGGGGGGGGGGAGGAGGGGCGTGTCCTGCTTTACATACTGAAAAGGCCGAAAAACAGAGATTGACGACAACGTAAGGCGCATTGTGTCGTCCTCACTCCTGTCTCTGTTGTTCGCTGGTTTCAGTTAGAGTATGTCCTGCTTTTTTTAATTTGCAACAGAATATAGGCTTTGTCACGTGACATTGCGGAGCGCAAGAGCAGGTGGCGCATTTCTGGCATCTGATAAATGGGTCATACACAGATTTCGCGGTTGTCAGTATTGCAGGTAACTTTATACTAAAACAAAGTATAAGATACTTTTTTTAATTAAATTTATCTTGTTATTGCGAGTCATTTTAAATTTTTAGTTATACAATCAGGAACCGGAACTCTAAAACTAAACTCTAAGATGTAAAAAAAAAAAAAAAAGAACACGAAAATATGTATGAAAACCAACTCACCAAGATCTTCCCTGAGAGGCTCATCGGGGTTCATTCCTCCCAGCACGACGATCACGGGGTCCTGATGCTTAAGCTGCGACGCGCGGGGCAACTCCCGAAGACACTTGGACAAGGCTGTGTTCGACCTGAGGTTTGGGAACAGAGCGAGGTTTCCGAAATTCGTATACACTTGTATTCCAAAGGAACATTATAGACCATAATTACGCTCGAAAAACTCTGTTCCTGGCCACGAGTACATTTGGACACAATATCAATTTTCCTTCGCAAAAAAATAAAACGCGTGCACAAACGAAAAAAAAAAAACGCTAGGAAAGTAAGTTTATCTAACTCTACACTTTGATTACGCATGTTCTTTCTATAGTCGCTGACAGCTATAGGGAACGCAGGGCGTGGCTTATAATGTGCACGTCCTGTAATTGGTTCTTCGGCGCTCTCATTAGCTAATGCCTCCATCTCATTGGCTGTGGGGCGACAATTAGATGCTCGGGATCGCCCCAAGCCCGGCGTTTGTTAAGCTCTCGAAGAATATATGAGCTGTCGAGGTGAGAACAAGGACATAACACACTGGGTTTGAACACGCTATCTACGCCGTATGATAATAAATGTATATCTAAATAAAATATTTATTTATTTGTTGATTTATTTTATTTATTTATTTCCTACGCGCCCCGAAGGGCATTATAGTAGGGGGAGTCACACTACAAAAAAAAAAAAAAAGAATTTTGAACACAACATAGGTCATCAAGACACGTAAGTACACAAAGTAATATACAACCTCACACACGCATATAAACATACATAGAAAAGAAACAAGCTTTATAGTCTGAATAGAAAGGAACACACATGCGTCGATAATACATTCGCACTCAAATATAGTGTTCAGAGACAATGCTGGAGTCGCGAGAAAAACGAATCTGGACTTCGCAAGGCAACCATCTCGCTCCGCAAGCTGTTCCATTCTTTTATCGTTCGTGGGAAGAAAGAGTCACGAAACAAATCAGACTTTGACGTCTATTCCCTCCCGAACCTTTTGGTCGTGATCTTTCTGCGCGATACATAAACAGGCTCAAACAGGTAATCTGATCTTTCAATTTTAGATAAACCATAGAAACTAATGTGAAAACATTTTAGGCGCAAATACTTAAGGCTAATAGCCAACGATTTCCATTGCAAACCCTTTTTTATTGGGCTTCACACAAGAGAAAAAGAATGTCTGTTTGAGGGATAGTGGAGCGCGCGAGAAGTTTCTCCTTATTCACCGATGTTTGTTTGCAAACAAGCTCACTACCACCCCCTATCGGCGGACCCCTGCGCGCTTCCGGTTTTCCTCTTCTTTTCCATTTGTCTCGCCTCCTTTTGTTATTTGCACTACTTTTTGCAATGCACTAATGCTCTTACAAACGTACAGGCCGGCTTGCTAGAACCAGAGCCGTATATTAGGAGAGTTTGGACAATAGGCGGAGCAAAGGCCGCCGCCAGCGCCGAATATTCCCCCCACGCTTAGAGCGTAAACTAAATTTGTGACACAGCGTCGACCAATCAGGAGACCTCTACTCCATCTCACAAATGTCGACAGTGAAGACAAAGGCACAGGCGCGTGAGCCTAGCTCAGCGAAACGCTATTGTTTGTACGAGACCTCGTGCATAGGAGGCACTTTCCAAAGCCACGCGCTCGTGCCCATGCCTTTGTCTGCACTGCTAGAACAGCGTCCTGAGACCGGCTGAAAGAAAGCAGTGCAAAGGGTGGGGTGCGCGAGCGTCTTGAGACGCGGAGTTCCGCTCGGCACGGCTCAAATTATACTTCGTTTCACTTTACCTGCGAGCGAAGCCAAAGCTAGAAGCGCGAGACCAGCGCTTTTTGCATTTCTCCCCAGCTCGCGCGCTCGAGCAAAGCCTGAACGCACGGAGCTTCCGTGCTCGCGCTTCCAGTTTTGCCTTCGCTCGCACATAAGGTGAAACGAAGTATAGTCGTGGCACAAATTTAGAGCACGCGACCACCGCTAGGGGCTGTTTCGCGGCCTGTGGTTGGCCCAAAATGCTCGCCTATTCAAACCAATGTATGGCCAAACTCTCTCAATAAACGGCTCTGGCTAGAACCAGCGTCTCAGCTGAGACTGGGTGAAAGAAAGCACTGCCAAAGCCAGCGCACGAGCTGACCGGGACGCAAGCTGCGTCTCAAGACGCTCGCGCGCCCCAGCCTTTGCAGTGCTTCTCTGAAGGAAAGTCTTCTTATCCTATCGCTGTGCGTTCCTGAAGAATAAATAAATACACTACCGGAAGTCTACTGGGGCACCAAATACTGTGGCGCCCTCGTGATATAACTCCCACCAAATGTGGTGAATAGAAAACGCAGCGTTCTACTAGCTTACGTAGTGTACATGTGAAAGCCATCTCAAATCAGAAAAAAGTACCCCCAGGGCCCCGGATATTTAGCTTCTTTTTTAACGTGCAGTTTCTCCGTGTAAAGTGTACGTTGACTGGAAAACGTTGCGTTTTCTTGTGAACCTTACATGACAACACCATGAGATGCTCAAAGTCATTTTTCATCTTGAACACCACAAACAAATTCTGTCTAAATCCCTTCGAAGAGCCGATACATCACAGACTGAATTTCCCGGTACAAAATGCAGTCGTCAGCACTTTTCTCGCCTTCTGGTTTAGTTTCCCCATCGAAAAAAAACAAACAAACAAAAACAGTGCAAAAGATACGGAGTAGTAGAAGTACACAGTACCAGTATAATGTCTATAGGAGAAGAATTACACAGGACAAGTTCAAGGACCAGTAGAAAAATTACACAGGACTAGTAAGTAGAAGTACGCAGGACAAGTACAAAGACTATAGTAGAAGTACGCAGGACAAGCGCTGTACTTCTACCAGTGTATTTTGCGCAGCTTTTCTTTTTTTTTTAATGAAACAATTATAGTCTGCTAGTTTATTTTAATTCAGTTTCTTCTTTGTTGTTGTTTTTTTGTTGTTGTTTTTTCTCCCTTCCCGGAATGTGTTTTACCGACCTCCTAAGGACGATGTTGCTCTTCTTTCTCCAGTTTCCGATGACGGGGTCGTCCAGGCCCAGAACGGCCGGCTGGACCCCGGAACTGGTCGACGAGGCCTCGGGCGTGTACCAAGTCGAACTTCCCAGCGAGAACCCCGTCGTCCCTTCGCCCTGTCGAGGCACCATCGAACAAGGACTCCATTCCTCCAATTATCGCGCTAATTAAGAACCTTCATTCCAGCGTAGGAAATACACCAACAAAGGTGTGGACGTTTGGACGCCCATGCAAGTGGCATTTTCAGTACACACTCATACAAATGAGGCAAGGAGCCAGCCCGCCACCCTTTTATCGAGTATTTATTGCGCATTGCTACCGCAATGCTTTATTGCGCACATGGCGTGACGCTCCGTCTGTTCTACGACGTTACCAGTTTAAGGTGCCTTCATACAAGATTAGTAACACAAAAAAAAAAAAAAAAGCCACAACGAAACGTGCAGCACAGTGTCCGCCGTGCCGACAGGAATGATGGGAACGGTACGTATTCATAGCTTGCACTGAGGTCACTTGATCCAACATAATGGTGGAAAGGGCGGGTGTGAGCGTAGACGCACCAAGACTAGCGGAGCGCTCTATGCGACTGAGCTAATCAGGAGCTGGCAATGAGTAGAGAAACGAGTGTTAATTCAGCTGCCACCAGTCTCGATCATAACCGCCGCAAGGGTGAGATCAGACAGTCGCTAATGATTTGATATAACGAGTTTTAGGGGAGGTTCCCACAGGTAGAAGTCAATTTATTCTTATAGGTAAATCTTCTTCCTTTTGAGGACTTCCCCTAAAATTATTAGATCAATATATCTGAATAGGGCTTTATGTGGAATCTCTCGTTCTTGTCGACTTCGTGAAGCCGAGGAAAGAGGCTCGTTTGAATCACTTATTTCACTGATATGGCACCTCACCCCAGTTTTTAGAAAAGAAAGAAAGGCTTCGTACGACTGCAGAACTTTTCTGAGTAAGAGTGAAACCCGCGAAACTTTGAAGTTTTTAATGAGGCGCGGCCTGCTCCTCGTCCGAACACGCCAGTGATGCCAACTATTTTTTCGGGAAAAACCATACACACGCCCTCAATAATCCGTACATGTCCCTACATCAGACAGAAAAAGTCCCTGGACCTGTCCCTACGCAAAGAATCAGAAAAAAAAACATGCAAAGTATGCGCCGCAGGTCTCAAGCAGACGAATACAAAAGATCCAGGAAAAAGCTGTTTAATATAAACAGCAATAGAATGCATGAAAATAAGTTACTATGTGCATATTTAGCATTACATAAATTATGGGCCAAATATTACACACAGAGCAAGTGTCATCTACCCCTCCCCCCCCCCCCCCCCCCCTAAAAAAAAAAAAAAATCTTTTTCTGGTTGTTTACAGCAGTTCTCTGATTCCGTCTAATGGTCCATGCTGCCCCCACCCATTTCCACCCTTTTGAAGTTCCACGAATTCTACACCACAGCTATCTTTGCACCCTCATGACTTGACCAACTCGACAGGGGAAATGACGTCAAAATAGCAAGCCCCGCCACCGAGTTTCCGTTCCTCAATCAACTTCCGAAAAGAGTGACCCCCGGCCCCCTGGCTGCCCCGGTGCCAAGAATGACACAAGATGCATTGGGGAATGGCTAGCTGGAGAAGAGGCCGAAGAGGATTGTTGCCGTATGTAACGCAGAACTTAAAAAAAAAAAAAAATCTTTAGCGGCAGTAAACGCAGCTTCAAAAACGCACACACTCGAACAAACGAAAAGTCCCTACGCCACCATGAAACCTGGATACGACGTCCCTACGTCCCCACAAAGCGCTCTAGTAAAACACCAAAAGTCCCTACGCGTAGGGACAAATCCCTACGGTTGGCATCACAGGAACACGCACAATGGAAGTAGAGCACCCTTCCCCCCCTTAGAATCGCAAGAAAGATGTAAGAGGGAAAGAACGAAAGATCCTCCGGCGATAGGGGGAGGAAGCTTATCAGCTCAGTTGACTGATGACGTGTTTCTCGAACTTCTACCTTCGTTACAGCTTCCGTCCGAGCGCAGCCAAAGGCTGAGGGACGGTTTGTAACTTCGAGAAGAGCAATCCTACGCACCACAAAGTAGTCCGCAAACGTATTATTTTTTTTTTTTAAATAACTGTTTTGTGCGTATACATTGCACAATATTATAAATGTGTACTGCTGAGAATGATTTGGAACTAAAGGAATTAAATATCGGAAGTTTATGTTTTTATTAATATATGTAAATGCATGTAATTTGTTGAAAACACGTACATCTGCTGGCAACACGGCTGCAGCGCTCCGATTTTTGTGTGATTTGGCCGAATCATGCATGTGCTTCGCTGCTTTCCTCACCGAGTCGCTTCCAAACGTCCTTTCGCAAAGGAACGTTTGGGCGTCAGGCGCGAGGGGTCGTAATGAATGTCTACTTTCAAATTCGGCAGGAGACTCCGGCCGCGTCGTACTGCGAATGCGTTGTAAACAAGAAAAGCGTCCGGGCCACTACAATTCCCTGATACGCGGCGAAATCAGGGCACCCCTTCCCCTGCCGATCACATTGAACGCCGAGAAGCTGGTGGAAAGGACTGCGCCTCGAGCCCTGGTATATCCAGACAATACAAGGAAACATCAACGGCCGGGTCATCGGGCACCTTGCAATGTGTACTTGCACCTCGAAACTATGCCGAACAGGTGGAAAGCTCGGACACAGACACCAGCGGCCAGCCCACGTACTGACATCCCCTGTGTCTAAATTTCAGAACGTGGAAGGGCACTTTTTAAACCTGTAGCAAAAGATACCGTTGATACACCCGTAGCAGACGAAATATTCGGCGAGCGCGGGCGGCGCGGACAGACTAGCGGAGCAGCGGAGTGATACAAAAGTGCAGGCGAAATCGCGTGACCTATTGCCGGCGTGTGATTGGCTCCGGCCACGCGTAGCTTTGGCTGCGCTCGGACGGAAGCTGGAACAAAAAAACACTCGTAACGTGTCTTTTTTTTTTTTTTTTGCCGTTGTAGGGATGTAGGAGCGAATTTTGATTTTGCGACAGATTTGTGACATCGTCCACAATTGGCTAAATGACTAAACACCTTTCTTGCCACGCCCCGACGATAAGCAGGTAGAACGAGGAATGATATCTTCTCGTTTCACCGAAGAGGAAAAGGAACTCACTAGTAGCGTAGCCAGAAATTCTTTTTTTATAGGATGTCCATGACTGGAGTACAAAAATACTGTCGAAGCGTAATGCACGTCATGTAGATTGCGACATGTTATACAACAGACATATTTAAAAAAAACAACAAAAAAACAACATAAGGCCCGCCTCAGACGGGGCAACTTTTCGAGCAATTTTGGGGTTGCTGGAGGGTTCTTCCCTAGCTTTCCCTAGATCGACCCGAATTGCTGAGATCGGGTCCGGCTCGAAATGGACCTGAAGAAGACCGTTTGGTTGAAACGTTGTTCCCCTCCTTTCCTTTGGCACTTATCTTTCACTTCATATTCCTACTAATACACTAACAGTGCCCGGCAGAACCCCACATCTTCAAACTCGAACAACTCGGGACGTTTGAAGCGGCAGCAGTGAATCAGGGACGCGATACACCCTGCGTGGTGCTTGACAACTAAAGACTTGGTTCTGGTTTGAAATTGATCGTTTTTGGAAATAAACCTTTTCAGAAAGATGGAGTTAGTATTCTCAACGCCATTCAAAGATATAAAAACACGTTTTTAGCGCGTAGCTGTGCGTCTGAATAGTGCAAGAAAAATAAAGTTTCATGATGATGATGGCAAGTCGTAGCAATTCGGTTGCTGCGTGTGAACGCTGGCGGTTCGTGTTGCTGGTGTTGCGACGTCAAGTTGCTGGGTGAAATTGCCCCGTCTGAAGCGGGCCTAAAGCACATAATTAGAAATCTCGGGATCGGTCTCGGGCCGGGCCCGTCCGGTCCCGAGAGGAATATGAACAAACCGGCCTCTTGGGTTGGCCGGGCCCGTGCAGTGCGATAGTGAAAATTTGTCCAAATAAGCCGGAAATAGAAAACTATGTAAAAATAAATCTTAATCAAATGAATCATACATACATAGGCATTTCGCATACCAGGCAACGTAAGTGTATAATATAGGGTAGGGACAAACGGGGACATTCTGGGTACATGGGAATTTTCGACCCGGCAAATTCCCCAGCCGAACGAAGCGGCGAAGCCATGCGCGAAGCCCTGACGATGATGATGATGACATAGACGTGGCTTCATTTATTCGCGTCATGAGTAAAACCCGAATAAAAAAGTGTCGTTTTGTGCAATATTATATTACTTTTAAGAGATAGTATCCAAGCTGTGAATAAAAGGCAGGTGTTAGCTATTTGGCGACTTTATATAGCAAATAAAAGCGATAAAGTCTAGGTTTGCGGCCGCATCACTGCGGAGTGCAGGTCGCACGTGTCGAGTGGGTTCTTCTTTTCTAACGTATTGTGAATTAACGCTCAGGCCTCTCCTCATTATGACGACTTAATCTTTCGCCTTTTACTAAAGATTACCGTGGGGAGGGGCACTCCAATGAGCCTATAGGCCAATTTTTGGAAGGCCACTACCGTTTGGTAGAGGCCTCATTACGAAAATCAAAAATCAGAATTCAAGCACGATCTACACTCGAAAAGTACCCCGTGCGCCAACTCTCCCAAACAATACCCTGTGAACCAATCGCCGCAACTTACGGAAGGGAACTCAGCGAATGTCGATGTCGGACATATATTTAGACCAAGAATACGCAGTCTGAGTTGCAAGCGTGTCGTTTAGCATATTGCGTTTTTTTTTTTTCCTTCTAAACATCTGTTTCGGCATCGTCATTCGCTGAGCTCCCCCTCCGTAAGTTGCGGAGATTGGCTCTCAGAGTGTTTAGACCAAACAACGCAGTCTGAGTTATGACATTTAGCAATGCAAGCATATGTTTAGACCCAAAAAGTTTCAGAAAAAACTGTTTTTTTAATTATATGTTTATTAACTTCCAAAGAATTGTTTCGGAAACTTTTATTTATGAACACGCAGGATTTATTTCACAATAAATTATTTTCGAGATGTCGGCAGCCCTCCAAGTCAGCAGGGAGCAAGTTTTTTTTGCGTTTTCTTATCTAGCGCTGCTTCCTACTCGTTTAACATAGCCAGAACGTCTCACCCTCATTAGAAGCACCGCTCCATTAACTCTGGATTTAGCAGGTAGAAGCTTTCCAAATTTAAAAGTATCAATGGCCATGACTATACATCCAAACAGAAAAAATCCAGAAAGTTTGGTATGAGCAATCTAGTTGGTTGAGACCCAAAGCAAGGTTTACGATTGGTCCAGCCCGCACTCTAAGAAATGCCTGCGCTTACCCGCAAAACACTTGAAGAGCCAATCTATGCGATCTACGAAATCAGCTCAGCGAATGATGAGGCGGAACATCTGTTTACACCTTAAATGTAAGTCTGCGCTGTGGCATTACGCAATGCAAGCATGACGCATTTGCAAGCATGACGCATTGGATTGCGTAATGCCACTGCGCAGACTTCATTTTTAGGTCTAAACGGATGTTCCGCCTCGTCATTCGCTCCGCTGATTTCCTAGATCGCAATGATTGGCTCTTTGAGTGTTTTGCGGGTAAGCAGACGCGCAGACATTTCTTAGAGTGCGGTGCTGTGGTATAGTGCCATCTTCAGTAACACCCTTTCACAATATCTTCCATTTCAAATCCCATTCCTGCTTTGCTGCTCTTTTTTCCTCTTTGCTCTCGCCAGTTTACGTCAGGTAATGCCTGCTACAAAAGTTAGCTTGCCTACAAACGACACAAATTGGCAGCTATTACCAGGGGAACAACGAAGTCTCAAAGAGGAAGGTGCTAACAATGCTACAGGTGAATTTTGCCTACTTCGGAGTCACAGAAAAGAAAGAAACCTAAAGTTGAAACTTCAAATGCCTTTTTCTTAGTTTCACTTTTTGGCAGGAAATGTGGTATGAGGAAATGTATAATTTGACATTTTGAAAGTGTAAAGATTTCAATCAGGGGTGTCCTGGACTGAAATTTCCCGAGAAACTCATAACCTGAAAAAAAAAAAAAAAAAAAAACTAATTCTTTATGACAAAAACTGAATAAAACGGCGGCTTGGGCGAGTTGGTTATCCATGTCTCAAAAAAAAAAAGTATAAAAAAAAATGAGCTTAACTTAGTAGCTTATCTTAATTGCTGATATGAGTATAATTTAATGGGATGTAGAAGAAAAAAAAGCCAACTTTCATGAATGTATCGAAAAGGCGTAGAAAAAAAAAAAGAAGTGCAAAAATAGAGATATAGTTGGGAGTCAGCGCTTTGTGAGTGCATTGTCTGCTGTGAATGTGTCCCCAAGTGTGATTGTTTTTTGTGGCCTGTGGTGACGTGTGTTTGTGTGGATTCCCTACTTGCGCTGTTAATTTTTAAAAACTGAATATTTTAAAACGCAGGAATTTGTTAAAATTGTTTGTGCATTTTTTACAATTAATTTTTACCTTAACTTGCACTATGGGTATTCTACTTCACATAAAACCAAACATTTTGTGGATTGCAATTATTATTTTTCTTAAATACATTCCCTAATAAAGTAACTTTTTTTTCTGGAGCTTGTTAAGCATAGCATGTTGTAGAATTGGTCTACAAGACTGAAACTTTCGATGTCATCAGTCCTAATGGGATTCAGAGTGTTGTGCGGGAAAGTAGACGCACGGGCTTTTTTTTTAGAGTGTAGATTGACGAGCAGTGTCCCACGAAGGTTCTTTCGGGACTGCTACATTTGTCCTACCATACAAATTCATGGTTATGCGCAATTGTAAATGTTTTTTTTTTTTTGGTAACGTAAGCATAATTAATTTGTACAATTGAGACAGTTCTCGGGGCGCTGTCAACGTCGAGAGTTACCACTGGTCCCACAGTACAGCACGGACATGCTGTCAAATACCAACAGTCAAGTGCGGTGGCAGAACAGACTACCTCTGCGAACAAGAAAGTATACAAGAAGCCGAGAGAAAGATGTGGGAGGAAATAATGCAGGGACGAAAACAAAATATAAGGAAGGAAAGTTGGTATGATAATTGAGCTCGTTGTTATTTGAGGCTAGAACAAGAGTATTGAGGACTATGACATATAGGACACAGTATGAGGAAATGATAAACGGTGTGCTGTATGCCAAGGGGAAGACAAGAGAATAGAGCACGTGGTGTTGACGTGCACGGGGCTAGCTCCCGCCCTCCCGGAGGGGGTGACGGAATTAGCCGGAGCGCTGGGGTTTGCAGACGAGAACGGAAGAATGAATGATAAGTGCATTTTTATAACAAAGAGAAGATCGGAAGACTGGTGGAAATTATCTAGGGAGAATTGAATGTACGTACAACCAACTAACACAGCTAGGGACAGGTGGGACAGAGGAAAATTGGAACTCCCCCTCGCGTGGCTCCGGCCCAAAGTCTCCACCCTGTCTCCCAGTGGGTCCGGTGCCGGGGTAACGCCGACTAGGTTTGACCAGGGGAAAATTGGCGACTCCCTCGCCAAAAAAAAAAACAAAAAAAACAATAAAGTGATGTTTTTTTGTGTTTTTTTTTTTTGCCCGAGTTTCGAAAGGTTGTCCTGGTGATATCCCACACCGCCTGGTGATTGCTATGCAATTACAGAGAATAAGCAAATTGGCGAAGGAAAAAAATCGGCCATCCTTGAATGCTGTTTGGAAATCTGAATGTCGTTTGGCGTAAATGGCATCTTCGGTGCCGTCTGACAGGGGTATGAGTTTCGTCAAGAAGTCAGTTTGAAACGCAGAAAAAGTATTAAATTGTTATATAAGAGCACCAACATTTTTAAGATTAATGCCATTATTGAGTTTTTTTATACCCCCCCTCCCCCCCTTCGTGCACCCTAACCCAAACTATTGAAAAAAAAAAAAAGAATTTGAGATTTTGTGTTTTGTCACTCTGTGGAGATAAGAAGGCATTGTGGGACTTAACTTTGTATTGTTCTGATTAATCAGAATAAACCGTTCCGTTCTAATCAATAAGCACTAAACGGACCGAGATAACGATTGAATCTGAAATGATCTCTGACCCGTCACCGTGGTACTGCGCTTACCTTCTCGATGCGAATTTGGCCTCTCCCGAAAACGCCATCCTTGGAGCTCCGGCTAGAGACAAACGACCAGTTACCCGCGTCTCCATTCATCGTGCTCTCGTCGTCGTCCTCATCGGAGTCCACGGAATAGTCCAGTTCCTCGGACGATTGAAGAATGCGCGTCGTCTTGGTGGCCTCCCTCAGGAGACGACCCCCTTTCAAGTGCTCGCTGTGGTCTTCTGGAGGAACCTCCACCCTTTGCTTTCTTGAGACCCGATGACTTTTACCATCATCGTCGTCATCATTGTCCTCAATAACCTCTTTCCAATTTCGTTCCCGACGGCTATCAATGCTCTGTCCACTTCTTCGTTCGACGTACGTAGCTGACTCTCGTAAATGGTGACAATGGCGCCACCGGTTCGGAGCATTAACTTCGGATTTAAGTCGGCCGTGTCTCGAATCTCTCGGGACAGAACCGTTCCAGTTGAACTGCCTGCCTTCAGATCTCGGCGTGGTGTCAGATTGTATCTCGGGCTGCACATCATATTCGCGGTTCCTCGCGCGAAAGTGCGAGTCATTCCTGTATTCGTCTTGGCACGAATCGTGTTCGAACTCGTGATGTCCTCGTTCGGCGTCATGACGGTGAAGCTTACTGGATATCGTTGTACTCTGCCTGGGCGGTACCTTCGGATCCGAGATCTTCCCCTTATGTTTGTCGTTACTTTCCGCAAGCAGGAGTTTTATCTCGTCGTCTGTTACTACAAATCCTTCGTGGACTTCAACGGTAGAATCATCCGTGTCTGGTCGACGACCGTGTCCATTTCTTCTACTTTCTCTCGGCTTACTTTCTTCGTAACTGGTCCGCCCGCACGGGTACTTCAAGCCCGTAACCATTCCTTGAGTCGGAGTCACGTCTTGGTCTGAAAGCGTTCGGCGCATCGGCTTCATCGCTTTCGCAGTCGCGGCGCTAGCAGGCACTATTAACGGCTCCTGGGACACCGGAACTCGCTTTCCGTTTGGCCTAGAACTCCGCTGCTCAGAAGTACGCTGCTCCACAACAACCTGTTCACTCGACAAGCTCGAGGTCCTCGGCTTGTCATCCAACAACTGCTGGTTCAGTCTCTCCAGGGCCTTGAGCACGTGGATACCATCCTCACTTTCGGCGTCCAACCCACTAGTGAACGGCGGAGCTACAGCGCCGAGCATTCTATCGTCACGATGAGCCTGGACTATGTCGCCTTCATTCTGCTGAGGTATGTTTGACCCTCTATACCGAGGCCCAGCCACTTTCTCGAGCACGTTCATGTCGACGTCACCAGGCATCAAACCTTCGATTTCCAAGGCGTCTTTCTTACACGACTGGTCGTCGAATCTCGGGTAGTCCAACTTCTGGGCGCTCCGCTCGTGAACCTTGTTGGCGCCTGTCTGGATTGCGCTTGATGCTGCAAGGGTCTCGGACTCCACCGGATTTTTGCCGGCATCATTGCTGCGCCTTCGTCTTCCAGACGCAGCCTGCCTGCCATTGGAGGCGTCTTCCTTCCGCAGAACGCTGAGGGCTTCTAGCGACGTGTCGCCATAGTACGAACTCTCGGACAACACAGCTCGTTCGATGGCGTCGCCCACAGCTTTAGCGTTAGCCTTATTCTTATTAAGGGAACCGCAAACGTTCTTGGCTGTTTGTGGCGTCAATGACTCTTCTATTTTGCCCCTGTAGACGAGGTACGGCGGCATCCACTGTTCCTTCGCGCGATGTGCTCCATAAGAACGTGCATGACTTTCGAACGTGGTGCTCTGTCGGTACTTTGAGCTCCGCCAGACGGGAGAAAAGACGTCGTATTTATCGGTCGCCCAAGACTTGGTGTGTTTTCGAGCTCCGTCTGCGACATCATCGTCGTCGTCGTCATGAACGTTGCCGTAGAAGTCGCCCCTGGACTTGAGAGAAATGTCTGGCGTGTAGTAATCGTTTCCCGGATCCTGGCGGCGCATCGTGTCCTGCACTGGTTTCTTCGTTCATTAGGCGGTGGTGATGATGATGATGATATACAGCCATGATTATGCACCTGTGCAAGCACATGCAGCGTGTGCGTACATGTAACCAATGCCACAAGCACGAGAGCTTGAGGTCCTTGCATTCATCCGCAGAACGAGCACGAGCTCGCGCTAGAAATGTACGTCTCAAAGCCACACTCTAAAAAACGTTTGTGCGTCTACTTTCACGCACAACACTTGGAGAGCCAATCACCGCAACTTACGGAGGCAGCTCAGCGAATGACAATGCCGAAACATATGTTTAGACCAAAAAACACAGTCTGAGTTGTGACATTAAGCAATGCAAAACGTCACGCTTGCATTGCCTAATGTCACAACTCAGACTGCGTTTTTTGGTCTAAACATATGTTTCGTCTCCGAGAGATGTTCGCAACCTGAGTTGCACGCAACTCAGGTAGTATTCAGTCCAAGTTGCATGCAACCCGCGTTGCATGCAACTTGCCGGAGTTGCCGGGTTGCATGCAACCCGGCGACGCCCCCGAGGTCACGTGACCCCCCTCCCCGAGGTCACGTGACCCCCCCCCCCGAGGTCACAAGACCCCCCTAGTACCCTTCCCTCCTCCTCCTCAAGAGCTGCGCTCTAATTCGGCGTTACAGGGAGTTGTAAACGGCTTTCATTTTTATAAATTATTTTCTGTCCACTGAAGCTAAAGAAAAGGTAGGGTTTGGAGCACTTTGAACACATTTTTCTCCATTCCACTTTTTGGTATAAATTCCATTTTAGTCAATCTATCGTTTGATAATGGAAACACAGGGAAGGCTCATTCTTCACTTTTCCTGACTGAAATTTAATAAGGAATGCGGCCATGGAATGTTTTTGTCACTTTACGGATGTCTTTTATAAAAAAATGTTGACATTTTGTCGAAGACACAGAAGACCAAAAAAGTTGACCATTTTTGCAGAAGAGAAAATTTATAGAAATTAATGACTTTCTACAAAAAACTTTTCCTAGCCGCACCTCCTAGACATTCTGCTAGATATCTAGCGAATAAAAATTTTGAATATTGTGATAGTTTTTCGACGATAGATAAACTAAATAATGTAGGCGTGTTGCTGATAGAAGCTGCCCTAATTTCCTTCCCAGACTGAACGTGGTGTTCATGTGCCCGGGATCCGACGCCTGCGGAGTTTTTGCGGCTTCGACTTTGGCTGAGCTTTTTTTTTTTTTTGTAGAGCGTGACAATTGTCTAGCGGTCTGCTCAGGCGGAAAGTACCGTAAAAACCATAGAGTTATTATAATGTACGCTAGAGGTTCAACTGGCGCTAGTGTCTATGCGACTTCCGTGACGCAAATTGAAGCAGACAGCAACCAGTCTACTTTTGCGGTGCTCCTGTGCATTCCTATGGGAAACCATGCGTGCATTTTGTCTCTTCGCCGGAAAATAACGCTGAACACTTTGGTTATTTCGGTCGTACCGAATAGTATGTGCCTTAATTAACATTGTTAAAGTGTAATTGCTTTAGTTAGTGCATTTTTCTTCATCAGTGAACGATGTTTAACTTCGCTACATTTCAGTCCCAAACGTGTGTTTCGGAGCAGGTGTGTAAAAAAATTGACCGCATCTCCACGTGGTGAATGATGTTGCTTGGGGCGAAGCTCTGGTGGTGCTTGTCTGCGTAGACGCCGAGCCGCAGCATGCCGAGCCTTTTCATTCATGTCAGTAGGAGAATGTGTGGTTTTCTTCTTTTTCTTTTTTTAAGCAGACAGATGGGATGGCATCTCAGAACCCCTACTCTTTTTTTTTTCTTCTTCTTTTTCTTTGAGCCTTTTCATTCATGTCAGTAGGAGAATGTGTGGTTTTCTTCTTTTTCTTTTTTTTAAGCAGACAGATGGGATGGCATCTCAGAACCCCCTACTCTTTTTTTTCTTTTTTCATATTTTTTTTTTTTTTGCCCTACACGAGCACGCGAGCATGTGCTCACGTGCTCGTGATCTCACGAGCCGAAGCACGAGCACCCGTCGCCGGGCCTACGGCGGACGGACATGACTAGCCCCTAAGGAGCTTCGCCCCTAAAATAGGTTGAATATGATCCACAATATCCGTAAATGACAATCGCACGTTTGCATTTTGAGCCTGGTGGCTGTATTTTTCTTTACAAACGGCCCACTCTGGCAAGCGCTCGAAGAAGGCCCAGCAGAGACCACGTGACGTCCAACGCAATCGTGACGTAGGTCGTCTCGGGACGAGCAAAGCTACGGCGAGGCTGACGTCGAGAGGATGGCCTACTCGTTCCAGCCACCGAAGCGGCTGCTTTTGTACGAATTTTGAGTGACGGGTTAATCTTCTATAATCTTGTAGGGGGACAATAGCGACTTCTGCGACCCACAAAAGGCATTCTCGGGAAGAGGGGAGTTCCTCCTTCCCCTCTTCTCTCGTCGTGGCCGGAGGCGAGACACTCACCGTCACTAGCTGTTGTTAAGAATGGAACCTTCGGCGACCTTCTTCCGAGTTTCAACGCTGCGGAAACGAGTCACGATCTGTTCAGGACAGTCGCCCGCCTGTCTGGGCCTGCCCGAAACGAGTCTCAAAGCGTCCGTGACGTCAACGGGACGTGTGTGTGTGCGTGTGGGCTCGTGCGCTCCGGAAGGGGAGAGAGGCATGACCTAACTGCGGAGAACCATGGCTACGACGCGGCGGACTTTGCTGCAACGCACTTTGCGGCGGTTTGCTACTCGCACCTGTTGCCCTGGCGGGGAGTGAGGGAGAAAACGGACCCTATATAAGGCGGAGCGTGAGGCTGCTCCGTTGTTCTCTCGGATGTGACGACTGTATCGCTACCATGTAATTAAACCGTTCGTTACGTTACCAATTCTCCCACCTCCACTGGACCCCTGGGTTCTTCACTTCGGGGAATGGTCGTCGTCACGAGCCAGGTCAAGGTTCCTAGACGTGCCTCACAAGCGAGGCGTTAGCGACATCCACCGGTTGCTCTTTGCAAATCGTTTAATTCGTTTTAAAATTCCTTTTCGAGACTTTTTTAACAAGATATCGGCATGTTCGATGTGATACTGCTCCTTTGAACATATATAGACCAAAAAATGAGCGCCGAAACTTCGTTGTAGTAGGGCAATGAGGAGCATTGCCCTAGGCTCCTCATTGCCAGGGCCGGTCATCCTGATAGAACAGGATGACCGGCCCAGTATACTTCTTTCATATATGTGCCAGGGTCATCCTGTGTTTATCTGCGCACTGACTCCCACATGTCTGGAGCCCAAATAAACGTGCCTCCGGCATTCCATCCGTATCAGTAGACAACGCCCACAGTATTGTAACTTTAATTAGACGTTGCAAATTTGAAAATGTGTGCACTTTAATTGGTCTTGACGTGATGTTATTTATTTATTGGTGGAAATTGCCGGCCGCCTGTGAAGGGGCCAAGGCAAAAGCAATGAAAAAAAAAAAACATCACATAAAAGCAGAATTATGTACAACAAAGCAGACCCTAAGTAAACATGGGTAGATCTGTACACATGCAAAGGCAAAGCTACCCCCGCATACGGACAAAAAAAAAAAAAGCGGGTGCTTTGCGCAGCCTTGTGCAGCTAGGATCGCTTCGAATGTAAAAGAGGCTTTTTGTACAAGATCTGGGGAGAAAAACCAGATTGAAAAGCTGATTGGAAATACAGTGCCAAAGACGCTGATATTGGCGAGGACCGCTTTCAGTATGATGAAAGTCCATCGGGATTTTAGCGCAGCTGGTTCAGAATGACCCTTGCGGTGGCAATGGCACTACTTTTCCAGGATCCAGCGACTTCTGAACCAATGTCTGAACGCATGCACAGACCACGAACAATGAGAAACATGGCGGAACTTCCCAGTACTGTTGGTGTCCAATTTAAAATGCGAGTCGAACAGCATGCACCACTTTGGCGTAGTTCGGCTCAGCATTCATATCAATGAGATGCTTCCATCTTCAAAGAGGCCGTAAAACGATACTCTGTCGCTAAACACTACTCAGAATGAATTGTAAACATCATATAGCCCCCAAAAACACGAGGACAAGCAGAAAGAAACAGACACAGCGCTTCTTCTACTTGTCCTTGTGTTTTTTGCACCGTTTTAATTACATGTTTACTATGCACCACCGACTAGCCCACCTTCAAACATTACGTCAGAAGTAATCCTTGACGTTCATAACCCACGAAACATGCGTCAGCATTTTTGTCAACAGACTAGCAACCAAGAAAAAAAGAGCAGCATTCACTCCTTAAATTTGCAGCCAAAACAAGCGGCTGAATTGAAAATAAATAAGCTTGTATTAGTAGTAAATACAAAATTCATTGACAGTTGGAGAAGCTTCGATGCCATTATGTTGCAAGGGGGACTCCGTTACCAGAGACTTTTCGGGTTTGGTGATGCAAAAACAAATGGCGAGATTGTGAGGATTAGCCATTTGACAAAGTGACTACTACATAGACCAACTTTTGAAAAGGAATTCAGACATTAGAACAAATAAGAGCTTACAATTGTAATGCGGTCATTTATTATGTGACCTCAATTGTCACAAATATCCTCGCTGCACTGCTGTCCATTTGGTCAAGAATGTATATTCAGAATCATGTACACCGTGGAAGCGTAGAACAGGGCTACACGGTCGACAATGAAAGGCGAGATTCGAAATGTGGAGACAAAACAATGGGTGGTCTATTTGTATAACACACACACGTCACCACAAAATGGAAGGTTTCAAAAAGGATTCCTCCCCTGTAAGACGTCAACCACCGGAATCGAGTTTAGCCTCTGGGCTAGACACTTCTGCCCAGAACTAAAACCCGTCATTTATGAGTTTGGAATCGGTGAGCAAAAAGGCGAGACTTTTCTGTACAAACAAAAGACTAGATAATGTCAAACTGTCTCATTTTTGCTGCCATGAAGTTACAGGTAAGAAAAAAAAAAAAAGCATGCTTTTAGCACGATGCTGCGAGACATATTCTGAATACCGTTAGTTACTTTGTAACATGTAGTACTGGGATGGCCAAGAAACGTATGTGCCAAAGCAGACACGCCAAACACGCGCACTTGGTGCACGTGTTTGACGGGTGTCACCAAGTTTTAGAACTAATCAGTTCAATCTTTCAAACCTGACATTTACAGATTTAAATCAACATTCAATATTTGGTTCAGTGGATGGCACTTTATCAATAAATTATTTTACTTATCTACCTTTTATGTGAAAATAAAGGCAAGTGCTTAGAAAGGGTAGAGATACAAAAAACACCACAAAGCAATGCTTTCTTTCTGATTTTAGATGCACTGCAAACCTTCATTTCCCCCCAAAATAAATAGTTCTCTCGTGAAAAGAGGAGGCAGGCAGACTTCTTCTCAACTGTATACACAACACGAAACAGACATACAAACACATGTACATCCATGTAGTGAATATATATGTACACAAGTTATATACAAAAATTTTGTAAATTCACCAAATGCCACTCACTTGCCACAGCTGGCCAGCCAGCCTCAAAAATGCATTTTCGGACTTTAGTAGCAGCGGTGCCGCCCAAACCGAAAGCTCCGTGTTCGCACCTTCAATCGAGTTGTTCCCAAGTCTCAAAAGAAATTCTCATCAACAGACGCGATCGACGGTTCTCTCGTCGACCTACCACAACCAGCGAGCCAAATCAACGAATGCGGCAGTGTGAAAGTAGTCAATTAGTCCAAACAATCGCACTAACTGGCATTTGCACAAAGTAACACTTTCTACCGATTCTGTTCCCAAACAAACGACAAGAACGCCTTCCGGCAGCTCTGGTTGTCGTCGCCTAAAATATGGCAGGTAGAAGCTTTGGGCACTACGCATAAGCCGTCACCCAAACTGCAAAAAATAAACTGCAGTTAAATCGCAGGCCGTACCTAGGAAGTGCTACAACGCTGAACCAATATGTAGACTGCAATCTTGCCCCGAACACGTGCAACGCCGAGACGCACTTCAGTCTGTAACCTGAACCACCGCCAAATAACAGACAGGCTGCAGTCTCCACTCTCGTGCAGGAATGAATCCAAGTTCTAATAGTCAGCCGGTCTAAAGCTGAGAGTGCCATCCAGGTTGAATCGTACACCTTGGTCCCCATCCAGACTTATGGCATCGAACCACAGTTCAGACCATACTCCGTTTCGCCTTACGACAGATGGCAGGAGATGCTACGAGCCATCCTGGCCAATCGAGTGCCGTGAAAGCATCAACGTGACAATGTGCCCCCTCTGAACGTCACGTGACAATCACACGGCATTGGAATGGCTTCGACAACCCGTAGGGCCTTTCACCACGAGCCGTCGTACATCGTAAAGTGAGACGATTCATTATTGGAAGTACAGACCAGAAGTGGAGGCTCTAAGTCGGAGGCTCGGCAAGAAAGTCGTTGAGATCGCCGACTGCCGCGATTGGCCAGCACTGCGCTCGATCTCGGCGTTAGCCAATCGCGGCACGACGCTGGCAAAATTGCGGCGCCGGCCGTCTCGACGACTCTCTCGCCGAGCGTCCAACTCGGAGCCCCGGGACTGACGACGCTTTGACCGAGTTGACATCCGGCCGGTGACGATGAAGCGCAATTCACGAAACGACCGCACGGGCGCGGCGTCGTTCGAAGGAGTGGTGCTTGGTCGGCTCATAAGATGGCGTGCATGAGGCAGGGCGCTCGCCAGACGGCGGCGGCGTGACCGCTTTTGCCCGCCTGCATGGTTGCTCCGTCGACCCACTGCTCCGTTTCCAGGTCGAACAGCTCGACCGTTGACAAGAAGGAGCTTCCGTCGTAGCCACCTGTGACGCGCAGCGAACAACGGCTTTGGATTGCAGTGGCGAATAAACAAATGTCCTAAGTATGCTGGGAAGTTATTTGGGTCTGCTAAGAGTGGGCGTATCTCGGAATATCACTATAGTATTGTTTACTACGGCTTACCTGTACTTTATCTCGCTATACTCTGTTTCACCTTATGGCGGACCACAGCGGACGCTACAATCAAATCCAGCCAATCCGGCGCCGTAGACGTATGACGTTGACGACACGCCCCGTGTGTCGCATTGCCTTTCTAAATGTCACATGATGCTCAAAATGCACTTGATTGGCTCCGGTGGTTTGCGGCGTTCATGTTGGTCCGTCGCAAAGTGAAACGGAGCATAACTGCATGCAGTGCCGTCGAAGCCAACGGAGGAAGGACGCTTTTGGATGAATTTTGAGTGACGAGCTAATCTCCAAAAGCGGAAAAACCAACGTAGGAGTATGCGGCTTCAATTTGACGTCATATTTCGGCTGTGATCATATTTCGTGCCACTAAAGCGAATACCAGTCATTTGTATTGA
This sequence comes from Ixodes persulcatus, assembly GCA_013358835.2. Taxonomy (NCBI): domain Eukaryota; kingdom Metazoa; phylum Arthropoda; class Arachnida; order Ixodida; family Ixodidae; genus Ixodes; species Ixodes persulcatus. The sequence goes on from JABSTQ010011147.1 coordinate 646,912, forward strand.
TTTCGCTTTCGACCGGAGTTGCCCTTTAAGTTATTTGCAACCAAACTTGACCACACCGGTGGTGCGTGTAAATGCAAATGTCTGCCTCCTCGTGATCCACAACCTTTCTGCGTCCAAAGATTTGTTTTCCAGGCAAAAATAATTTTGGATTCATTAATACTATGGATTAGACAATAACATATAAAAATATAGAGTGAAAGAAAGATGTTGACTAAGCCACCCTCTGTTCAATAAAATTTGGAATCGCCTAGCAATATAACACATTGCTTTTCGGAAACCTAAAAAAAAAGAAAAAAAAAAAAAAGTCTCGCGCGCAAAAAGAAAAGGGAAGAAATCTGCATTGGACTATTACAAATCAGTTTTTTAACTGAAGAGCTATCAAAATATCTAAGTGGTAAATACACGAGTCCCAGCAAGCCAGCTCCTCAACAAGTAAACGTGGCTTCACGCAAAGTGTTTCCTGAGTCTTAACAATGTACAGCATGAACGTAACAAGACAGCGTCGGCAACACTCTAAACCAGTCAAATTGCAAGCCCCAAGAAAGCCGCAGTCTTAAGGGGGAGCTCCGGCAAAATGCTGATGGTCATTGGTTTTCATAAAATTTTCAACGCGTACCACAATCCACCCGTGAGTATGTCTACCAAATATTTAATCAAAATATTCGCTTTGTTTCTAGAAGATGAATTTTGAAGTTTACGCGCGCACCTCCGAATCACTTGCTGCCGCTCTACTGGCAACAGCGAGTGGGGGCACTCGTGACGTCAAACGTTGTATCCGAGAGCAGAGGACGCTCACACTCCACGGCGTTGTGGTGATAGTGAGCATCTGTGGTTTTGCGGATTGCATCTGGCTTAGGCTGTTTGTGGCATGCGATGGAAGGTGGGGGGGATTAGTGATTGGCTCTGGGGTGCAATGACACCACGCAGGAATGCGGCAGAGTGACATCTTACTGGTTTCCGACCGAGAATAGTCTCCGCGAGACAAGTGGGTTCGGGCAGTCCGACGTGCACGCTGGCTCTTAGCGTTCCCGTTGTGCCCGAAAACGGTTCGCACCTCCCTAGCGAATAAAATCTTCCGTGTCATTCTGCTTCAAAGTGGCACCCGGGTCCACGTGTCGGAGGATCGCGAATCCAGCCCCCACGGGAGTTCCCCCGGGACGCGATGACGGCGGATCAAATACAAACGGCGAATCGTCCGAAATTTTGAGCCAAAAATCCTAAGACATTTGCTGGTCATTGCTCGACTGGGAGAAGCACGACGAATCATAGTCCGTTATTTCCCTCGGACGATTGCGACGGCCTTCCTACTGCTTCGACGCTGGGTGAAAACAGGCTCAAGCTGCCCACGTGCCGATGTTTACACAACATCTGACATCGCAACAAGATAGCGGATCGGCAAAGTTGCAGGTTCATTTCTTTTACTTCGTATCTCTACGATTAAAAATTATTTTAAAAGGTTTGGTGAACTTTATTTGCCTCTCTAGACTCAGTTTTTTGTGCCGTTTCAGAAAATGTGTTTAGCTGAAAACGTTCAGATTGACGCCGGAGCTTAACGAGCAGTCGCAGCAAAGAACTGAGCACTCACCGAGAGCGTAGATCTTTCCCCCCAACAGAGCCACGGCGAGCGCGCTGCGTGGCGAACGCATGGGGGCCACCGGCTCCCACTCGTCTTTCTCGGTGTCATAGCGTTCCACGGACTTGAGTTGGCTGACGCCGTCGTAGCCGCCAATTGCGTATACAAAGCCGTCAACAGCCAGCACCCCTGTTCGAGAGAAAAAAAAAAAAGGTGTCTACGGTCAACTCCCAGCAATCCCAAGCTCACAGAGATGAAGTGGCGCTCAAAGATTCCTTTCCATAGAGTTAAGGTAAAAATGCAGAAGGGGAAATCTCTTACGACGAGGAAATACAACACTGGCATGCTGGCACCACCTACGAGTTGACCCTGGAACTGCGTCTCACTAGAGCGAAGGTCTTGCGGTATTTGCGAGGTCAAGTGTATGTACTGGTCAAGAGAAACAGTCTTTTGTAACACTGTCAAAAGCTTTTCGAGTCGATAAAGAAAGAAGAATGCGTAAAAAGAAAAGAAAATATACAAAACTGGAAGTGTTCTACCAGATATCCAAGAGAAAGTGGCAGCCTGTTAGCTCGTCGGAAGGGATTTTAAGAGGTTTCGGCACACGGTTGTAGGTAGTCGCAAAAGTGTAAACCAATCATTTAAAAGCAAAAAAAAAAAAAAAAGGAAAGAAGTGTCTGGTTCTACGGTGCATTGCTCCACAGGTAGCAACGCTGACCTGCTCCGCTGCGGTTCGAGTTCATGGAGGCCACGGGGAACCAGATGTTGCGGTCGGGGTCGTAGCACTCCACGGTGCTGAGGCGGCACTGGCCGTCGTAGCCGCCCACGGCATACAGCAGCCTCCGCACCACGGCCACGCCCACTCCGATCCGGGGCGTGCTCATTGGCGTGACGGGGGCCCAACGGTCTTCCGTTGGATCGTACCTGGGAGAGGTTTGCCAACCACACTTCGTACGACACTGGCAGTCTAGACAAGACATGGCCATCATTGTTGAGATAGACACGCAGAAACCGATATCGCGTGCGCAGATCGCAGACAAAAAACGTGGGAACCCGCTGCAAACCCGCTTGTCAAACGTAGAGGTACTGCAGATCGCGCGATTGATGCGATTCCGGTCGGACATCGCACAATGTCTGACGAGAATCGGGGGGTGGGCGATGTTTCGATTTTTATGTTACGTATATTTAGCAAAGAAAAATGGGATGGGCAATCTCTCGGGGAAAGGTGCCCTCACGAGATTTTACGGCATGTACATCAAGCCACGTCTGTCCACAAACAGTAAAGGAATTATACGTGTACGTCTGGGCTTTTATGCCTCACTTTTCATTTGCTGCACTTTCTGCACGAGGTGCAACTATGTACATTGTTAAGGCCCGTTCACACTCTTGCGACCTCTTAAACCTGGGTTGCTTAAAACTTCTTAAACCAGAGGACACACTGGCGCCATCTATTGGGTAGCAGTGTAAACTCGGCGGTCCGGCATATTTTTTTATTTCTCTCGCGCATTATCCTTTCTTTCTTGGCTCGAAAACCTTTTGTCAATGTTATAAACGAGCCTTTCTATGAGTATTACGCACATTTGACCTCGGAAATCCCGCAAAACCTTCGCTCTTGTGAAATGCAGTTCCAGGGTCACCGCATAGATGGCGCCACAATGCCAGTGTGTCCTCTGGTTTAAGAAGTTTTAAGGAACCCAGGTTTAAGAGGTCGCAAGAGTGTGAACGGGCCTACAGGCTCTGGAACGACATCTTCGGTACTAATTGCCCGTAAGGCTAAAGGCCCGTTCACACTCTTGCGACCTCTTAAACCTGGGTTCCTTAAAACTTCTTAAACCAGAGGACACACTGACATTGTGGCGCCATCTATGCGGTTACCCTGGAACTGCATTTCACAAGACCGAAGGTTTTGCGGGCTTTCCGAGGTCAAATGTGCGTAATACCCATAGAAAGGCTCGTTTATAACATTGACAAAAGTTTCAAGAGCCAAGAAAGAAAGGATAATGCGCGAAAGAAATATAAAAAATATGCCGGACCGCCGAGTTTACACTGCTACCTAATAGATGGCGCCAGTGTGGCCTCTGGTTTAAGAAGTTTTAAGCAACCCAGGTTTAAGAGGTCGCAAGAGTGTGAACGGGCCTTTAGCATGAACGGGCAATTGTCGGTATTTTGTTTCTCTCATAAAATTGAAGGTATGTCATCAAAACGGCTACTGCAGTGGAAAGCACTCACGTGGGGCATTAATCTAAGCGGTAAGGTTTGATGCCCGCCAACACCCTCGTGAAGCAAAGTGTGAAAGATCACGAATGTTGCGTTTGTGACAACAGTGTTGTGCAGTCTACTCCCGCCTTCCAGACACGGGACACCCGGATTCTTCGAAGCCATCCGAGGATGTGCATAAATATCGCAACAGTCGACGACAGGTTAAAAATGCAGTACCTACAAGCCCCGCCCTCCAGCGTAAGCTTGTTCGTCGTGCTTTGGCTGCGCATGCTCCCGAGATGCATTATCGAAATTAGAGAGTTCACTCTAGAGGCAGAGCGTCTACTACATTCTTAACCTGTCGCCGACCGTGGACATAGTTCTCTGGACCTAGAAGCATTAAGTAAGTGCCATTACAGAATAACCTCCTCATACTAAGGGCAATAACTAGAAGTATGCTCATAATGTACTTGTACAAGCATTTAATGTTCTAACATAGCGAAAATACTGATACAGTCAAGGTTTCTCCTGAAAATCCGACTAGAGTCTGTTGCAGGTCAAGAAAATCGAGACAAGTTCCTTTCACAAAGCCCTCTACCCTTCCCACTTTAGTAGAGCAAACACCAACAGACTATAGCATGCTCAAGCGAAGTTCTACCGTCACTTCACAATCAGTGACAAGGTGAAAACGGCAGGGGAAGCTTCAGTTGGCTAGCGTCTAGGAAGCGCCCTACCTTCGACGATGCTTCGCTGTCTCGCGCACCTCGAGCGCTGCCGTTCTCACTTTCTCGGTGACTATAGTTCACCACACGACTTCAGCCCCAGGCGTAACACGCGAGTTCACGAACGAGAAGTCCGAAGCACACGGGCTCACCTCTCCACGGAGCGGTGGTGCAGGGCACCGTTGGAGCCTCCCACGGCGTACAGGTGACCATCCAAGACCGCCGCCCCAACCCTGTTGCGCGGTGTCGACATGTCCGTGCACGCGCTCCAGGCATTGGTTACGGGGTCGTAGCAGTCGACGGATGCGCAGTCGTAGCTCTGAATTCGAGGGACCGAAGGCAGAAGAAACAACCTATACTTTATACGAGAAAGTACTCAAGTTTTATGAGGAGCCACGTTTTCCTGACCATGTTTCTGACAATGTTGCTCACAGCTTGTAAGGGCGAGTTCTAGCGTCAGCGTGGATGGACGGATGCATACAGCTAGACACTTTGAATTGGGCGACAACTTACACCACCTAGCCAGTGTTTTAGATGCGGAGCATCTCTTGCTCGGGTCTATGTCCCGCGGCGTCGGCGTCGTAGTCCGCACTCACACTACGCATGCGCAACTCTCCTCCTCTAGTCTCCTCTCCTTCAAGTGTGAGCGGTAGCGCGCTGCGCGCGTTCCCCATCACGTGACCGGGGCGGGGTCTGAGGCGAAACTGTGTTTCCCCGGAGGAGGGAAAGGAGGAAAGTTTTCGGCGCGCGGGTCGCAGCGCCAGGCCAGGCCTTTCTAGTGGGGTGAGCTTTCCCCGCAACTCCGCGGCTGTCGTCTGCTAGCATTTCCCGACCGCTCGCGTCCGTTGCAGCCTAGATCTCGCCGGCCAGCCCGGTCTCGACGAGGAAACCTGCAAGCGCTGTTAGGGCATTTTGCGCCGCCTTACCGTGCGGTCTGATTAGACTTTCAAAGTTACTCGTGCTACATCAGTTCACCGCTGTTGACTCCACTTCACTCCGTTCTTCCGATGAAGTGTGATGGAAGCAACAGTCCCGTCAGTTAGTGGGTTGGCGCAAGCAAGCGTCAGCACCACCCCGATGCTCCGCATCACCCCATGGTTCCCCTCGGGAAGATGATGTAATTTTTACTCTCGGCCTCTAATATCCGCAGCAATCTTGAGCTCTTTAGTACATGGTACCATTTATTAAAAGTTCCGGACCTCGCGCGACAGAAGTGCCTCTTCGCAACTTACGAGGCCCGCTTACGAGAACGCCCTTTTGCTACAGACTACTGGAACAAGTATGTGCACGTCGGCATCCCGAGAAATTAGCTCGGGGTAATTATATCACACGTGGGGGACACGAAGGGACGCTTTCCAAAATAAATGTTCCCGAGATGCAACATGCAGCGCGACGGGGCACAACGAAACGCATCATCTAACAACGGGGCAATCAGACTTACTAACTAGATATCGCGCGAAAAACGCCAAGTTATAAAACGACCTGACAAAACTCCTTATCAAAGATCTATCTTATCGGCATGAAAGGTCGATCACCGTCGGATTCACTGCTACTACAGTACATGGAACGCATCTCGGACTGGTGCGTTTTTCTATCTATGCGTCCAAAGCAGTCCCAAAGTGGCAACAAATGACATCGCAGAATTCGGAGTGCAACGCTTTCGGATGTCATGATCCTGGCGGTCAGGCATAATAGAATGTCAGAAAAAAAAAAAAAAAACGAAAAAAAAAAAAACGCAGGATCGCGGCCGGCAGGCCGGCAACAATGTGACACATCTACGACGTCACCAAGCAGAAATCGAGGAACCACTTTTTTCTGACGCAGTAAACAAACCAGCTGGAGACCGGTTCCCGGCACCATTACTCTCGGCCGGCATCCATACCTTGTCCCTGGAGTTGTTCCGACCCCCGACAGCGTAGAGCTTTCCGCCGAGGAAGGCGGTGCCCAGCCCTGACCGGGGACAGGCCAGGTCGGCCAGGCGGAACCACTGGTGCGGTGGGCAGAGGCACTCGAGCGCCCCCAGTGAGTTCTGCTGGTACCCGCCCACGCAGTACACCACCTGCGCCACCTGGGGCCGCCGCTGGGCCACCGTGTACTGGCGACGCACAGTCAGATCCTGCGGGGCCGCCACGGGCGTCGGGGCGGATTTGGAAAAGCGATGAATTTTCTGGTCGATCAGTCCCGTCGTCTACCGCTGAAATTTCATAGAATACAATACACAAAGAAATTTACAAAACAATGACCAGACTCTGTTAATTGCAGCAGACAAAGTGTGCTGCGATTGACAGCGGTAGCTGCTGCGTTGTGAAAAGGCATGCTGAAGGAGATTTTCCTTCAGTCAGTGTGCTGTGCAATGTTTGCGATGGGTTCTTTGCTTTCAGTGGAACTGATGTAGGAGACGCGTGTGAGGAGGGAGATGTGTGCTTCGGTAGAACAATTGTGCGAGATGTTGCACTTGTTAAAGGAGGACACAGAGACGTGCCTTCTTTTTTGGCTGAAACACTCTTTCGGAACGGGAAACGGTCTTTCGCTTCTTCCACCTTCTTCGATTGACCTTGACCTGCGTGTCCGTCCAGCCTAACGTCTCATTTTTCTCGAAAAACCCAGCCTCATACCTAAGTTTTTAGGTTTTAGAGGATTACTTTTTTTTTTTTTTTTTTTTTTTTCGAATTCGGGAATGTTCTTTTTTTTGGGGGTCATTCTTTTTCCACAGACTGTTTTTCACGGGACTGTTTTTCAGTACAAGTTTCTGTTGTCGGACAAAAATTGGGGTTTATCGAGGCTTGTGTCGGAGAAGATGGGACACGGACACTGGATTACACAAATTCCAGGGAATATGCACGTGACACAAATACTTGAACGGCATCCCCATACCAATTAGAAGAAATGAGAAGACATGGTTCCGAAGGGAAAAGAAGCTTCGCAGGCAGTTTGTTGGAGGCCGCATTTCGGGCCGACATAAAACAAAGCCGTAGACAAAGAGCTTGTTCCTGTGAAGCTAGACTTTTGCTTTATCTAGGACAGCTCTAATTCGGGGCTTTTCGGCTTTACTCACTTTGGATAAAACAGGGTCGGGTGTTACGAGCATTTACCTAAACCACACAGCCCTAGTTAGTATAACACGCTGCATTAAAAGGGCAATGCAGGGACAGACTGACCTGGATGATGCGCGAGAGATAGTCGCAACACTGGGGCATGCTCCGGACCAGGTCGCAAGTCTGGAGCTGCTGCTTGAGGAAGCGGGGGGTCAGGAAGTGGCAGCGCACCGCGTACAGCACGTCAGCCATCTTGGAGCGCCGCCGCCCCTCATCGTGCTTCACCCACCGCAGCACCGCGTTGAACACCTCCGACTCGCAGCGCACGTTCAGCTCGTCCCGCTTCACCAGTGCCACCAGCTGCCCCGCCGTCAGGCTCAGGAACTCCTCTCCCTCGGATACCTGGGGAACGAGTCCGGGGTTTTGGTGTGGCACCTGGAACGCATCTCTGCCTGGAAGGCGTCTTGACGTCGTCGGGTGAAAATCAAAAGATCACGACTGACGACGCGTTCCAGGCACTACAGCAGTAGTACTAGAGAAGGTGCCCCACTCACCGCGGGGAAGTTCTGGTCAATGAACTCGTTGACCTTTAGGTAGAGCTGACTGCAGCCGTGTTGCAGGGCAAAGTCGCCGATGCCGATGCAGTTGGACGGTTCGAGCTGCTTCTCGAGGAAGCCGCAGCAGGCTTCGATGATGTGGCTCACCTGCAGCAACACCAAACGGCCGCAGATGCAAGCTTGCGCAAGACGGACGTGGTGCGGCAGCTTCGGAGAACAAACCGTGCGAGTGACACGGCCCAATTTCAAAACTGCGGCACAATCCGACGCCTACTTCTGTGGCAACATAAGATGGAGCTTAAATCGCCATGGAACAAAGACTTCAAAATGATATGAACATTACTGTGGCAAAGGCAATGGTAACATAAAATGCATTGTGCGTTTCTTCAGTGATGCCGCACAGATGAACTCGGTAAATGTTTTGCGCCTGGACGGCACAAACATCGTAGTGCGTTTTAAAGAAAACCCTGCCAAAGCTAGCCAAAAGACTCAGTTTACAAAAATACTTGTTGAATTCAATATATAACCAGGCTTTGGCAGTACAAACACTGTTCCGCGTCAAACTCGTCGTACCTGGAACATGGTTGCGGCAGGGAGGAGCTGACAGACGTTGTGCTGGTCGATGCGCACGCGTCCCGTGTAGGCGAAGCGCACCACGGCGGCCATCGTGCTGGGACACACCCCTTGGATCTGGACGACAGGCAGGGCCACCTCCCTCAGGCCGCCCGCAAACATGGCTCGGAAGTACGGGGACATGGACAGCAGCACCAGGCGGTGCGCGGGGAACGACTCTGAGCCCACGCGGATCTCTACGTCGCAGAGCACGCGCTGCCGACGCATCAGGTCCATCACCTGCGCACGTCCGGTCGGAGTCGTCAAGGCGGCGAGGAATATGGTCTCAGGGTTTTCGGTTTTAGTCAACCTAAATGTGGTGCCCGTAACGCCTTTCCGACCGGTACGTCTATTGCAGCTCGAAAAGTGGTCCCCCGATTTCCAACCAAGGACGTCGTAGGAGCGTCACAACGTCGCCGGCTGCAATCCTGGCGGTAGACTTGGCAGATGCCCGGTCCGACCGTGGAAGCTTTCACAGCCAGGTGTTCGGACGCCACAATGACATCGACACTCGCGCCCGCTCGTGCCTTTTGGCAGCACTTCTATGCTCGCCCGCCAGGATCGCAACTCCCGACGGCACTGCACTCCGGCTTTTGTGACGTTGTTTGTTGCCACTTCGGAACCAGTTTCGGCGCGCGGGCAGCACGTAACGAGTCGAGGACGTGTTCCGTGCACCGTGTCGAAACTGTAGGGCTTACCTCGAGGGCTTCTTTAGGAAAGGTGTCTATGCTGAGCAGGGTGCCAGTTGCCTTCCGGTGGCACGTCCATGCCAGAGTCGCTGCACAGCAGCTCGGTGCAGGACCCGTCTCCCACTTCGGACATCATTGTGGAGGGGGTACTCTTCCGTTTCTGCGATCGAAAGCTCTCTTAAAGAAACGCAGAACCCCCAAAGAATCGTTAGTTTTCTCACTCAAAAGACCACTACGGTGCCAAGAGTTTAGTTTTCCGAAAGGTAATTGTGTCGTGCGTTTGTTTAGATGGCGGGAAGTTAAGCAGCCCCGATGGCCGTCTGGTGTCTCCACGGCAGATGAGAAGTTTTGCCGGTGTAGCACGTCTGCTAGCAGTCTTAAACGTGCATCACGCGGTAGTGATTGCACGAACACGTGCCAATACGATGTTGATCTGTATGGAAAAGTGCAGGGGCAGGGATTGAGTCTAGGATCCCTGGGTTCTGCGGGGCGAGCTGCAGTGCATTAACGCACTTGGTCACCGATCTTTCCATGTTTTCCTGACAAAGCAAACGGAGCCGAACCGAAACCAGAAGACTATACTTTGTTTCATACTTAGCATGCTACGCTGTCAAAGCTACTGGCGCGAGTGCGTGGCTTTATCTATGGTTTTGTTTGCGCGAGAACGCGTGTAAATGATCCACGAGATCGAGCCCCATGCTCGCGCCAGTAACTTTGACAGCGTTGCACGCTAAGTATGAAACAGAGTATAGCATGAGACGGAGGCATGCGTTTTAGAGAAGCTTGTTTTAGCGAACGCCGATCTCACTACCCATTTATCAAACCCCTTTATAGGGAAACACAGTTTAGAGTAAATGGCAATGAGTCTGAAATGGCGTCCGATTAACCATAGCAAACCCAGCACGAGAGGCTGCAACATCACTGGTCCCCTTCCTTTTCTCAAGATACAAAGAAGGTAAATCAAGTCACAAAACAAAACGCTCACCTTCAACACTAGTAGACCATTTAATTGTGGTTGTCGCAATATTTTCAGTCACTGGAATTTTCTTTTATGGGCACGTGGAAAGCCGTTGAGGAGCGTAACTAGGTTGAATTCATCTTCGACATACATTTCAGTTCAGCAAAAACTGTGAAAAGAGAAAAGACAAAAGACGACGATGAGAATCGAAAGTGAAAATGAACCTGTCATTGTCCATCGCCTCATCGTTATAAAGTCGTACATGAAAGTAGTACCAATGTTAAATGGAAGGGTCCATCACTGGACCTAGAAGCTAGGTTAGAAACTTCGAACACGGTGGAAAATACCCGAGGCTGGGGTTACATACGGTACAACGTAAACACCTCAAACAGAGCTACAAGATATGCTGTGTTTGAGATATTTGTGTTTGTGTAAAGTAGCCCTATTCTTTCCCCGTGTTACACCTCTACCAGCTCACCTGCGCACTGAAGTTTTAAGATTTGAAGCTTTCAATGTTTAAAAGGAAAAAAAAAAAAAAAAATGCAGCCGTCGTTGTGAGGGTCGTGAGCCGACTGCTTTGCCGCCTCGAAGGAGGGGGAACGTCTCGGCGTCTCACCTCTGCAACTCCGCCTCTTCGGTGATGAGAAAGGTTCGTCCAAGGCTCGCCACACGGCCACTAAACAGATTTTCTGTCATTTCGATGCAGCATTAAACGAGAATTTTGGGTTTGGACCGCTCACTTCACGACATTAGCGCAAAGCTCGCGGCAGCTCGCGGTACGGAGAGCGAGCGAACAAGAAAAGCAAAATGCAGCAAACTCGCAAACTCTCGAGAGTAATAATATAAAACAAAACAAAATCGTTCAAGCAGACGTCGTTAACCAACAAAAAAAAAGTTTAAATTCTGTACATTTTTATTTTAAATAATAAAAATTGGCATATACTTGATATAAATTTTATTTACACATTGAAAAATACATACTTTAAAACGCAGTATATAGATGGCGTAAGCTTTTGCCTGACTGCTAAGTTAAAAGTCAAGTTTTTGTTGCGTTCTATCTACCCATCTTCAAAGTACAAAATGGCGCCTTCGTGAGCGTTTTGCTGTCGTGCATCATTTGTGTTTGTTTACTCGCTAACTGCATCTTCAGAGCCCTTCTGGCCGTTCTGTGAACATTGTAAAGGGACAATGACTTTCACCTGATTTTCACGGATTGCTACGTAAGCTCCCTTATCCTACTTCGGAACACTGAGAAGCGCCGAGGTGTTGTGCGCTGTGACCACCCCAACCACCCTACAAGATGGCCAGGGACCGCAAGAAACGAAGATCGCACTCTCGGAGCTCTTCGAGTTCGCCGGAGCGAAGCAGCCGTCGACGACGCAACAACCGTTCTCGAAGTCGTGACCGACGACGCCGCAGTATCGAGAGACACCGACGCTCGCGTTCGCGCGATCGTCGGCGGAGCCGTTCTCGAGACCGCCACCGCCGATCCCGCTCTCGCGGCGGTCGTCGGTCGCATTCACGGTCGCGGTCCCGCGATCGGCGATCCAGGAGTCGTGAGCGACGCTCGCGCAGCAAGGACCGGGACCGCAAACCCGAAAAGAGCGCCGAAGATAAAAGAATCGAAGAGCAAGTAGCTGCCGCGAAGGCAGCTGCCGAACTTGCATGCGGCGCGCTTGAAAACGACAACAGCATGGACAAAGACACCAGGCAACAGCAGCTAGACTTGGAGATGCAGCGAAGGCGTGAGCGTATAGAGAAATGGCGCGAGGCTCGGAAGAAGACCGAAGAGGCCGCCATGATTGTGCTCCCTACGCCCGGGAAAAAGTGGAGCTTGGAGGATGACGACGAAGATGAAAGTGGACCACCTATCAAGGAGGAGCCCATCGATGACTCCGAGTTCGGACTTAAAAGACCGCTCAAAAGTGAGGATAAGGAAGAGGACAAGCTGGAAGCTAAGCTTAGTGCCAAGACAAAGGCCAAGGCAGTCCCTGAGAAAGTCATCAAAGAGGAGGTCAAGCAGGAGGAAGTCAAGCAGGAGGTCAAAGAAGAGGTCATGGAGGTAACTAAAGAGGAGGTGCCAGCAGCAGTGGAGGTCAAGGAAGAGGACGAGGTGGATCCACTCGACGCTTACATGATTGACATCCACAAGGAGGTTAAGCAGCTCAAGGACAAGGCCTTCAAAGGCAACTCGAAATCGGAGCAAAAGGCCAATAAAGTTACGGTCATCGTCGGCGTGGCAAAAAAGAAGGAGGACAAGAAGAAAGGGGAGCTCATGGAGCAGAATGTCGATGCCCTCGAGTACTCTTCAGAAGAGGAGGGAGAAGACCTGCAGTCGGCCATGCAGGGACTCCAGAACAACAAGGCTAAGAAACCGGCTACAGTCTCCATCGAGGACATCTCCTACGCCCCCTTCCGCAAGAACTTCTACATCGAGGTTCCGGAACTGGCCAAGATGACGCCTGGGGAGGTGGAGCTGTGGCGGGCGGAGATGGAAGGGATAAAGGTGCGGGGCAAGGGTTGCCCCAAGCCAATCCGGAACTGGGCCCAGTGTGGAGTCAGCAAGAAAGTGATGGAAGTGCTGAAGAAACACGGGTTTGAGAAGCCAACCCCGATCCAAGCACAGGCCATCCCTGCAGTCATGTCTGGGAGGGATCTCATCGGCATCGCCAAAACCGGATCGGGGAAGACGCTCGCGTTCCTTCTGCCCATGTTCCGGCACATTCTGGACCAACCGCCGCTGGAAGACGACGACGGCCCTATCGCGGTCATCATGACGCCGACAAGGGAGCTCGCTATGCAAATCACCAAAGATTGCAAGAAGTTTACGAAGTCGTTATCACTGCGCGTCGTCTGCGTCTATGGAGGCACTGGTATCTCGGAGCAGATCGCAGACCTCAAGCGAGGCGCGGAAATCATTGTCTGCACGCCTGGCCGCATGATTGACATGCTTGCCGCCAACAACGGACGAGTAACAAACTTCCGTCGAACCACTTACGTGGTGCTAGACGAAGCGGACCGCATGTTTGACATGGGCTTCGAGCCCCAGGTGATGCGGATCGTCGACTCTATTCGGCCAGACCGGCAGACTGTTATGTTCTCTGCCACGTTTCCAAGACAGATGGAGGCACTTGCACGGCGTATCCTTATGAAGCCCATCGAAATCCTGGTGGGAGGAAGGAGCGTCGTCTGCAAAGAAGTGGAGCAGCACATCGTGATCATCAACGACGAGGACAAGTTCTTCAAGCTGCTGGAGCTCCTTGGACTTTACCAAGACAAAGGCAGTGCTATCGTGTTTGTGGACAAGCAGGAACATGCAGATGTCCTGCTCAAAGACCTGATGAAGGCGTCCCATAATGCGATGGCACTCCACGGTGGCATTGACCAGTTTGACCGCGATTCCACCATCGTGGACTTCAAGGCTGGCAAGGTCGGAGTCTTGATCGCCACTTCCGTAGCCGCCCGTGGCCTGGACGTGAAACATCTGATTCTGGTCGTCAACTACGACTGCCCCAATCACTACGAAGACTATGTGCACCGCTGTGGACGTACGGGTCGCGCGGGCAACAAGGGATACGCCTACACGTTCATCACGGACGACCAAGGACGTTACGCTGCCGACCTCTCCAAGGCGCTCGAGCTCAGCGGAAATCCGGTACCGGAGGACCTCCAGCGGCTCTTCAACAACTACAAGGCCAAGCAAGAGGCGGAAGGAAAGAAAGTCCGTGGAGGCAGCGGGTTCTCCGGCAAGGGCTTCAAGTTTGACGAAGCAGAGTCACACCTGAAGTCTGAAAAGAAGAAGTTCCAGAGGGCCGCGCTCGGCATGCAAGACTCTGACGACGAAGACGCCGAGGCCGACATTGATCGCGAGATCGAGTCGATGCTGGCGCCGAAGAAACGCGTCATCAAGGAACTGCCCAGTCCGGCCGCACCTACGGTCAACCAGGGAATACTGGGTCCGGGCTTCGGAAGGGGAGTTCCACTCCCGATGATTGCGCTTGGGTCGACTGCGCCCGCGCCGGCCGGTGGAGTGTCAGAAAAGCTCGAGATGGCGCGCATGCTGGCGTGCCGGATTAACATGACGCGCACGTTCAGCGCCCCGTCCCAGCCGACACCAGACATCCCCCAGACTCCGCAGTCCGCGGCAGAGGCCATGATGCGAGGACAGTTTATACCAGAACTGCCGACGCCTGTGGTCTCGGCGAGGACCATCGCGGAGCAGCGGGCAGAGAAGCTGAACACCCGGCTCAACTACCAGCCGAAGATTATAGAGGAGGAGGAGGTGGAGCTGCCTCCGCAGAAGGAGAGGTTCCAGAAGTTCGAGGAGGAACTCGAGATCAACGACTTTCCGCAGCAGGCCCGGTGGAAGGTCACGTCTAAGGAGGCCATGGCACAGATCAGCGAGTACTCGGAGGCTGGCATCACGGTGCGCGGCACCTACTACCCTCCGGGGAAGGAGGCCAAGGGAGGGGAACGGAAGCTCTACCTTGCCATCGAGAGCACCAACGAACTGGCGGTCAGCAAGGCAAGGGCCGAGATCATACGGCTCATCAAGGAGGAGATGGTCAAGATGCAGCACTCGTACCAGCCCATCAACAGAGGACGCTACAAAGTGCTCTGAACTTGGATCGAGTGTCTACCTCGCTCTGTGTTTCTGGTTGAAGCCCGCGGTCTGCACAAGTTTCTCCCTGTGCGGAGACGTGTCAATAAATGCGCGCGACTCTGGCATGTGGCTACTTGACTTCAAGTGCTGTTGTAGCTCTAGATAAAAGAATTGAAGCACCTAAAAATATCTATACGTCCAGCAATTTTGAAACGTGCGATAGAATGGAAGCACCTAGAAAAATGTATGCGTCCACCAATTTTGAAACCTGCGTACGCAAGTCATGAGAAGTGTTGGTCATTGTGACAGTAGCGAAAATCACGGTTTGCCGAAGAGCAGTGTCCTCCGGGGAAAGAGATCGTTTTGTGTTCTGCTGCATATTCAGCCGTCAGTGTAGTCAAATAAACTGCCACAAAAACATGCTCCGGTACTTATATACAGTTTTATTGAGTTAAAGCTTTGTCGGCACTTGTTTTTCTTTCAAATGCCCGGGCTCGCGTTTTGTCAGGCACACAATACTGATAGACCACTCCGTCCACAACAAAACCCTGGGACTCTGAAGAAAAGCATATGCTCATTTGCTCAGCCTTCCACCCTTTGCATACACCAACATGTTTTTTTAATACACACCTTGGCATTTTTGTTTATAATGGACATACTAAATGGTATTAGAATTGCTCGTATGAAACATTTCCTGATCACAGCAGCAACATTCTTTGTAGTGCTTCGCATGTCACGTTTCCGAAATGAAAAGAGTCACTAAATGGCAACGCAAACTGCGCAGTCGTTCCGATGCAAGGCACTGTCGGCATTTAAAATCACACTAAGCTAAGAAACAAATGGCAAACTGTTCACAAAGTTGCTATAGACCCTGCTACTGGTACGTGTTCCTTCGGCATCCTTCCATTTGTTCGCGACGCTGCACGTTCTCGGCATGTTGGCTTGAGCGACCGCTACTGCACTAGGCCTCCGACATTCTACCCACCTTGCATACTGCCACGACGCTGACTTGTTCCGTGCGACCGGCACACGCCGATCGCCGTATAGATGTCGCGTAAAAACCTTTAAAAAAGTTCAGGTACGAAACAACGAGGAAACAAAGCATTTGCACGTCTTGGAGATACCTTCGCACACACACAGGCAACCGTACACTCTTTCTCGCACCCAACACGAGGCGTCCGTATAAAAATCTCGGCAGGAACTTTTGGTTGGTCTCGCTGCAACGAGCGCGGCTGCGGCGTCGTCCGTGCAAAGACTGGATTGGAAGGAGCACCTCGGACTTTTTGGCTTCTCCACTTCGCTCCGCATGTTCGCAAAAGTGGTTCTTGTCGCGTCCATTGACGCGGCAGTACCCTGAGACGCTCGTAGAGCCTTTCTTCCGAGACCGATCGGTCTACGCTAAGCTCGCGGTAACGTCGGAAGAAGCGGAGCGTTTTTGCCGAAGTCGGTGGGAGAATGTTTCCTTCCGGTGTTTCTCTTGATCTGCGTCGTCCCCACTGACTGGCTGGAACTTTCCCGTCATTCCCGTTCGATCTCGATGTAGTGTAGTCCGTCGTCGAGGCCGCGCGTCCGCTTCAGGCGAGCGTCTTCGTCTTCCCCGTCGTCCTGGTCTAGTTCCATCCCGAGCTCCGCCGCTTCTGGAGAGGACAGCTCTGTCAGTAGGGCTGTGGCTTCAGCCAGGGTGTCCTAGAAGAAATAAAACAAAGAGGTCTTTCTGAAGTCGTACAATGCAATTTTGCATCTTGAGCCGGGTTGCAACATGTGCCATGGGGCATACACAGTCTGCTAACTACCTTCGTTAGATGTCTGCAAAGCTGTCTGCTCTTCAAACTCCTCTAAAGAAACAAGCATAACATTTTTTTCAGTTTTGCTTCATACTGTTTAGATGTGATACAGGATGTTCCTAATATATACAAGAAATTCCCTTTCAGCTCCACGCGCTCGCGGTCTCACAGAAAATGCCAGAAAAAATCGAGCAATGTTAACCTTTTCCAGCTGTGGCAAGTATGAGCTGTCGGGCTTCTGTAATCCGCTCAGGTCGCCAAAGTTCATCGCAACCACAATGTCTAGTCACCAACATTCTAACCAAATGCTGATTCTAGATGCACCCCCACATTTAAATTGCACATCGAAGAACAACTGAATCGTAATTTCCGTAGGAAACCTCGTAGTAATGCCACACGGCTGGTTTAGAATGCGAGTCCTCACCTGTGCACTGATGGTCCGCTGGAAGGTCTTGGTGTTCGAGTCCTCGTTGGAAGTGGCCGTGTTGCTCCACTGGGTGTTAAACTCCGACATGGTCTGCTTGAGCCAGTTCACGGACCACTGCCACGTCGGGGGCGCTTGGAGGAGGTAGTCCTTGGCGTGAGGGTACCTGCGATCCCGCAAACCCATTTTTGGCACGCCTAAATGACTTCCCTAAAACTGTCGTAAAAAAATGACTTCGTTTCACCTTGTGTAGTTGATGCAACGAGCCAAAAAACGCAACGTCGCCGTACTCGTCTTTTGGAGCATACGTTATCCTCGAATAAACCAATTGAGTGCAGGGCATGCGCCGTGACCTTGTGCTCTTAGTCCGTTCATTTGTGCTTGTGTGTCTTCTAGCCTTTGGCTTCGCTTCGACTTGAAAGCTGAAGCGAGCTACAGAAACTTTTAATGTGTCTTAAAATACCAAAAGAGCTTCGGGTGGCGGGCTTGGACACCTTTTTAGGCATCCGAACCAGCCACAAAAAGGTTCATAGGCCGGCGCGGTTCTGAGGATCGTAGCAGTAGCCACCAGGGATGCTCCAAAAGTCGTGGGAACGGTCCGTTACATTATATCCCGGTCATAAAACGCCCCGGGATACTCTGTCGAGTTGGAGAACTAAAATGCGGCATGGTTGACAGTCTTGCCTGTGAGCCATTGTGACCAGGAACTTGACTCCTTGGTACGAACGTCTGCTGTCGTTGGTGTGGTTTGCCTTGATGATTTCTGCAACCGAGAGCGAGTCACAAAGAGGGCTCAGAATCTCGGAATGCAATGCTGCCACGGCACCACCAGGGTGTCTAGCAAATTATTATTTTGAAATTCCCCGACTTTTCCAGGTTTTCCCAGACAGTTTCAGGTGAAATTCCAGACCACTATAGAGGCAGTTAAATATATAAGACCATTACAACACGAGGCATTGAGCACTGAGCATCGTTTTAGCACGGGCTTAATCCAACTTGCACGCTTCGTCCAGCCCGGATTAAATGAGCACTTTCTTGCCGCCGACATCGTCAGTGAAGAGGCCACTTCCGGAAACACAATGAAAACACGACGCTCAACCACACACGTCAATAACTGAATGGCAGCATGGCGCATGGCCGCCAGATGCACACTTTCGGATACTTTCGGCTTAATGCTTGGATTGAATTGGGGTCTGCGGCTTTCCCATTTGTTACCAAGTCTAGTAGCTCTAACTGGATCAAGCCTAGTATCGTGCCCTCAATTTAATCCAATCCAAGGCTTGGACTGGATTTGTCGACTGTTCTCTTTGCATCGGGTAGCACACTTTACATCGGGTGAGCAGGGCCCGCGCTCCGCTCTAAGCAGGATTTATTGCATATTTTACTGCCCCCAAGTCCTCAAATGTTTGCTCAGGGCACTCGATGGCGTTTCCGGCTCATTTTCCCTGACTGGGCTCGCTTTTCGACAATATCCCTGACAATTCCCCGATTTTTCCCGGTAATTAAAGCTTCCCCGACAAATCCAGATTTTACCGGTCGCTAGACACCCTGACCACGGTTCGTGGCCAAGAAAGCATACCCCGTAGCTTCTACGCCGACCGTGCTACTCAACCATTGTTTGTATCATGCGCGCGTTGCGAGACCACGTTTGCTCGCACAAGTGAGGGTCTGGACTCGCTATTTTGAGGCAGGTTCGTACATTTGCATCTGAGCATGACTGATTGCGTTGCAATAGACCCACTTCGAAATGGTGCATAGATTATGTGCGGCCGGCAGTAGTTGATCATGCTCTGCGAGCATACATTGGATACGAGCGCTTCGTCAGCATTCGGAGCGTATACCTGGATCGAAATGCATTCCACACGAGTTGCGTCAGTGCTCGGCGCGAACTCGGAACCAGTCGCAGGATTCACGCCGGAAGCGATGAGACCAACTAATGGCGGCTGCGCATAATCTATGCATCATTTCACAATTTCGGAAAGGTTCTCCTGCCTGTGACTGCTTATGACCGCCCCCTCCGCCCCACTCATTGCCCGCCGCAACACCCGCTTCCCCTTCCACTGCCCAGCTGCACACCCCCCCCCCCCGAGTGTCGCACCCAAGGCGGTCCACCCCGGTCCGCACCCCTAGTGACGCCACTGACCGGAACACTTCCGACCTGCACATATTTTCCGATTCTTTTACATATCATTCTTTCACCGTGGGCTCTAAATAAATCCGACATCATCATAAGCGACCATTTCTCAAAAATGTTGCGTAAATTTGATCCTGCAGATGCCGTAAAACCTTCAGTCCAGTTACACGCAAATCGGAAATGTTCCAGGGCTAACCGATAGATGGTTCCGGCGTGCTCGCTCTTTGCAAACGGCGACAAGCAGTTGCAATGCGCTCGGACACACCTTTGACGTGGATGAGCGAACCAGCCCTTAAGGTGCATCCAAAAAGCTGGAGTCGGACCTAAACAATTCCGCCCATCGATCAGACTCACCCAGGAGTCCGTCGAACTCCGTCCTGATTTCCCGGGAGCCGTCGATGACGAGCTTGATTCGCGCGTACTGGAGCGAGTCGTCCAACTTCTGCGCGTCGAGGAGGGAATAAAGAAGTCGGGTGAGACGGAGGTCTCGAGGAGGGAATAAAAAGAAACGGGCGAGACGGAGGTCTCGAGCTCCGGGGTGGTCTCCGAAACTCACCAACATCTCGAGAAGCAGGTGAGACAGGTTCTTGAGTTCGTTTGAGGGAACCGAGGAGTACTGAGTCTAAGGAAGGAAACGAGGAAATACACGAAAAAAATGCATGCGACACTTTTTAAACTTTTTGCAATAGACGTTTTTTCTGTGCCGAGTGAAGAGAGGAAGAAGTACTATTTTTTATATAAAAAAATCCAATGCAAAAATAAAAAAAATAAAAAAATAGCAGTCGCTTAGCTCGGCTATGCCAGGATATACGTAGCATGAGCTTAGGTTCAGCTGGTTATTCTTAGCTTTCCTGGTTGTCTAGGGTTAGCTTGATTATCATGATTACTGCTGCTTCAATGACACACGCACAGTATACACATTATGTGACACAACTACTTCAGGATCCGATGAGTTAAGCTTCTCCGCTCTTCTGCGCCGCTGAATAGCAATTTCGGTCTCCTCCTCCATGGGTATACCACACTGGCAAACGCCTTGCTATATGTATACCCCCACTGATACCTCTGCGCATGCGCGCAAAATGCGAGGCGCCAACAAGCGGCTCCGGTGCAGCGTCAGACTTGGCTACTGCGCAACGGAGGCGCACAGCTGGGCACGCGCCGGCGCCAGTGCGTCTGCCGCGGCTATGACGTCACTCCTCTAAAATGCGCAGACTGGCGAGGCGCGCGCGGCGGCGGCAGCTCCGGCGCGCCAGCTGTGCGCCGTGTGACGTCACTGCTCCTCGCGCTTGCGCAGCACGGCTCTTTGAAAGCCACGCGAAACTGCTCAACCTCGGCCAGTGTAGCTCAGGCTACAAAAGGCCTCCTGCAATTGCTAGACGATAGTTTTTTTTTTTTTTTAGCCTCCTACGGCCAAATTTAAAAAATTGTTTCGTGGTCCCTCGTTGCAAGGGCCCGCTTCGGCCGAACGAGCATTTGCCACTTCGATTTCTAAGAACCGGAAATATCGCGTCTGGACAACTTGACGAGACTACTTAGAATCTTTCGGCTCAATATCTCTAGGATAGAAAGTAGAAAATACGACTGAACGACAGCATTTCTTGAGCACAGAGAGAAATATGCCATTAAGCTGTGGGTCCCAACAAAAGAAGAATCTTTCCGAAATTCAATCTGGCCACTCTGGTGACTATCATCATCAGAGTGTTTGGGCCACACTAATGGTGGCCTTCTGGTGGCTGACATCAGCACAATCAGACGTACGAATTGGATGTAAGAACGCCGCGTCGACATTCATTCCAGACTCGGGTAATGATGCTTGACGAAACACAATGCCTTCATCACCACCATTGGGGACAGCAAAAATTGAACCGTCCCTTAAGCCACGGAGTGGCACTGACTTTTAATTAGGGTCTACTGTGTCACAATTATTTCTTTCTACCTGAAAACTCTTGAATAGCAAAATGGGGCAATAATGCTCCTGAACCAAATGAAATGGGGCAGAGCGAGACACACCATGACGAGCCTTATGACCAGTTCGCTGAAGGGCTGGTTGCAGAAGCTGCACTGGACCAGCATGTGGACCAGCATGTCGATGGGACCAGATGTTTCTCGGCAGGCAGAGACAACCTGGGACAAAACAGAAATGCGGCACAGTTGAGGTTCACGTCCTGACGTGCACTTCTTCTCAGACTCTCGAAGTTTCGAAAATTAGGTCCCTTAAAGGGACAATGAAGGCAATTTCGGATATTTTTTTGGCGATTGAACTGGCTTCCCGGCACGTCTCAGGCCACGTTGCCCAAATTTCAGCCGAAACCGGCGCTTGTGTGCCGCTCAAATCAATTAAACAGTCGCGGTAATAATCGTACCGGGATCGACTGGGGCGACGCCCCGAGAGTTGCGGGAGAATCCAGGAGAAGCGGAGCTCACGTGACCGCCGCGGGGCCAAGAAGCGCGACGTCACAAAAGACGCGTCAGCGATTGGTCGTAACGAGTGACGTGCCCTCGGTCACGTTTTGGTTCGCAGTTTTTAGGAATACTGTTTTAATTTCAGCTTGAATAACCTTGAAAAGTATAAATCGGACCGGAGATGATTACTAAACCGTAAATAAAACAGCATAGTTATTTTTTTCTTTGCTACGCTGGACACGAAACGGGCAACGAGCAACTATGGGCAAACGAAATAAATTTAAAAAAAAGAATGCAGCGCGGAGCACGCTAGAGACATTGATGTCGTGTTTCCTTTGGGAGCACGGTACTCGAAGGATTCTGCAAAGTGGTTGTCATGCCGAATTTGTGCGCCGTAGATGGCTGTTCAAACGGTCGACTGAAGACCAGTAATCGTTCTTGTTCTTAGACGACGAAATGAGTGGACGTCCGACTCCGGTGAAAGCAAAAATGGTGCTGTTTATTTTCTCCTTCTTGGGAAGCGTCCCCCGCGGAGGAACCGGTTCCCGAGTCGCTGCCGCTTTCCCCTCGATATTTCCCCCGCGTCCCTGTCGGACAGGGACAGGGCCTGTCCTTCGGTAGCGCGCCGCTCTCGTCTCGCCCGTGCGAATGTTGCTCACAGCTCTGCTGCTCGGAGCCAGCGGGCCGATCGTTGCCAGCTGGGCGGTCACCGTCGGCCTCGGGTGATAGCGAAGAACGCCACACACATACTCCCGTTCCGTTGGTGTTAGGTCACTGAACAAAAGCCCGAACCGAACTCGCTCGCGAGAGCGGCATCGTCGTCCTTGTTGACAGATCCGAAGAAACGATCGCGCCTCGATCTCCTAAAAGCTACCGATACCGACTATTCACACTTGACGTCACTCCCTACGTCACCTCCGTTTTCGGAGGCCCAGAAATGAGAATGGAGATAGTTCAGTTTCGGTTTCTTCAGTTCTTTTGTAGGCACAGAAATATGCGTCACAAATGTCTACAAAAAATTGGGCAGCGTGCCAGGCTCCCAAGAAGCCTAAAAACACAATTTAAAAAAATTAAATAAAATCGCCTTCATTGTCCCTTTAAAACCGTTTCTTATAGGTCTCAAAAAAAAAAAAAAAAAAATTTTCCCATCGCAAGTAATGCCCTAGCACATTTTGCGACACAACAAATCGTAGACCACTGAATGTAGTTTCCAGAAACGTATGTTGCAAAGCAAATACCTTTAGTAAAGTGGTTAGTTGGGCGAGTTGGTAATGATTGAACATGGTTAAAATTGCACACAAACAGAAAGGAACAGTAAAGTTCGAGCAAAAGTCGAAAATATTACAAAACACAGGTGTCGCACAAAACACGCCCGCCCTTACGTGCCGTGTTCAACCAGAGTGGTTTATAGCATTCCCCTTTTTTGTGGTAGGTCCTACGTAGGACAGACAGGACGGTGTATTAATGACCGGTTAAGGGAGCACAATCTTTCTCTAAATTCCACGGTGGGGGGTCACCTACCTCTCCATTGTCAAGCGTGTAAGTGTACACCTTCTTTACAAAAAACCTCGATAATTGGCAGATTCCACGAAAAACATACTAAGGAAATTTTTGAAGCTTTCAGTATACTCCGCCTAGGCGAGCGTTTTGTCAGCCATCCTTCTGTGGCTTTAACTGACAAGGAAATTGCCTTTCTACAATCGTTTGAGTGTGGTTGATGGTGTGTGTCCTCCGAGTGCTCGGGTGCCCCCGTGCGAGTGTGGCCTCGGCTCGAGCTGATACCGCGGGCTGTTCTTTTTTCTTCTTCAATACATCGAGTTGCGAGTTTGCGCTTGTCTCCTCTCTCTTCCCTCTTTACTGTTTCTTTCTGTTTGTGCGCAATTTTAACCATGTTCAAATACCTTTATTAACTAGTACACAAATTTTTTTTAAAACAGAATTTTCGTGGTCAGTTAAAAAGAAATAAGTGTGGTATCCACAAAGACATTCACATAAAAAAAGAATTGAAAATATACATTTTGAAAATAAACCAAAAACACTTTCTAAAAAAAAATAATAAAGCTCGGAAAGGCTGTTAAGATTGCTTACAGTAGCATTCCTACACGCAGCACATTCCTACACGCAGCGCATTCCTACAAGCAGCGCGCCACGTCTTCCTTTTTCACACGGCGCTCCAGCGGTGACATCATGCTCCCCCCCTGCGCAGGTGCGGTGCACACCGCCGGCTCCAAGGCTTCCGTGACAATGCATCTGCGTTGCTGTGCTTTTCTTTATGTTTTATTTCAGGGGCGCGTCCAATTTGACCTTAAGCTCCGTGACAATGCATCTGCGTTGCTGTGCTTTTCTTTATGTTTTATTTCAGGGGCGCGTCCAATTTGACGCGGCCCTGCCGGCTTCCGTGACGAAGCATCTCATATGATGCGTCGCAGCCAATGAGAATTTAAGGCGTGTTTTGCTGCTACAGACAATGCCGGATTCGCTCCATGGGACGGTTAATGCTTTTGCATTGAAAACTGCATACAAATGTTTTTTAGACAGAAAAAACAAAACAAAAAGAAACTTAGTCGTCACAGTGCTTCTGCTATGCGGGGAGGCAGTTCCTGTTTTTTCTCAGGCAGAGGTGCATCTTGCACTTTTCGCACACGTTAGTTTTTCGCTCGACCTTGCGGTCGTCATTGCACATTTTGCAGTTTCGCTTTTTCGGCATTTTCTGGGGGTGGTGCTGCAGCTGTTTTGGTACAGGGTCAACTAAAAGAATGCCTTTACTATTGAGCCCAAGCAGCTGCTGGATGAGCTCCAGAATGTGCATCCACACATATTTGTTGGTGTTGTCACATATACACATTGGCTCCGTGGTGAAGAAGAGAAGAAAGAAATTCTGGGCACTTGTAAACTGTCTTGCACGGCCCCGTAGCGCTGGGCCGAGACGCCTCTTTTCGCCACAATGCACAGACTTGAGTCTGCGAAAATGTTTGTCAAAAAGTATAACTTTGCCAGAGCAACGAAATCGAAACTGACTGTGAAAGCCCATTTCCTGGGCCAACCACTGTGATGGCGTTAGGTGCCCGAAAAACAGCTTTCACGCGATGAAATTGACGATTGAAATCGCTGATCACCGGTGATCGATCTGAATAGGCGTGGCAACGAAAGAGCTAATGTAAACATGCCAAAGCACGTTAGAATTATGTTGGCTTACGAAACGAATGGTCAGCAACGACGGCAGTTGGGTGTTGTGTTGACGACGACGGGGCATGTTTCTGCCCTCGTCTTTCTTATAACAGCTTTGGAACCTGCTCAAATTGCAACACGCTTGTGATTTAAAGCCCCAAGTCTTCGGAAAAGCGTTTTCAGCAGAATAGACCCTTTTAAAAATTCAGTGCCATCTGGTGACTCCAAAGAGCAGTTTTCTTTCAATGAGCGAGTGGCGGTCATGAAACTACTTCATTGGGCTTGTACTTCCGTACGTCAATGGCAAAGGAGATTTGGTTGTTCGATCTCCTCACAATTCTTTCTTAATTTGATGCAGTTTCGACGGTGTGAACGTAAGAACTGACCAATACAGACCGGCAACTCATAAGCGCCTCGATTAAACTTCCGCCATAAAAAGGCTTTAGAGTCAAACTTGTATAAAAAGGCTTTAGAGTCAAACTTGTACCAAGGGATTGGTTGGACCACACTCCAAAATAAACGCTTATGCAGCCTTTGTATCCAATTCCAGCGTCAGGCTGTACTTGCGCTTCGAACGAACAGGCCTCATATTGATCCTCCGCTTGGTAGTACCTCCAGCTTTTTCCTTCATCAGCCTCAAGAAGGGCGCCATTAGCTTGGCACGAATGCCATACACTGAGATGATGATAGCGATCAAAGTTGCCAGACTGTATTTCGAAAAGGGTCTATTGAGCAGACACTACAAGTGAGGTTCCACCACCATACAAAATACGCTCACAGACTCCCAAAAGCTGCAAGTAGTACTCGCGTCCACGAAAAACATACCTCCCGGATGTACCTCCAGGCGCCTGGACCGCACAAGGCCTTACGGACGTCGTCGGGCAGCTCTAGCAGATCCGGCGGACGCACCAAGGCCTCGCGGGTCACCAGGGGCGGGGGCTCTGGGAGTTGCAAGATAACACACGGCGCGATACCTTCGAGCGACCCTTCACACTCTACCCGTACATGCTGAGAAACATCTAGAGGCAAAGCAACCAGAAAAAATATCTCATCCCTGACATCTGTCCAGGATTCTTTTATTGCTTTTTTTTATACGGTAATGACAGTTTGATCTTGGGAAAAAAATTTTGCTCATTACCTGCATTCAACACGGGTCAATCATTCCTTGCAAAAAGAAAATACTGGTTCCTTGTACTAAAATTTTAAAAATCAAAAGACAAAAAAAAAAAAGTAGTCATAGCACAGGTATATGATAGGGGAAAGTGTCATGGAAGCCACATTATTTCCATCGTAACAACTCGTTGAAATGTTTTCATTTGGGAAAGTCCCAGGTGGCTAAAAACAGCTTGGGACCAATCAAGCTGTTTTGAACAACTTTTTTCCCCCCACGTCTTCCACCAACAGCGTATTTTTGTTACACAGGAAAAGATTTACCGCGATATCCCGCGTCATCGCTCACACCCCTGACAAATGAAATTCATAACAAAAGTGGGGTGGGCCATGCCTCGGTGGGTAAGCACAAAACTTTAAGAAAAACCTAAAAACGCCCATTTTTCTGTACTTATCTAGCACGGCTGCACAGGAGATGCATTAAGCTCAAAACTTGAATTATCGTAAAATACCGGGCAAGTGCCCACTTAAACTTTTGAGATAATCGTGAAAAAATGGGGGATGGGCACTTGTCCAGTCATGAATTTTACATATAAATGTACCGCGCATATTTTCTCGGGTCTTAGAAATTTCGGAATGGGCACCTAGTGTGGAACGGGCGTATGCACGGCATTCTACAATAGTTTCATCGTTTTCGTACAAGAAATGCGCACAAAAGAAATGTTTTAGTGTTGCAAAGTCTGTTGCTTGCATACACGCGATGAAAACTGTACACAGCGGGAACGTTTGTTCCGTGAAAGCAAGCTTCTAAAACAGTCATGTTCTCTTCGTTAGAAAAGAAAAAAGAAGTCGACAATGCCGACCAGGAGCAACGAGCGAGCGAGCGAATGGGCGAAAGAAGCGACGAAGGGAGATGCTGGGGAAGTGACAAAGCCGGTGACCGCGTTGGCAAATACTTCGGCGTCGGGCCAAGTCGGGCACCTTGACGATCACAAGGACCAGGCTCTTGTGCAACCTTCTTGTTTGGTGCATATGTGCGTGTGACGGTGCGCGGCATGCCATCAACACGGGTCGAGGCAACGTTGCTGCGCGGCGCGGACGGCCCCACCAACGCGGAGCTCGAATAGGGCCGCTTTACAAACGTCCGTGTGCGGCGTTCCAGCAAATCTTCGTTTGCCCCTTGGCTTTGTCTCAAACACTGCACAACCTTACCAACCGCGGTCGCGACGTTCTGGAAGAGTGATTGGGTATTCACGGTGACCTCATTTCGGTGGAGACGGACTTTGACCTTACGCTCCGCAGTTAAATGACGGGATGTGGGGCGTTCGCTGAGCTCGTGATCCCTGAATGGGTTACTGCTTGTGTTGTCTTTCAGACTTCTTTTGTTTTGTTTTTTGTACAAATTTTAGTTTTGTTATCTCCATTGTTTTCATTTCGCACGCATGTACTTTGACTTTAGGGTCACAGAAATCGTGGAGGAAATGTGTAAACAAAGTGATGTGTCTTTCCTTCCTTCACTTTGCTTTGTCACGGGCGCGCTCCAACCGCAAGGTCCGCGGCCGCGTCATTCGGGTAGGAGGAATATTCGCGGATCGCGGTGTCCGCATAGGGGTATTTGTCGAAGTGGGCGATCACCCCATTTTTCTGGAAATCAATATTCGCCCAGAAAGCGAGGTGGGCAATGACTCGGGGATGGCAATGACTCTGAGTAGTATTAAGGTAATTATTGTCATTATTTTTATTCCGGACACACTGGCTTTGGCTATTTACTTGTGGCAGATACTTGCAATGAAAAGACTGTTTGTCCCCCGAACTTCAGCCTGAATTTGCGACCCGATGCTACCTCGCAACAAAAGCTGCAGTCTGCGTGACTCACCACACGTGTACAGAGGGGTCAGGTCGCAGAAGAGGACCAGGCTGACCAGGGTGCTGTGCAGGTGTCCAAACTCGTGGATCTGGGCATGGCTCCACCGTCGTCCAAAGGAGTCCTGCGCATTCCAACCACGCACGAAAAAGAAACCGTGAAGCAAGGGCCACTGGTTCCAAGACACAACATGCAAAAAGAATGATTGATTTATCTTGATCCTACAGATAGAGTCAGTATACACACAAAGTGTGGTGGACATAGCAGTCATAGCACGAACTGCGGCGGGTGACGTCAAATCTAACAATTTCCTCGTGTAAATCTTCCTTGTAAAAAATAGCCATCTTGCGTATGTGTGGACAGCCTCTAGAGAAGACGAATACACATACCAAGAAAATGTTTACTAATGCAAAGTTATTAGCAGTTTTGTCCCATTCTGTCCTTTCTTCGTTTGTTTCTGCGAGTTTGAGCGGACCCTTGACAAGTACACGAGAAACCCACCAACAAAAAAATCGCCAACACTGACGGCAAGCGGCGACAACGATTTCACGAGAAACGAGGTAAGACGCACCTCACAGTCCATGTTGGCGCTGATGGGACCCAAAAGGAAGGCCAGCAGCTTCTGGAAAGCGTCCAGCTTGAAGAGGTTGCCGCAAGCCCTCACTCCCTGCGAGTCCATTGATGCTTTAGCAGCAACTCTTCTGCCGTGTCCTGCTCGATGCACGAATTAGCCGAGCACTACCTCACTGAAACTGGTTCGCCTGAAGCAAACCAGTTTCAGCGAGCAATAGAAAAGCTTGGAGAGAGTTTATTAGAATATTGTCAACTCAATATACTAATTAAACACTAAAATACTAGCGACATTTCCTTTGTTCATGTCAAAGACCGTGATCCGAAATTTACTCGAAGTCGCTCTAGAGTAAAGGTTTTGTAGCTTGGCATTCAAAAACTAAGGCAGACCAGCATTGCTCCACTTGTGTTGTCACACAACTTAGGCAAGCCGAAGTAATTTGGATCCGGTCGAAGAAGATTTGGTGCACAGCCATAGATCTACTAAGTATCGATGGCGGGTCAGACATGAAGGCACTGAGCAGAGTGGACTACTGACATCACAAAGCACATACGGCAAAAAGCAATTCCTTAAGAATTCAACGCCCCAATCTAGCACTCAGTAGTCATCACAATAAGGATCTACCTTCATCACAACTTTTTCGTAGTGAAACTTCAGTCTTCATTGAAATCCAACTGCCACCCAAAAGCGCAAAAGGATCTTTAAAAGGGGCAGAGCGATGTATGTAAATCTCACCACGTGAATTTGAGCCCCAAAATGCAAAGCTGTGTCTGCGCATTTCTTTCTGCAACAGAGAGACTTCTCACCAGGCGTGAGTAGCCGCTGAGGAGGCAGAAGTACTGCGAGGAATGCCAGCAATTGTCCGCCACATCTTGGTCCAGAAAGTTGATCAGGTGGCCCAGCACCCGATTCACGTCTGACTCGCTCTGTCGTGGGAAAATAAAAATTAAAAAGAAACCCCAAAAATTCTTGTTTCATTTTGTAAACAAGCGTCTTACGTGCTACGCAATCCCAGTGGTTCGATTTTAGTGCCTGCGAAGATGAGAGTGAGATCCAAGCCTGGCTCTCGTGGAGCAAGCTTGAATTGTCTGCCAAGCCTGCTATGAGATATCGTTCGCCGCCAAAAATAAATGAAAAGATGCCTATGTGTCGTCTGCCAGTGGAACCGAAGGAAGGTGCATCGTACAATATAAAAGGAGTCCTGCGGCAAAGTGACAAAACGCAAGTTTAAATTGCAAATATCTGCTATATCCAGGAGGAAGCAACCGGCAACTTGTGCTTCCCTCACAAATGTCGGGTTGTTCTGCTACCACATGTGAACCGACATCTACTGGTGAAGAAAACAAAAGTGTTCAAGACAAGTACGTCCAGGGTCGCAAGACCTCTCATCACCCGTCTGTAGGCGAGAATTTCTTGCCAAAGTATCGCCCATTTGTGGACTCGCAAACGAGTCAAACATTTCTCCTTGGTCGGCATCACTCGCCGAGCAGAAAGCTGCGACACCTCGTTTGATCGGCAGCTGAGAAAGCTCCCGCTCTCACCGGGGACCAAAATCGGACCCCCGGGGTGCCCTATGCTACACGGCGGGACCAAGCGGGACCGAGACAATGCCGTCTGCTGCAAATGGTCGGCGCCGCGCAGCTGACCAATCACAGCGGATGGCATTGTCCCGGTCCCTTGGTACCGCTTGGTCCCACCGAATAGCATAGGGCCCCAGGATGGTCTATATACTCCACCAAAAGGTCCACGACCACGAGCCAAACGAAACCCGACTTTGCGTACAGAAGACGGCGCTTCCTGCTCACTCACCCTCTCAAGTCTGTGGGAAAAGAGGAAGGCCTTGTCCAGGATCTGCACAAAGGTGTGCCTCACCTCCCGGCTGGGACACTCCAACAGGTAGAGCCTTGAGAGAAGCAGACAAGTGTGAGAAATAGCTCGTCTGGGAAACGGTATTTTCCGCCAAGCCGGAAAAGAGGGTGGCAATCTAAACTTGTCGAAACACTCCTGCACCTACGTTTCAATAGTAGTCGCTTCAAACACAGACTGACTGGAACCCCTTTCCCACACTAATAGCTATTGCAACTTGTATTCATATTTTTTAGGAAAGTTGTCGGGGCTATACTGGAGATGTCTCAAACTTCCCGAGGTCCGAGTTTGACAGGTTCGTGAAATTTTTAATTAAGGCTCAAATTCGCAAAGTTTGCAACTTCAAAATTTTACCGTTAGAACTTTCAAAGTTTGACGCTTTCGAGGCTTTTAAAAGTTTAAGCATGACAGTTTCGAAAATTGTTGAGCTTCTAGACCTAACAAAGTCAAAAATATAAAAATGAATTTTTAAACTTTACAAAATAGAAAGATAGAAAATCGTCAGATTTCTTGACGTAACGAATTCAAATGTCTGAACTACTCAAGTGATCGGAATAAAATTTGCAGGGGAGATCTAGCGTCAGATGTAGGTGTACTGTGCAAACTTTCAGCTCTCTGGGACAACCTTACATAGCTGCATAAGAAGATGTGTCACTCTTCGTTAAGAAATCTATAATATGCAAATGAAGCTATTAAGCACCATTCTGACTGCTTGAATATAAAGTGGGGGATGTGGGACTTCGGGCTATCTAGTTTTTATAACTCAAATGTAAATACAGTCGCCGACCGTTTTTTCGGACTCCGATAATTTGGACTTGTTCGATATTTCGGACCTAAAGGTGGAACCGTGACTTACCCCATAGAAATAGTGTTTATTCACGACCAATGTTTCGGACAGCTTGAAGTCCGAAAGTTTGATTATTCGGACAAAATCGTGGCGAGCGATCAGCGGAAAATACCATCGAGAAGCGGCCATTTTGAATTCTATGTTGGCTGCAGATGGATTGGCTTGGTTTGGCAGCGCTACTTGAGTACTCCTGAGTCCTACCGCTAGGTGACGCTATGCTAGCCCTTTTTTTTTTGCATTTAGCTGCATGTCATCATCATCATCATTATTATCATTTTGCATTGTTTTTCCGTTTCTTCGCGTCGCCAGTCGCCATTTTGCGCTCGTGGATTTGCGCTTTTTATCTTGTTCGGACAGCACTGGCTTGGACGTCATGGCCCCATCTGTTGTTCTGCCGCCGCGATGTGTCATTAAGAAGCGCAGAAATTACTCGACCATAACGCTAGGAAAGAAGGCAGTGATTCTCAAGCTAACAGAAAGTTGCCGAACGCAAACGGAGGCGTAACCTGAAATAAGGCACTATTTACGGCTTTTTCAAGCCCACTTGGAAGTAATAAAGGCAAGTTTTT
Source organism: Ixodes persulcatus (assembly GCA_013358835.2). Classification (NCBI taxonomy): domain Eukaryota; kingdom Metazoa; phylum Arthropoda; class Arachnida; order Ixodida; family Ixodidae; genus Ixodes; species Ixodes persulcatus. Next base: position 678,600 of record JABSTQ010011147.1, read on the forward strand.
CAATCTGCTGATTTTTCGGACTGCTCTATTATTCGGACGTTTTTTCGGTCCCTGCGAAGTCCGAATAATCGGTCGGCGACTGTATTTCAGGAAGAGTTATTACCTCGAAATATGAGATGCAGATCTGTCCTATGTCAATTTCTGAAAACATTTTTTTTTTCTCAATGAAGACTTCAACTTAAAGGAAAGTAAAGTAGACAGCCCGATTCCCCAGTAAATTTCAGTTCAGAAACACCTTGATTAGGGAATGGGATAACTTTTACCTTCGAACGAAAGATTCCTTCGTATGATATTTGCAGCAAAAAGTGGAACTGAGAAAACTGCATTCCAACACTCAACTCCTTTACTTTGTTACTGCCTCACAATGTGCTGAAAATGTTTTATATCAACATAACTATTTAATGTATGGTTATCAAATTAAGTGTAAGGGTGCATAAATAGTTTCTGAAACCAAAAACCTCAAAATTCAAAAATGAGTTCTTTTAAAAAAATTCTAAATTTTTAGGCCCATGTCCCCCCCTTCAGCTTCTTTGTTTAATGTTTGAAAGTTGGCTTTGAAAAAGCCCGTGGCGTCCCTGGTACTAACCTGAATGTGCCGTAATAGGTAATCTCCCTTTACTAGAATGCCGGCATTGGGGGCATCATCTCTCTTACAAATAAACAAAGGAGATTGAGACTCACTTGATGACGCTGGGTCCCGCATCTGCTAGATACTTAAGCAGCCAGGCTGCAGCCTCCTCACTCTGGGAGATGATGGTCTCGATGCAGTTCACCCACTCCACAATGACGGCGCTGCAGAGAGGAACACGGGGAGATCTCGTCTTTCGGTAGCCCTGTTCACTACACGAAGCTACGCTAGGCGGGTCACAAACACTCGCGTAAGGAGCTCCTCAAGCAGGGGACACATGAGCGATGAAAACACAAACCCATAGCCACCGGTGCAGGCGTCCCTATGACGTACGCACCTTGCAGCACGGCGCTGCTCCAATCTGGTCGGCCAGATATTTGCGCGCGGTGCGCCTGTGTTGCCTAGCGGTGAGCGGCGGAAAAGCAAATATGGTGACCGTTTGCTCGAACGGTTCGGTTGGTGTTCAGTGCTGTGTGCGGCTCGAACACCCTCGTGAGAACATTCTAATCGTCTGCGAAGTTATTCGCACCCATGGGTGACACGTAAGGTGTCGTAATATCACCATCTCAACTAGCAACAGGCAGGTCCTCACGAACAACAATGACGGTGCCGAGAAGCGGCGGTATGACGCCGAGCGAGATTTGCTCGGTGTTGGTGGTTTGAGTTCAAGGTGGGGAATCTGTTTGCCAAAACGTCACTGCCACAGCCAATCAAGCAGTTAACGCGAAGGGTGTAGAAAGGAGGCTGAGACGGTGCACTTTGTACCAGAGAGACCTTTGGCGTCGTCAGGTTTGTCGAGCCAGCCATTCCATGCCGCCGGAAGAGGAAGAAACATGTTGTGTGTTTCGGAATTTCTCTGCTGGCTTAGTATTTTGAACAGCGTTGGTAGGTGTTTAGTCTTATGCGTAGCGCTTTTGTGGTGCTCGGGGATAACGCTTTTGTCACTGCTCATTCGAATGTCACGGTAATAACACGTGATGATTATTGCATTCAGCGCGACTTTCTCGGCATAAAGTCAATAAATGATCAAAAGCGCCAAGCCTCTTATGAAAACTGGTTGCATCTCATACAAGCGATTTGCGCTAGTCTTTCCTGTTCAATCTGAGCTTCTTTGGACCCTTGAACTCCTTCGTAGCGGCGTTCAGGGGTCCGTATATGTTCTGCGGTATGTTTTCTTCAAGAATGACACGCCGTGAACCTCCTGTTGTCTCAACGGAGTTGGCCACGTTGCATTTGAATTTTTAAATTAATGTTTATACAGTCTACAAAATTATTCGCTGGACAAAAAAAAAAAAAAACTATTATTATTTTAGCTTGATTGGGTAGAAAAGAAAAGGAAATGTGGCATTGCTAGTGTTGTGAACATGCCTCTTGCGGTAATGTTTTTTACGACATCATTACTTTAATAGTAATATAATGGTAGCACTGGAACGTATGCACCAATTTTATTTGTTTTATTTTTAATCTGAATATTTCAATTTATGTTTTGGACATAAATAGTGCGTTTTAAAGCGATGTACTGCCAGTCACTCTACATTCGGTGCCAAGAGTGGCCCAGCAACTATGTGCGTCATGAGAAGGGCTTTTGCGTGCATGTGCTTTGGATGCACAAATATCACCACATATCGCCAGGTGATGCGTCATGCGGAGCGCCGCGTGGCGCCCAGTTTCACCACTCACGTGTTCTCTGCTTTACGCAAGCTCGCGCTGCAGAACCCAGAAACCCTGGGTTCAATCCCCGTCCCTGCCCGTTTGGTCTGGATGAGCACCGTACCGGCGTGAGTTTGCGTACTACTAGCCGTGGTAGTGCACCGGCTGAATTTCTCGTCTACAGTTGAGACACCAGTCGCCCATTGGGGCTGACTGACGTCCTGCCGTCAAAACAAACACGCAACACAATTTTTCATCCTCGAAGAGAAGAACGCCGGGAACAGATGTCAGAGACACCCACCTGTCTTTCTTCTTGTACTTGAGGTATGTGTTGAGGAAGAAGTTGACGGCCAAGTTGAGACTCTGCACCATCAGCTGTTCGTACTCGGGATGGAACCGGTTGTCCTGAAAAGCGCCACCACATATGTTGGCTTGTTTGGTTACCAGAACCTAGTCATTTGTGCTCCGAGCCTCCCATCTGTGTGCCAAAATGGTGAGCAGGCAGGCAAATCGGCGAAGACAAAATATTCTGAAGCAGAGACTTTGTCAATAAATGGAAGATAAACAAAGAAAAAAATTGACCGCATCTCCACGTGGTGGATGATGTTGATTGGGGCGAAGCTCTGGTGGTGCTTGTCTGCGTAGACGCTGAGCCGCAGCATGCCGAGCCTTTCGTTCGTTTTCATCCATGTCAGAAAGAGAATGTGTGGTATGGAACGTGGTTATATACGCATTTGAGCATTTGACCGCAGCGCCCTCTCGTCTATAAACGTTGAGCCAATGCGTGTAAAGTTTAACGCGATTATATACGCATTTGACCGCAGCGCCCTCTCCTGTATAGACATTGAGCGGCTACATGCAATGTTTCATCCATGACATCCCCAGCTCTTGAGTTACTACCACATCTCAGAACCCCCTACTCGTCCCGCAGTCGTGGCCGAGTGGTTAAGGCGATGGACTAGAAATCCGTTGGGGTCTCCCTGCACAGGTTCGAATCCTGTCGACTGCGCAAACATGTTTTTTTTCCCATTATTTTTCTCATCATTTTTTTTGTTTCATCTTACATAATTGTTTCATCTTTTTTTTTTTTTTTTTCCCCCTACACGAGCACGTGAGCTCACGAGCAGAAGCACGAGCACGGGATGCCAGACGGACGGAGGGACGGACGGACATGGCTAGCCCCTAAGGAGCTTCGCCCCTAAAAGCTCATTGTAGGTTTGTACCACCATTTGTGTCAAAGTGATGAGCATGGGAGGTTGGGTTACCTTAGTGTACTCAAGTTGTATCCCAGTAAATTAAGGGGAAAAATTGAAATGTAGGCAAGTAAAAATATTTCTGAAGCCATGCCTAGTCCCTGGAGACTAGATAGGTCTTCATACCAGCTGAGAACCAGAAAGCATCTATCACAAACACTTTTGTTATTGAAAATTTGTTTGTTATATACAAAGTTGGTTCTATCCAAAGTTTGTTATATATCTGAATTTTGTTATATTTAAAGTACCGTAAAATCCCGTAAGGGCACCCTCCCCTGAGAGATCGCCCATCCCGTTTTTCTGGCTAAATATTTGTAACATAAAAATTCCGAAACATCGCCCACCCCCCGATTCCCGTTGGACATCAAGCAATGTTTGACGGGAATCGTGCATCAACGGCGCAATCTGCGGTACCGGTGCATCCGAGAAGCGAGCTCACAGTGGGTTCCCGCATTTGTGTCTGCGATCCGCGAGCGATGTCTGCTCGCATAACACGCTAGTTGTTCCCGCGTGTATATTGCATCGTGAAATGCGAATCTGCTGCATTCGCGATTTGCGGTATCCGTTTCCGAGTTCATAGCGGATTCCAGTGTTTTTGTCCGCGATCTGCGCACGCGATATCAGTTTCCGTGACAGGCAAGATTGTAGTGGGTTCCCTCGTCTTTATTGCACCATGAAACCTGAATCTGCTGCGTCCGCGATCTGCGGTATCCGTTCCCGTGAGATTCGAGTTCTCGGCGGGTTTCCGTGAGTCCTTCGCACCGTGAAACGCGAATCTGCTGCGTCGTCCACTTGTGGTATCCTTTCCCGTGACACAGGAGTTTGTAGCGAATTCCCGCGTGTTTATCCCATCGTGAAATGCGAATTTGCCGTGTCCGCGATCTGCGGTATCAGTTCCCGCGTCACGTGGTTTGTAGCGGGTGCCCCGGTGCTTATTAATTTTTGATAAAGTTGTGGGGATTGTGATCCCTCAACATTCTGTCGCGTCAGCGTTTTGGCGCGCCGTGGCGGCTGCGCTGACGTAGCGAGAGGTGGCGCTGCTTACCACTGTGAGTGGCTTCCTCCTCTCCCCCTTTGGGGCGATTTTCGGAACGAACCCCCGCAGAAAGGAGATAGACGTGTCGCTCCTTGATTGGCCACTTCGCCCCCGCGGTTATCTTAAAACCAGCGGACAGCAAGACCTCGGCTCTCTTCTTCCTGGGATTCGGCGGCGGCGATAACGGGGAACCGTCCGGCGCACCGGTGAGCGTTTACCCCGTCTTTTGTATCTTTGTGAACAACCGTTCGGCCGTGGGCGATCTCCACACCGACGGCGTTCACCAGCTGATAGCCGCTGTCTTGTTATTTGTTTTGTATTGTAAATAAACAGAGATTATCACCGTGACCAACGTGACTGATGTCTCATTGCGCTCCACGAGCAGCATGCCACGCGAGTACGAACCCGTGTCGCGGTAGAGCGTCTCGCCGCGAACGTGGTACTCCCAAAGGCAGTGGCCCTAAGGAGAACCACAAAGGTTTGCTGTGGCATCCCCAAAGATAGCCCACCCCATGTTTTTCACCATTTATCTCTTCATTCTGTGTGGGCGTCCTTACGGGATTTTACGGTATGTAATATCAGAAGTTCATCATACCAGATGTTTGTTATACCTGGAGTTTACTATATCGGAGGCTAGCCGTATCAAAAGTTACAGTATCAGTTGTAAAAAATAAGCTTCTTCTGCAGAAGGGGCTGTACAAAATTTGGTGCAGTCCAGTAGCATCAGAGGACCCCCGATGCGTCCACGCGCGTGTGCACCCACCAGGTTGACGGAAGCCAGGGCGGCCACGAAGTCGAAGTAGTGGGAGTTGTACAGGTCCCGGTTGCGGACGAAGAGCAGGTTCTGCTCCCGCACCAGCTGGCCGATGTGGGCGGGCATGCAGGAGGGAAACCAGCCCTGCCGCTCCCCGTGGTCAACCAGCTGCGTCAGCTGGCTCAGGCTGTCCCCTCGCTGACGGCTGCTGGCCGCCGCCGCCACCGACGCTGCGCTCGGAGTCCGGCGCACCGCCGACCTGCACGGCGAGTTTGGAGAAGAAAATTCGAGCTCATCTCGATCATATTTGATAAACTCAGATGCGCAGAGAATGAGCGGGCCACATGCTGTGCGTGTGTATGTGTGTGTGCGTGACGTCGTGCGACACCATGATGTTGCGCGACTGTACCACAACATACCTATTATGTGGTATTGCACAACATCATGTTGTCATGCGACAGAGGTAAAAAATGTCACCAGGGTCATCCAAGGCAGATAAGGTTCCTCAAAACGTTTGAGAAACAATGCTTTGAAGAAAACAAGAATGGTTAGCAGGGCCTTTCAACGGGTCTTTCCAATGTGTGCAGGTAAAAAACCTAGCACACGGACTCAAAATGGCACTAGGAATTTTTCTCCACAAGTGAGTGAGGTGGGGAGGGTTCTAGGCACATTAGTGGTAAATCTATGATTAATTCCAAGTCTGTCGAGCTAACCGAGACACTTTACCCCCTCAGCAAGTTCTGCAAGAGCAAGCGTGCGAAGCGTGGACACACGTGCTTGACTTTGGGAAAGTTCAAACAATGAAGAAGCCAGTGTGGTCAACGAGCAAACTTTAGCGAGGGTTACTAGAGACAATGCGAAATAAACGCATCAAAATCATCTAGCGGGCTAGTTGGTAGAACATATTATGAATTAGATAGCGCAACATGACAAGAAAGAGTAGAACAGGGAGACAGAACAGAACACTTTGTCCCGTCTTCCTCTTCGACTTTTGCTTGTCATGTTGCGCTATATAATTTATAATATAAAATAACGCTCCAGCTAAATTATTTATTTCTTGCTCCTGTAAAGATACGGGCCAACCCATATTAAAATATTTCTTTAATTATTCTCGGGGAGTCCTCTAGTATAGAGGCCAACCTATACTCGCAGCTAACGTTACTAGATTAGCTCAGTTGTGAAACTTCCGTGGAGGAGGGTACTTCCCTCCTCCCCTCAAATCTGCCTCCCGTCGTTTGAAGCACCATCTAGTTTCGCCTGAAAACTGTATTCCATAGAGTACGGCGAAGCTCCATCTAGATGCTGTGCTTCAAAACATGCGTATTCCATAAAATACACAGCAGTTACCGGCGCCCCTAAACGGTGGCGCGTCGAACGATGGGAGGCAGACCTTGGGGGAAGAGGGGTTGGGGGGGGGGGGGGCGGGGGTGTTCGTGGAAGCAGTGCCTACAGGCACGTTCCGTAACCGAGTAGATTTAACAACATAGCTACCAGCTAACCACAACATCCAGATAAACAAAACGGCCCCAAGTCGCCGGCACTCACTTTGCAACGGGAGTGGCGTCCTTGCCTTCCCTGCGGAACGAGAAGCGCCCGGTACCCTTGTGCGGCGTTCGAGGGGTCCGAGAGTCCTCCTGCTTCTCGTAGAACAGGAAGGTAGGCGTTCCAGTGCCGCTGCCGCGTCTCCGGGTAGCACGACGCTGCAGGCCAAAAGAAAGCCCCCCCGCCCCTTCGCTTCAGAGATTCCGCTGCACTGCCTTACAGTGCGGCGCGTTACTACGATGCCTGGAACGCCTCTCCGACCCGTGTGATTACCGCATCCCCAAAGGTGGTTTCTCGATTTATCGTAAAAGTGTCCCGCTGTTGCTTGCCAAGATCCTTGTGGTGGCACGGCAGCAGAGGTCAGTGCGGCAGACGCCAGTTCTGCTGCGGTTCGCTCTTTGACACAGCGGTCTACGACTCTGTCGGCACTCTCGTTCTCTCGCGCTTTTTGTCGAAACTCCTACAAACGACTGCCGGGATCGCGACGTCCAAAAGCATGACGCGCCGGCTTTTGCAACGTCGTCCGTCGCCGCTTTGGGACCGCTTTTGATGCGTGGCAAAACGAGACGCTGTAAACAAACCAGTCGGAGACGCATTCCAGGTACCTTGGCGTCGCTTTGGAGATTGAACCGCGACGGAGAACGCGTCGCGGGTGAGCTTACCCGAGTCGGACACCTTGGCCTTGTAGGTGCCGCCGAAACACTCCGTCTCGAGGGTGGCGTCGTTGAGCTCGAACTGTTCCACCGTGGTGTCGTTGAACTTGTACCAAACGCCCTTGCGCGAAGTGTACCGTGGATCGCTCCTGCCGAATTCGAAACGCCACACACCATCCGTCAGTGCACGTCTCCAAGCAGTCACTTAAGAGCCAGTCTGGCCACCGTGGGTGGAAAGCACGTTGTTCGGGTGCCGGTCTGGCAACCGTGGACACGCCTTAGCGATGCTCGACTATTGGACAATGCTCATGCACTAACGGCAAGATGGCAGCAGTCACAGTTGTGCTCTTTTTCAAGTTCTTCCTACAAGCACCGATTGATTTGTTTAGTGGGGCAGGTCCTACAGTCTGAGCTCGTTATAACAGACCTTGATTTTTACCAAGATTTTCGGTCTGTCGTAAAAGGTGCATGTTGTATGCAGATATGAAGTTGAGTCAATGCTACATAAAGGAAAACCAACCGAACTTCACAAATCGGTTGTTATATCCAAATGTCTGTTGTAATGAGCTTACACTGTATTACCATATCTCTAGAACTGCTTAGCTCTCTAGAGACACTCTAAAGCTGGAGCACTGACACCCTTCTCATCGCTAGTTTTTACGACTGCCCGGACATTTTCGTTTCATGTCTTCGCTTGATGTGGTTCCATGGTTTAAGTTGAGAGCACAAGTGTTGTATGAACGCTGTTAAACCGTCGTACAGTTTGGCAATGTCCTTGAGAGGAAGGATACACAAGGGGGGTAACTAAATAAATGCGGCAGTTGAGTCTGAGACGTCGTGACCATTTTCTTTCGATCGACCCTTCCACTTTCGAACGTATCGGATTATGCCGGATAATTTAACATCATGGTGAAGTATTACCAGCAGTTCGACAGGATGTTGGAAGCACAAGCGATGTTACCCTTTTACTTCCTTTATTTTAAATATTTTTTTTTTAGATGACCTCCCTGACAAAACCCCGACTTTTCAACGTGCTTTGAAATTCCCTGATAGTTCTAGGCTTTCCAAATTGGTAGAAACCTTGCAGGCTGTTCTACACAAGCGAAGGCCGCAACCACGATGCAAGATATATATATGTAGGCGAGGGCACACAGCACGGCGAATGCTGCGACGCAATGGACCAGATAAAGTCCTCTTCGCGCGCATCCAGGTAGCCTCAACAGCAACAAAAAAAAAGTGTCTCGTACCAGGTCGAGCGCTCTTTCTGCTCAGAGCGTCTGCTCCAACCTCGAACACTGGCTCGAACACCAAGACAGATCTCTCCACTTCAACGCGATCATAAAACCGTTACCGCCTTTGAGGCACAAAACTATGGTCGACTACAAAGCAGCGTCCACGCAACGCGCATAGCGCAAGTGCCAAGTTCTACATGACTTGGCACTCCCAGAAAACTACTTTAAAAACAAGCCTGCCTACCATAAAAGGTAAGCATGGAAAACCGGGCTCTGCGACATTCTGCCATTAGCCGCACATCAAGGAATCACCCGGTGGCGTCGCTTGCAACTAAGGCGAGGAGAGGACTTTATCCGGTGGCTGCGACGTGCGCGGTGTCCACACCTAAGTGCATCTTACGCCAAGGCCGTAAACCAGCCAACACGGGGAGCGACCAGGGGCGCGCCCTCTCCCCCTCACCTGCGCTCCCGTATGTAGGAGTAGTAGTGTCCCGCGCTGGCCTGCCCGTTGTGCACCACCACGCCCGTGAGGTCGTAGAGGGCCGGGCCGGGCCTCCGGAACACCTCGTCCGCGGAGTCCCCCGCCGGGCCGTGGGCCTCCTTCTCCATCACCCCGTGGTACGTGTACGGGGACATGTCCAGCGACCAGGGGAACTGGGGCACACCCCCAACGGGAACAATCCTCAGCCCCCAAAGTCCGAACGAGCGAAAAACGTCGTGGCGGCGCCGAGGGCCCGGAACCAACGGACCGCCGCACGTCTGAGATGGCCTCGTACGTGTTGCTCGAGGAAAGTAATCGATTACGGTCGAATCTCGTTAATTCAAACTCGAGGGGGGGGCCAAAAATTTGTTTAAATAAAGCAAAAGTTTGAATTATCGGGAGTTTCCTCCTATAGATACGCATAGGATGGGACCTGCATGTTAGTTTGAATTATCCGCAAGTTTGAATTAAGAGGGTTTGAATTAATGAGAGTCGAATGCACAATTACCGTAATATCTCTAGACAGCCCACCCTAAATTGAAAGAAAATTGGGTAAAAATAAAGACTAAACTAACTTCTTGTGCGCAATAAAAGAAAAAAAAAAGTTGAAAGATTGCTATTTTTTTATATTCTGTTACCTGCAAAAGCCGTGATCGCAAGGGGGGGGGGGGGGGGGGGGACGTATTGATCACGACTGTCGTTCCCAGTCAGCAATTTTCGAGTGTCTCCCGCCACGGCTGAGTAACGCTATTTCTGCCAAGGTCACAATTGACCAGGGCCCTGCAATTACTAGAAGTGGGCTTTCTTTCGGTGCTTTTGAAAGAATAGCAAATCCTGTCAAAAATAGGAATCGGTCATCTTACAGGGGTGCGGCACCTCTCCGGATATTACGGTGTTCTCGGTTTAGAAGCATTGAATCGGATTACTCGACTGCTCGAGACGAAAAGTAGTAATTGGACGTTACTTAAAGAAGCAACCGTCACTTTTTCTATCGCTTCAGATTTTCAAAACGACTAATTTTTCTGCCGGTTTAAAAACGGCTCTTTCGGACCGTCCATTGTTGGATTAAAAACACAAAACACCCATCTTCTTAAACCGCCGATTTCGGTAACCCATCCTCCTACCGTAGGCTTGGTTTGAGGATTCCTGGGTGGGAAACTCGTACAAAGGGTGCCATTAGGATTGGGAGAGAAAAATAGCAATGGTTACGAGTAATTTTAGTACTTCCAAAAATAATCGGATTACTCTTATGACTATGCTTTCTAATACTAAATGTATTCGAACGATTACAAAATTATTCCAAAAAGAAATTCATTACAAGTAATTTGAATACTTGTAATGAGACCCGCACAGGTCCAGTCGGAGACGACTTGCGGTGTAGACTCGTGGTGCCCCATTGAATGCGTCGAGTCTATTATGTCTGACCGTTTCCTCGTTTTTATTGACCGAAGCAACAGCTGGGAAGCAACGATGCCATACTTCTACATAGAACTTGATAAAAAAAAGTTCAACTTCAAAGTTTTGGGAATTAATAGTTAATTCATATGGCAATGTATAAAAAGTTGGGCTAGTTGCTATTACATATCGAATATAACAAATAAAGGAACGAAAAAGAAGAGAACGAGAAAATAAATGTAAAAGACAAAGTGCTCACCCGCAAGTAAGCGACGCGAGCAAGGACTCATTTGTCTCGCATGTTTCTTTTCTTCTCCTCTTTCATAGACTTTTTCAATACTGTAAACGACTTATGTTTCGTGGGCTCAATATTTCGCGATTTAAGTCAAATTCGAAGTTTTGGAATAATTCGCGGGCTCTAATTTTGGCGACGCGGTGGGATCTTAATATAGATTCCAATGTGTTTATATTTTACCGGAATTGTTCGCGAGACCTATTTTTCGCGAATTGTAGGCGATTCGCGAAAATTAGGTCCTCGCGAAAATTAAGTCGTTTACAGTATATTCCTTTAAAAGCAGCGCGACAGAGAAACCGAAATTAGTTCCAACTTCCACCCTTCGGGAATTTTCTACCAAGTTCCTAGCTTCTCTTTAGTAGCCCAAAGCTGTTGGAAGAGGCGTTGCTTGTTTGGCACGAATACATTTCTCCAAGTTTCGCGAGTCGTCCGAGGAAATGGACGTTCGAGGAAATCCCCGGGGCGGCCAGCCCACCTTGAAGTGGTAGTCGAACTTGACGGCCCTGTTGGCCTCCCAGTCGAAGCCAAACCGCTTGAGCTGGATGACGAGCACCTGGGGCAGCCTCTTGATGCAGGTCCGCTTCACCGTGTTGCGCTGCACAGTCACAAGACCGAGAGGAAGAGAGCTCACGCTTCATCAAGCACCCAAGTGCTGCAAGAGCGCATGCTGAAGGCTGAAGGCGATCTCACTCTATCAGCGGCTACAGTGATACCGGGGAAACATTCCTGGTTTTTCTCCATATTCTTTGTTTCTGCAAATTAACTAGGGTGACAGCCCAGATGCCGAGCACCGCTGCACACAGTTACACTGCTATGCCTAAATTTAGCGGACGGTGTTCGTGCAACACCGTGATGTCGCGTGGCACCGTCACATCACGTGAGACTCAATTTCGGCTAGTACATTTAGCGGAGTAATTCCCCGCAAAAATTTTCCCGCTGAATTTAGCGAAGATATTTGCTTGCCATGGTTAGCAGAAAAATTCCTCGGCTCAATTTAGGAGGAAAACTGCGATGTCGGGCGACGTGACGTCACACGAAGTCACAACACCGTGAAGGTCGACGAGAGAATGAGGAGGAGAGCGGAGGAAGACAAGAAAAAGGAAGAAGAGAGGGGAGATTGAAGGAGGAGAGATAGAGGGAGCCACCAACCTTCTCCCCACACTTCTCGCACAGGTAGGCGTTGTCTCCCTCCAGGAGCTCTCCCTTCACAAACTGGTCGAGCGACTCCTTCAGGCTCTGGCTCTTCACCGGGAGGTTGAGGGCCAGGAACGTCTCCTCCTGCTCGTACCTGCGCCCGAGGAAACGCGTCCGGACTGCAACACAAACTTCCCCGGACTCTTAAAGGGGTGCTAAACCACTTTCTGCGATGGTCGATTTACGATTACAACTCAAAACTATATGCTCTAAGCATCCCAAGAAACCAAAGGTTACTTTCGGGCACAGCAGATTTCTCCGTTAAAATCGGCACCAGAGATCGACCACTTCGGAGCTATCGCAGACACCAGAGGGCGCCGTCAAACGGGGAGAAAAAGGGTGGATCCATTCATTCGAAATCTAATCGGAGATCGGTTAGTCGATGGAACTGGAAGCTTTGACTAGGTGGCGCAAGCCGCCGCCCGATTCGGCCGTATCCGTCCGTCCTGCCATCCAAAGTCTTCTCCTCGTCCGACGGCATACTCTTAGGCCGCGGTCACACCGCTAATGTACATCTTTCAAAAGACAGTTCGCAGACACTGTCTCGGGTGTGTTTCTTGCTGCTGGTATGAGGGTCCTACTCCATTAGTTGTACAAGAACTGTCTCCAGACATGTGCGTATATGTGTGGAACAAAGACGCTTCGAAGATGCCGTGTTTGCAGATACTTCTGCGGCGAATACTGCATTATTTGTAAGACGTGTAAGCAGTGTGATTGCGACTTCAAGATTCCCACTTGTGACGGCACGACTATTAGGAACGTGAACGACGAGCTCGGCAGCATGTGCAATGAGCGCGGCGGAAGCTCGAAGCCGTCGCGTTCGTAAAACCAACGCCGTCGAAGACGACGCTCCGACGTTGTTCTTGTTCTGTCGACGAAAGCAAAACAATACAACCGAAGGACTCCGATCCTACCAAAACATTATGGTGCTTGTTTGGCCTATCGTGGTTTCTCCCATCTAAAAAAATTGCATGCCCAAGAAAAACTTTCAGCCTTTCCACTCTGATGAAGAAGGAAGGCCAGCGAAGCTGTACTATGGTGGAACAACTTCTTGGACAATGCCTAGAGAAATTCAGCATTTCCATTCTGGTGAAAACCAGAGTGGAAAGCCACCTATGAGCGATGGCGGCAACCGGCTCCGCAGTAAAAATAGCGTTTGCCACCCTCTTGAAAAAAAGTTCCGCGGACAGCCATGACGGGTGGTGTACGACACAAAATGCACTGGACGGAGACGCATTCCGGACGCCATAGTAACGTCTCTGGGCATGTGCCAATAGTGGATTTCGAGTTCGAAGCAGATTCGAAGTGAGTAGTGGTTTTGGTGGAATATTTTCGGATTGAATCTCGAATAGTTTCTTTGAGCCGTTCACTACCACATCGTGTCTAAATGAAAACCCTGCTGAACTCGTGAACTCATGACCCGGCTGAACTCATGACTTCATGACGCCTCGACCGTGAAGGGTGGCCCACCTGTGCGGGCAGCCCTGGCAGATCTTCTGGTCGGAGAAGAGGCCCTCGTAGAAAGGCTTGAAGAGCGGGTCGCAGCCGATCTTAATCAGGTACTCGTCCACCTGGTCCAGCAGGTGGTTGAAGAACTCGAAGGCATCCTGCTGCTCCCGCACGTTTACGGGGGCACCCCATAGCCGGAAGCAGCGCCAGAACCGCTCCGGTACGTGGTACTCCAGCTGGGACTCCAGCAGGTGCCCAAACACCGTCTGCGTCTGGTACAGGAGGCTGCGCCGACAAGGCCGCCAAGCCGTCAGCCTCGCTTCACGGCAAAAGAGGTGCACCAACGTGTTACGTGTTTTACGTCGATTAAACCAAACTATGCCTGCTCGTGGTACGGGAGGCTGTGGGGTCACCCAAGATGGCCGCCATGCCATCAGCCCCGCAGTACGACGACGAACGTGTGTCAACACGTTGAGGCTGGTTCACACGCTTGCAACTGCTTACAACCGTGTGCCTTAAAACCTCTAAAGATCTCTTACGACGCGAGAACAGACTGCCACCATTTGTCGGGGAGCCGGGCAACACTCGACAATTTCGTATATTGTATTTTTTTTTCGGCATCATTCTTTCTTTATTGGCTCGAAAAACCTTTGACGATGCTATACACAACCATTTTTCGTCGATAGTATACATACATCTGATCTCGCAAATACCAAAAACCTTTGCTCCGGTGAAATTCAGTTCCAAGGTCACCTCGTAGATGGTGCCAGCGTGTTCGCGCGCTGGCACCATCTGGCACCATCTAGTTAATAAGTAAATTTTAGGTAATTATCTAGCTAATTCCTACATATTTTTGCAATCGCCGATGTCTGGCAAGGCTGGCAGCCTGTTCCCAAAGAGTTTTTTTTTTTTTCAAGCGCCCTATAAGGAATGTTTGAGAGGCTTCGCAGAAACGCCCGGTATAAAGGCAAACTTTGGGCCTGCCAAGCTTGTTCTTCCATTAAAGGCCGGGAAAGGGTTGTCTTGCAGGCAAGGGGCTACTGAAGTAGCTCAATAACAACAAAAAAAGAAACGCATAAAGTCACCTCTCCTCGTCGACCTTGTCCGAGTCGATGGACAGCATGGCCTCCTGCAGTCCCGGTTGCATGAAGAGCTGTTGCAGCACCGAGTTCATGTAGCAGGTGGCCCCCGCATTCTTCAGCCCCACGTAGCCGCTTTCCGCTCGGCCGGCAATCAGCGGTTCGTACTGAAGAGACAAGGTCGTTCCCAAATGCTCGTAAGGGCCCGCCAACCAAGTCGAGTGAAGTCAAGTCCAAATGGTTTTTATTTAAGGCAAGTTGTTAGTTCATAAAATGTTTATTCACAGGGGTCCCAGAGTTTTCAAAGAAAACAGTTGAAGGGACCCTTTGGTAATAAAGCGTTAGTTAGCGCCAAAAGCTAGTCCAATAGTTAACATCAATCAAAGAAACAATGTAAATAAACGAGAACAAAGTTTCAAAAAGTAGCAATTGTGGTACATACCATGATAAAAACAAAGATATAAACCAAACTGAAAATTAAGAAAAAGGAACATTACACAATTCCAATGAAGAATCAGAACAGAAAAAGTTATTGATATAAAAACTGGTAACATTCAAGAAACAAAGGCATGTTGAAGGAGATATGCCTTCAGCCAGTGTGCTGTACAATGTCTGCAATGGGTTCTTTGCTTTCAGTTGAATTGACATAGGAGATGCGTGGGAGATGTGTGCTTTGGTGGAACTAGAGTCACTGAATGTTCCCAGAGTACCGAAACTCCCAAGCTTCGTTTTAGAACAGAGTCACGGTGCAGCAGTCACGCTCCAACACGGCTCCAAAATGGTATAGAGGAATAAAAAGCGCAAAAAACACGGACGAAGAAGAGACACATACAGCACGGACTAGCGCCAGTCCGTGTTGTATGTGCCTCTTCGTGTTTTTTGCGCTTTTTAATCCTCTATATCACAATGAACCAACAAACCCCATCCAAAGTTTTAACTCCAAAATGGCGCTGCCCCGTGCGGTCGAAGCAAGGCACGTACAGTGTGGCGTTCATTCTCGGCGAGCTCTTCAATCCTCTTTCCTGGTTTGTGGCGACACTGGTTTGTTTTAGGGGCGAAGCTCCTTAGGGGCTAGCTAGTGCCACTAAATAAGCTACGCTTCAGAGTAACGACACTTGGCCATATTGTGGCTTTGAATCATGGTTGCCAGTTATCTGAAGCTTTATCTGAAATCACAGGAAACGCTTTTCCGCCCTCCAGAAATGTTTAAACAGTCCGCGACAGAGAAAAGCAATATTACATGAGCTTCCTGACACCGAATCGAATGCTGAGGAAGTCGCACTTTTGAATCATGACGATCTGCAGTTGCGTCTGCTCTGCACAAGCCCCAATATGGCGACGCCCACAACAATGTCGGAGAACGGAGTGCCGATACTCTAAGCGCAGCTCATTTAGTGGCTCTAGGGCTAGCCATGTCCGTATGTCCGTCTGCCGTCCGCCGTAGGCGGGCGTCGGGTGCTAGTGCTTCTGCTCGTCAGATCACGTGCTCACGAGCACGTGGGCCCATGCTCACGTGCTCGTGTAGGGCAAAAAAAAATTGGAAAAAAAAAGATGAAAAAAATTATAAAAAAAGAAAAAGAAGAAAAACAAATTGACCGCATCTCCACATGGTGAATGATGTTGCTTGGGGCGAAGCTCTGGTGGTGCTTCTCTGCGTAGACGCCGAGCCGCAGCATGCCGAGCCTTTTCATTTATGTCAGTAGGAGAATGTGTGGTTTTCTTCTTTTTCTTTTTTTAAGCAGACAGATTGGATGGCATCTCAGAACCCCCTACTCTTTTTTTTCTTCTTTTTCTTTGAGCCTTTTCATAATCATGTCAGTAGGAGAATGTGTGGTTTCTTTTTCTTTTTTGAGCAGACAGATGGGATGGCATCTCAGAACCCCTACTCTTTTTTTTCTTCTTTTTCTTTTTTCATAATTTTTTCATCTTTTTTTTTTCCAATTTTTGTTTTGCCCTACACGAGCACGTGAGCATGTGCTCACGTGCTCGTGATCTCACGAGCAGAAGCACGAGCACCCGCCTACGGCGGACGCGCATACGGACATGGCTAGCCCCTAAGGAGCTTCGCCCCTAAAAGAGTAGGGGGTTCTGAGATGCCATCCCATCTGTCTGCTTAAGTTCTGAGATGCCATCCCATCTGTCTGCTTAAAAAAAGAAAAAGAAGAAAACCACACATTCTCCTACTGACATGATTGAAAAGGCTCAAAGAAAAAGAAGAAAAAAAAGAGTAGGGGGTTCTGAGATGCCATCCCATCTGTCTGCTTAAAAAAGGAAAAAGAAAACCACACATTCTCCTACTGACATGAATGAAAAGGCTCAAAGAAAAAGAAGAAAAAAAACAGTAGGGGGTCCTCAGATGCCATCCCATCTGTCTGCTTAAAAAAAGAAAAAGAAGAAAACCACACATTCTCCTACTGACATGAATGAAAAGGCTCGGCATGCTGCAGCTCCGCGTCTACGCAGACAAGCACCACCACAGCTTCGCCCCAAGAAACATCATTCACCACGTGGAGATGCGGTCAATTTTTATTGAAGTTCTTTCCCCCGTACCGAGCGGTGCGTGACATGCTCCTTGCAGTCTCGTCTCTTTCTCTCGCCTTGAAACAAGTTGAAGACGAGCTTTAGGCTTAGCATCCGAGGCATATTGTTTGAAATGCAGCACCAGCGCAACCGGAGCGAGCAAAACGAGCCGGCATTCAACTTTGGCGAACCAGATTAGCGGCTACTTGATATAAAAAAAATCTAGAGACAATCAACGCACCTTTTGTTTGGTCCTAACTCATTGATGCCTGAGCTCCCACCCGTGCATACCCGCCGTAGCCGTGGTAACACTGAAACGTTTTATATACGTCTTCTGTTTCTTTGGGCCCGTCTCTAAAATGGCCGACTATAACTTCCGCCGTGGGCTAAACCAGCCAATCAGGACTGGATTCTGCGGGACTGACTTCTGGTAAGCGGACTGAATGGAATTCGGTACTCTAGGAACATTTGGCGACTCTGGGTAGAACGATTCTGCGAGATGTTACATGTGTGAGAGAAGGACACAGACACGTTTTTTGGGGGCTGAAACACTCTTTTAGAACGGAAGCACCAGTGACCGTGCTTGCGGTGGAAGAAGCGAAAGTATGTACGCGAGCTGCTCAGTAGAGGCGCGGAGAGACACGAGAACGGAACCTGGGTGGCGGCAATGGGGAGGCGAAGGAGCGTGTCCGCCCAGCGCAACCCCGTTGGTATTCGCAAAGGCAGCTGCCGGAAGGGTGGAGAGGGGTGAAGATGGGAGGGCGTCGAGGGAGGGTAACGTGGATGTAGCAAAATCGACGAGGAGGCGAAGAGCGCTCTCCCCGTAATCACATGGATTTTTCAGAACAGCGGAGGCCTACACGGAGGAACCGATGCGAGCTAGAGAGAAAAGGATAGAGAGCCTTGCCGCATGTGAGGAACGACAGGAAGAGGGAGAGCAGTGCCTTCTGCTGTAGAGCGGGGTTTTGCGTTCGTACACGAGCATTTTTCGCCGGGAAGGGGCGCTAACAACTACCGCCGTAAAAAGCGGAAAGAAAGAAGTGCCATCTTTGATTGAAGGAACAAACGTGTACCAGTTTGCACAAAAAGAAGATGACTACAATGCCTGGACCGTGTCTTCCGACTGGTGTGTTTAGCGTCCTACCCCACCCATGCGTCGAAGGTGGTCTCAAAGTGGCCACAAATGATGTCACAAAAGACGGTGTGTCATGCCGTCAGATGTCGCGATCCCGGCAGTTAGTCGTAGAAATGCCGGCGAAAAAAGGCGAGGGGATGCGAGTGTGGCAGTCGTCGCGGCGTCCCATCTAGCGTGGTTTCCATCGACCGTCTGGCCGATGAGCGACCCACAGCGGGACAGGCGTCCGATACATCTACCTTCGCCGCAGTACCGCCGCCAAGATACAAGCAGGCGAAAAGTACACCACCTTTACTACATCGGGCAGAAACCGAGGGAACGCTTTTAAACGCGCAGTAAACACACCGGCCAGAGACTCACTCCAGGAGCCGTAAGACGACCTCGCACGGCCCACCTCAAACTCCTTGACGAGCTCGGAGGTGAGACGGTGGTGCTTTTCGGTCAGCCAGCCGACGATCCTCTCCAGGTTGGTCGGGCAACACTTTGCAAGCTCCACGAGGATGCTGAACGCGGCTGCACGGGGCTCGGGCATGGAGCACCTGGCAAGACGGTGGCGGGAAACTCCTTTACTAACACGAAACCCGGAGTCACTCGGTACCGTTCCCTTCTGCGTGGCACAGAAAGAAAACGACATAGCCAGTAACAGGCTTGTACAACCAGAAGGTCTATCTCGCACCGAGATTGCCAACGTATTTAAAGGTTGAACCTCGACTGGCCAGCAGAGCACGAGCTTCGCGCAAGCCTCGCATTACGCCTTGCTACCATGCAGTCTGCCGTTGTCACACGCGAACACGCTATGTCACGAGGTAACTTGAGAGGCATGCACCTACGTGTCAATTAAGACGGAGTAGTCGGCTGCAAAGATGGTGTTAAAAAAGCTTGGGATGTCGATATTGTCGATCGTGACCTCTGCAAGAAGCCCACGAGGTGGGTTTCGTGTGCATTGCTACTTCGTGCTTAGGACTGAACGCCGTCATGGGGGTATGACAGAAGGCCAACTAAATGGTGCAGAATGGCTAACCCTGCCTATACAAGACTAAAAAAACGGGTATGTTGACGTTGTAATTTTAGGACATCATAGTTGCATCACGCACATAGAAGACGTGGTGCAACCACAGCCGCCTATAACTTTAGGACGACCGAGTCGCATCGTACGTGCCAAAGACCCGGTGCAACGGTAACCACTGCAGCAGCATCGAGAGCGCAAAGATGGCTACTGCTATCCTTACTTGGGTTTGAGGTTGTCGAACGTCTCGTGCTTGGCCCCTTTCTCAATGAGGTTCGAAGCCGGGAACAGGTAAGAGCCGAGAAGGCCCTCGACCAGGCTCGAGCCTGCATTGTAAAGGCAGTGCAATTAGTGCTACAGTTACACAAATTAATTTAAAATTTTGATGTCGTTAAAACAAGTTGACACGCGTCGGGTCGAAGAGTAGGTTTGCAGAGTCAAATTTGCACGTCAATAATCTCAAATATGAAGAAACAATCTCAAATTGACAACATTTTTTCCCCAAAGCCAGCGTTTTTCTACTACCGAGAGATTCGTTTGCTGCCAGAACACTGGGAAAACATTGGCGAAAATGACAGAGTATTTTTAATAAAAAAAACATCCGTAACCCATTTGTAGATTAGCTCGAGTTCGGGCAAGGAGACCCAACGACTTATGCATAGGCTCAATGAGCAGCCCTTTACTACTAGTAGGAAGAGGTTGCGCAGCGGGGAAGCCCACTGACCAACTTCGGCCTTCTTGTCTTCGTTGCAGGCGATGAGGGTGCGGATGAGGTTGAAGTGGCCAGTCATGAGCGTGCAGTCCGTGCTCTGGTCGCGCTGGCTCTCCGAGGGCGAAAAGCTGTGCAGCCAGGCAATCTCGTCCTCCAGCATTTGGGAAACGTCCACCGGAAGACCCCTGGTGTCGTCTGAGACTGAGAGGACACGGTCGGCCGAACGCTCACGCCCAAGGAATCGGGCATCCTTCCTTATTTAGTTTACTATTAATTTCTAAAATCTCTGTGTTCTCCATAAAGCACTGAGGGTGAACGCCTTTCCGGAACAACGAAGGAGCAAACCGAGACGGAAGTCCCCTAAACAAAACTTTCCACATGTAGTAGATGAGGAGCCCAGCATGGCCTTGCCGAGTCAGAGTCTCGCTCTAGCCAGCTGTCACGCCGACGCCGCAACGCTTGCTTCCACTTTTTCGACGCTCATTCTCTCTTGTTTTCGGCGCAAGTTCGCCGATTAAACCTTGATTTTTAGTTTTACGTTTGTCTATCCTTTTCCATCTGGGACGATATTCAATGCTCGTTTAGAAAATCGGCGATTGGGGATATACATTTATTCGAGCGTATTAACCTTTATTCGTCAAGAGGTATTCAATGCTTGTTTTAGGGATTGAAGAATGTGAGAATAACAATTTCTCTTTAAATGTGTCTAGCCTTTGCTCATTAAAGGCAGAAGGTATTCAATGGTTGTTTAGGGATTTGGGGATCTAGGGCTTACACTTAAATTTTCCTGAACATTTAACCTTCATTCATTAAAAGCGCAGTTATTCAATGCTCATATAAGGGTTTGATCATTTAGAGCTTACAATTCCATTCAAGCGTGTCTAAGATTCATTCCCTTTGTTAAGCCCAGGTGTCCAATACTGATTGAGGGATTTGGGAATTTAGAGGTTGCATTCCATTTAAGCATATCTGGCTTCATTCATTGAAAACACAGGTATTAATTAAAAACTGGCCCCATATCTGCCGTAAAAAGCGATCATGGCTCGATGCTTCAAGTCAACCTCTATATGTATGTGTAGCTCCTGTCGCAAGTGAATGTCAATGTAGCATGCATTTGGAAAGTTGATAAAGAATAGATGTCAGAAGTACAATATATGATTATACGGCGCTTGTGCAGTTTGATTTGGAGCATCAGGGCCCAAAAGTTGCTCACACATTTGTAGCCTTCAAAACCCAGAAGGAACATCAAAAGAATGAAACAATATATAGATTTAAAACACTATTAAATTACCTTTTTGAACATGAAAAAAGGGATTTCAAACTGTGATAAATTGAATCTGGCTCCAATTAGAAGTCATAACGCAGATGAAATTAAATTTGCTCACCTTTGGAATCAGCGAGCAGCCGACACGCCAGTTCAAAGTACTCAACGCACTGTCCCAGCAACCTAGGAAATGAAAACCCCAGTTCTATCAGTTCCACAAATTTTTCCTAGGGTACAGCTACTTTCCACAACCAGACAAGAATATTTTCTGTCAAGACGACAAAACAGCTAGAATAACCCGCTAGCAAAAACTGTTGTCCTCTCAACCATGTATAGAAAATAAATGAGACAAAACATCTGGTGTCTACAAAAAGAAGGTAATTGTATCCACATCCTGAACTACCCCAACGTTTGCCACCTTTTTTTTTTTTTTTTTTTTCTGACCACTGTGGCAGAAAGTGTCCAGCCAGCACTCATGCTTATTTTAGTTTGCATTAAAACAATGTGAATTTTAAAAGCAAAAGGAGCTATGAAAAGAGGACGAATTTACCTTTGTATTGTTTTATTAGTCAGCATGGAGTGCCGTTTGTCGGGGAAATAACGGCTTACCAATTTGAACAGGAGTGAGACAGACAAAGTAAACAACTAGTGTGGACTATGCACTGATTGCAGACTATCTAAGGCAGGGGGCTTCAAATTTTTACGTCCCGACAAACACCTTCCAATCTCGGCTTTGACAAAATAAAGCTGCACAGAAGCCTACATACAACGCAAACAATAATGCACACTACTGGAGAGTGTTTGGCCTATAGTAATGGATCAATGAGGGGTCCAAGTCCATCAAAATATTGCTTCAACTGGAAAGACACATCACTTGGGGCAGCGACGGTCGACGAAATTTGGGAGCAACGAGGAACCCTTGAGGGTAGTCTGGGGAATCCGCGTTCCTAGGAACCCAGTTTAAAGAAACACTAACACCCTCCAAAACATTTTTTTTTTTTTTTGCCAGGCGATTTAATATGGTGTCAGAAGACCCCCAATTAATATTTTGCTACAGGGTCACATAAAGTTTTAATAAAGTCAAGAAACGCAAATGCTCGAGAGCGAAACCGAAACTGGACCGGGGAGGAAGAAAAAACGTCGAGGAAGAGAGTTTCCGGAAGTCACGTGACTACATTCGACTGCGCCCCCTCCTGCAGAGCAAGAGGTGTGAGCAGATGCACATGAACCCTCGGCTGTTTCCAGCTGGGTGGGGAGGGCCGCCATTTTAATTCATTCGCCTGGCGGAATGACCTCTGATCGACATCCAAATTTCGGTTCTTTCGTTTTATAGTTGGCAAGCTCTGGCAAAAAAATTATATAGTGTTATTACTCGGTGGCTTAAAAGCTAACAAATTAAGTTTCTCCACGTTTGAACGCAAACTTTGATTCAGGCGAGAAAAAAATAAGCCCCTAGCAGACGACGTGCAGCCTCAACAGTGCTCTGCGCCGACAGGGTTGCGTCAAAATGGCGGTCGTCTCCTCTTTGCTCCCTTCTTTCTCTCGCTCCTTCGGCGCTCTCCTCTCTTTCCTTCACTTTTCTCCTCTCTGGCGCCTTCTTCGCCACACCCACCGGCCAGACACTCCCAATATACGGCTCTGCTCTCCTCTAAAGCGTTGGATGGATTTTATAAAGAAGTACCGCCAAGCGGGAGCATGCTGGGACGCAATTGAGCCAAAATGGCGGAGCGTCGCTGCCAATCTAGTTTGTCGAGGCGGCACGGTGCCGGCATCTATACAGTAGACCAAAAGGAGCATGCCTGCGAACGGCGGCGCGTTGCCGGCAGCCACAGCAGACCAATAGGAGCGTGCACGTCTTGATGTCGAATGCGCCATGAGCCAAAAATGCCGATGCGTTGCTGGCATCCAATAGGAGCGCCCGCGACACAATCAAACAATGGCGATACTTGAATAAGTCAGGATGTCCAGCGCTTGACTCTCGTTGCAAAAGATCGCAAGAACTCGGTCCTAAGCAAACACGAGGGTGTGAACGGGTTTCGAGAAAACCACCGACCTCTGGTTGACTCCCCGGGTGCAGCTGCACGACACCCAGAGTGGCAGGTGTGCCTTGAGAAGCACCTCGAGTAGGAACGGTCGCATGGATGACGCGGTACGGCTGAGCCGGTGAAGTCCGTCCCGGGCCGTGGCACGCACGTCCCCGCTGCCCGAACCCAGCAGCACGTCCAGGATGAAATCCTTGACGCAGGGAAGCTCGCAGAACCGGGCTGTGCCAGGAACAAGCAGGGTCTTAAGAGCCACACCCGCACTAAGAGTGAGCTTGCCTCGAGTTCCTTGTTTTTCTTTAGCTCGTGATATGAGATACATTGACGCAAGAAGATATTCGACGGAAGTCTGTCTGGTTGTGTTAACATTATGATAAAAGCAAGTAACCACCAACCAATCTGTAAGTCTGGGGAGGCCACAAACATTTCAAAACTAACTTGTTTCCTTCGTAAGAATGCAGAAGGTCAATAGACTCTTGTTTTGAAGTAACAGCTTTACGGATGACACTTTGCAGGGATTTTGGTGTCGGTGTTTGTTGTCTGTCGTCGCAGCGGAGGTGGAAAAACCCTTCTCTTTCCTCATGGCAGAAGCAGAGAGAAGTCTGGTGTTTCCATTGGTCGCGTTATGTAAAAAGGGAAGAGAGAAGAGCCCCGACATCCCGTCAGTAACGGCATGAACGAGGAAGTGTCGGCCGAGCACCTTCTTCATCATCTGCTAACAACAACTTCAAAACAGGAGTTTTCAAACATTACTTTCGTTGTACGAAATCCCACTTTGGCAGTATTCAGTTGCTACGCGTAATGTTGGGGGGTTTAAGAAACTTCCACTGCATTCAATTTCACTACAACATCTTTACTTCTCGAACCCAGCTCGAAACGTAAAATTTGCGAAAACTCGTTGCCTTGCACCCGACTTCCTCGCAGAGCTTCGCCCCGTTTATCTGCGTGCGATCCCCCCCCCTTCCACTCTTTGCTGATCATCAACATTACCCCTTTCCCTTCACTGCTCAACAACAGCAGGCAAACCTGTGCCTTAGCTTGCGTTGTCAATGCTTTTCCTAATAGCACCGCCACGCCAAGACTGTACTCTGTCCCAGGAGCAAGCGAGGAATGAACGGCTGGCTTCCGTGGCTCGCGACCAGAGTCGTACCCACACTGACCGGCGAGAGACTGCCCGTGCAACACCATCCTGCCCGCATTACGCAAAAGTGCTACAACTATCGCGTTTACTTCTTCGCACAACGTGGCCGAAAAAGGCAGATTTCTTTCTTTCATTGTGCGGAGATATTGTTTTCGTTTGTGTGTGTGAGAGTGGGAGGGGGGAGGGCAGTAAAGGGAAAGGGGGAGGTCAGGAGAGGTGTGGGCCTCCAGTAAGAAGCAAGCCGGCAACATGCGGTGTAATTGGCACCGCAACTCATAGACGGCTGCACTAGTCCCGTGAAATTGATTAACGATCAGGATTACCCGAACCAGCCCGAACTTCGAAATTGACTTGAGCGGCACAATTTACAAAAAGGTTGAGGTACACCTAAGCATTTCTCATGAGCTGTGAATGCAAAAGCATGCAAACCGCTCGTCCACTCCCTTTTTCGTCTGCTGCATACTTTTCGTCGCCAGTCAGTGCGTGTGCTCCCCGGGGCACGGTGGCCTTGGACGCTCCATGCCCAGGGGAGGAACGGCGCGCTGATGAACACACAGCGCCATGGGGTGAGCGGTCGTGGAAACTGACGAGCGCAGCGGCCAATGGGAGCACCGTCGACGCGCGCCAGCCAATGGAACTGAAGGCGATCGCGGAAACTAGGTGCCGTTTTCATGCTTCAAGTGATGACGTCAGCTCGCTCCACGAGACGGTTAATGCTTTCGCATTAAAACATTTTGAGGGTCGTGTTTTTAGTCATTTTCTGCATATGAACAAAACATAATACGTACAAAAAAAAACTTGCAAAGGTAGTGACGCAACAGCACAAAAAATTCTAAATGTAACAAAAAGAGAAGCGGGCAATGTGGAGCACATTCGTAGCACTTGTCCAAAGCTATAATCCGCTGCCAGTTAAGAGAACCAGAACAAGCTGCTCCCAGATAGCCCTACACCCTTTCCACTTCAGCTGAGCAAATGCTATAGGTGAGTGGAGAGGAGGAACGCACTTATCGTGGCAAGCATGAGAACTTTGTGGGAGGAGCCTACTTTTTTTAACCTGCAACAGACTATAGCTTCCGCTCTGCGTGCGGCGGCAAGAGGTGCCTACCCGAAACGTCCTCCCTGAGCTCGAGGCAGCAGAAGAGGAAGCCAAGAGCCTCCTGGGAGAGCAGCACGTCGCGGCGGTCCACCGAGCTCTGCGCCACGCAGATGCCGCCGTGCAGCCCGGACGAGTTCTCGCCGTCGCTGCCACTGCTCGTGGCGCTGCCTGCACACCCACAACAAACGGACGAGGCCTGCATCAAGACTACTAGTTCCTTGTCAGGTTCCAAGCAAACGTAATGAAGCTGCACAGGCTTGTTTTCGGGTTTTGTGGCAATCTCAAGTATCTTACCATTTTTTTCAATCGGAGGAGTAGTAGTTCTCCGGACGAGTTAGAACTGCCCGGCGTTTGCAAGAACGACGGAAAAAGAAGTGTCCAATAAAAGTTACTTCCAACGTGTGGCTAGACGCTAGTACAAAGTACAAGAAATTCAATGCCGGAAGCACTTTTTGAGACTGAAACACTATTAGTGATTTTACGACATATTGAAGCTCAGGGTTTAATGTGTGACTATCAAGTAATGAAACGATAGAATAATTGAAAGTTGCCTAGACTTACAGCATTCAAAAATCTGCTCCCTATATTACATGCATTGCTCATTTAGATACATGTTGCAAAAACATTTATAGTTCTATCAGACTTAAATGCTGAGAGCTATCTTCCGCAAATTTGCGGAGAGTCCAAAAGTTTTGTCTTAAGACGCACCATTTTAGAGCCCAAAATTTGTGTGCCGGGAAAGCACTGTTCTTGCGTCAAACTTTGATGCAAGTTCAACTTGCATCGCTATTATAAACAGATACTAAAAAACACTAAAAAGAAAAAAAAAATATTCTATAAAACTTTCTTGAAACACAATTTGTTTTTATTTTTTTCACGGAAAAAATTAATTTACGCAATATTTTGGTTGGTAGACACAATTTATGTGTGTTTATGCTAGCTATATTCATGGGCACATATTCATGTGCCCATGAATATAGCTAGCTACACTCCATCTTTTGGCTCTCACTGATTGAAGAGATGATTGACGTGTGGAATGTTTGTTGTAAAACTTGCTCCGTAACCATGGTAGTCTTTTATACAACAATTTTTTTTTTCATGTTTGAGAAACAAACTATGTAGACAAAGTCGTTGTTTTCAAAAATATCACGAGATCATCATCTTTTGCTTTGGTTTCAAACAATGATATGGCTGCCGGCATTTGCGGCGAGCGCGTAGCTCGTTGAGCTCGCCTGTTTTTGCGAGTGCGAGTCGTTTTGCATTCACTAAGGTGTTTAGCAAAAGATGTCCTGCCTGAATCGACGTAGTTTGCAGCAAACAACTGTCGCAAGTACATGCCCTTGGAAGCGCTGTGTCCAGATATGTTTCCGTCATTTCGTTTTGGAAGGCCCTTAGGTCTTAAGGCTTGAGCAATGTGCTGGCTTGCTATAGCGAATATTTTTAGGTTGCATATTAGTTTTTTGTCATGACAATGGCCCACCTTGCTCAAGGACGCTGTGCAAAAAAACAAGAGCAGAAAGAGTAAAAAAAACTGCAAATTTATTTATTTACTATATTTTTTTTTTTTTTTTAATATGCATCGACATAAGCTTGCATTAGACTGTGCCTCGTGCATGATGGAATGCTAGAACGCCATTTCATGGTCACGTCTTGCAATCGCCGCATAAAAATTTAGACGGGGGCAGAATAGCAGATGAAGGCAAGCGACGGCAAACGCGGACGTGTCGCTTTGATAGCCACGTTTTACGGGCATTCCATGGGTGGCAGCAGAGTTGTAGAGTGTGTTCTAATAGCGGACTACACCGTAAACTGCCGTGCATCTGCCCACACGGCTAGCAGACGGTGTCAGACGGCAGACTGAGATGCACCCGACGTCGCGGCAGGGAGACAGACTCGCAAACGAGTTCAGCAGAGTAGCAAAGCCAATCCAGTAGTAATAGGCAGGGCCTAGAGCGGGTGATAAACTCCACCCAAATTGTGCCTAACGTCGTAAACATTGCAAAAAAAAAAGTAACAAAAATTTTAAGACAAAATAATTTTTTTTTTTTTCGTTTTTTTTTTAAGGTTTAAATATAAATCTAGAAACATAGAAGCCTCGCAAAATTAAACTTGGGAATCGTAGGATGTTCCATCGCTGTTTTGGCACAGGAAACTCTGAGGGATGTTTTGTTTGACGCCCTTTGTTCTAGACAAACTCTTTCTCGCCTTGGGCAGAGCGGTGCCCGCCCCGACTGACCCGTGCTGCTTTGTCGGCTGCGTCGTCCAGTGCCGGAGGCAAACTGGGTTCCCTCCTTGGCGGGCAGCGGCGAATTGGCGAGGCGGAGCTGTCCGGCGGCAGAAGCCCAGGCCACACGCACCAGGCAGTCTACCACCTCCTCCAAGGCAGGCCGCTCCATCGTCTGCGACATCAAAAGGTCTCGGAACCCCTAACCTATGGGACACTAATAGCGAGCTTGTAATGCCGATATAATCGAAATACCTATAGCGGTACAAACTCAAAATACGGACATGGACAAATTGTACTTTTTAACAAAACTGGCTTTTACAGGAGCGAGTCTAACATAGGAGTTCCGAAAAGGCTAGCAGCTCCATTTCCACCAGAGATTCCATACTAGGAACATGGCAGTAATCTTACCTTTTCCAGGTGATAAACACTGTCGGGAAGTATCAGAAAACAGCACAAAACAAACAGGAGCAAAGGAAAAGGACCCAGACATGGTGCTGTTGTTATTCGCCTTGTCTGCGTTTCCTTTTTAAAGACAGAATACATTGTAAGGTTTGGACCGAACCATTTTCCAGTGACGGAACCAAGAAGCACGAATGCCATATGCGCATCTCGCTGAATAGATGCGAGTTACTCCTGCGAGTCACAATGTGTGATTAGACTTAGACGCCAGCAACACCCTCTACTCCTAGCATGCGCTAAACGAAAGAGTTCCTCTGGCTTTCAGCGTCCCCATTGAGCATGTGCACTCTTTTCTTTCTCTTTCTTCTTTTTTTTTTTTTTTTTTTTTCACTTCGGCACGCTTTCTGGATAGGGCCGTTCACGAGAAAGCTGCGGTGCATCGCGGGTCTTTCGTCTTCTCCGTTCTGTTATGTCTCGCTCCCGGAGTCGCGGCGCCGAAATTGCCGCGGCACCAGAAATGGCAGCGCTTCAATTGCACCTAGCTCGACGCTGCATCGCAATCTGTGTTACTGCTGCCTTTGCCACAATAATGATAAAAAGGAACGGGATTTTTTTTTTTGCGGGGGGGGGGGGGGGGGGGGGGGGGTTTGCACTCTTTTCTAATATTTATGCCATGTACTGATTTGCCCGACTTTAAACGTTGCCACCATAAATAAAACTGTGCCTCGCAGCTGCCGTCACCTTGATGATGGGCGTCGCCATGGAAACGGCCGGAGCCAACACCAGGTCCACCTGCAGCTTCTTGGGGGTGGTGGGCTTCACCGGCGACGGCGTGGCGCTCGTTGCCAGCGCCTGGCACGCGGACGAGCTCTGCAGGGCGTGCGGCACGTTCTGGCCGCAGATCAGGAACCTGGGACGGGACAGAGACGGTGCACAAAGATGTCGTCCGAAGCAGACCCCACGCAGCTGTGTGCTCAAGCAAAGCATGTGTGAAAGGGTGCAGTTGTTTTAGAAAAGTGCACCATTGAGTGTGCATGATAAAAGCATTCCGTACTGCTGTCGTGCACATTTCTTCACTTTGTCTTTGTCGTTTCAGCTGTTTTCATCATGTATGACGTTTACCAACTCACCCAATTCGCTACCTTAGTACAGTGAGTATACAGTATAAAAGTTGGCTGCATATTTGGTACCTCTGTGGTAGCTTTATAGGGTGAGTGGTGCTCTTATTTCAGGTGGCGCCTAGTGCAGGGTCTCGTATGAAAACAGACTATGTCACACCATTGTCGCTTTGCGACGCTGCATCTGCTTCTTTTTAGCACCACCCGGATACAGAGCTTTTGCACTAAATTTTCTGGGTCACAGATGGAGAAGCACGCCCTCCTCGCCTTTCCACTTCCTCGTTCTGCATGCTCTTTCTACACTACCTGTTTCTGCTCCTCTCTTTCTTGCCCTTTCCACCCTTCTGCTCCGCACGCTTTCTTACACCACTTGTTTCTGCTGCTCCCGTTCCTGCATGCTGGGTCCGTAGCTCAGTCAGCAGTGCGCTCGGCTTCCACGCCGGTGACTAGGGTTCGATCCCTGGCACCGGTTGCAGTTCTTTTTCAATATCGTTTAGTGGTTATGGACTGACTAACCTTCACATTTTGTGCTTACGCGGCTTGTGAGGTTGGTTGGTCCTATAAAGCTACCACTTTAACTAAACACCTTAGAAAGAATTTGTTCAAACACGGACGCAGGAATCCATCTGTTGGCGTTCTTAGTTCACAGAATTCCATATTCGTGAGTGGACAAAGGAATGCGACAAGAAATATTGAAACCTAGGATGACTTCTGGACTCATCCTTTTCCTTCACTGGAGGGTCGATATGAGTAGAGATTCACATTCATAGCACTAACTTCCCACTTTGCCATGTCCAGACATGAACAACTTACCCCTCTTCTAATCTGTAAGGTACAGCAGATGAAAACAAGTGAACAAGCATGCAAGTGTTAATTCAACACCATACATTTCCCAGTCTACCACCTCAAGAACAACACACAACACTGTACACAGGGGGATACAGTTAGTGTGAACAAGCAATTGCCGGTTCTCCTTGGCTTTCTCTTATACCCCTGTCAGACGGCGTTTTAAAGGTCCTTTTCACTAAGCTCCTTTATAAAATCGGCGAACCAGCGCACGCCGTAGAGCACGTGCGCGTGCCGCAGAGCACGTGCGCACTCCACATCGCGAGCTGATTGGCCGATTTTTTAAAGGAGCTTAGTGAAAAGGACCTTTAAAACGCCGTCTGACAGGGGTATTAGAATCGAAAGGCTGTCATCGAAGCTACTAGTATGATGAGAGGCGCTCATTTGGGGCTGTATAACCAGAGTCAGAAAGTTTCCAACACCTTTTCAAGGTAAACCCTAAAAAAGCGCCGAGGTTTTGTTTGCGCTAACATTGGGCCCCGATTTACTTACCCAGCCTACACCGGTGCAGATGCACGTGTAGCGCAATGCAGAAGAGAACAAGGCACCGAGTGTAGCTGGTGCAGGAGGTGCAAGCAAATCAAATGAGCCTAATATTCTGGAGTGTACGTCCATCTTCAAAGCTAGTGGCCCGCATGGAAGAGGGGTATGCCCAGAAATGTAGGTACTCCTAGAGCTACAACCAAGCGCTCGTTCAAAACGTCACACAATACGAGCCAAGATCTACGTCCCCGAAACAACAAAGGGCTATCGCACGTTCCTGCCAACAAGTACCTCGTCACCGGCGACTAATCACCAACCTGGTGATCTGCAGGGCGGTGAAGTAGCACCCCTGCCGCACACCGCTGTCGACCTCCGGAGGGAAGGCGTCCCTGTGCAGCACCCGGAGCACGTGGGAAAGCCCGCCCACCTTAAGGAAGTTCTCGCAGAACACGTTGGAACAGGCGTCCTGATTGGCCGGCATCAGCTTGGCACTGAGCACCTGCGACGAAGACGGCACCAACTCTCGTCACCACGCGCTCGATAACAACCAGGTCTCGGCAACCTCGCAGCTTCTCGTAACCGCTTACAACGAGGTAACAGACTGGCATGCTGAGAGATTGTCTGCGAGATCAAATCTATGCACTATTTACGAGAAACGATCGCTTGTCGCACTGTCAGAATAGTCTTGAGCCAGAGACGAATGATGCGCAAAATATGTATGCAGGTGGGAAAGGTTCTAAGGCTACCCGACAAGTGGCACCGGCCTGTCCTCGTCGTAAGCCCCGCAGCTTTCGTGTGCCGTGTACGGGGTTGCAATGTAGTCGAGCGCGCTCAGATACAAAAATGTGTGAACGAGCCCTCGTGCGTAGATTAGTGGCTCTAGCCATCGCAACGATTTCAACGACCGCGCCTCGACTTACTTGCAAGTTGTAGAGAAGGCGAAAGGGAGACAGGTTGCGAGAGGTCGGCTCAAGGAGTCGCTTGAGGACGACGTCCGGGCCTTCCGGTTTGTCCCTGGGAGCGGGCGACCCGCTCTTCTTGGGGCTGCCCGACAGCTTCGAGGGAGCGGGAGGTGCGTCGGAAGAGTTTGCCGTCGAAGACGTCTGAAGGAGAGTGGTGGCCGTCAGAACCGGTGGTTTGGACAAAGACGATCGAGCAAAAGACTGCCAAGGGTGCTCGATGCACTTCTTGCGCCCGAGGGAGGAACAGTAGAACTTTGAAGGTGGGCTAGTCGGTGCACATTGGTAATGAGAGAAAACGGCGCAAATAAAGACGCAAGGACGAGCGTGACTACGACAAAAATAAAGATGGCCCGTCCGACACGCATTAAAAGAGGGAAACGTGACGAACCTTCGTGCACATTTGGTCGAGCGAGTCGATAACGGCAGGGTCAGGGGGAATGAGAT
Organism: Ixodes persulcatus; assembly: GCA_013358835.2. NCBI lineage: Eukaryota > Metazoa > Arthropoda > Arachnida > Ixodida > Ixodidae > Ixodes > Ixodes persulcatus. The sequence goes on from JABSTQ010011147.1 coordinate 710,636, forward strand.
GCAACAGCGTCTGAACTTGCTCCGCAATCCTGAAAACAGACACGCACGCGTATCGGCGTTTCTCAGAAATGTCAATGGCACAATCCCCTGCGGAGTCTAGCACTTTGCACGCCGACGGAACTATGCCGAAACTCTATTCATTACGCTAGCACAAAAGGCACATTTGAACTCGTATTTCTTATTAGGTGTTAATCTTACGAGATTCAAATAGTTCAGACTGCTAAATCCGCCGACCTGGGATCATCCATGCTGGCCAGCTGGTACAGCATCTCGAAGACGTTGCCGCCGCTGGAGATGACCACGCCGGGAAGTTGCTTCTCCTGCAGTTTGCAAGATAGTATCGACAAGGTAGAGTCTGCCAATAGATCGGCTTCACAGATCAATCTCAGGTACACAGTGTGGAGCTGTTAGCATGAACGAGCAATCGCCAGATTTTTTTGTTTTTCTCTTAAACCTGAAGAGCTGTCACGAAAACTGGTGGTGTGGCGGAAAGTCCCCCTTTAGGACAGTAACCAAAGCGTTAAAGTTTGATGCCCGCGAATACTCGGAGTAAAATGAAAAAAAGCCCCGATGTCTTAGTTGAGCTAGTGGTGTCGCGCGGTGTAGGTACATAGGATCGTTCTTGATTACATTCTCTACTGCCATGATGATTCCTAAACTCGTTAAACAACTAAACAGCTCTAACAACAAATCCACTTTTGGTCTAATTATGTTCTCGGAAGATGTTGGTAGGCCCCCTTCTGTGACCTACGCCTCCGTAACGGTCACAAAATGCGGACATCCAACGATCCTGTTGTCTCACCCTGGATGAAAATCTCTCGCCGTTCGCCGAGAGTTTTCCGTTCAACCACGTCCAACTCGAATGATGCCTCTATAAGCCCGTACTCGGCTGAATGTCAGAGTAATGAGGTGAGAAAATGTAGCTCTAGAACATGTCACATGCTAAGAGATATGCGACTGCCTGGTGAGTTGATCTCCACGCTACGCTTACACGAGCTCGGGGATTATGGCTATACGCGGCTGGAGGACGTAACAAACCTGCTCAAGGTAGAACGAAGGCTGCTGCCCAGCCGACGGGGATGCCGTTGCGGCCGCCATTGCAGACGCCTGGGCGGAGGGCGGCGGTACCACCGCATCCTCTTCCTTTTGTCGTCAAATGACAAAGAAAGAACGAAACACGGGCTCAATACCACAGTGAGAAACATCCGAATAAACATTATAAATGACAAACGGCTTCGACTGAAAGCAAAAAGCGGACGTCGATAAACATTTGGATCAGCGACCATCTGCTCAATATTTCAGCGGTCCCCAGTTGTCATCATCATTAGGACTGAAATAACTAAATAGGCTAGGGTGGCGTCTCGGTGGTCGTATCAGTGAGCGGGGTCGATATTGCAAATTGTAGCCACCATTCTCTGCCTCGTTGAAACCAAGTAACAAAAAGAACAAAAAAAATAAGTCGTTACTAACGATTTGTGAAGGCAGCACCAGACCACTTCCCACCACCTTGACGTGGACGACTTGGTTCTCCTTCAACTTGAACTGTGACAGACGCTTCTGGTCTTCAGTACACGGAAGCTGCGGGACGAAAATTCATTTAGGCATAACGGGAAAGAAAAAGAAGGAGGATCCATTCGATTTGCCTGGAGCAGTTGAGTCCATTTGACAAAGGCATTGCCTAACGGCACTTGACTTGAGCGACAGCTGTGCTCTCACTGCGTCAGTTTACGCAATCTTGAGTTTGACAACAGCGACTCTGCTAGAATGGGAAGCTTTGAAAGTTTCATAGCTCGCAATTTGCCAGCGATAATGCAGTCCTCCTTCTAGAGTAGAGGCATGCTTCCTAAACTTCATCTAGACAAGTTTACATCTCCCAGGCAAGTCAAATGAACTTGGTGGTTTTACCGCAGTTGGAAAGTATGAAACTTGCATGAGACGAATTGAGCAGGGGAAAAGTAATAAGGGAAAGGACAAGCGTGCACCAGCCAAATACGAGACAAAAAAAAAACACTCCAGCCTTCAAGGTCGATTGATAGAGGCCGCTAACCTACCCCACTACAAACCCCACACAGGTTTATAAGCAATGCCAAAACCAGTTCTCTTTCACAAGCTCGAAACCTCTCAACAAAAATGCTTTATAGTACCGTGCACCTCCTTAAAAGCATGCCGCAAGCCTCCGACAACAGCGTTCTGCGACACCAAAGCAGCATGCAATTGCCGAGCTATGCGTTACATATATTACGCAAGCAAGTCTTTATAACCTCAGTACCAACCTCGACAAGCGAAACAGTGCATATGCATACTACATGACGCTCGGGCATCAAATACAAAGAAAGGCAAGCTGGCAGATCAAGAGGATGCAGGGAGCATTGTGACAGCAGCGCATGAAGAGAAAGGGGTGGAGTTGTAGACAAAGAAACGAGAGGTTGAAGCATAGTAGGGGCAGACATAAATAAGAAAATGAAGTGGGCTGTGAAGCGCACCGGAGTGTCGTCCATCGAGATTTGCAGGTTCCCCGGCAGCTGCTTGAACAAGCGGGCTACCTTCTCCTTCATCGAGCCAATGCTAGAGTTACTGTGGCACTAGGGGAGGGAGACAAAAACAAAGAGAATACACGCCGTCACGGTGAACAATCGGAGGAAACTGCTGGAATCGGGAAGATGCTCTTCGGAGATTGCTACGTCGCAAAGTGCGGATGCAGACGGCGACCCGCGAAATTCTGAAAGGTCTGGCATTCGTGATGCCTCTCCAATTCGTAACCAGACCGTTACGAAAGGTGACAATACCGAAAACCAAGACGAATGTCACTTATTCGCTCGCTTATTTCGCTCGAAACGTTCCTAAAAAGAGCTGCAAAGGACATGTGAAATAACAGAATGGAATCTGTTCGTTCGAGGTCAAATGCCACTAGTGCACGGAAGGAAAAACTACCGCGCGTTTTGTAAGTTCTGAACATCATGAACTGGTTCCAAGCAGCATTTATTGAAAGTAATTCTTTCACAGCTTCTTAGAGAGGGATTCAAAGTGTGTGCTGGAGCTATTGCAATTGGTTCTTTCGTTCGTACCTTAAGAAACTTTACGAAGTGTATCAGCAGCTTTTCTAGACGCAAACGCTATATAAATATCAAAACGAAACTAAAGAGAAAAAAGTTTTAAAAAACTTGAAAACTTACCCTGATCTTCACTTCATCTTTGAGGCTGTCACTGACGATGCATAGGCTGACCGGGAAGCCGTAAAACGATGCGCCGTGGGGAAGGATGACTCGAGGCACCGAGTGCTGGTCCTCGATGGATGAGATGTAGCGCTCCGCAAGGTGGAGCAGACGACAGATGTTCTGGGACCGGTTGGTCCTGGCAACCCATTTAAAGGAAAAAAAAACAAAAAACACGGCGAGTCAGTACTATTTGGAGAAGGTCGCTACAACAGTGTGTTCATGAAAGGACCAAATGAGGTGTGCTTTCCTTGCCAAAATTTCAGAAAAATATGTTGCTTTCAGAACTCCCGCCGTGGATTTTCTTTTTTGTGAGAGATACAAATGCTCTTGGAGCAGGCAAGTATGAGACAAACGTCGTAGGCATGTTTTCTCTTATTTCAGTTACTATGTGCAGTTTACGTACCGTTTTGGAAGAGAAAGAGAGATGGCCTCCGACACTGCCATTGCCGTGAGCGTCTTGGTCGCGTTCGACACCGCCGTCGTCATTGCGGTGTCTCCGATTGTTTCGGCAACAGCCTTAAAAACGAAAAATCACGACGACCAATTAAAATAAATGTGTTAAGAACACACGATAGCACGAATATCACGAGCAAAGGCCTAAAACCAAAAATCGGCAGAAGTGTTCACGGACCATTGGTATTTAACCAACTCCTTAATACGCAATAAAGACACATTCGCAACACAATTGGTTTTTACAAACTTTGAAGTACTATTAAAGCTATTAGAACTCGAGTACTATTAAAGCAAAATGTGAAAATTTCATACTTACCTTCAATCGATTGTAGCATTCGTTGATGAAGCGATGATGAAGAGAGACGACGTCCTGCGGGAACGGGACGTTCGGGAGTAAACGAAACACGTCGGGGAATTGTCCGGCGTCTCTCAAGAAAAGAAGAGACAGAACTTGTCGAGTCACGCGCAAAGATTTGGCTTAACCTTTTTGAGCTTCGGAGAGAGAAACTTGTACGAAAGGTCGAGGATGAAGTCGATGGCAAGTTCCGCAATCTCCTCCTCTGGGGCGGCCAACGAAATCTGCCAGAGGAAATCTAACCCGGTCAGCTCCAGCCTCTCCACAATCTGAAAACGCGACAGGAAACGAACGATGAGCCATGGATTCGAAAAACGACTCGAGTACCTCTACTACAGTTGTTGCAGGTTAAATATAGCGCGGCAAGCTCGTCCCTCAAAGCTCTCTGCTCAATTGGTTTCATCAATGCCAACAAATGCACAAAAGCGACGTGCACCACAAAGCTGCACTTTTGGTGCACGTTGACTGGCCCCATGGAATAGCAGCATCGGCGGCAGTCAGACTTGAAGCGAGACGGAGTATAAAAGTATAAAAAAAAACGAGGAAAGCCACAGCTACAAAGCAGAAAGCTTGAACGCAAGCTGCAAAAGAATAGCGCGGAACTCACGGTGATGCCTCCCCGCTTCTTCAGCTTGCCCTCGTGCGTGTTGACGTGCTCGAAATAAGTCTTGAAACAGGAAAATGCTGCAAAGGTCACGAAAAAGAAAGTTCGCTTGGATTTTAGCTGCTTTCCCCAGAAAGATTGTTTTACGGAAACATTTTCTGTGTGTCCATTTAGATCGAACAGAAAAAAAAAAAAGAAGGGACCTTGCGAGGTGATCTGCGAAGGATCCATCTTGAGCAACTTTTGTTGGAACAACAGAGACTGAGTCTCCGCTTCGAGATCCTGAAGGCACTTTTCGAACCACTCAAAGCACATCTGCAAGGAGACGTGCAAAACGCTCCGTCAACTTCCAGTCGAAGACACAGATCAGCTTTGGGAACACAAATCTGAGGGACGCTTGCCTCTCGGTCGGGGTTGCAGGCGTCGGGGTTGGTTACCAGGGTGTCCCAGATCTCCTTGGCCCTGTTCCACTGGAGATACTGGGAGCCGTCTTTGAGCAGGAACTGCAGGAAGTCCAGGTATGTCATGACGTGCTGAAACAAAAAGAACGGGGAAAAAAAAACATGAGGTCCAGAAAGTCGGAACAGCTTTGTAACGATGACATCCAATCAGATAAACCCGCATTCTTCCTCGATTGTTGCCATAGAACATCTAAAAATATGGCAGGACCTCTCCATACAAAAGTCCTTTCACAAAAAAGATTATAGTACCTTAAACACCTGTACCAGAATTGCAAGCATATACAGTAGACTCTCATTAATTCAAACTCCTGGAAGCCATGAATTTTGTTTGAATTATCAGAGATCCACCTAGGTGATTCCACTCCATAAACAGGGCGATAAACAGAGTCCTCTTAACTATCGCCCCATTTCCTTAATCAGCACACCTTGTAAACTTTTAGAGCACATAATATTCACTCATTTGGTTAACTACTTGGACTCTTAATTCCTTCTTTTCTCCATCCCAACATGGCTTTCGTAAATCCCTTTCATGTGAGACTCAACTACTGACCTTCACTAATGATGTGCTTTCCATACTTGACCGTGGATCCCAGATTGACTGTGTTTTTTTTAGATTTCTGCAAAGCTTTCGACAAAGTTCCTCATAAACGTTTACTCTTTAAACTCAGTCAGCTCAATCTCGATCCTAACGTGCTGTCTTGGATTACATGTTTTTTAACTAATCGTTCTCAGTTCGTTCATGCTAACAATGTAAATTCTTCTATGAAACCTGTTACTTCTGGTGTACCGCAAGGGTCTGTTTTGGGGCCCCTGTTGTTTTTAATTTACGTAAATGACTTACCACTGTGTGTATCATCATCTATTAGCCTCTTTGCTGATGATTGTGTAATTTATCGTGAAGTCACTAATACTACTGACATCGAACTTCTCCAAAATGACTTACATGCTGTGGCTGATTGGTGTGATTTATGGCAAATGTCCCTCAATACTAACAAATGTAAAGCGATGAATATCTCCCGTCGAATTACTATATCTTCTACTTACTCAATCTCTGAAATTCCCCTTGAAACTGTACCATGCTACAAGTACCTTGGGGTGCACATCACCTCTAACATGTCATGGAAAACTCATACTGACCACATTATCGCCAACGCTAACTCCATGCTTGGTTACCTAAAGAGAAACTTTAGGTTAGCCCCAGTGTCCCTAAAACTACTAATGTATAAAACCCTTGTCCGTTCCAAACTAGAATACGCTGCAGCAATCTGGGATCCTGGTCTCTCAACTCTCGTGACTGATCTTGAAGCCCTACAGAATCGCGGTGCCCGTTTTATATTTACTAACTATCATCGCACATCTAGTGTCTCAACTATGAAAACTAATTTATCACTTCCTGCCCTTTCATTACGCCGAAAAATATCTCGTTTGTGTCTTTTTTATAAAATTTATCATTCCAATACATCGCTAAAAAACAAACTAATGTTAAATCCTGTTTTCATCTCGCCGCGTGTAGATCATCAATTCAAAGTCGGAATTCCTCATTGCGTTACCTCAGCCTATTATAACTCTTTTATTCCAAGGACATCTTCAGAGTGGAATCGCCTTCCCGCGCAATTAGTAAACATACCGTCTTTTGACTTGTTTAAAAGTGCGTTGACTACTTATCTATGTTAATATATTTCTTTGTTTGTTTGCCTTGTTCTATAAATTTCTTAAATTGTTCACACATTTCTTTTTTCTTTACATTTTTAGTGCTTGGCTTTTAGTGTTTGTATATTCTTTGTGCTCCAAATTTGTCTTGTACCACTCCCCTCTGTAATGCCCCAGGGCCTTGAGGGTACTTAAATAAATAAATAAATAAATAAATAAATATGATGCAGGATAAAATTATTTGTCATACAAATGGCTACACATGCAAAGCAAATATTTGATGATTTCCTTTACATAGGCCTACTGATCATAAGCAGGTATGCCACACATGAAACATTTGCGAAATGTATGAAAAGTTTATTTATCCCTCAAAAATGTTATTCATAGTGAACTGTTAAGGCAGCACATGACAACTCAAAACAAAATTTTGTTCATCACGCCAAAAAGTTTTCAGAGCAACTTGCACGAACGCTGTGACGTGGACCTATGCAATGCCGCCACGTCACAGCATCCATGCAAGTTGCTGCGGAAATTTCCGCATGGCGCCCGTTTTCATAGCTCATGGGCGCCCTCTGTTGGAGCCTCACTGAGTGCGCTTCTCACCAAGCACTCATGCACTGCAGAAAAGCAACACCTAGCAAGCTCTGCAGGTGTTGCTTCTCTGCAGTACACCGGTGCTCGGAAAGGAGCGCACTCAACGGGGCCGTGGGAACAAAACGTGTGAATTACACGAAAACATTGTTTCAATTAAGCAGCTTATGAATACATTAAAAACATAACAGGACAACCAAAATTTTGAAATTTGTTTGAATTAACCAGAAGTATGAAATATCCGAGTTTGAATTATCGCGAGTCTACTGTACTTCCAACTCTACTTCACTACACACATCCATATCACTACATCAGTTTTACAGCGATAGTAATTATGGACCCTACCCCCTACTTGAAACAAGGTAGTGCATTGCAGGACATCCGTCATCAATATCGCCAAACGCTTGAAACAAAAACAAAATCCCCCAAAAATTGCGCGGACGATCACGCGACCGTGATGTGAATGGACAGTGTGAACTGGTGCGAAATTTCGATGATATTTCGTCGTGCTTGAGTGGAAATTCCGGTGATGCTATGTCGCGCGATAATGTAAATTTTTTTTTTTTTTTGCATCGCACGGTGATAGTTATTTGTGTGCAACATGTTTACGTCGCACACCTACGTGTAAGAGGGTTCGTGTAGTGAAAGAAAGAAAATGAGAGGCGCTATCAAGTGGCTCCGGTGCAGCGTCAGACTTGGTTACTGTGCAACGGAGGCGCACAGCTGGGCACGCGCCGGCGCCAGTGCGTCTGCCACGGCTATGACGTCACTCCTCTGAGATGCGCAGACCGCCGAGGCGCGCGCGGCGGCGTCTCTGGCGCGCCAGCTGTGCGCCGTCTGACATCACTGTTCCTCGCGCATGCGCAGCACGGCTCTCTGGGAGCCACGCGAAACTGCTCAACCTCGGCCAGTGTAGCTTCCCGCTACAAAAATGAAAGACGTTAACAATCCCCTGTAACGCCGAATTAGAGCGCAGCTCTGGAGGAGGAGGAGGGAAGGGTACTGAGGGGAGAAGGTGGAAAGTCCCCCACTACTAACATGGGTGTGGATCGACGTGTGCTTGACGCAAGTCGCATAAAATGTACATCCTTGGTAAGAGCATCGAGTGTAAATTTGGCAGGAATTTAGCGGGGCATTTTTTCCCCTAACTTTAGCGGGGAATTTTTTCCACTAGATTTAGCAGGAAAATTTTTTCCGCTAGATTTAGCGGGGAAGTTTTTTCCGCTAAATTTAGCGGGGAATTTAGCGTCATCGTCATCATCACTGATGACGGCATCAGTGACGTCACGTGTGACGTCATCAGTGATGATGATGATGACGTCATCCTCATCGTTATCGTCATCGCGCGGTTACGTCGACGGCGACGCTGCTTAACCCTTTCATGGTCACTGACGTACCTGTACGTCAGCGCGGGAGCGTCCCGCATGGTTGCTGACGTACCGGTACGTCCGCGACTGCTCATTCAAAAATTCGCGCCTCTGCTTGAACGGGCGCGTTCGCGGGGACGTGCTGCCATCTGGTAGGTATGTAGGGAACTACGACCATAAAATTCCGGTCGTGTCTGTTTTGGCGCGGCTTTTTGAACTTGCGAAACTGGACGCTCTGTGAAAGTGATACTTTCGAGATGGCCGCGCGTGCTGGCTGCTTCGGGGGTAGCGTAGTGGAGATTGGCGCGATGGCTCTTCGGGTTCAGACTCAACCCTTCTCGGGCTCCGAGTCGGATGACAGCTCGACCTCCGCCGAACAACTGGAAACCAGCTGGGTTCGGAGTCCGGAGTCTGACACACAGCCGCACCGTCTACTAGACCGTCTCAGAAGCGGGCGCGTCAAAGTTTTAGTCCTTTTTGTTTTGTTCAGGCTTCAGCGAGAGTGCCGCAGATGTTTTGAAGTGTGTGTACTATTTATTTTAAGTCTTACATTTTTTTATGCAACTCTAAACTATTGTATACTCTTTGCTATCGCACCGAGTAAAAAAACCCGACCACAGGGGCGCGTCTTTGGACAAAAAATGCGACCATGAAAGGGTTAAGCCGGAAATGGGCGCGTAAGAGCTGCACTCTAAAACCACCACCACTGCCAGGATTTGATTTCGGGTCTGTTGAGTGTGAGGCGAGCGCGCTACCACAGAGCTACGGCCGCTTCTGCAACGCGTCGTCTAATAACTGTATGTGTTGAGGAACACCTGCACACACGAGTCTCGCGCAATACTTGCCAGATGACCGCAGTTGCAGTAACGCATCTTATCATGCCACCATAGTCTCGCGAGGCATTCGGTGGAGTGTGCGCATAAAATCAACCGGCGCGTAACCGAGCTTACACTGGCAATGGTTCTTCGACGTAAGGTGGCGTTTGCGGCAGAAGACGCGGAGCACAAAGCCAGACTCGTCGCTGCAGCGAGTGAACGTCGGGCTCGTCAGACCAAAGAGCACAAAGTGGCTCAAGCGGCCGCTCGCAGTCGTCACCGAAGAACAGTAAGGCGAGTGCTTGTGAGAAAGGGGACAAGAGACTTCATTCTCACAAGCACGAGTTCTACGCAAGGAATACATTAGGGTCCAATAAGGTGTCCCAGCTATTGCTCGAACTGTACTGCAGATTCAGACGGGACTGCTACATTTTTTACTACAAGAGAAGTGCCACTGTAAGCTGCGAGGGTACTAACAAGATGCAAGGCAAACATGTAACAAATACCGGAGCCTGCAATGTGGAAATAGAGCAAAGAGGAGCGTAATGTTTTTATGCGGATTCTTTTAATAGGACAAACGGTGTCTATAATTGAGATACCTCGAGAATGGGTATAGACAGCAATCGCTGATCATGCAGTGTCAAGCTATTGTTAATAAGAAGCCGCGATTTATTTCGCGACCGTACCTCTTGGTGAGTGTAGACGCCGTCAACCAAGACATGGGGCAGGAGAGATTTTCCGCGGGCCAGCTTGACCGCTTCCTTGTGACACTGGGACAGGCTCGACGAAATCAGCTTCACGATGTCCTGGCTGCGGCTCAGTTCGTTGAAAATGGACTGGAAAAATTATCCAAAATTGTAGCACGGTCAAAGCTTGCTCCCACTAACTGCATGCCGCTTCTCGATTTTGAATCTTGATCTAGAAAAATGTGTTGCGCATGTCATGTATCATCCATTACAGTCTGGGCTCGAGGCTTTATGAATTGTACCTGTTTACTATCTAGCTATATACAAGGTTCAGACTACTGTGTGGTGCTTTGCATAAAGCGAACACCAGAATCGCTAGACACACACGGCAATGTCAGGACGATCGTAACCTCGTTTTTAAATTGTACAGAGATATAAACGAGACATTTTGTGAATGGGATTGTTCTAGTTGGCTTAGGGCAGGGGAACATATATAGTACGACCGATTTGACAAGAACGTCTCGCGGGACCTTTTCCTTCCCAAAAGCACGAAGAGATCCCGACCTCACCTTGTCCTGCTTGTAGTAGCTGACTTTCTGGTTGCTGCCGCTCACGTTCCGAAGCAGCTTCAGCGCCGGGATCACCCAGTTGTTCTGGGATGGCGACGGGAAAGCGGTTGCAACGCGGTTCATCGCACTTGAAATGCAGACGAGTGAACTAGCCTTTGAACACAAACTACAAGATCAACGATCCTCGAACGCGCAATGCGATTCGCGTCGGCGGAAGACCAGGTCCCACCTTCTTGACGTCGTCGATGCAGCGCGAGATGTACTGCTTCCGGACCTGGTCCCGGTTGCTCATCTCCGACAGGATGTTGAAGAATTCCTCGACAGCCTGCTCGACGTGAGCCTTGGGCAACGTCGACGAGTGGGAGAGTTCCCAGAGCAGGTCGAGTAGCTGCGCGCGGAGACGCAGCGAAGTCAAACAAAAGACGCTGACGAGGCGTCGCGCTTTGGAAGGCGACGAAGCTCGTGAAGTGAGCGGAAAGATGAGGCTCACCTTGGTGGAGACCTTGCCTTGGTTGCTCTCTTTGCCCAGCTTCCCAATGAACGTGAGCAGCCGTTTCCACGTAATGTCGCTGCCGTTGCGCCAGGCCTGTCAAAAACAGTCGCGTGATCACTTAGTTATTTATTCAACGATGCTATGGCCTTCCAACGAAAGCCAGAGCGGGAGTGGAATACGTCGTTAAAAACACGAGAAGAAACTAAAAACATAAAGAGCGGTCTAAGGAAATATGTCGTCGAGTGCAGCAGCGAAATTCTCAAATTGAAGAAAGCGTTACTATGACATTCTTAAGTGAATTCCAGTCTTGCACTGCCCGAAGTAAAAATTAGCATTTGAAAATATTGGATTTGAACCTGCATTGCTATATAGATCGGGCAAGAAACTGTCGCTTCTTTGTACGCCACAACTGAAGAGTCACAGGCGCATTTACAGCCGAGGCCCGGCTTCGTCGACCTTTGTACAATGAAGAGCTGTCTCACGGTAAAGTCCATTTGCCGATAGCTGTAAATCTCCCACAGTGTCTACTAAAGACTGCACGCTCATTTAACGTCACAGGACCCCAATGGCTATGTCATTTCGATCAACTATTTCATTATTCAAGTATTATATGCCATGCTTGTACAATAACTGAGTGAAAGACTGACTACACATCACTCTTTTTTGTAGTCCAAGGGTGCTTACGGTACGCTCTCAAAAGAGTGGCTCTGTGCTGAAAACAAGGCAGAAAATATTTTTCTAAAACAAAGGGTAGAAAATAAATTAACATTTAAAATGGTGTAAATGCGGCGTTAATCATTTGCAATGAAGTAAATGTGAGCTTGCAGATTCACACTATTGCAGAATAGCATTCCTTCCATAGCTCAGTGCCATCTTCTAAAGCAGTGGTCGCACTCATCTAAGTGTGGGGGCCAGATAGCCCACAGCGGAAAGGTTGAGGGCCAACGCAAGACGGGGTGGGGGGGTCAAAAGATTTTGAAGAGAAGAGACCTCTTTTTTTTTTTTTCTTTTTGTAAACTCAGTTTTGCCAGTGACATCATTAGGTTTTATTTGTTTATATGACTACTACTTTGGGCCCTGACTTGATGTGATGACAAGAAATGAAATGACACCGCCCCGTCAATGTGCTGGCATTTTTAATCGAACAAGAAAGCAAGTGCACTCTCGTTCCCGTTGCTCAATTCACTCGTGAATTAACCAAGCTCAACATGTCTCTAAAAAAACAATCAGATAATTTGACAGTTCTTGCTTTCTTGACGATTACAACAATCTGAACAAATCCTTGTCTTTTAATAGCGATATTCTTTTGAAGCGAGAATCCAGAGCTCGTAGCTTTATCTTTGGCAGTTGCTCCTGCTGATCGCGAGTTTGTGCAACTGAGATGTGTCCTTCAACAGGTATCTCACGCTTGCAGCCTAGTAGCAGAATTGTTGTACATTACAAAAAGCTGGGAAGCAAAAAATAAAGCGAAACAAAGGGCAAATGAACACAGATAAGTATAAACTATGTGAATAGAGCAGAGCTACTTTTGAGCAAAAATAAAATTGACGAGACGGGATCACTATGGTGCATGCCATTTCTAGCACTTGAGACATGGGAGCCGGGACTCGTAGCCAAAGTCTAAAGCGAGAAATGTATCAGTTTCACTGTCCCTGTTGTAAAGCACTGTCACACAAGAACAAAATGTATTTTTTAAGCTGCTACATTTGTTAATCAAGTCAAGTCAGTGTATTTAGTTTGAGTAGCTCTTGCCAGAATCCATAGGAAAAAGTATTGCTGCTACAAAGACTGCGACAGGCCCACCTTGCTGATGAGAGCAATGAGGTGCTCAAACTGCTGCTGGGTGAACTTGGTGGATGCTGCGGCCATGATGCCATGAATGTTGTCGACAACCTGACAGTTCTGACGATCCTGAAACAAAAACTGCAGCATCGTCCACTATCCCACGTGTAGCCCACCACAACAGCATAGATCCCATTTCATCAGAACCAACCAGCCAACCAAACAAACCCACCCTTGAAATCTAACCAAATCTTAATCCCGAATATGAACAGAATAAGAAATTAGTACCTGCATCGCCCAAATTTTGGTCAATTCTTCGAGCGATAGGCGCGGCCCGATAAATTCGATGATTCCCTTGATCTTCTCCATGTACTGTGCCTGGTCAATGTTGCCTTGAAGATCCAAACAGAAACGACACGGGTGAAAACTATTCTCCATAAATTATGACAGTCGACGTACCATAGTTTAACAAAACTGGCGCCGACACGAACATTAAAGCAAACAGTTGTCATTGTGCGTCATATGGTCCAGTCTAAGACGTCCGGTTCAGATGGATTAAATTTTCACACTTACTCTCTAGAGTGATGGAGAGCACATTGTTCTCAGCAAGCCAGTCTAGAAGCTGCTCCGACTGGAAGGTAGCTTTCGAGGAGTTTGACGATGAGCAGCCCTCGATGAGTTTCACCAGCTGGAAGAATAAATCAGAAATAGCCTTTAAGCCCCAGTTGCATCGTGAGGCTTGCAAAGCATAGGGTTAGTTCAGCTTTGGTAAATTGTTTCCACTACACGTTCCAGTCATCGTTGTGGCGGGGGGTGACTGTGTTGGGGGGAAGCTTTCGAGAAACCAGTAGTTAGTCTTGAAGGCAAAACTTGTCAATCTGTTTTGAAGATTTATTCACAACAGTTTGAATGTGCATTGCACGTGCATTTGGACAGAGCATTTCGATGCTCTTAGGGACTCATTATAGTTATGGCAAATTACAGATATGCAATATTTGAATGCCTTACTCTTGTAACCCCTTTTTGATTCATCAGGAATCAAACCTACCGAGAATTATTTAGATGCAAATTCGAACTCCCCAACAAAACTAATTTAAAGAAAAAAAAAAAAAAAAAAAAACTTAAAACGTGAATTGCAGGTAGTCTGGATATGCGATACCACCAAATACTTAACGTGCCTCTTTCTTCGTGTAATAATTCACGAACAAATACGCACAGAAAATTATGACCTTTAGATCAAGCAAAAAAGAAAGATAGTTGAAAATAATTTCTTTTAATTTTTGCCTTTTATGATTAGGGTTCGTCTTTCTGTGCTTTTTGTTATTGTTAGGGTCTTCCCTTTAGCCGAGCCAAGTCGAGCTCGACCCAAGCAAGCTTCGATTTGAAATCGGGCCATGCTCAAAACGACCACATCAGGTCACGTCCGCAGATCTATCCATTCCAAAGGAGCGTCCCTAAAAGAGCACGCCCCAATGTGTGCTCGTCCTCGTCGCGTTAGTACCTCTTTGAGTCCGTTCATTCTGGCGTTGAAGTGGGAGCACCGCAGCATCCTGAGTATGACGTCCAGGCAGAGGGAGCTGGTGGTGGCAATCTCCTGTGGCCACAGGTACACGCACAGCATCTTCACAGCCTTCAGCAACTCCGTCACAGAGCCAATGTTCTGGTTGGATTGGATCGGATCATAGCGGCTTAATCCCAATGTATCGGGTGATCACAGGTAAAAATATTGGGCAGTGCTGCATCAATCCACAATATATTTACGGCGATAGCCGCGACACGTCACGGCGGAGCAGTTGGGCATCGGCGTCGCCTTCCCGCACCGTGGGGTGCGTGAACAAAAGCGTTCGGAAAACAAGATGGACGCGTCACCCGTTTGCTCCGAACGCTTTTATTTCTTCTTTGTTCGGAACCGCGTGAAAGCGCGTCTCCCGGCACGAGCTCTTAGCACTGACAACGCTACGATGGCGTTTTGCTATCGGCTATTTTTCTTTTCCAGAGAGCGCCTGCAGTGGGAATCGGGTACTACAAAAACCCCCAGGTGTAGAGCGACTTGTTAACACTGAAGATTACTGCTTGCGTAAAGAAGTTATGCCGCCATTCCGCTACAGAGCATGGTGCGTGGTATTGGTTCGATAAGATTGAGTACTTCCTCGTAAAGTGTCAGCGGACACTTTATGAGCAAGTACTCCCAACTGCGCAAAGATAATGAAACCACCGTTTAACAGTCTACAGTGATGTAAGAGACAGCCTCGTCTCTAGTGGTGAAGATCAGTGTACCTTGTTCTTGAGGTCTTCGTCGGTGAGTCCCTTGATGTAGTCCGTAGCCTTGCTCATGCACGGGGAAAGCAAAGAACACGTCGTCTCGGGATTGAGGAACTGGGCGCACGTTGCCAGAGGCTGTAAGAGCGCCGCCATTTCCTGCGAGGATCCCGAAACAAGTGTGAAATTTCGGAGGTCAGATACAAATATGTGAACTCTAGAGCTGTTCAGAATGTGCCTTTTCTGTTGTATGAACTAACTTGTACCATCGCTGCTGGCACAACCACCTCAGAGTCGCGAATGTTGCTAAATATTAGTAAAAAAAAACGAGAAAAAGGAAATTTTTTAAATATTTCTAATAGGGTGCTTACTGTAATATACCGAAAGATAGCCCACTTAAAATCGAAAGCAAATCGTCTGAAAATAAGGAGTGGGCTAACTTTGGATGCGCAATCAAAAAAAGTAAAAAAAAAATGCTAGTTTTCGATTTTGCGACTTGCAAAACTTCTAATCGCATGGAGGGGCGATGAAATATAGACGACTGTCCTTTCCAGTCATCAATTTTTGCTTATCTCCCGCTGTGTCTAAGTGACACCATGTCTGCTCAAGTCACCATTGGCCTGGGCCCTGCAATTAACTAGAAGTGGGCTACCTTTCGGTGTTTTTAAAGAAATAGCGAATCGTGTCAAAAATAGGGGTGGGTTATCTTTCAGGGTCTCTCGGGATTTTACGATATTGCTTTTTGGGCAATCACTTCATGCTAAAAGGTCATTTTTTATCCCAAACTTATCGGGCAAATAATTCTTAACAAAATGCATTGCACAGAAACTGGTGGGAATGGCCGAAGAGAAAACATCTGCTGAAAAAGTTGAGGGAAAGAAAATTTGACGTAATCGTCCCCTTCAGTGCAGTAACAAACACATCAGGTTCATGCCTGCCTCCTCTCCTATTCTGGTGCACATAAATCATTTTATCGACCATCTAGTACTAGATTTATATGGGGAAAATAGTCATCTGTACAGGTTTGAACTTAGAACTTCCAGATATTTTGCACGAAGACGTCATTTTTTAATAAAAATTCGCTGACAGTGCAGGGGTAGAATCAGTCATAGTTCTCTTTGCCCCAGAATAGAAGGCCACATTTTCTGGCTTATAGCGAGCCTATTTTTTTCTCTCTCTCATATCCGAGATTAATCAAAAATACATGTCATGACT
Organism: Ixodes persulcatus; assembly: GCA_013358835.2. Classification (NCBI taxonomy): domain Eukaryota; kingdom Metazoa; phylum Arthropoda; class Arachnida; order Ixodida; family Ixodidae; genus Ixodes; species Ixodes persulcatus. The sequence goes on from JABSTQ010011147.1 coordinate 727,151, forward strand.
GGGGAAAAAAAAAAAATTGAGCAGGAAAAAATTATTATTCAGAAATGGGCACTCACATTTGCCGTCAGACTTTCCGCAAACTTGTCCCTTATCTTGTCAAAGCCGCCACGCCCACCAAACTGGGAAAAGACAATGGCATGCAATGTGAACAGCTGCACAAACATTGGCATAAAGGTTGCACCAACAGAACTGCCATCCTACCTTATTGATGATGTCCAACAGCCAGCCATGAGGATCCTGAAAGAAGGATCATTAAAACCATCATGAATCTGCAATGGTGATCTGGAAGTTTGCTACTAAAGCTGTACAAACTTATGACTAAAATTCAGCAACAGGAAGGCTGCAAAGTCTCAGTACACACAATACTAATGTTAATTTCTTCAGTGTTCAATGATTTCAGGGCCCTGATGTTTCCCCTTGTATGCTACAATCCCTGTCTGTCTTTCGGAGTACATGTTAATACAAAGAAAGCAATAAGGGTAAAATTCTGTCCAGGGAACCTAATTTGGACACTTGGCAAAATAGTCGGCGAGAAATCCAGTGGCCTTGAATGGCCAGTGCCGCACTTGACCTTGGCGCCGGCCATCACAGCCTGCGGATTTCTCGCATCTTTTTCGCCAAGTGCCAAGGTTAGGGCCCCAAATATGTCGCTTTCACTAGGGGTCTGCAACTGAACTATGGTACCAAGTCCATTGGTGACAAGAGAGGTTCACTATGAGAATTTCGCAACACTTATCAGACAGGTGGCAATGCCAGGAAGTGTGAGACACATCAAGACCAAAAGGAAAGACAAAAAATTTTTGAAGATTCAGTTAAATCAGGAGCATGTCTCACCAGAGAGCCCTTAGACTTTGCATAGACAGTCAGCCCTTGCTCAAGGGAGCTCGAACGATTCTTGTTCTTGATGTGGAATTCGCAGTCCGGGTCAAAAGCCTGTTGGCACACACCATCGAGAAAAGAAGAAAAAACAGAACTGTGGACAAATAAAAATTTCCGCAGGACATCGAACATCTAACCTAACTACACGGCTGATCCACATGAGGTTGCATCATTGACTTAGCATAGTTAGCATGTTAAAAAAGGTATCCGAATGTCATGGCCGACGACTGGCATCACCCCTCCTACAGGTGAAGACCATGAACGCTTTTGGGTAACCAGCAGAGAAGTCTGTAGTGCTTTAAGATGCCCTCAATTTATCTAACAGTACACTTTTCACTTCCAATGAATACTCGAACACACTGTACACTCAGAACGGTGCGACGACCTGTGCCAGCTAGCACCGCGCATTATTCCTGTAGCACGCGCAGTTCAAGGTTCTAGTCACAGGTTGCACTACCTTGAGCTAACAGCTATCAAGAGGTGAAGGAAAACACTGCAGGTGCATCCAAACTGCACGGCTACCACCGTGCCCGTTTCTTCTACAGTGCCGATGGTCACAGAAAACCACGGCCCCAATGTCCATCCAAGAAAAAAGGAGTGGTTCCGAGGACTGACCATGGAGAGAACATTGGAGAGGAGCTTTTCGGGGAGGGGAGGATGACTCAGCCTCTCCACCACAAGCTCGATGAGGAGCATGAGCATGTTGTAGACGCCCTCTTGCACATCTGGAGTCCAGTTGCGAACCGCCAGCGTCGTCAGGAGCTGTGCAGAAAGTGATGGTCCGACAAGAACCCAAATTTCAACCGGTCTCGAACCGCACCACTTGCACCGGCCTTTTGTCACGCACATGTCGGCGCAAATCTCAAAATCTTTGTGGGGAAATCGTGTTGCACCTCGTGCAAATGCGAAAGCTAATACGCAGCGCGCCAGAAATACGTCCGACGTAAAACGTTGCCGGATCGTTTACGTGGCCTCACGAATAGAGAGAAACTCGCCTTCTTGAAGGACTCGGGCATGCAGGACTCCATGAAGTTCTTGCAGTCGGCATTCGATTCACACTGACCTGCGTTCGAAGAAAGATCTCTCTCACCATTTTTTCGCTGTCATTCACGGTAAATCATTCGGTAGCTTACAGCTGTGAAAACCAAGGTCACAAACCGCCTAACTCACTGCTCCCCTTTTTCTCAAAAAGTACAACATACGTCCTATGACTGTGAAGATGCAGTCATGTGACGTGCGTTGCACCACATGACACCTCTCTGCCGACATTAAAATTAGACACCCCGGGCAAAAACTGCCATTGGTAACAACTCGTAAAAATTGCTTGTCCCATAAGTGGGACAAGCAATTCCGTGTTTTCGGATAAACCCGAAAATCTTAGGAAAACACTCGCCGGTAAAATTTTCATCAATTCTGATTCATTTGATAAACTCCAAATTTCAATGTACCAATGCCAAAAAAAAAAAAGAAGATGGTATTTTACAGTCAAGTTTGGACAGCGCACAGGGTCAATGATCTAGAGAAAATGTCACACCAGTTTTCTTTCAAATCTCGGACCACTGACAAAAGGAATGTTACCGCTTTTCTTGTCAAGGTTCATCGGGACAACAGGTCTTTCGGGTCACGACATAAGTTGTTCTGGTTTCCAGTTTGAGCCATAGTGCTTCTTAGAGAAAGGAGGGGTTGTGTTTTTGTAACAGTGAAAGATGCGAACCATAGAGATTTCGTAGAAAGGGGAAGAGGGGGCGGGCAATTTGAACCTCCATATTACACCCTTCACCACACCACCCAGCACAGCCGCGGAGTGGGTTGATGGATAGGATGGGACTATACAAGCCTCCAAGCGACCAACTCCAGGAATTTATTGATTTTAAGGTTTCGACGTTTATGAACGAAACACTCGTTCGCACCTTTTGGTGTGGGACAAATTGGCATTGCCAATGGCAATGGCGCCAACGCCAAATCCAGTTGAAAAAATAATAATTGATACAAGCTCGTTCTTTTGAAGCTGGCACACTTTTACACCCATTTTTTTCTATATATGAAAAGAAAACACTGCAAAATTAAGTTTTGAATTTCGGGGAATTGGGAATCAAAGAAAAATGAACTCCGATAAACTGTTAATTTTCGGCAAAAACAAACTCCTATAAACACCCTCCGAAAAAATAAACTCTGTACCCATGAGCCGCGTAAAAAGGAACAGTTCCAGGCACCTTTCCTATCAATAAGAAGCTATCATATTTACACAATTCTAATGCAGCATCGATTCTAAAGCGCACCCAGTTTTGACACCCAAGAAGAGTGATTCTAACTTGCCCCCGACTTTAGTTTCATATCAGATTCTAGTGCATAGGCAGTTTTCGGGTACATTATTTAAAGAAAGAGGTGCAGGCTAGCAGTCGGGTAAATACGGCAAATCTTTCGGCAAAGAGGCAGTTTCTGTTTCAGTCCGAGGCTTTCGAGAAGGCTCATCCTCGAGCAATGACAGAACTCCGCACGACACACCGAGGACAGCTGAACCGAAGTGGCAGTTCCCTACTTTGAGGGAGCACCGTAAAAAATTCTGGGCGGCGACCACGTCACAGCAGTTACTCGTTCTGATGGCGTGAAGAACGAGACTTCTCGGTGCAATCTTGTTTCAAGCCCCCGTCCAGCCGGAGGCAAGACATCTCGGAACCCCTCACCTTCGCGGGCGAGGTTGGTCGCCGCGATGAGGCACTTGGCCAAGGACTCGTCCTTCTTGTACGGGATGGACCACTGGTCCAGAAAGACCCTCTGCTCCAGCTCGTACAGGTTGGTCGTCGGGAAGTGCAGGCCACCTAGTTCCTCCGGCTTCGGAGAACAGGGCTGGGAAAGGGGAGTGCGGAGAACCTTAAGCTGCAGTCACACTGTACGTCGTACAAAAAAGGTGTTCGCTGCACAACACGCTGCAGCATGCTTCGTACATGTGCATGCTTCGAACATCTCTGCAGACAGTTTTTGAATGATTAATGCGACAAGGACCATTCTAAAAGGAAGAAGCGTGCATCAGACAGTGTCAGTAAACTGTCCTTTTTAAGACGTAGTAGCAGTGCGACCACGGCCTTAAGCGTCCCGTGTACGCTCGCAGCATTTGAATCCGGAAAGTGTCCACAGAAGGGTCAACCGGGAGACAGATGTGGTGTTGGTGCGTTTCGTGAACATATTTCCCCTCAGAATCTCTCCTATACCTTGTTTCGCTTCAAGTTTGATTGTAGCTGACGCTATGATGCGATGAGGTCAATCAGGCAGCACCAAGAGTAAAGCGTCATGGCGCTCATCACCTTTATGTGTTTGTCATCGCCGACTAAATCACTCGCAATGCATGCGCCGCAAAGACGATAATGGCAAACCAACAAAGACAACAAATGACGTGACGACGCGATTTCGGCGCAACTTGATTGGCTTTGTCGAACCGTAGCGTCCGTTGCGGTCGGAGTGAAGGTGAAACAGAGTGTGATTACAAGGATTTCGCCACGTTTTGCCAGCGATGGTAAAAACAAAAGACGGACTATGACTGCCATGACCAAAACTGGCTTCTTCGACGGCTCTTTTGCAATGACAGACGTTGTTACTCGTTAACAAGCATATCGATCGCCAACAAACGTTGTGATTTATGCGGAGACTGGTGGGCTCCGGGCAGGCGCGATAGTTCATAGTTTTGACAGCAACAACAACTGTGCACACCGCAGCACTGTTAACGCAAACAAGCCATTGCCGGTCCTCTCCGTTTTTCTCTCGGTATTGAAGGACTGTCATCAAAACTACTCGGGCGGTGGAAAGTGCTCAGCAAGGGTACTGACCTAAGCGGTAAATTTTGATGAGCGCCAGCACTCTTTTGACGTAAAATGCGAAAAATTAACAAAGTCGTGGTTGCGCCAGATTCTAACCATATTGCGCAGTGTATGCATCCAATCGACGCTCAAACTACCACCAGAGTTGCATCTTTGTTCAAGCACAAAAAGTGCATCGGTGCAGAAAGTGCACTGCTGACACGAGGCTATGATTTCGGTGGAATGCAGAGGAGGATAACTAAGCAGAAGAGGTGTAACGAGCCTACTGCAACAAAAGACCAATTTCATCTGCTACAGTCGTTGCCGATTAGAAAAGACCCTTGGGATTCTCACCGTTGATCTCGCTGTGCATGATGAACACCGAGAAGGTAAGCTGTGAAAAAATCAAACTACTAAAGAAAAATTCAGTTTTCTGTACCTCGTGACTTCGTCGTTAACAACAACAGAGGCTATGCCGTCATCAATCATAGCAGCCATTACAGCTTGTAGTGCTTGCAGGGTAAGGCATGCTAACAGGTTTGTACAGCAACAACTTTTAAACTGTCAGCTGGATCACAGCCAGCAAGGCAACGGGTCACGGTACCTTGCAGTAGTGTTTAATAAACCAGCAATGTCAAACTTTTTTTTTTTTTTTTTGCAGTGTCAGATGTAAAACTGTTATTGTGTACACCTAGCTAATACGACACTTCCCATATTCAATGCGTTGACGCTAAATATTTAAACCTCAAGACTTTTGAACTTCGCCAACATCTACATGCAAAATCCGTATCTCAAAGTGAAAGTAGAAACAAAAAAGGGGACAGTTTGAAAAAAAAAAAAAAAGTTCCAGACTCTTGAGCTGCAGCTCCCACAACAGCTTCAAAGAGTATACGCCCTTGAAAATGCGCGTGTAAGTACAGTACCACGACCTCAACTTGGACCCAAGAAGGCGTGTCAGCTGGGACACACGCCATGCCTACGCCTAGCTCGTAACAGGCAAAAAATAAAACAAAACGTCCATTCACAAAACGTACCTTGGCATCGGGAAGAGACGCATAAGGTGGCGGCGGGGCCGCCGCCGCCGTGGGCACCAGCGCCGTTGAAGTCACGTCTTTCATCTCGACGTCGTCGACTGCTGTCGGGTAGCCAGAGTACCTCTCGTTCGTCAGAATGGCCACGGCTTCGTTGAGGTCGTTGTTGCTCATACGAAGCGCGCTTCGGATCTCCTCAACGTCCAGAAAGCCCATGCCGAACAAGGTATCCACGTTTTTCTCGGTCTGCTCCATGTCGGAGGTAGTCTTTGGTACCGCACCGAGCGGTCTCTCCTAGCTATCCAACTCGAAGACGAAGTTCCTCGAGGTACGCGATGGAGGAGGTTCGCAGCGCCGAGGGTTTGAAAACCCGAGCATTTGAGGCTGCAACGCGCTTCGAAACTCGGGAAGGAAGCCGTGCTTGAGAGTGGGCTGGCCGCGAATGAGGTAATATAAAGCTGCGCTGGAAGGGTGGAAAGAAAAAAAAGACGCCGAAATGAAAAGCACTCAGCGACCAAACATCTTCCCCAACGCACCCAGCAACGAACCGCGTCTCAGGAAGCCACCATTTTGATGCGGTTGTGGCGGTGTCTGGCGGCCGTACGGCCGTACTGTCCGTACATGGGGCGGAGGCTGAACGCATTCTACGTTTGTGAGCGGAACATTGAAAAGTTAGATCATTATTTTTGTAAGTGATATTTAACTTTTGTTACTTTTAGTCCGCTTTAAATAATATGAAAAGCGGTTACTCAACGCGGTTACTATATCTAATACCAAGAGAATGCGTATAGTTAAACTCTTTTAATTGGGTGGTGGCTCGCGCCACCTCTACATTGTTTAGTACAATCGTTTCAAGCTGCTCCTGTGACGTCATTGGGGGTGGGCCATCAATGGTATTACAGCCAGAACAGCGCGGAAGCGAAACGATACGGCGTAGATTAACCACAAACAAGTTTTTATTGAAGCAATTGTTGCTTTATGGGTCATTCCATGTCAAACGTCCCAGGGCGTGAGCGCGGTTTTAACTTTTAAAAATAGCATGAAACTAGGTATCATTCTATTATTTATGAAAAATCAGATTTTTTATAAAACACCCAACAATGTTTTTTTTTTCCTTAGATCTGCACGGCTTTCGACTTGCAATGTGGTTGGGCTTGTGCAGTTTTGCTTAATCTAAATATTTTTTTTTTAACAGAATTCTTTCTTTTTTTAATTTTAACATTTTTATTATTTTATTAAAGATATCTAATTGCTCCGGGGACTCAGTAGAGCTTTTTTACCGGCTGCCCTGCAGGTATATAACCTATAAAAAAAATTTAAACCGCTCAATTAAATATCTCGCAGTTAAAAAAATCCTGAAGTTGCCAAAAAGTGCGTTTTGACGCATACACAGCCGTTTATTTCACCCTGACGTGGTCCAAGTAAAAATACAAAATATGATGAGTTTGAAAGCACAATCGATTGTCTTTTGATTCTGAAAGTTTAATCAGAGTAATTTTTGTTTAAAGCGAGAAAAGAATTTTTGAAGTTGAACTCTCGCACCACAACCCGGCGTCGCTTCTTAACGCCTCTTCGCCGCACAGCACGCCACCGGCGACGATAGCTGACACGATCCAAAGAAAGAACGGAGTTTACTGCTGCTTCCCCTTGTCCGTCTTTTCAGCTGCAAGGGAAGAAACGGCGGGCATCGTGTTGGAAATCGGAGGTGCCGCCAGTGCGTAGCCATAGCAGGCCCGTTGTGCCCTTCGTATCCGAGGGCGGCTCCTCACACTCCGAAACGCGATGCCTAATCGACGGGCGGCATCAGCTGACGTGGACTTCTCCTAAAAGGGAAACGCGACAATATCGCCGCGAAATCTAGCAGTCACGCATACTGCGGTGAAAAGTGGAACTATTCAGCGACGCAAGAATTTGCCGTTTCAAAGCCGATTTAAACACAATCGAGGCGTGAACCTCCAACGGAACGCATTCGTTATCACCACATCGCTTCGTCGTTTGAGATTGCCCGTTCACTGGGCTTTTGTGTTGCTGTTTAAATAGTGTCCTGACGTTGACAATAGAGAGTGATTGCGATGTGTACGTTAGAAATGGCAAGCTTACTAGCGGATGTTCTAACCCGGAAGCGCTAAGCATCTGCTGATATCAAGACACTGGACGACCACAAGAGGACACCGCCGCGCAAAACAGTCGAAATAGTAAAATCATAAAGCAACAAGAGTGGAAAAAAGCTTCTTCCCACCAAGATGTACCCGACATCCCGAAGTCCTGCTGTCTACCTGCGTGCGCAAACCGTGACACCGTCGCACGCTTTGCCAGGCTCAACGGTGGCGTGCGGTGCAGAGAAGAGGCGCAAGAAACGTCGCCAGGTTGCGGCGCAAAGCTTAACTTCAAATTGTGTTTTTTTTTTTTTTATCTTTCAGAACAAAATTATTTTATTTAAACTTTCAAGAACAAAAGGCAATAAACTCTTCTGTAAAAGTCACCAGGTTTCGTATTTTTCTTTGGGCCACCGCAAGGCAGAATTGACGGCTTTTGAAACGGCAAAACGCAATTTTTCACAAATTTAGTTGTTTTTCTACATGATATTTTGTTGTACGGCCTGAAACCTTTTTTTTTTTTTTTCTGCAGTATACCTACAGGGCTGTCAATAAGAATTTTTACAGTCACCTGCAGCAACGAGATAGTTTGTAACCAAAACTATCAACAATGATCAAATTCTTACATATTCCTCATTTTTTTTTAAATTGCTTCAAGCCAATATTCATTATGCTTATTACATAGCAATCCAAATACCGTGTGGTTTTTAGGCAAAAATATTCCACCTTTCCATATATATATCTTACTTCTCATGGAAAAATAAGAGATTTATGGAGAAGTCCACGTCGCCTGACACATTGAGAAGTCGTTTCGGAGTGTGAGGAGCTTCCCTCGGATACAAAGGGCACAACGGGCCTGCTATGGCTACGCACTGGCGGCACCTCCGATTATCAACACGATGCCCGCCGTTTCTTCTCTTGCAGCTGAGAAGACGGACAAGGGGAAGCGGCAGTAAACTCCGTTCTTTCTTTGGACCTAATCGTGTCAGCTATCGTCGCCGGTGGCGTGCTGTGCGGCGAAGAGGCGTTAAGAAGCGACGCCGAGTTGTGGTGCGAGTTCAACTTCAAAAATTCTTTTCTCGCTTTAAACAAAAATTGCTTTGATTAAACTTTCAGAATCAAAAGACAATCGATTGTTCTTCCAAACCCACCATATTTTGTATTTTTACCTGGACCACCTCAGGGTGAAATAAACGGCTGTTTATGCGTCAAAACGCACTTTTTGGCAACTTCAGGATTTGATTTTACAGCGAGATATTTAATTGAGCGGTTTAAACATTTTTTAATAGATTATATACCTGCAGAACAGCCGGTAAAAAGTTCTATTAAGTCCCCGGAGCAATTAGATATTTTTTTAATAAAATAACAAAAATGCTAACATGTAAAAAAATTGTGTATTAAAAAAATATTTAAATTAAACAAAACTACACAAGCCCAACCACATTGCAAGTCGAAAGCCGTGCAGATTTAAGAAAAAAATATTGTTGGGTGTTTCATAAAAAAGCTGGTTTTTTTCATAAATTATAGAGTGGTACGCTATTTTTAAAAGTTAAAACCGAGCTCGCGCCATCAAAAAATGTTTTTCGTCAAAAATATTTTAGGGCATGGCTACAAACAATGCGGCAAAAGTCCATGAATTTTTTTTTTTTTTTTTTTTTTTAGAAGTCGAAGGTGTCACGCGCGACGTTTGGGACGTTTGACATGGAATGACCCTTATATATTTCACAACGTGAGGTTTCAATATATCACTTGAGTTACAACACGTATGTTTACAAATATTATAAAATACAAATGTTCACTTCACCTGAAGAGCGTAGCGACACGGCAGCAACGAGCCTTGCCTCGTCTAGGCGGCATTGATCAGTGCCGACGCCGAACGAAATGCCCCACGTATGTACGTTTGCCCCACGATGTGTGGGCAAACGGCACAGTTCCCCCACGAGGTTTGGGCAATGTGCGGGCGCAGGAACCAGATTCGCGCGAAGCGACTGCGCATGTGTTTTCCCATGACGTCAATCCGCTTTTTTTTTTTTTTCAAACGAATTTACTAATATGGAAGATTACATCGCAACATGTTGAGGAGATGCCAGCGTGGTAAGACTTATAAGCTTCTTTGCTCTACGCACATGAGTGGTCATGTAAATCCTTGCAATGCTCGCCTTCGGCACACGTCAGACAGCTCAAAACAACAAAATGGTGGACGACCCTACCGCAGCGGCGTCACGTCAGGGCCACGTGTTGGTGTCCAACGTGATCCGCGCTCTTTGTGGGATGAAGTTTGGAAGGCTCCAAAAGCAAAATAGTCTGTTATTTCCTCTGTGTTCCCTTCATTTCGATGAATGAATGCATAAAGTTGATTGACGGTGTCGGACGTCCTCCAGATGTAGCGAGAAACTGCCCAGATATGAAGTATTCTTGGAATATTCGCAGAAATTTCACGCGCGTTTATAAAGTTATTTAAAATAAACATAAGCAACGACAAAAAAGCACACACACACACACACACACACACACACACACACACACACACACGCACGCACATACACACACAGACACACACACACCTCGTGTCATTTTCCTGTCTACATGTCACTCCTCTAATTGGCATAATTTACGTTCAAAGTCATGTACCCGAAAAGAAAAAAGAAAGAAAAAAAGAAAGAAAAAAGACAGGTGTACTGGAAGAATAACATAGATGGCAGAAAGGAAACTGCAGTGAGGATCCACCGAAATGGCACCAAGAAGAGAAAGTACCATTGCAGACGAACCTCAGTAGACGTTCGGTATGTAGGCTGCAGAATGCCGCCTAAGAGTAGTACAATCAAACGGCGGCCTTACCGTCTCACCTGATGCCGCTGAGACTGTCTGGCGGCGGCGAAAAGACATCGGAATGAAGAAAAGGGCCTTGCCCTCGCTAAAACAAAGGAAATAAGCCTATTTACGATCCGTACGCCACTCGCTTCGCGTCGTGTTCGTTGCATACCATATGTTTTTTGTTTGTATAGAATCTACCTATGTATAGTCTGGTACCACGCTGCTGCGTGTTGGAGACTTCTACCAAAACCATTGTTTTTTACCTTCTTTCCCTCTTTGTTCTGACTACTAGGTGCGGTGAATATACCATATATTTCCCGTGTTTGGTTGAGTACATCTAAGAAGGACTTGAAGTAAATTACAGTAAATTAGAGGTTGTGTACTTCAAGCAACGTTACTAAAACACTCAGTTGGGAAACTGCCATAGAGACTGCCCTGAAAAAGTGTCCCCGATCTGTCCTCGCGAACCGAGCTAATGGCGAACACGACGCCGCCATTTCTCCCGCAGCGGCCACTCGAGGAACCGCACGTTACTTCCATTTTGAATATAATCGGCCAGAACAGATACAGTGGAAGAGGTTACAGGGGTGCCACCCCTTTCTCCCCAGCGGACGCGCCGCGTCTTAATAACCGAAGTTAAAATGCACCTAGGTCGGGACGTGCTACCTGAAAGCGCCGCTGAGGCATGGTCGTATAAAAACAATATTAAATATGCCGCAAAACCTTGCAAACTAAAGATTTTAAAAACATCACGAGCCCTTCATTTTGTACTAATCTCTAATAAATATCATACAAAAAAAAGTATTTTTCGTTTGTTTTTACGCAAAAACATGCTTTATAAAAGCTCAAGGTGACCACAGTACAGACTGTACTTCAAGTAAAGAAGTAGTATACGGCCGAAATGTACTTGAAGTAAAGTAGTATAAATACAATGTACTTTAAAAGTAAAGCTTGAGTACTTTGTAGCACAATCCTTCATTACCTCTTAAGCTGGTATGCCTTGCCCCAAAGGTAATCAGGGGTGTCTCAGTTATTTTCGGAAATGATGGCGAATATTAAGTAAAGTCAAGTTGCCACATAAAAGTTATTTTCGGCAATGGCGCCAAATTCAGAAGTTTCTTCGACTTCTGAATTTGGCGCCGCTTGCACTGGCTTGCACTGAAGGGGGCTGAACGTATATGGGAGGAGAAAGTATGACGTCGGCCCCATAGCTTGTGCAAGCAATCCTCTTGTGGAGGAGCGTCTTCTCCTAAGAATTTTAACCTCCTTAGGTATTAGTATGGGCAGTGCTTAAAGTCTCCCGTAAGTTGAGGGGATCCTTACAAGAAGTTTTTTTTTTTTTTTTTTTTTTTTGAGGGGGGTTTGACGAGATGTATTGGACGCACATAAAATAAACCCCACTGCTGACTCTGCCCACGTTGCACCTGCAACCCTCAAATTGCTGATCCCCAATTAAATGTTACATCCCTGAAAACAAGCTATTTGATTGCAAGATATGATTTTTATTTCACTAATGCCGGGGCTGTGGAGGAGGGTCTCAGACCATCCTTTAAAATCAGTGGGGGGTCCGAGACCCCTTGAGACCCCCCAGACTTTAAGCCCTGAGTATGGGGGCGATTGAGGCGTCGACTTCTCGTTTTAATCAGTTGGCTGAAAATTAAATAGTACACAAGCAAAATTTGTGAGTCTAGAATTACTTGTCCAAAATCTAGAAAGAAAGATTGATGATTTTTACTCAGATAACAGAAGTAGACGCCATACCCTTATCATCTATGGCATAAAAGAGCTCGACAACGAGAGAGAGAAAAACTACACTACCCTGTTAGTTCACTCGGTGAACTAACAGTGTAGTTCACCGAGTGTTCCGAGAAAGGCTAGACGTTGACGTGGAGAACGCTGAAAAGATTCATAGCCTTAGAGCTTAGAAGACGATCCTCTAACAGTGGATACGTCCTATTATCCTCAAACTTGGTAACTTAAAAAAAAAAAGTTTTTGAAATGCTTGTAAATTAAAATTATCTAATATCTTTATTAACGATTATTTTTTCTTACATGTAAGGAATATACGAAAACAGCTGTAATACAGGGCTAAGGTTAACAGAGAAGGTAGAGAGAATGTTGCATTATTCTACGACAAGTTAAAAAAAGTGAAAGCCGTTTAGAACTCCCTGTAACGCCGAATTAGAGCGCAGCTCTTGAGGAGGAGGAGGGAACGGTACTGGGGGGTGGGTCACGTGACCTCGGGAGAGGGGGGGGGGGGGTTCACGTGACCTCGGAGGGGGGGGGGGGGTCACGTGACGATGACGATGCCGATGACGTCATCAGTGACATCATCAGTGACGATGACGATGCGGATGCCGATAACGTCATCAGTGACGTCACGCGTCCCATAATGCACCGCGCGGTTACGCCGACGCCGACGCCGCTCAAGCCGGAAACGGGCGCCTAAGAGCTGCGCTCTAAAAACGGGGACGTAATGTACGCCTGGCACGTCGATAAGGGGGACAGAGTGCAATTGCCCACGCGTGTCCCGTGCAGGGCTCCAAACAAGGCTGACAAGCGACAGGTCCTGCATGCCGAACGGCTCAAAAGTGTTGAGAGTCATAAATGTTAATGAAAGGAGCCCAATAAACAAAGTCGTTGATTTTGAGCATATGCTGATTGCACATGACCCACACGCTGTAGTTATCACAGAAACGTGGCTGAACCCATCTGTGTCAAATTGCGAAATCATGCCACCTGGCCACAAACTTGAGAAAGGACCGAGAAAGTAGAGGGGTTGGCGCCGCCCGCCATAGTTGTGGAGTGTTGTTTAGATTGTACGGAACGCCTGGAGTGGGATTAGGATTTGTAAATAAAGTACATGACTTTCTAGACGAACTTCGTGCGCACCCTCGGAGAGGGATTATTACTGGTGATTTTAATCTTCGCGATATTTGCGATGGTTTTAGTTCCAACGTCTCGTGAGACCCTAGTATTTTACGCTTTACCGAATATAATTGTTTCATACAATTTGACTCAAGTTGTCAAAGATCCCACGAGAATGCAAGGTTCGTCTAATTCCCCTTCTTGATTTTTCTTTTCTTTTTTTTTTTGTTTTGTTAGTAACAATTTCATTTCGGCCACTTACGAGTGTAAAGTGTTTCCTGGTATCTCTGAGTCTGACCATTGCATGGCATATTTATGTATTCCTATTGTATTCTGGAAAGTTTACGTACAGTATAGATAAGGATTTCAATAGGCCTCGCGATGAATCTATCTTAGATGAACTACTCTTATCACACGGAACCTTTCTAAAAATGCTGGATAACCCGGCTGTACCGGTCGGTTAATAATTTGTGGCTTTACTTGAAAGAACTAATTACGGAGTGTTTAGCAAATTACGTACTTACTAAGACCAAGAAGACGGCAACGCATAATCCCTATGATCAATAGAGATATATTATCAGTGGCGTACCAACTTCTTTTTGAGTGGGGGGGGGGGGGGGGCAAATCAGACCCCCCCCCCCCCCCCCAGGGCCTGGAAACGGTGCCCTTGGTATCCCTTGGGCGCCGCCGGCCAGTGTTTGCCCTGCCCAGTGGCGGCTGTTTCAGAAAGGGGGGGGGGGGGGCAAAACACATGCCTTGCCCCCCCCCCCCACTCTGAGAACTGGGGGGGGGGGGGCAAACGCCCCCCTTGCCCCCCCCCCCCCCCCTCCCCCCGGTTGGTACGCCATGGATATTATTCAGATGAAAAGGAAAATATCACGACTTCAGGCACACATTCGGGGTGAATTATAGTCCGGTTGGACGTCAGCAACTCGGGTGGCTTAGAGAAAACCTTAAAACGTTGATTAAAGCTGCAAAAGATAACTTTTACAACAAAACTACGCCCGCCTTCTTGTCTTCGTCCCCTCGAACTTTTGGCGGTTCCTTTCACTCACAAAAGAGTGTGTAGTAAAACTAGATATTGATGGTATAGAGTTATCCAATATGAATTAAAAATGGCGAACTGTTTTAATAACTTTCTCTTCAATAGTATTTTCTTATGATGATAAGGCAACGCCGCAGTTCAGTAAATGAGAGGACGCGTACGTGACTCCTATCCCGGAAGTACGCCAGTACATTCGGGATAACAGTCACCTGCAAGAACAGGAACATCTCGCGAGAGAATTGTTGAACTTCTTCTTAACCTAGATTGAAGGAAAGCGACCGGATATGACAAGATGTATTCCTGCGACGATATGCTGAATCACGGTCCCACTATATTATTATTAGTTTTTGAGAAATCCAGTTTTGAAAGTTTTACTATATTAATGACTGGAAGATCGGTACAGTCGTACCTGTGCTGATGTCCGATTAATGCTTCTTCTGTTAACAACTGCAGGCCTATCTCATTAACATCAACATGGGGGAAACTTCTTGAACATATAATTTCGAGCCGTATCCACTCTTCTCTGGGAAATTGCAACCTGCTGAACAGCTCTCAGCGCGGCTTTCGTAAAGGATTTTACAGCATCACCCAGCTGGTGGAAGTGGTGCATGAATTTTCCGAAGTTCTGAACCGTAAGGGCCAGGTCGACGTTATTTTTTTTTTAGACCTCAAGAAGGTGTTTGATAAAGTTAACCACAAAACGTTACTATTTAAATTAAAATCTGTATTTAAAAAAAATCGGGCTGCTCAGATGGATAGAAATGTTCTTATACAAAGGAGGGTAATTTGCAGAAATCAAGGGTAAACACTCCGATATGAGCGATGTGAAATCGGGAGTTCCCCAGAGTACGGTTTTCGGACCAGTGTTTTTCTTACTGTTTATCAATGATGCATACTTTCTAATATAACGGTTTCAGACGACTGTATTTTGTATACGAAAATTAAGACGCCCGCCGATCAGCTTAAATACATGTTTAGCCCGCATTGGCCGGTGCAACACGTGGCAAAAGTCATTAAATTTTGAAAAGACCTCTGTATGACTATTACGCACAAAACCAAACCCTCCGGGTTTGCACACAATCTCGAAGGATACCCCTTTGAAAGGGTTTGTTGTTACAAATATTTGGGCGTAACCATCTCGCCCGACCTACCTTGGAGAACCCATTTAAATATTACCGTAAAAAAATAGAATTCCAAATTATGGTATACTTACGGCGGTCCTTGAAGCTAAGTTCGACTAATACAAAACGTACGCAAATAAAACACTCAAACGTCCATCGATGGAATACGCATGTGAAATCTGGGATCCTCATACTATTCAAGACGTGCATGAACTGGAAAGAGTGCAGCGGCTTGCTTTGCGTTTTATTTATTCCAAATATCGTCGATTGGACTCTCCAACGGCACTGTACTCGAAAGATAACTTTCCGATAATCAAGACGCGGCGTGAGCGGAAAAAAAAAGTTGAAATTACTGTACATGATTCTAAACGATTTCCTGCAGAATGATAAAACAGCCTGCGTCATTTCTCGCGTATCCAGAATTACTCGCAACAAACATGGCCGTACCCTAGCTTCGGTCAAACCGAATACTACTTCAAGGAAGGTTTTAAAAGTTACATTTTCCCCTTAACTACCAGCGACTAGAACTCTCTCCCTGAAGATGTTGCCTCGTGTCATTCGCTTGAATCGTTCTGTTCATTCCTTGCGTCCATCTTGTAACCTGTGAAATAAAATAAATAAATTAAAAAAAAAAAACATCGCTTCTTTTTTTCTTCCGTGCGTTTTTTGCTCGGCGTTAGTGATATTCTAGCTTATCGTTTGGTGAAATATTGTGTGCTTCATTGTATTTGTTCCGGTAGTTTTGCCAACCGATCGGAAACCCTGTTAACACATTTTATCGTGTTATTCTTGTTCTGTGGCTTTTCTTTTTTCTTTTTTTTTGTATTTTGCCAGAAAGCGTATATGCCCATTTATAGTCCCATAAGGGACTGATAGTATTTTAAAATAAATCAATAAATAAGTAGCGAGTTCGAAATACTGCAGGAAAGCCGCCCCCAGAATAAACGGAGGGATGCGCGCGTTGTCTGCTCGCGTCTCTGGTGAGAGTATAGAATATATGCCTCCCAGTATTTCCTCACGGTTGACAAAATGCACTTTGAAGTCAAGTTTGTAATTTCGTCAAAGACAAAAAAAAAAAAAAAACTTTAAGTAGAAGTTTGTACTTAGGGAATGTACTCCAAGTCATATGCAGGTTTTCTAAGCCTACTTGAAGTAGACTTTAAATACAATGTACCTATACTTCCCGACACTGATATTTTCCGGACTGTACCAACACCACCTAGACAGAAGGCCTCCTCCGCATGGTCTCCTCTCCCTCTATGAAGCGTCCTCAGAGTCGGATCGCGCAAACTCGGCTATTGGGCCCGAACCCGACCTTCGATGCGCTGATTGGACACGAGCCCCAGCCGAACACTGATACAGAACTCGGGACCAATCACACGCCTCGGTCGTTCTGACCGTGATGACGCGGTCGGAGGCCTTCTAGGGGGATCGGTGGCCGAGTGGGATAAAGCGCACACCCAGCTCGACGCG